>CM053789.1:532863086-534063086 GCA_028749045.1 Cupressus sempervirens
TTTTTAAATAGAAAGTTTAAAAAACCACTTGACAAATCCATGAAAAGCCAACAAATTCAAACTAAAAGTAAAAAAAACTAAACATTGCAAATACAAAAATACTTTTATACAACCATCTATAATAGTGCTTTCATTTTAAGATATAAGTTCTTAAAAACTTCTTTCTTTTTACTATTACTTACTTGTGGAAAAATTGAAATTACAATTAAATTAATTAAATTTTGTTAGTTTTCTTTAAATATAATTATAAATACATTTCTAAATATTTAATGATTAATGAGATTATAGGTTTATGAAGTATTTATAATTTTTTAATGATATCATGATTAATTATCATATATTTTGTCAAGAATATAGTTTTATTAAATAATTAGTACCAATATTTTTTTTATATTCTTATGTTTAAAGTAAATAAAAAATTATTCAAGACTTATTATATCTTACTTGGTTCAACTCCAACTCAATGACCAAAATAAATAAAATAATTTAAAAAATTGTTAAATTATTAGATTATTCACATATAAAATGACTTTAATCTTTTTAATTTTAAATTGTGAAGAATATAATGAAAGCGAAAATACTTTTATAATATTCACTTCAAAAAGTTACATACCACAAAAAATTAAATTCATTTAAATAAAAGAAAATAATAAATTTAAATTATATTAATTATTAAACAACCTATACCTGTGGATGTTCTGACAATTTTTATTTTGTTAATTTATCCTGATGATGGATCATGGAGTGTGATTCGAAATGTTGATGGTTACAATCTTTTATACACAATCTTGACCTAGAAAAACAGTTGCATAATTCATGAATTGTGGAAATCTCCTAACTGCAATTTTTATTCTGTTATGGGAAGGCAATTTGATAGACACAAAAAGAGAGATGCCTATGGGTCTGTAATGCCCCACTAAGGGATCCAAAGAATTAATCTAAAATTGCTAACAATTTTTTTTATTTTTTAAAAGATGAAAGATAATCCATCCATAACATTTGCGGAAGCAATAGTAACATCCAACTGAAAGTAAACATAACATAACATAACAGATTACATTCTTTAAGAATCCCTTAACGTTGTATCACATCTAAATTAACTATCCAACATCATTAATTATGTATTCATCTAATACTACATCTACATGAAATAATAATGATACATCCAACATACTTAAACAATATACAAGTGTCCTTTTTTAATTACATTTCAGATTGCTCTATCATCCACTGTACATGTTACAAGGTATGAAAGGCTTGAAAGAATAAACATCCATGTAAATAAAGTACATCATTATACTAAACTAAGTGCACGGTTCCTCCCAACCATAAATAGCATCATTAGACCATCATGGATCCTAGCCATCCCTCCGTGCGTAACATTCCAAAGCATCGAAGAGATCATTGGTATTATCATAGTAGGAATGTCACTCCTAAAACATCCTACTAACGTGCAAAGTAAAGCATAAGATAACATCATCTAACATATGCAAATCATCAATGTGAGGAAACATATCAATAAATACATCCATCATAAGGTATATCATCTATCACAATGATCCAAGAACAGAATGAAGATAAATACCAACCAAGAAAGCTCCAGCCACAATGTCTCAGATGGATCTCAAATGATAAGAGTGGAAAAACACTACCACCCGATCACGTGGAACCTAAGTGGTCCACTCCCACCATGTTGAGGAGATAATCTCAAGTCCTAAACAGGCTATCAAAATCACATAGCATAATCTCTATAAGTCCAAGAATCTTAAAAGTATACTAACTCAAAGGTTCCAATCACAAAACTGACAACTAATTCCTTGAGGCACAACAATGACATGTAGAAAACTTACTCTGCAAGCGAAAAAGTGTCATCGCATTTATCATGTACAATTTACCCTGGCAGTTAGCTAAACTCCACGGATCCATATTGATCTCATGCGGTCACTAGTATCCTCTCATACTGACGAGGCATACTACAAAATGCAAGGTCGCAACCATGCGTTCTCTCTACTCCCATCCTATTTTGTACAAGCACTCGAGGCATGGGCGAGAACCAACACAATTATCTTTTTAGGTTCATTTAATCCCCATTTAGTGTGTAAATATTATCACTTATTAACCAAACTTACAATGAGTTACCCTGGCAGCCACTTAGGGCCCTAGCTCCCATTGCAAGCCACTTTCCGACACTACAAGTAGATAACCTACCCTAAGCTCATGGAATCATAAAATCACCCTAGTCCTATACAAGCGACTGGAAAGAAAATCCAAAAGATAATCCATAAAAAGAATCATCAAATATCCATGATAAAAGTATCAAATATCCACAATAAGAATCATCAAATCTCCATGAGCATTTGAAAAGCATCCATAGAAAATCATGACCACAACAGTTCTCTATTGGCAACTGAAGGCGTCACTGATAATCATAAGTATCCATTGGTTCTCAATAACCAAAATATATCTCAAAATAAATCACCATATCCATTGGTTCTTCAACAAGCAACCAAGAATATCTCAAAATCATACTGATCGAAGACTCTGAAATGGTTGAGTCAAACATGTCACAACATGACATCATCAAGAAATAAATCAACATTTTAGTCCCATCATGGCGACTAGAAAATAAACCAAGGATAACTGATCGATGACTCAAAAATGATTAGGTCAAGTGTCTCATACACATACATCTCAGCTTCACACATGAAGGCTGATGAACAATAACAATCAGTAAATATAAACATTTTATAGAGCATACGATCACATTACCATGGTTGGGTTTATAAAGATCGAGACCAAATAAAATCAACATGCCATCACATCTCATAACCCCCGAGCCTCTGGTAACAACCTAAGACTGGTCAACACTAGTCAACCCAAAACCCAAAACAAGAAGCATAGAGAATACACAATGCAAACACATGTTTTGGTTTACTAATATCACATAGATGAGTTAAGTGTAGAGGTTTCCAGTTTTCTGTTTGCAAGAATACTTCAAGTGTATAAGATTTACCATTTGACCTACACGTCATCCCATTTGTTTCCCCGATAGCATTATCCTTCCATTATTTTAAAATAATATTCTAAGAATAACTTAAGGGTAAATATACTTTACTCATTAAACTGATCATCATTGACCTTTAATTAGATTGCTCTCTTTATTTAACTAAGATCCATATTCTAATTGATTAACTCTTCTTTTAAGGTTACCTCAACTTCCAACATATATCAATGATCATTGTTTGTTAAATTATAAGAGAGCCAATTATCAATCTTTCGAATAAGAAGATTATAACTTTATTGAAATGATCAATTAAATCAATCAATTAACATAGGTTCACAATCCATGACCTATTAATAGTTCTCAATTAAATATTACTAAGTCTTGAGCCTTTTTAATTTAATTGTTACAACTAATAACCATTAAAATATCTAAAGTCATTATTCAAGTCATTAGAATAAGACTTATCAGTTTCAATATAAATACTTCACAATTTCGCTAGAGAAATCGATATTAGTATATCAATTAAAACTTTGTAACATAACTTAATTATTAATTAAACTTAATTATTAATTAAACTTAATTAACTCTAATTAATTTAATTAATAATTACATATCCATGGCAACGTTCCAATTAATATAAGTTGACTAATAACTAACTATAATTTTGGAAGTCAAAAGTCAACTATAATTCAAATATCTAATATTCATATTAATAGTTTAATAACAGCTTGTTATTATTTAATAGCAAGTTATATTGGAAATCTATAATGACCACATTCGTCACTCTTTAATGAATACTAATATTTCCTTAACAAATTCGTATTAATGATAATCATTTCTAATAAGACTCTATTGCACAACTTAATTATTAATAACAATTCAATGAATATCAATTGATTAAAAAATCAACTATACTCCAAATCCAAAACTAATATCTTTTACAAAGCTTCAATTATTAAATAATCTCCACTAGATTAACTCTAATCAAATTTATTGATAACTTTTTAAACCATTATTTATTAATAGTTTGTTAGACCCAACAAGCATTAATTAATAATAAACTTATCAAAACTATTATTAATCGATCTAGAGAACCTTTACATAAACTTCATTAGCTAACTCTAATTATTAACCAATCTCAATTAAATTTAATTGAATTAATTAATAAAAACTAACTATACTTATCATTTATTAATAATTTGTTAATCTTAACAATTATTACTAAATAGTAATTTCAATAATAATTTGTTAATCTTAACAATTATTACTAAATAGTAATTTCAATAATAATTCCAATATTATAATGATTAATATTTGAATCATATTCATCGTTCATTTAATCAACCATAAAAAGACTATCAAATCCTCCATATCAATATCTCTTTCTATTTAATCTACGTCAACAAATTATTATTAAATAATAATTCATAATCAATCATAACTCATTGCCATATATATATATATATATATATATATATATATATATATATATATATATATATATATATATATATATATATATATATATATATATATATATATATATATTTTCAATCTTAAGGTATCAACTTCTTTATTAACAAATCTTAATTAATTCACAATTAATCAATTAATGGGACATATAATTCACCAAACCAAATTATGATAATAGTAACTCAATTAAAACTCGACTAAGTATTACCATAGTCCGAATCACTTAATTGAATTATTCATAATAATAATAACTTATTAATATCAGTCATTAATAACTAATAAAATCATTAACAACTTATTAATAATCATAAAGCTATTAATTAATATATATATAATATTCCATATTTGAAATTTATTAATATCTAATAATAATTTATATGTGAAAATCAAAATAATTAAAAACAATTTCACAAATCATATATTATAAACATTTAAAAAAAAAATGTAATCAAAATTTATAAAAAAAATGTCATTGTCATTAAAGCGACTGTCACGATGTGACTTTCGTTGCGACAGTCCTTCCGACGACAACCCGTTGCGAGTACTCTACTCACGCAGGTACCCTGTGACCACTGCATCAGGGTAGTAATATGTCGCGGGTACATTGCGTAGCAAGTACCCTGCGACATGTGATCGCAACCACCATATCCGCAGGGGGGGGTACGGGGAAAAGTATAACCCGCCCCTCCATACTTAATAAAAACATTTTATATAACATTTTTATGCGATTTAGTATTAATAAATTTTTTTTTTCTATCGCGTTTTTAACAAATGTATACACACACACACACACATATATGTATATGTATATGTATATATATGTATATGTATATGTATATGTATGTATATGTATGTGTATATATATATATATATATATATATATATACAAATTGTTAATCAGTATCATAGTGTTGTAAATATATATATAGGTACTTATATATATATTTATATATAAAAGTATGCAGACTTTATATTTAAAAAAAAAAAAAGAGAACATAAATATATATATAACTTTTAAACAAAAAGGGCTTTTCATTTCGATGAATTAAGGATGGTAATTGTTTTATCCATTAATTTCTCTGATAGGTTTGACTATAGATTTAGAAACCCTTTTTCAAATCTATTTATCAATTTTGATTCTAATTCGAACCCAAATCCGATTTAGATCTAATTTCCTCCTTAATTGGATCTAGGGTTTTCTATTGTTTTCTTTGCAACCTACATATCTAGATTCCAATTTCAAATTGCAGATTCAATCACAAAGAGTATTCAGACACATATAACAGACACGATGAAGACAGGAAGAGAAAGAGTGCAAATAGAATATGTGATTATCACGAGTGCACCTGGACACTAATGCTAATTTGCCATCCCTCAAAAGTCCATAGCAAATCCCTTCCTTCTCCAACATTCGCAATTCCTCCAAGATCTAAGTCAACCGAAATTCTCACGTAACTAGAGGTGCTTGAAGAAGCATAGAAGCATGTAGAAACATATGACCATGTAGAAGCATATGAGCTTCTCAAATGCATATAAGCTTTGAAGCTTGAAGCTTGTCCAAACACACTAGGAGTGCCTCCATTTAAAGGCCTCTAAGATGCTTCTAGAATGTGTCTAGAAGGAACTAGAAGATAAGCATGACAACTAAGCATGAGTCTACTCCAACCTTCTAGATAAGCCATAAGGTTGTAGACACCATGTGCTCAAATAAAATGCTAACTCCTAAGTGTAAACAACTTGTGCATTCTTAGAGTGCAAACTCCTGTGTTGTCTACATGACAACTCCCGAGAATTTGCAAACTCTTATGTGAATAAATATTAAAATAATGCGCATCATTAATATAATATTTACTTTATTCTTTCCAATTTTTAATTAATTTATTTATTAAATCTCATGCACTAACTTTAATAATTCCATTTATTCTTATTTTAATATATGTGCACACATCATGCAACCTTTAATCTTTTAATAATTTTAATATATTTTTCACTTTTAAATTTCATTTTCAAAACTTAATTGCTAAAATATTTATTAGCTTTAATAATAATATTATTTAGTCATTTATTTAAAAATGAACTCCAAATATATTATTATTAAAATAAATATTGTCACATTCCAAATTTAAACTTCTAACTTTTATCTTCAAATTTAATTATTTTATTTAATTAATTAAATAAAATAAATATTAAAATATCATATTAATTTTTTATTAAATTAAATCATTAATTAAATCTTTTAATTAGGCTTAATTAATAGAAAATACATCAAAGACTCATAAGGTAAAAATACGAAAACCCATCATAGCCAGAATACATACAAAATCAAACCAAGGGTTTATATCACGAATTACGTCATCCAACGTATTCGGAGGGTACTCAACTTAGATACTTGTCCTAATTTTCAATTATGACAAATGGCTTAAATGGTTGGGATTTGGACTTGAGAATTTATCTCCCCTCTCTTATCATTGAGATAATGTGATAGGGTACGCTTATCTTGGCAATTCAGGGAAGTCGATACCCGGTACTTGCAATCTGCATAAAAATCATGCATGTACAAACACAATATATACTAAGCTAAACATGCAATGGCAGGAAGTGGTGCATTGTGTAGATTCCGATTAGCAGGTGACTACGACTCCCTTCCTTAACCACATCAAACACGCCATACATAAGAGCAAACAAGCACACCATACACATGCAAGTATGGGGTAAGTATCCATAAGAAAACACATATAATATTAACCATCTATCTAATCATCATCAATAACTGAAATCACTTGAACAATCATCATGCATACATGAAATGTGGAGTCTAAGTAATCTTATCACATATCAACTGAATCTATAGCACAATATCTGATAGTCTCAAAACAGTGCTACTAACCATCAACATGAAACTAGCCCTAAAAGAGATCAACAATGATAACAAAAATGCGACCTAGGGGCAAGCACTACAGGGTCTCTGACTATGCATATGGGAGAATGACATTCGACATGTGCAAATATGTTGCATCGTAGCCCATGCCATTAAGTTGAGAGTTAAAGGTCCATTTTGCTGTGGGAATATAAAAATAGGAATAAGAATACTTATTCTCAAATAGAAAATTAGGTTACGTATTCCTATTCTTGTTTGGTTCACTAGAATTTGATACAGAATTCACAGACTCAAAAATTTATTTTTTCTAAAATAAAAAAAATTGGAATAGGAATACGTATTTTTATTCCACCTATTTAAATGGAATAGCAAATCCTCATTTTTGAACTAAAATTAGAATAAATATTCTAATTTTATTCCTATTCCAATTTCGACTTGGTGCATTCAAAGAGAATTCAAAATTTTAAGAATATACATATGCCTATTCCACTTATATTCCGATTACCAAACCAAATTACTACCTGGCAATTATAAGTTGCAAAGGGCCATTTACCACAATCAAATTGCAAACCTGACCCCGAGTCGAGGGCTGTCGTCCGCTTAATTAAAGAAAAAAAAAGAAAATGAGCTAAAACCAATGAAAAAAGAAAATGAGCTATAAAACCAATGAAACCTAGCCTTTCAAGATACATGCTTCGGTTGTTTTGGCCGACAAATCGCTCCGCGGGTGGCTTTTGTAGAAGATACGAGTCTGGAAAAATGAAGGTGGTGATGTGTAAGCTTCTTGCCCTCTCTTCTTTTCTTATTGGGCATATACCCAGAGTCTGCGATTACTTATCATATGCCTGTGTTCCCCTCGAAATTGAATGCATCTTCTCAACTGCACAGTAGCTATGATATTATTAGCAAATGTTATTTTTGCCAGTGTTCTAGAATTTTACAAAATTTTTCAAGTTTTACTGCAAAAGGGCCAAGAAATTAATGTTTAAACAAAACTCCTAAGAGAAATATGGAAGTGGATTGAATTTTTTTTGGGGGACCTTTTGGCTGCGTATAAACTCCAAAGTGTCTCAGCAACACACACTGACAAATTTGAGGTGCGGCCGCTCCGTTAGGTCACTGTCTACTCGTTAAGAATTCCTGCAACATGAATAAACATTTACCTCAAATGCGTGTGAGAATTCTTACGTATTCAATTGTCAGGTTGAATAAAAACAAGATTCGTCAGCCAACTGGCGGTGCGTTGCATGTTTTCTGGCATATCAGAGTAACAAAGCTATTTCCATTTAAAATACTTCACCATCGGAAGATCTTTTCTCAGGAAATATGAAACCAAATGACGGAGATACGTGCAAAACTTTGAGTCACTATTCTGTCGACATTAATTGACTATCGCAAACTCACATTTGGAATTATGTAGCTTGATTGTAAGAAGATAATATTGGTTTGTAATTCCAATACTTTTACACAATTGGACACAGGTATGCGAAAATGGGCTAGGGAGCTAAATAAGGCTGGTTTTTCGTTCCTTACAGGATTTTGGGTAATTCAGCAAATTCAATAGTGCTTAACTGGGTTAGATGCTAATATAGTACTCGTTATGATGTGATTTGTTGCAAAGTAATGCAACTGAGTCTTTGGTTGACTAATAAGCATTCATTACATAAAAACTTAGCCATTGGCACCTGCCACAATGGCCATTTTTTTGAGGTTTTATGTCCTCTTTGGTGCCTGGCTTCCTACTGGGCCTTGATGAACTCTAAACCTAGAACATTTGGAAACGTTTCCTTTACTATTTTTATTTTTGTTTCCCTTACTTGTTTTGGGAGTTTTCTAGAATTTTTTGGATTTGTATTTGTTCCTCAATTAGTTTTCTCTAGTGTCCATGATGACTTCCAACACCAATATCGTTTTCTTTTTTTCTTTTTTTCTCTTGAGGCAACTTTACTGAAGGAGTGATTTCTTATCTAAGAACTTAACTGGAAGGAGTGATAGGCTATCAAAGTATACTAAGTATTTTCAAGAACAGAATATGAAATACATTTGAAGCCTGCCATGTTTTGGAAACTCAAGCTCCGTAGCAATCTCTTCAATCCTTCGCATGATCATGTAAGAACCATAAAAGGGAGTCTTGAGTTTCTTAGCTTCACTTCTCTCCAAAGAAGATTACTTGTAAGGCTGCAAACTTAGAAAATCATATTTCCAACCTCAAAACTCCTTTCAATTTAGTGCTGATTTCCATATATCTTTTGCTGATTTTGTGCTTGTGGGAGATTATTTTTATCTTGTCCTTGAATTATTGTTTGTGATAACCAAATCCACAAAAGTTAGTTCTATTAGGATCAAGCAACACTGAGAGGGGCGGGGGGAGGGGGGCGTATCAGTGTTGTAGCACCTCTATACAAAGTAAAGCATACACAATAAGAGAACTCATAACACCATAATTTGTTCTTGATGAAAACCCGGCCAAATGAAAACCCCGGTGGGGATTGAACCTACAAGATAATA
The DNA here is from genome assembly GCA_028749045.1 of Cupressus sempervirens. Lineage (NCBI taxonomy): Eukaryota > Viridiplantae > Streptophyta > Pinopsida > Cupressales > Cupressaceae > Cupressus > Cupressus sempervirens. The sequence goes on from CM053789.1 coordinate 532,872,950, forward strand.
CACTAATTTGAAAATGTCCTTGTTAAGAGACTTGACCTCATTAGGAGTCTTTACATTACATTTAGTACATAAGTCCCTATTAGGAGACAAAACCCTATTAGAGGTCTGCAACCTTGTTAGGAGTTGAGAGAACAAAAAGGGAGCTCATTGCTTCAGGGTGAAGGTTGAAGCCTGTAGGTGTAAATACGTATTTACGATGTACACTTACTTAAGTTTACTTAGGTTAATGCATTATTTTATTATTTATTTACGTGAGACACTTAGGAGTTTGTGTACTCTCATGAGTTGTCATGTTCACAACATAGAAGTACGCAACTCTAATTTAGCGCATGGTGTCTACAACACTGGAGTTTGCATCATTCACTGAGTTGTCATTTTGACAACATAGTTATTCGCACTCCCATTTTTTTTTTTTTTTTTTGGGGGTAAAATTTTTTATTGAAGATCAGAGAACAACATTACAAAAATGGCAGGGGACATAGGTCCCAAGTAAAAACAAAAGACCAACAACATCAATTGTTGCCATTCTCAGCCTTATCTTCATCAAGAATATTCACTAAATCTAGGCGGATCCCCTGGGGAATCAATTCCCACTCCTCAACTCTCCACCCCTCAGCATGCTCTGAAGCCCATTTTGCCAAACAATTAGCTGCCCTATTCCATTCTCTGGGGATATGGACAAATGTCACCATTTCCATCAAAGAACTAACTCGTAAAATTTGTTGCACCACACTAGCCAACTGCCAGCGCACATCAGCAACTTTCTGCTCAATAAGCAAATTGATCAAAACCTGTGAATCAGATTCACAAACAACTCTCCGCCACCCCAAAGCATGAGCTCTCTCAAGATCGTCCAAGATAGCCAACCCTTCCACTAGGTTGATGGTATGTATTCCTTCATATATCGAAAAGAGGAAGATCACTGAGCCTAGGGAATCCCTACCTATCCCACCAGTACCAGCCGGACCCGGATTGCCCTTAGAAGAACCATCAATATTTATCTTCAAAATGCCATAGGGAGGAAGTTGCCATTTACCATTCCTATCAATTTTTTGTTTCTCCCGACCCCTTCACTTAGCACTAGACAAGGCCAAGGAAGAGCCCATAATCCCCAATCTCTCCACCAACTCTGTGTCCCTTTTCCCCAAAGGGAATTCCACATCACATCTGGCTCCCACAGTCTCTTGAACCATACCTAATAACCTCTGCCAAATTTGCTGCACTACTCTTTGTTCTCCTTGAAAAATCCTTCGGTTACGTTCTAGCCAAATTTGCCACAATAGGAAAATAGGACCCACAAACCAAACTTCCTGCAAAAAAGTTGCCACAGCAGGAGGTTGGCCCATCCCCTGCCAAAACTCGATCAATGAAGAAGCATGAACACAAGGCGCTATTCAGACTTCCCACCAAAAATGCCAAAGTTGTAGGGCAAAGGAGCATCGGAAGAACAAATGGGAGGAATCCTCCTCACTAGCACCACACATGACACAAACAGAAGGCCCGCTAAATCCTCTCTTCCGAATATTATCCCAAGTCAAGCACTTATTCCAGGTCAACATCCAAGCAAAGCAATTGCATTTTGGCCAAGAAAGCTTGTTCCATACCTTCTTCCACCATTGAATTTCAGGTCCAACCAACTTCTGAGATAATAACCTATCATAGCCTGATGTTACAGTATAGATCCCCTTGGGATTGGGTGACCAGGCAAGCACATCATCTTCCGTGAGAGAGCAACATCTTCTACTGGAAAGGATGTTCTGCAACATAGCACATTCCTCCTGCAAACCTGCAACTGGCCACTCATCTCGAGACTTCCAACTAGCCAACACCAGCTGACCACAGAGGGCAAAAGATTTAAAGTCACTCACCCGTGACCAACCAGCCTCCAGGAATCTCTGACAGAGAACCGCTAAGTTGGGAAACTGAGAAACAATGGGAGGAAAACCATCCCAAGAATCAGACCAGAATTGGGCCTCTGATCCCCTCTTACAGATCCAGAATAATCCATCCTTAATAAGCATAGCCCCTTTCTTAAGGGTATCCCATATCACAGATCCCTTACCTACAAGGGGGTACCTAGAAATTTCAAGTTGAGCGATCCCTGGGAGATACTTCTGGGAGAGAATCTTGGACCAGCTCTTATCCCGCTCAGTACACCACCTCCAGTATAGTTTAGCAGCCAAGGCCTCCCCAGTCACAGCTGATTGCCTCAAACCTAATCCACCATATTGTTTCGGGCCACAAACCACTTCCCATCTTACCAAGCTCCATTTGGAAGACTCCAAGCAACCCGCCCATAAAAATTGTCTCACCACAGAATCAAGATCTTTTAGGAATCCTATAGGGGCAACCTGAAGCATGCACCTATAAATGGGCAAAGCCTGCACAACTGACGTAATCAACTGGACCCGACCAGCAAAGGATAGCCAACGATGAGTCCAATGATTAACTTTACCCCAAAACTTATCCAAAATTATCCACCAAGACTCCTTGGGAGGTCTCCGCACTGAGATGGGAATACTAAGGTAAGTCAAAGGGAGGTTGCTGATCTGAAATCTTAGAGTACGAGCAATCCTTTGCTGAATGCGGCCCAAAGTATTAAAAAAGAAAATGGAAAATTTTCCTTCATTAACCTGCTGCCCAGATGCAACCAAGTAAACATCCAAGACCCTTCGTAGATTAGAGGACTCCTGCATAGTAGCCAGCCCCATCAAAGCAGTATCATCTACAAATTGTAGGTGAGTTTGGGCAGGTAAGGTGCCACCCCATCTCCAACCTTGAATGAAACCATCCTCCACATTCCGCTTAATCCATCTCCCCAAGCCTTCTGCCAAAAGAATGAACAAATAAGGGGAAAGGGGATCTCCCTAACGAAGCCCTCTAGAAGCTCCAAAAAGCTCAGAGTGGCTTCCATTAATAAGCACCGAGAAGGACATTGAAGTTACACAGCTCCAAACCCACTGAATCCATTGCTCTGCAAAGCCAAAAGCACTTAGAATCCGCCGAAGGAAGGACCACCTCACCCTGTCATATGCCTTAGCCATGTCAAGCTTGATAAACATCGCTTTTTCATTTGAATTAGCCATAGAATGGATAACCTTAGTTGCAATAACAATTCCATCTAGAATTTGCCTACCTGCAACAAAACCACCTTGCTCTTTAGAGATCAATTCCACAAGCCCCTTCTTTAACCTGTCTGCAATAATTTTAGCAATAATTTTATAGATGACATTGCATAAAGAAATGGGTAGAAATTGGCTTAACTTGTCCGCCCCCTCATTCTTGGGAATAAGGGCAAGAAATGTAGCATTCAGAGCCCTTAACATCTGCCTATTATGTTGAGACTCCTGAACCACTGCCAGAAGATCAAGTTTGATTATATCCCAAAATTCCTGAAAAAACTCTATTGGGAAGCCATCCGGCCCTGGCGCTTTCCCTTTCTTCATATTAAACACTACCCCTTCAAGCTCTTCTAGCGAGATATCTCTCATGAGCTGCTGATTCAAATCTCCAGACACAAGAGATGGAATACAAGAAAGAATCTGCGCTTCCTCAGGAGACCCCCCTTGCGAATCCTCTCGAAAGAGGGATTCAAAGTACTGCACCGCCTCCCTAGACATATCCGGAAAGGAAGAAAGACAATCTCCCCTATCATTCACCAATCCAGAGATAGAGTTACCATGGCGCCTAGCTTTCACCAAGTTGAAGAAGAAAGCTGTGTTCTTGTCCCCCTCCTGAAGCCATTCAATACGTGCCTTCTGTTTCCAATACAATTCCTCTCGTAGCTCCCACTCTTCCAACAATTTGTTAGCCTTAGCCTCATCTCGAAGCAAATTAAACTGTAACCCCTTCCTCCCTTATCCTTCTCGTGACACCATCCAGCTTAGCCTGAGCCGGTGCCTTTTCACGGAAGATATTCCCAAAATGCAAACGATTCCACTGTTTGAGCTCAAATTTAACATACTGAAGTAGCTTAGCAAAGACATACATTGAGGTGCCATAGGCTGGTCTACCTTTCTTCCACCACTCAGAGACCAAGTCATACAAAGATGGGTCCCGTAACCACATAATCTGGAACCTAAAAGAAGGTTTTCGAAGCCTCTAAGTTGACTCCGTAACGAATTTAATAGGCCAATGGTCTGAACCTCTCCAATCCAAGATTTCAGAGTTAGAAGTCCACATTCCTCCAACCCAATAACAAGAGACTAAAAAGGGATCTAACCTTTCTTCAACACAAAACTCTCCAACCCGACGATTGTTCCAGGTAAACTGACCATTGTTGGGTTTGACGTCCACAAGATTCAGGGCATTGATATTATCTTGGAACAACAGTGCAGAAGGATCCAACCTCCTAGTTCCACCGTGCTTCTTAGCTAACTCACAAATAGCATTGAAATCTCCAGCCATAATCCAAGGATGAAAAGGCAACATGCTACGGATCAACCTGAGGTGAGACCACAAAACTTGTTTACCTTGAAGATCAGTAGGAGCATAAATATTGGAAAATAATATGACGTCCCCTGACTCTAGGCAAGTAGCAATCATAGACATAGAAGCTTTAGAGGAAATCCACCAAAGAGGCTGGATTTTTCGAAGATTCCATAAGCATGCCAGCCCCCCCGAAGCTCCTAGAGCTCCAATGCATTGACACTCCCCACTTCTCCACAACCTAGGCATCACACCTTGCATACTTTCAACAGATAACTTAGTTTCCTGTAAGAATACAACATCAGGACCTTGCCTTCTAATTAACTCATGAACAACTTTTTGTCTAGGGCCGTAGTCCATGATATAACAATCATTTCAAGGGGGCTGAAAAAATAGAATCCAGAGGTTTGACTGCCCCTGACTCCACCAAATTTTCACCAGCCAATTTGATCTTTTCCATATCCTTTTTCCAGCCAGGTTTAGCAAATTTCTCTGCCCCACCCTTCTTGATATCTTTTTGCAAAATGCCCAATTTGGGAGGAGGCTTAGGCTTTGCTGCCAAATCTGATCCACTATTCTGCCCAATAACCGGGGAATCGGCTCCAACTGTAGAAACAATGGCTAAGGGTTCCTGCACTTCAGAAATCCCCTTTTGTTGATCTGCTACCAGTTGCCTACAATCCTCCCCTAGGGGTTCCATAGAGGAATCAAGAACAGGATCCTCTTGGGTTAAGCCCACTAGCCCTTGATCCAGATTAACCAAACCTGGGTTAACTTCCTGTTGGCTGAGCTCATCCAAAATCTCAAATCTATTGAAGGTATTGTCCTCCTGCCTTTCTTTAAATGGCCTCTTTTGACCCCTGTTCCTGTTGCAAGCCCTAACCGGAGCAAATCCATCCGAAGTACCTACCTCATCCTGAGAAATACACTTCCCTTTATCTGTCTCAGGAGGGTTGCTCACAGGCTGTGAAGGCTGGGATTCTCGAGGCAAATTTCTTGAGCATCGCCTGTGCAGATGACCATATTCTCAACACAACCGGCAGCGAAAAGGAAGAGATTTATAGTCTAAATGCTGCACCCAAGAATAGAACCCGCACACATCTCTATTGCATCTGGTAAAGGCCTACTTAGGTCAATTTCAACACAAATGCGTGCAAAAGTCATTACCTTTTACCCAAGGTCTGGGATGAAGTCCCGACAGGTTTTCCAAGCACTGAGGCCAAAAGGTGTAACACATCCTCTCAACAGCACTCCACCGGAAGTCTTGGCAAGCGAACCCACACTGGGACACGATTTGGAAGCTCCTCCGCGGGATTGAAACCAACATGCCATGGCTTAATGAACAACTTGACCTTATTATGAAAATAGGGCCTCCCTCAAATACCCGATTGCAATTTGTTGTGCAATTAAAAGTAACCATGAAATAGCTATTAGCCAACAAAATTATCTCCATTTCCCCTTCCGGCTCCCAAGTCCTTCGAGCCCAAACCTCCAAAAATTGTAGAGAGACTCTCATCCCCAAAAACTTACAATATAAGGAGTGTTGTGAGTAATACTCCACATCTTCAGCAATCATTTCAGCTGGAATAACCGGCTTCGGCCTCTCTTCGCACCTCTCGAGGCATCCATTAGTCTTTGTAATCCTTGAAGCATTTGATACTCCAAAATCGGCAGTACCAAGTTTCGAGACAAATAGATTGTTGTCAAAGGTCTTCATCCCTTGATTTGAAGCCTTAGGGCCTACAGCCACCCGAAAATCCAATTGAGAGCTTCTCCCAGCCGCCTCAGCCTTGGCATCCACCATTCTTACAAACAAAGAATGGGGAAAGGGCCTTCTCCCACCTTAAATCCACCCGCACCAGCAAGATCTTCGCAAAGAAAAGCAGACCAGAGCCCTATTTGCACACAGCACAGAATAAGCAAAAAAACGCACTCAAAAAACTCCACCCGCGTCAAAATGAATGCTCGACCACCAAAGAACAGACCCAATCTGCCTCCCAACAGCAAAGCCACCCACTCTGCACCTTGCAACCACCAATCGACCACCACCGCAGCGCGAGAAAAGAACAGACAAAGCTAGGGCACGGGTGCCCTAGCTTGAGTAGCGTCTCAGACGCCCGTCGCAAGCCATCCGATCGAATTTAGCATTCTTCGCACTCCCATTTTAGCACATGTTGTATGACTTATCATATTGCTGATTTCTATGCATTCTAGAAGCATTCCAAAGGCCTTTATATGCAGACACTCTTAGTGTACTTTCACATTGAATTGAATAGCAATAAATTAATTATGGATATTGTTATTTTGATCATACCTTGTTGGTCTACTGTTGTGCTTGTGTTTGAGTTTTTTGATCTTGGGTGAATTTTGCCCTAAGGCAAATTCTTACATGGTATTGGAGCTTGGGGAATTTCTCTTCACATAGCCATTCGAGACCATTCTTGCTTCAGCACCTCGACCCAGATTCGGAGTATCATAGTCATTGGGAGTGTCTAGAGCCAAAGCGAACCTCGTCATTGCATTCAGAATGTCAATTTGGTGAATTGACTATAAATTCGCCTATGTTGGGCCATAGTCAAAATTGAGGCAACTTTTTTTTTCAAACCGGCAACCCAAAGGCTCGATTTGCAGAATTGGTATGATCATTTCAGATCTGCATTTTCTTTCATCTGCATCTCTACAATTTTTTCGGATCTGCATTATTTTCCAAATTTTTTTGGCCATCAAGCCAGTAGGAGAGATTTTTGCAGGTGAAGATTTGAAGTTTGCTGGCACAAATTAGATATTTGCATCACATTTAGAAGGTCAAAAAACCCTCAAATCAGATTTTGTTTCATCCAAATCGGACATTTGAGGCAAAATCTAGAGCCATTTGATTTTTGGAGGCGCGACGACGACGATTCAGAAAAAAATAACAGCAGAGGTGATTTTCAAACAACGATATCTCCTTCATACGGACTCCTTTTTGTGAGCAATTTTTTTTGTTTTGGGGTAGAATTTCGTGATCTACACATTGGTGTAGGAAGTTTGACATCTTTGTTCCTGAATTTTTCCGCAACTCCCAAATCTTGAATTTTGCCACTTCAAATGCTCCTTATGGGCTCATCTGGACTCCAAATCAGGTTCTATTTTTTTTGAAAGTGAATATTTTTTTGTCTATTTTCCAAATTTGCAATTAGATTATAGGTTCTGTGGACATAAATACTGCTTTCAGAAATAGGCCCTAAATTGCCCATTTTAATCGCACTATCTATAAAGTGCCAAATCATATATTAGGGGGGGTTGATTGATTATTTTTTTTGCATTTTGGGGGGTTACATTGATTAATCCATCATGGAAGTGGAAGAATTAATTACCTTGACACCAGACAACTATCAGGGGTGGAGTCAATTGGTTATGCCATATCTTAGTCAGCATAATGCACTACCATATGCGAGAGGACTTTTATATGATGAGGACACATGTTCCATCCTTTTTCGTGCACTTTTTCTCTATATGGATATGGAGGTTATGGATTCACTTGATGACTTGAAGTCAAAAGATTTATATGATATTTGGATCTATCTTTGGGAGCTTTATGGAGATCCACAAATTCCTCCATTCCCCAAAGACCTTTTACCTCCAGTTGCAGTTGCATCCTCTCTGGATGAGATAACACCTCCAGATGCTCCTGTTGCTCCTACTGATCCTATTTCAGCCATAGATGCTTCGGATTCAGTGCAGCAGGATCCTTCATGTCTTCCTAGTTTACCTTCATGCGACAACTTCCTTCCAAACATTGTAGGTTTGTTTGTGGAGTCACACATAGCAGACTTGGGAGACTTCTTTGATAATATATCACTTCTCTTTGATGAGGACGATCTTTCTACAATTGTTGCGAGAGCTCACTCTGACCCTCATGTCCATTCTCTACACGATCAGTCTTTACAGGCTGGTGTGATTGTGGATCCTTATGTACAGCAGTTGCAGGAGGTCTCTCTCTCATTTGAGGAGACTATTGGTTCTTTGAAACAGGTTCTGTAGCAATCCTTGCTAGATCTGCACTTCTTTTTAGCTGTTTTGGAAGGAGCCACCATCAATATTGACACAAGGACACTTGAACAAGTTTCAGAGACACCTTTCATCATCGAGATTCTTTCTGCCATTGTTTCTTCCAAAGGGGAGGAACATTATTCAGCGGTCATGGATCAACTTCTACATTGGAGCATTTCTCACTGGTTGGCACCTTACATTTAGGGTGGGGGACTACCTTGTCTCCTTCTTCTCTTTTATGGGGGGGATTTTTTCCTCCTAAGGGGTTTTGTCCTTCTCCCATTTCACTATTGTATATACTTGATGTATGTCGTAATGGGGGGGTCTTGATTACTCCATCCATCCATGTATCTTGTCTTTTCATCTATCTTTTTTTTGGGGGAGGGTTTTTCCCATGAGGTTTGCCTTCTTTCTCCGCTTTATGAGAGATTGCATTCCATTATGTACATGGGTACCTAACATGGCCTAGTAGCTAGGACCCATCATGCATTTCATTCTAGTTTTTTTAAGCTTAAGGGCATTCCCCTAAGTTGCACTTAAGGGGGGGTGTTGTTGTAAATACGTATTTACTATTTACACTTAAGTTTACTTAGGTTAATACATTATTTTATTATATTGCATTATTTTATTATTTATTTAGGTGAGACACTTAGGAGTTTGTGTAATCTCATGAGTTGCCATGTTGACAACACAGAATTACACAACTCTAATTCAGCACATGGTGTCTACAATACTGGAGTTTGCATCATTCACTGAGTTGTCATATAGACAACACAGTTATTCACACTCCCATTTTAGCACATGTTGTCTACAACATTATTTTGCGTGCTACACCTCTGTAGGCTTATCCTCTCATCATCGCACTTACTCATGTGCTTAATGGAGGATAACCCACTTCTGGTGGACATGTGCCTGGTTGTATGACTTATCATGTTACTGATTCCTATGCATTTTAGAAGCATTCTAGAGGCCTTTATATACAGGCACTCCTAGTGTACTTTCACATTGAATTGAATAGCAGTAAATCAATTGTGGATATTGTTATTTTGATCATATGTCTACTGTTGTGCTTGTGTTTGAGTTCCTTGATCTTGGGTGAATTTTGCCTTAAGGCAAATTCTTACGAAGCCACCTTCATTGCCGTAAGGCAAATTTTTACAAAGCCACCTTCAAGGACTCACTGTCCAATACAATGAAGTATTATGATGAAAGCTTTGATAACGTTACAATGCTTGATTAGTTCCAATGGAGTTCACATCTGCTGTGCTCTGACGTCCATCATCAAGGCTTGCATATTACATCACATTACCATCATATCATATATCCTCACATAGTGAAATACCTTCCTTTATTCCATTTTGATTCTTTATTCCAGATGGCTCCAACTAAGCTTTACAAAATGTGTTCATATACTGACCAAAATATAATTTCAATCCATGTTATCCAAGATTTAAGACCTTGGATGTCATCCCAACACTGCTAAGTAATTGAATTGACAAGGCAATTTAAGTTACTAAGCCAAAATATCTGATCTCCATAATTTGTGTTGAAACACTGTCTTCCTGGACCAGTTCGATTTCACATCACTGTAATTCACACTATTCTGAATGCTAACGCTGGTGACCATAACAATGTCTCACATACATCATATATAACACATTCACAAAATTATAGCCTTAACTGATAAGTCCTCTGCCGTTGCTGACCAAAATTGTCTGACTGTGCTCTGTATTCCTTTCCATGGCTTAGGCATTTTTCACCTTCTTATCATACCAAAACTAATCACCAACACAGGCAACCATGCTGATGAAGTATGTTGTGATCAATGATAACACCTAATAAGTCACTAGGCATTAACTTGCCAACAAGTTCATCATATCCATATAAAGCTTAGTAAGGAGTCATGCCAATGGATGTTATATTTTGAACCAGAATGACAATAATGCAATGTACTGAAATCCAAAACACAAAGAACAGTCAAGAGAAAAGACTAATCCTGGGAAAACCCTCTACTTGAGGGTGAAAAACCTAGCCCACAAAAATGATGATACCTTAATTGTGTTCTCAAAACAAATACACTAATTTCTTGTTTATGATTGATGACTTCAAAACAGTCAATCAACAAGCCTTATTACTTTTTACGGATTGAGCTCTTTGTGAATATATATATCAGAATAAAACAAAATCAGTCTTACAGAATAAGGATATTGATCATATACAGATCAAATCATACCATCAATATAGCTCTCAATCAATACACCCAAGATTAGCTGCTGAACACTCTTTCCAGAAAATCATGATAATTCCACTACATACTCAGTGATTGCATCAACTCTGAGAGTCAGAACCAATACGCTAAGCACTGCGTGAACCTGTACACCTCAGATTATCCAAGTCTATGTCCCGTGCAAGCGAATAGACTCCACCAAGAATACAGAACAATGCCCATTCCATGACAAGGAACTGACGGCAGTTACACATGAGTGTTTCATATCTATTATCAATATGATTCACATGAGCCTTGACAAGTGTCATGGACAAACATATAACCGTGTATGAGGAATGATGACAGAGTCAAACATAAATGATGCTCAGCTGGAGGTAGATGAAAGCTACAGTGGAAACATGAAGAAATCCCGATGAAACATTATGAATACAGAATGCATACAGCTCAATAAAACTCTCAGCTGGTTACCACAAAGTTGATAGTGACAATTAAGAAGATGCTGATTCACCTTTGGATGGACACAAGGCCTTAAAGAGTGAATAACGGACAGTAACAACATCCCAATAGTGTCTCTGCTAAAGATGTGAATCAGCTCATAGCAAAGCATAACAGAGAACCGAGAATTTTAGGATGACGTTCACACAGGTGTTTGAACCAAAAAAGAAGAAGCTGAAGATGCAATTCAGCATAACAGGTATTTACTGATAAAGCTGCTTTAGACAAATATGGGTATGAAAAATTTATCTCACAGCTACCAGAATTTCAACAATGGATATGTGATGTAAAGTTGTAGCAATGCTTACTGATATAGAGCCATTTGATTCATGTTGTTTGCTACCTTGCTACGTAATTCTTCAAATACACTTAAATTGACTTATTTACAATCTCTGTTTTTCTATCCTTTTGAGAATTAGTGCTTGTTAATTGGGTCTTTACGAACTGAAAGAGCTTGTGCAAAAATAAACTAAGGAATTTCTTGTTCCTATCACTCATTATGTTCTTAGGAAAGCCATGATGTCTGAATACCTTGCTGAAAAAGAAACTAGCCATTTATGATGCTTTCAACATAGAAAATTTAGCTAAAAATGAACATACTCAGTGAGTGTTGACTACGAATGCACAATCCTTATCTTGAACTCTTGGAAGGTTGGTGTAGAAGTTCACACAGTTGCTCTCTCATTTTTGATTGGGAATTGTTACAGTTTGCAACAATCTTGCTAGAAACATCTGTTTTGTTTTGTTTGGATTTGGTGGCATGTAATGTACTCTAATAAATAAACTATACTTAGCAAATACAAGAAAAAAGTAGCTCTAATATGATCTGATTTAGTTTTATAATGCAGTACTTAACTTGCTACACAACCTTAGTGACTTCAAACTGAAACAACAATACCATACTTCATTGTATAATAGTCTTAGTCATTACAATGAATAAATACCTCACGAATGAAGTTCAGTTATCTCAGGTCTGATTTGGAGACCATACTTGGAAAAGTCAATGATAATTGTTTAGCATTGGACTTCTAGTGACTGAAACAATACTTTGGATGGCTGCCATCAAGTCAAAACTACCACAAAGCTTGCCAAAGAGTTCATGAGACTGCTTAGAAATATATGAACATCAATTAGACACCTTTTTTGATGGATTAATACTCAGAGATCTCCCTGGTTATATGGTGTAGCTAATTTGCTGCACTTATTCATGGACAGCTAGATTGTAAACAACATCAAACTCATTCGGTAACACCACCACCCCTCCAAACTCAAATAACTTCTCCTCCAACACTAGATACCTTAGCTGGGTTAGTTTAAATTTGCAAAAAGGTAGAATGAACACACTAAACACCACGTGTCAAGGAAGATATGGCGCTAATCTCTAGGTAGGGTGATTCCTTTCTGAAAGTTCAATCCTTCTCCAAAATAAACATGTGATATATAGAAATGGGGTGCCTGGATAAAAGAGAACAAAATAAGATAAGCCCTCCTCCAAGAGATTGAAGCAAAATACAAATTTCTTGTATCTCGAAAATGAAGATTAATACATAGAAAAATCTATGTAAACCTGCATAAAATACTTGAAAAAAAGAGAATCTACATAAAATGCCTAAGAAACCTTCTTGATCACCCAACCAAATTCACTAACTGCAATCCAAATCAATGAAAACTTGAATTGTACAGCAAAATCATCTAGGGTGGATCTTCCACCACGAAAAATAGGCTAACTAATAAGGGATGTTGGCCTTAACAGTCTTCAGAAGTGTAATGACCCCTTCCTTGTTTGCCCTAGAATCACAATTGCAACCAACTAGTGTTAGGGTTACATCTTACAAAGTAAATATAGCTTTACATAATGTCAATGTTTTGGCCCAGAAATAGAGATAAACAATAAAAGTAGAACAAAATAATACATAGAGATTCAAAATATTTATTCTGGGAAAACCCTTCCACTTGAAGGGAAAAACACAGCCACACCAGAAAAATCTATTTTATTGATCAAGAAGTGTTCATAGTGGAAGGCTTTTACTTGATTGATTTACAATATACTAAGCAATCACTTAAATAGATTGCATTAGACTCTTCATCTTTCACCCAAATGTCTTTTTGAGTCCTGAAAATAAGACCTTTTATATTTCCACATATTCATACACATGCCTCTTCGCATGATATATGACACATGTCTTTTGCATAATATTAACTTAAATATAATTACAAATATCTTTTTCAGCTGAAGATGACATATTACGATGTAATTGGTAAAATACTTGCTTGCTATTAACAGAGTCCGAGAGGTCAATATATACAAAAGAATTGAACGATGTTTCCTTAGGAAATGATTTTAAAGAATAGAAACATTCTATTCTAGCTAAAAGAAAGCTAAATAAAGCTAACAGATAGCTACATACTAACTAATATTAGAAACATTCTAATATTTACAATAGATAACCATTAACTAATAATAGGAGCTTATCTATTATTATTATACCCTCCCTTAATGGTGAATCTATCCTCAACAACAAGTTGTCCTCTAAATTTGACAATCTTATCAGGACCAAGAGGCTTGGTGAAAATGTCTGTAGTTTGATCCGTGGTAGGAACATACTGCAAGTCTATTGTCCTGTCTTCAACCAACCTTCCTATGTAGTGATAGTGAACATTCACATGCTTGGTTCATTCATGAAAGATTGGATTTCGTGCTAACTTGATAATGCCTTTGTTATCAACAAACAAAGTGGTTGGTCGTACTAGTGACATTTGCATATCCCCAAGCATTCGACGAAGCCAAAGAACTTCACAACTTGCCTTGACTTTCCCTCTGTATTTGTCTTTTGTAGAGGAGAGAGAAACTTCCTACTGCTTCTTACTGGTCCATGTGACGACACCAAATCCCAAACTGAACACATATCCAAAAGTTGACTTTTTATTGTCAACAGAGCCTGTCCTATTTGAATCTACGAACCCACTGAGTCTAGGATTAGAACTTCGAGAGTAAAGAAGTCCAAAATCTGTAGGGCACTTTACATAATGAATCCCATGCTTTGCTGCCATCAAATGATCAGCCTTAGGAGTTGTCATAAAACGTGAAATGTAGCTGACTGCAAAGCTGATATCAAGCCTAGTAGCAGAGAGGTAGATGTGGCTGCCAACTAGTTGCATGCATGTAGTATCATCAACAGGGGGAGAATCAGACTTGGCTGATAGCTTGAGACTTTTCTCTATGGGTGTATATGCAGACTTGCAATCCTGCATACGAAATTTGTCTAACAAAGCCTTGACATATTTGGACCAAGAGATGAATATACCAGAAGATTGTTGCCAAACCTCAACACCTAGGCAATAATGCATGAGCCCAAGGTTAGTCATATCAAAAGACTGGCATAAATTCTGTTGGATTCCCTGAATCAAAGATGCCGAACTGCCAGTGATGATCAAATCATCCATGTAAATAATCAGAAAGATGATGTCATTGTTAGTAGTCTTGATGTACAAATTTGAGTTTGAAGAACTCCTTTGGAATCCTTGATCACTAAGGTACTTATCAATCATGTACCATGCTCGAGGAAGCTGCTTCAAGCCATACAGAGCTTTCACTAATCTGAGAACTTGATGTTCTATATTGACAACCTTGAAACTAGGAGGTTGTGTCATGTAGAGCTCTTCATAGAGATCACCATTCATGAAAGCACTCTGGACGTCCATCTGATGGACCTTCCAGCCAAACTGTGCTACCATTGCTAGGATTAATTTGATTGTGCTCATCTTTGCAGTAGAGCAAAGGTCTCATAATCAATGCCCTAACGCTGAGAAAAACCTTTTGCAACTAAATGAGCTTTGTACTTATCCAAAGTACCGTTAGACTTGTATTTGATTTTGGGTTTCTTCTTTGGTAGAAGATTTAGAAAGGACCCAGGTGTTATTCTTTAGCAAGCTCAGGTGTTCAGATGTCATGGCCAGTTCCCACTTTGGAGTTCCTTTAGCCTTGGAATATGTTTGAGGTTCAAATACACTATGAATGTTGGCCATGAGGGAAAAGTTAACAAACTTTGTAGGTTTGTTCTTTTTCCGAATGGTTCTCCCATCAATGAGCTCAGCATCATGAAGATCAACGAGTGGCTTAGCCCACCACTTAGGCTAAAGAGGAGAATGACCAACATTAGTATCATGAGATGCTCTATGATCAAGTTCTTTAGTTGAAAAATTTGGATCAAACTCAGGTGAAGCATCTATAAATTTAGGTGATCCTGCAGGAGAAGTTGGAGGTGTCTATACAGGGATCACTGGTATAAAGGGAGCCGCGGGAGCTACTAAAGCCCTCCCATCAGGTGGACCTAATGGAAGTCTAACTCCCAAATCATGAGCCTTGATAGGCTGATTTGCTGGATCAGGAACAAGAGAAACAAAATTGAATGGTCCCTGCTGCTTATCAAATACTACATCACGATTTACAGGAGACAAGATGTCTTAGTGTTGATCAAGCGATACGCTTTGTGAAGACTACTGTATCTAGCAAGCATGAGTTTCTAACTTGGCATGTCACAGATCAGGGATCCAAACGAAAGCAAGGTAGCCAAAAACTTTCAGGTGATTGATTTTGGGCTTAAGACTTGACCAGGCCTCTTTTGGAATCTTACCTTTGACCGCTACTATGGGTGACTGGTTCAAAAGATAAACTACAGTGTTAACTGCTTCTGCCTAGAACTTCTTCGAAACATGTTTGTGTTCGAGCATGGATTGAGCCATCTCGGTGATTGTTTTGTTCTGACATTCAACAACATTGTTATGTTGTGGTGTGTGGGGTGTGGTTAATCGACACTTAATGCCATGAGTATCACAGAAGCTTGAGAAGTCATTTAAACAAAATTCCCCCCCATTGTCTGACCTAAGAGCAATAATAGATTTCCCAAGCTCTTTTTCAACTAAAGGTTTAAACTTCTGAAAGATAGGAAATGCATCTGATTTCTTTTTAAGAAAATATACCCACATTTTCCTATTGAAATCATTATCAAACAACAAAAAATTCCTGGATTGAAGAATAGGAGTGGCCATTGGACCATAGATATCGACATGAACAAGCTGAAGTACCTGAGAAGCTCGCCATTAATTGCCAATGGTGAAAGGTGTGCAATGTTGCTTCCCAGCCTGACATGCATCACAAACTCCAAGTTGCTGAGTCAGAATTTTTGGCAAACCGAGGACAAGCTCTTCTCGAGCAAGTTGAGACAGATAATGCACATTTAAGTGCCCATACATTGATGCCAAACTGTGCTAACAGAAGACGTTGAGTAGCTATAGCTAAGTCTCGAGAATCACCAGGATCAATAAGTAAAAGACTATGATCCTCAAGACCCACTGCAACAATAGACTGAGTGGCCCTATCAGTGATGGTACATTGATGTGAACTGAAGGTGACATCCAATTGTGGAGAATGTCGTAGCAACTGACTGACTGAGAGTAGATTTAGTTCCATCCCTAGAATGTCGTACACATTGAGGAAAATGAGATTCCTCCCAACAGATCGAATCTGAATGTTGCCTTTGCTGACAATTGTGTACTCTACTCTGCCATAAAAAATAATAGAATCTGAATAAGGTTGATAGTGAACCAGTCTTTGCGGTGGATGAAGTGACGAGAGGCACTCGAATCAATATACTAGGCAGACGACTTCACATGATCTACGGTTCTTCTAGCCATGAAGATGTAAAAGGCAGATCCAATCTGCTCAATATGTTATGCACTGTTCACATTGGGTTGCGAACTTGATTCCTTAGATTGTGCAACTAAGCATTTCCAACATTCAACCTTCATGTGATCAAACTTTTGACAATATCTTCTAGCCATGAAGATGTAAAAGGCAGATCCAATCTGCTCAATATGTTATGCACTGTTCGCATTGGGTTGCGAACTTGATTCCTTAGATTGTGCAGCTAAGCATTTCCAACATTCAACCTTCATGTGATCAAACTTTTGACAATATTTGCATTGAATGTTCTTCTTCTAGGAGCCTTATGAATTTGGGGCAGAGGATTTCTGCTAAGAAGACTGCTGAGACTTGCCTTTATCCTTCTGAAAGGATTTAGCAACAAAGGCTTACTCTGTGGGGGTTGAGCTAGAACTGCTACCGAACTGTTGTTTCCATCGATCTTGTTGAAGCAGAAGTGTGCAAAGATTTGTGAATTTCAAATCAACACTAGAAGAAGTGATGTTGAGAGTCTCGATAAAATGCTCATAGGACTTGTGTAAAGTCCAGAGAGTGATGACCACAATGTCCTCTTCCTCCATCTTTTGCTCATTAACAAGCAATTGATCATGGATTTCCTGAATCCTATTCAGGTGAGCTTGGAGTGATGTTCACTCATCCATGATAATAGAAAATAAAGTGTTCGTCAAGAAGAAAGCTCTGTTTTTGTTAGAAGTCTCATGAAGATTTTTGAGATGTGCCCATATCATGACAACTGTCTTGCCAGATGGAATCTGAGAGAGTTGATCATCAACTACGAATAATTTGAAAAGCATCATCACCTCCTGATTATTGAGATCCCACATATCTTGATTAGTACCAGGGGCAGTCAGACGCTATGTAACACCAAGAACAATCTGATCAATATTCCGATATTCAAGAATTGCTATTATCCGCTGCTTCCAACTGACATAATTTTGATTATTGAATTTTTAATTGATCTTGAGCAAAATATTAGTCAAAGATGCCATAGTGCATTTTTCAATAACAAAAGCAATTTGTAAAGGCATGTACATAGAGGCAAAAATGGAAGATTGAGAAAAAATTGAAGGGGTACCCAAAAGAAAGCTCGAAAAATCTAGCAAGAATATGTTGCCGATTTTTGAATCCACTGGCTCGAAAATCAAGGGACCAAAATTGAAGCACCTAGAAAAAAACAGACGACAACCTAGTTGAGATCTCGAAAAGCCCATCAAAGAATCTGTAATTTTTTAGACCCAGTGCAAACAATTAGGGTTTTGAACAAAAACGACCTTGCTGCAAAACACAAAAAATGGCAGAAATGTGCAGAAAAACAGACGGTAGTTGTAGAAAAATGGCCCATAAGAAGCAGATACCACAAAAAATAATTTTGAAAAATATTGCTATGATAATTTTGAACAAGAAATTATAATATTTTTTGAATTTTTTTTAAAGAATTGGCTTTGATACCATATTACAATGTAATTGGTAAAATACTTGGTTATTATTGTCAGAGACCGAGAAGTCAATAAATACAAAAGCATTGAACGATGTTTCCTTAGGAAACGATCTTAAAGAATAGAAACATTCTATTCTAGCTAAAAGAAAGCTAAAGAAAGCTAACAAATAACTACAGATTAACTAATATTAGAAACATTCCAATATTTACAATAGATTACAAATAGATAACCATTAAGTAATAATTGAAGCTTATTTATTGTCATAATAGACCATAACGATCATAACAAACATATTTTATCTCATAAAATTAGAGATGATGATCTCTATCGCAGCTACAAACTTCAACACTTTCTCTTAGCAAGAGAGATTTTTAGTTAGGCATGCACACATAGCTACAATCAAAGATGATAAATTCATATGTTATCTCAATATAACATTATCCACCATAGTTACTTCATGAGCACATAGAATGAAGTCACACACATGACTTTCACCATGCTAGCTTGTAGAGGGTAGAACAAAGACTTTTATCTCAAAACTTCTCCCAAAGAGGCATATAGCTCCATGCCCACTCGCAAAGGTTGGTCCACCATACCTACTCATAGAGGGTGGAACGAGGGCTTTCACCTCAGGCTTCTTCTAGAGAAGAGTTCATTTCCACCATGCCTACGCACAGAGGGTGGTCCACCATGCCTACTTGCAAAAGGTGGTCCACCATGCCTACTCATTGAGGGTGGAACGAGGGCTTTCACCTCAAACTTCTTCCAGAGAAGAATGCATTAATAACTGAGATTTTCTCTTAACATAGACTCCCTCTCAGCAGGGACAACTTTAATAATTGAGATTTTTTCTTAACAGAGAGTCCCTCTTAGTAGGGACAACTTTAATAACTGAGATTTTCTCTTAATAGAGACTCCCTCTCAGTAGGGACAACTTTAATAACAGAGACTCCTCTCAGCAGGGACATCAATAACTACAGCAAGATGGCTGACTATTGCATAAACTTGCAAAGGGTTGGACATCTTCCTTTGTTACATAATCTTCCTCTAAAGCTTAATAGTCTCTCTCTAAACATGATCTTTCTCTTTTAATGAAGATAATATGCTACCAAGACTGCAAACAACGTTGCAAAAATCTCTCACTATCCCATTGCACCCTACAACTAAGAGAGATTTATAACAACTCATAAGATACACTTATCATAGAGATCAAAGCAAAAATATACTCTCTTGCAATTAGATACAAGAATTGTAGAATAGTTATCTCTTTGAAGTCAGATCTCAACATTCACACAAAAGAGATTTTGTCTTGTGCCTCTGCAGCCAATGCAATGCTCATTGCATAAATTTTACTATTAACAATCTGATAATACTTATCTCCTTATCATCTAGCAACACCTTTGAATAACTTCTTAAGGAACACCACAAGCCTCAATATTGTGGTTTAATCTTTAAAAACACCAAGGCATGATAAGAAATACATTGATCTAAGAAATTGAGTTAGCAACTTCTGTGTGTGCTGGTATCTCCAATCATTTCCAAAACACTCGCATAAATCCAGACCAAGATTACAACTCAACCATAACATGAACAATTTGTTGAGAGTCTTCAGACACTATAATATCCCTTAATGAATCACGAATTATGGTACTTGGTCTGTTACTGCTTGTTTAATTAAACAAAGCAGCCATATTCCTATTACTTCAAAGATTTGAAATCACACATTGATTAGAATTTTATGAAATGCAAACTGTCACAATACTCGGAATCAATATTCCCGATTCAAAAACATCAAAGATGTTATCACAAAATACTTATCAGAACACATTGTGCCAGCTTGT
The DNA here is from genome assembly GCA_028749045.1 of Cupressus sempervirens. Classification (NCBI taxonomy): domain Eukaryota; kingdom Viridiplantae; phylum Streptophyta; class Pinopsida; order Cupressales; family Cupressaceae; genus Cupressus; species Cupressus sempervirens. The sequence goes on from CM053789.1 coordinate 532,893,134, forward strand.
GCGTATCGTGCCGTTTTCAACAGTACTGAAAAATATCTTTCATGCACAATCTTTAGTGATCCCAAACAATCTACCTAGTGTCCTCGATCACAACCTTAACAAGGATACTTGTACATTGAAAATATTCAACACACGATCTCTTCCAGATATACATGCATAGGACAAGAATAGTATGAACTCCTGCGATTATTGATGTGCCGCTACCAATTCAACAAAATCTTCATAGATGATATATTGCCAATAAAGAGGATCTGCAGAATGGCAGGAGATGGTAGATGATATTTAGAAATCTCTAATTTCTCAACGATGGCAGAAGCGGTAATAAGAGATCTGCACAGTTCACAACCCTTGAAAATAAGATTTTGATTTACTTTTTCGTCCAGAGACGGAGATAAAATTCCCCCATGATTACGATCTTTGATGCACATCCCTTGATTTCTGAGACTTCTACTTCTATTACTGTCAATTTCAATTGCAAAAGAGAAGTTGAATCTCCGAACACGCAAAACTCATAATTAGATGCGATACACAAAAAAGGGAAGATATAGAATTTTGAACACAAACAAGAAATTATCCTAGAGAAGAACAAGATTGATCATGGAATTTGATCAAAGTCATCATCCATTTGAATCTTGCTATCATCTTCAACGCTCGTTTCTTCATTATGGTTACAAATTTAACACCATTAATGGCAACAAACTTCAAGCAAGGAAGAGTGTTGATAATCCAAAGCTTGTGAGAATCTATCTTGAAGCTTTCGTGCTTATGTGGATACTGATGGTGTCGTTCTTCACTCTCCTGATATCTCACCTTATTGGTTTCCAAGTCATCTTTATATAATTGGCAGTGATTTGTATGCCAAGCATATCTGACGTGAGCATCTTGAGTTGTATGACAAAGAAACGGCTTCACCTCTTGACCTTCTCTATCAGATTTTCTTTGCATGAGATCCTCTTTTCAAAGCAAAAGGTAAGTTCGAGGGATATAGCGAAAAGGGTTTGAGCTTCAATATAACTGAAAGGAGTTTGAGCGAGTGTGATAACAATGGCATTCATATAATATTCAGAAGCTTTTGAGAGCTCAGAAATCTTCATACATAAGTGTTCAAATCTATAGAGGTGTTTGAATTTCCTTTGACTTATTGAGCACTCAACCATCTAGTTATCCGCTCGTAATGCAACCTTTGTAGATGGAGATAGAATCGCAAGTATAGCTCCGTTATCTAACATGAAATGACAACGATACTCTACATAGAAGTATCTAAAAACTTATATCATTAATGCCACAAGAATTCCGTCAAAAGAAACCGCTTTTACAATTACAAAATGTAAAACAAAACTTTGTCAGGTACGTTAAAAAAACGTATATCCTTCAAATTTTTTTATGCACCACAATAGTGTAAATGAAAGATAAAACAATACTTATCTATCATAGGAGTTATTGCCTGCAAGGCAAGACTTGCATAAGATGGATAAGATTGATTGCTCCTAGTCATCTACCTCCGTGACTCGCAACAACCTCCGTGATTTATTATATAATTGGCAGTGATTTGTTTTTTTATGTATGTGCCTTCTTGTTGCTAGGAGCCAGTTTTATGATCAAATCTAAAGTGGTCTACATACTGTTCTCTTCTAATTCTCCTCTTACAGCCTAGGCCCTTCCTACAAGATGGTTTTCTGACAGTTGGGCATATTTTATATAATATTATGAGAACATTTTTAGCATTATCTATGACACATAAGCAACATGTGCACATATGCCAAAATTGATAGTAAGAAGGGAAGTGCTGAGAAGGGCAGATCTGAAACAATATCAGGCTGCTGTATCATGCCCAATCTATAGGTTAATTCCTTCTATGTATTGCCGTTAGATTTCTATGAGTCAAACTTAGGATTATCTGCTCTTATGGTTGGTGCTTTGATCTTTCTTGACTGATCTTCCTTGATGAATAGTATAGGTTTGGCTGATTGTGTTTGCTCTGCTGAAATGACTTTTATGCTGATTGTACTTGAGTGAATTGATTGATTATTGCCATTGGTGCTGTTGATTGATCAATTGGCCTGATTGAGCTTCTTTGGTGTGACTGTACTTATTATATATGCTTTCTTGTTTTGAATCCTCATTTTATCTGCTGATGATTTGATGCTTTAATGGATCGCTGTATATTGTTTCCTTTCTCAGTAGGATTGATATTCCTTTGAATTGATTGCGTGATCTTTCTCACGAGTCTCTATTCTTTCCGTCCATTAATCTCCGTTTAACACGGCTTACCAACTGTAAATAATCTGCAACATTTTTTATATTTCCCATGCATTTATCTTTAACCGGATCTACTTCTGCAACTTGTTTATTCTACTTAGGAATTATTTTTTATTCTACTCCTTTCTTATCACTCCCTGATTCTATTCTTCTTATATGTCTTCTCTAGTGTCTTTTTGCCCAAAGGAGGTGATTTATCAAGGAGATGGCACTTTATTCTTTAATTAAATGTATTCAAGTGCTAACACTTGTCTAAGGCGGCCTTCATTATATATAATACTGTTTTTCATAAATCACTGCCCTTAATTGGTATTTATTTGTTACCATTGCTGCCATTTCAATTTATTTGATATAGGTTGGCTTCATATAATTAATTCTATTTCATTGCCTCTCATTAAGAGTGGTTTCGAGCGGGGGTAAGACAAGAAGAAATCTAAGTTCATTCCAGCAGCATTTCTGTATCATAACAATGGCATAAGCAGAATGAGAGCCAAAAGCTTTATTTTATTGAATTTCAGTGAAAAGTTAGGGCAACACCAGATTAGGGCAAATTAATAATAAAATAATATGCTTTAGGCCTTTTTCATAATTCATTTTTCCTCCTCAAGCTTGACGTCCCCCTTTTTGCAACTCAAATATAATTTAAATCTTTTATTTTTTATCTTAATGCTCCTTAATGCTTGATGCATCCATTAGGTGGTCATATTCAAAGGCATTAAAATATTATTTCACCCACCTAGCCTTTGGGTCCGCTTTTTTTGGGCCCACAAAATAATTTAAAAAACAGCTGAGGTGAAATTGTTAAAGAGTGAATGAAACATTGCCAATACCAATGCAACAATAAATTAAGTTCTACAAATGATAATAAAAGCATGAACCAAAAAACAAGTAGTCTAAATAAAGACAATGTCTAAAAAGAAAAAGTAGACTAAATTAAGACAATTAAGAAAAAGTAGACCTAAATGACCATTAACTAAGATTCTAGAACTAGTAGGAATAGCAAGAACCTAGGAAACTTAAAATATAAAAAATAGTCTAATACTGAGCTGGCCTCCTTTCCTAAGGGTAGCCCAATAGGTCACTTCATGGACACTCCATTTCACTCAAGTTACAAAGGTACTTTATTAAAGCACTTAGGTGAAATAAATAAACTTTACTCTTCTAACCTAAGGAAATTCATCAAGGTCTGAAATAAAAAACACTTCACTCTGAAGCTGAGATCAATTGCCATAGATAGCTCTTACTATAAATAGCATATACTAAATATAGAAACACTGTCAAAACTCACTGGAAACACAGGCTCAAGCACCATCAGACAGTGATAACACCATATATAACTTAATGGATATCTTGTCAAGATCACTGAAACATTTATCTTCCAAAGTGACATTATTCACATTATGGTATTGCCAACAAAGGAACACGCTGTTAATTGGACGGAAATTGGCATTGGCTTAACCATTCATCACGTGCGACAAGAATGATCACTTATGGTTATGCCATCCAAAAGCACATGCTAGTAGTGGCTTCACTAAGAAAAAGTGTAGAAGACATCTTCAACCCCTTTCAAGGTTTCATCCTCTCATTCATTCATATTTCTTCTCCTTCCATCATGACCATTATCGATCAGGATCCTCACCAAAGGCATTGGCTTAACCATCCATCATGTGCGATGACAATGATCACTTATGGTTATGCCATACAAAGCATGTGCCAGTAATGGCCTCACTAAGCGAAAGTGCAGAATACATCTTCAACCACTTTCAAGGTTTCATCCTGTCATTAATTCATATTTCTTCTCCTTCCATCATGACTATTATCTGTCAGGATCCTCACCAATTGTTATCTTGGAATCATGGATCATCCTACAAAAGTTGTTGGTTGAAGTAAATAACTTTTAATAGGACGATCTTACAAATTGACTAGGAGAAGACATGATTGACGGTTTGCCACAAGATCAAGAGTCAAATGACAACAAATCTGATAAAAAGGAGCATAAAAGATGATTAATATATAGGTACCAACAAGCCACATAGAAGCCTCCTTTTAGTTTGTAACCTAAATGTCTATTGTTGGGTATCTTATGGTCAAATAAATCAATAAAATGTAATGTGAGGACTTTTCAATTTAATGTTGCAGGAAAGGATAAAAGGAAGACTGAAAAACAGTGCACTTGGGTGTGGGCACCCCATGAAAGGTATGGATGTCCTTCACTTCATTGAAGAGTGTCTCCTTGAGTAGAACCACAATTACAGGACAAAGAACACAGGGGCAAGCATTCTGGTCTCTGACATTAAAATGACCACATTAAAAATGAAGATTATTTGATAGAAATAAAAGCAGAAGTTTACAGGAGAAAAGGAAGTTAGCTGCTTTCATAGTCTTGTATGCAGAATGTGAGAGCATTGTCAACACACATGAATTCCTTGAGAAGTGTCTAAAAGAAATGTAGTCTCCTAAAATCCAATGATAATAGGATATGCAAAAAATCACGTGTTGAGAAGGCTTTAGAAAATCTAAAGCAAACATAATGGGAAAGGGCATTAAGGTGACAGGAGAGGACAGGAAAAAGACATGTTCTATGAATTCAGACAATGAAAATGGGACGAATAGAGGTCAATTGGAGAAGGAGAACTTGAAAAGAGAAGATGGATGTGCGATTGGATAGATCATGGAGAAATTAAAGAAAACCATTCTAGCAGAAGCATTTTAGATGACAAAGGAAGAAATTTCTGGGCAGTTTTAGAGGCATAAAAACCTCTGTAAGTGACTGAAAGGAGAAGTTTTTGAGAACTCTGGAAGTAGAAAGAAATATAGATGCATTTGGGGGAGAAAAGGAAAAGAAGTTGTACAGGTTTTACTAATTTCTACCTATTTGTAATAGCAGCAGCTGTCACATTAGTGATTAGAAGAAGATTCAAAGCTTGGCAATGTTGTTTCCTGAGCATTGAGCGTCAGTGTTGAACATGGCTTCAGGGAATGCAAAAGACTGCAAGATTGCCTAAACTGATTTTTTCCAAAGACTTAAGAAACCTCTAAGCAGGAGCAGTTTGTTAGAGAGCACAAGGAAAGGAATTTGTAGGGAAAAGGTAAGGGAGCGACCTTGTAGAGATAAGATAAATTTATTAATGTTCAACAAGAGACCACATGGGTCTAAGGAACTAAAACACACACTTGCAACAAAAGCACAAGCGGTGCCTGGGAAAAAACAAGCAAAAAAAAATGAAAGAACAACTAAACAAGAACCAGAGGAAACTAAGAATACCTAATAGTCGAGAAAAAGTCCAAAACTGAGGCTTACAGTCTGGGGCAAATATGGGTCCTAGAACGTTTCGAAGAGCTGCTAGAGATAGTGACATTGCCGAGTGTACTCTCAGCAAGGCCTTACAGACTTGGTGTGGCTTGAAGAATGGGTGAGAGACCTCTTTGTCCCTCGGGTAGAAAACCTAGGGAAGAAGAAGGTGATGAGCTGGTCAGAAGTTTGGCCCAAAGGGAGTTGAAGCTGGAGAATGTGGTTCCGAAAATGCAAGGTCTCCTGGAGTTAGAAGACAAGACACTGCTAGTTAGTGTATCTAAGGAATGAAGAAAGGGTTTGACACTCCCTGAACAAACAATGAAACCTTCCCTTGATCTCATAGTAGGTGGGACAGCGAAAAACAAAGTGAGCCTTAGTCTTCGCCTCCCCAAGCATAGAAAGGCGACAAATGTTGTCCTCCCTATTAATCCGGTGATTGCTCTGTATATGCAGTCGATGTGAGCCCACCCTTAAAGACCCCAAGGAGATGTAAAGGGTGTGAGTCTAACAATGGGTACCAAGGGCGTACAATAACCTTGTCCTGGATATCCATCTAGTGCTAAGCATAAAAATCCATCAAGCCCCTTGGGGGGTTTCTCTATATCGTGATAATGTACTACCTATAGATACCAATCCTGACATGCTCATTTAGCTCCTGTTGTGAGGGAAGCAGGTGAGCAGGGGCATCTAAGGAGAACTAGAAGGAAGGAAGGCGGTCCATCATGATCCCAACTGAACCAAGAAGAGAAAGGGCTTGGCAGAAGCAAGAACAAAATCTTCCTACAAGTTTGGAAATTGCCACTGCCTTGGAAGAATAATAGGCCAAGTAGGAATCTCCGTGGTGACCCTCAGTATACTCAGCAAAACTCCAAAATTGATGAAGAAATTAGAGCAAGTCAAAGATGGTTCTAAGCCTAAAAGGATGAGCCCTAAACTCAGCCAAGATGATATGGTGTGGAGTGGACCTGATGGAACTTTGAAATTTGACAAAATTTAGAGTCCCAAATCCTATGCCAAATAAGTTTTTTGTATGAATGGTGGAAAGAATACAATATGGGGGATGATGTGTTGAAGATTTGTTACCAGTTTGTAACATATATATAATAATTTTTTTTGTATAGGTACTATGTAATGTATGGGAAGCTCTGGTTTGCAACAAACCAACACATCGCTCCTCGAGTTTTATAGCAAAACCTGTGGAGTCAATATAATAGATCAATCCAGAATGCCTACTTCCATAATGTAACTTTTAGAGATATTGTCAGACTGTAGCTTCGTATTCAAGTCTCATTAGTGGAAAAGAAGTTGAGTCTATTTGTCATTTGTTGGATAATGATGAAGGCAACAAAATTCTAGAAAATACCTCATTGATCAACAATGGAGCAAATCTTGCTATCCTGCTATCATTTGGGGCTATGTGTTTGTGGATGTTGCTACAGTTGTTTGTGAGAACATCAAGGTCTTCTAAATAAACTTCAAAGTTGTCAAAGTGAAAGAATAAGAGCATTGAGCAAAATGAAACACTTGTTGAGTTCACCATAACCCGTGGGGAGTTAAAAAGTAGTGCAATGAATCATGGTATATGCAGCCGGTCTAGCAGAACGAAGAAGAATGGAAGATTAGTTAAAAACGTTGGGAGGATAAGCAACACGAAAACAAGGGATCTATAGTTGACGACAAAGGAGGAACACACAATACTTCTTTAAATGACGGATATGAAGAAGAAATCCAAAGATACCCCTAACAACGATAATGAAGCGTGCGGAGAGAAGGAAAAGTGCAACACGACAACTGGGAAATGTTAATATTATTACGTAAAGTTCCACAGTGATGATCTTCAACAAAGAAAAGTTGAAAGCCGTCAGGAGCATTTATGTAGTAGAAAGTAGGACGCCATATACCGTCAAAGATGGGAATGCAGAACAGAGCCGTATAATATCGAGAAAATCATATCCTCGTAGGTCAGAGATAAATTGATAAGTCTCGCCGTTAATAACAAATTAACATGTCAACATAAAAATGCTATAAATGTTTCGATTAAAAGAAAATTAAAATAATATCCACTATGATATAAAAGTATCAAAGGAATCCTTCTATGGCAGTAATAAAAAACATTTGAATAAATTTGTTATGAAGAAATGTGACCCTTTGAAAAGTCACTCTATGAAATATAAATAGGAGTGAGAAATATATTCTAGAAAAAGAACATACGAACATTCATTCAGATATTGATAAGAAGCATTTTATATTTTATATATTTTTGTAAGGAGGAATAAGGGCTCAATATGGCTTTGTAGTATAAATTCCATTATTTTATTTTTAAAAATAAAATAAAATATCTTTTGTTTATTTTTAAATGGCGTGGAGATTTAAACTGCAGGCGAATCGTCCTTTGTAATTGTTTTTTGGAATTCTGTATACAATTTAAATATCGGATAAGTGGACAAGGTCATTTAGCGTTTAAATTCGATCATCACAGATACGGCGAAATATTTAATTGTTTCTGTATTTGTGTCCAATTTGTCTCTCAGAGGAGTTAAAATTCAATTTGGACTAATTTAAAGATTGCGTATAATTGATCTGTCACATCTTGATTATTTAATTGTTGGCAATAAAGTGTGTAAAATATTATGAAGTTGTATGTGAAAATTCACTGAAGTTGACTCTATTGCCCAGATGAGTAGAGGCACTGGTCTTTTTATTATTGAAGTCAAAAAATCTATAATTTCCTTCCTGCAAGCATCAAATTAATTATTATTCAATTATACAAAACAGCCAACCATTATTCAGCATCCAATGCATTTTGATTGAGTTTGAGGACTTTGCCAGCCAGAGAACTCTCAAGATTTGAATTCGCTTTAGAAAAGCTCTGAACCAAGTAAACAGGTTCGAGGAGAAGGTCTACCCGCCTAGGTGTAGTGAAGCCTGAAGTGTAGGGGAATCGAGTAGTATTCCTGTTCGTTGGCCAGAACTAATTGAGAAGTCCTATCGGAGAAGTGACAGGCTCTTGGATTTCCAATCTGCGGTTTTGGGAACCAACAGGATCGATGCCATCTGATAATGAGATGAAGGAGGGTCTGGACTCTCTCAACCAAAGCCCAATTTGACTGAAGGAGACAGGGCCCCTATAGAATAGAGTCGTAGAGGATAGTCAGCCTGACCAAGGAGTCTAAGAGGGACATCTTGGTGATTTTATCCTGGAAGTGGTGTTTGAAGCACTGCCTCTCAAGTATAGCAAGGGAACCAAGGCCCTTGTTAACTCGAGGCTGCATGGCGGGTTTCAAACTAAAATGTGGTCCAAATAACTTGATCCCCAAGTAAGTATAGAAGGAAGTGATCTCTATCTCCTTGCCCTGAAAGTAAAAGTGGAGAGGTAGGGTCTTCAAGGAGTTGAAGACCATCACCTGGGTCTTACATGGCTCACAAATAACTAACGCAAGTTGCAGAAGGAGGCCAAACCGTCGAGGAGGTGTTGTAATTCCTCGATGGAAGAGCCTAAAAGAACCACGTCGTCGGAAAAGAGCAAAATGAAGATAAAAACTTGGTGGAAGTAGCAACCATTGCTAGGAAGCAAGAAGCCCTAAAGGAAAGCCTCAAGCTTGTCAATGTATATACCAAAAAGAGTAGGGGAGAGAGGACATCCCTATTTCACCCTGATAGTGCTTGAGATAGGATTTTATAAGCCTTGAGGAGTCCTGAACTTGCCCACCACACACTCGTATAACCTCATGATAGTTGTCAATGAAGTATTAGACACCCAATATCCCTTAGCTTCTGGAAGAGAGACTCTCGGGGAATAGAATCAAAGACTTTGCAGAAGTCAACAAAGCAGCAGTAAACCTATGTTGAGTGATGACAAGCATCCTTGATGATGGCCTACATAATCAAAATATGGTGCATGGTTTAAAAATCTGTACAAAAACCAGCCTACCCTCTAGCCTGACAATACTGGTGGTCAAGCTCCTTGGATAAGATAGTATTTAGCACGGTGGTGTAAAGTTTGGCAAAAGTAAGACTGACAATTATGGTCATGTAGTTGTTGGGGTCAAAGACTAACTTGGTCTTGTAAATTGAATAAATAGTGTGCCTTGACCAAGAGTTGGGAAGGCTAGTACTAACAACTTTGTTGAAGAGCATTGTGAGAAAGGGGGCAAAATTGTAATAACAAGCTTCAAGAGCTCTGCTTGGAACCTTTTTCCTCATCAACGAAACTGCTACTATTCATGCATCTAAGTGCCTCACTAATGTTGGAGAAGGTGAAGAGATGACAATGAGACTGGGGGGTAAGGTGGAGAGGGACCTGACCAGGAACCTCGAGGAGAGTGGCAGCGTGGGAGACAAAGGAAACATGATCTAGAGTGGACAGGGTTGGAGGGTGGCAAGGGAACATGGTGCACCAGAAAACCTTCAGAGACTGCAGGAGAGAGGTGCAAAAGGGATGTACATTACAACGAGATGAACATTCGCCAACTGGATGAATGAGGGGGAGAGAGTAGAGAAAGCCGAGCGGACCAAACAGTGAAAGGACTTACAGTCCTCATTAAATCACTAGTTCATTGGGCAACTGCTCCTACACTTTGGGCCATGGGAAATGGAGGCAGTGCAATGGGCAATAGAGAGGACATACTACTACATCTCAATGGCTAAGAGATCAAACATGGAGGGAGCGTTCTCGGAATCAATGAAGAAAGCCTGGGTGAGGAGCTATCTAAGTTGGTGGAAGAAGAGGTCACAGTTGCCCTCGGGGAAACAAGAGGAGGTAAACTCAGAAGACGCAAGGGGAGAGAAGGGGAGCGGGGGAAGGAGGGTAGAGGGAGGTAGAGCATGGTCAACGATGGGAAGGCAAGAAAGGGTGAAGTGACTAATGGAGGGTATGTCTTGCCCCACCACAATGAGACCAACAAGTAAAAAGACTAGAACCAAGGAAGCAGGAAAACCCATTTAGGATCACTAGGTTTGAGGACTTGCATAACTGTAGTAGACGACAACCATACCTAGTGAGGGATCCTTGCAAGTCCTTGTTAAAACATTGTAGACCATGAGTGCTCATATCTTACTCTATCGTACAAATCGAATTTGACCTACTGTTGTGGAGGGGGGTTTGATGCTCTTTGGTCTGTGTATTAAAGTCCCACAAGAGGATGATATCACCCATGGCAAAAAATCTCATAATATGCTCTAGAATGTCCTTGAAAGATTCCCCGTTCTTCGTGTTATGAATTACATGGTACGAGGAAGCCAATGAGAAATAAAACATTGCAACAAAGATATCCCTATGATGTGATGTTGTCTTGCCAATGCGGATCCACAGGAATTTGGCAAAGCTGGTAGACTAGACCACAAATTTGTGTTGAAGAGGTGGTCCTTGACTAGACAGGAAACCACATTAGAAGCCTTGACCCCAACATAAGATCTGACTTCATACCTAAAGCAAACAACCATTGGAAACCAGAGAAGCTATGGAGAGGACGAACAAGGGTCTCATTGGTCTCCGTGACAAGGAGAATATTAGCTTGTTAAGTTTTATGAGAATCACTGCAAATGTAATTGCACTGCCTGATTGGTATGTACTTTCCAAATGACAGCGTCCTCTTGTATTTATATGAGAAATGAACCAAGAGAAGAGACATGCTCCTCAATGAGATATGTCTATTCATCAATATAATTAATATAATGACAAACTTAATTATAGTTAGTGTTATATATATATATATTTTTTTCTCTTTGATCTAACAATTTATCCTACTAAAGCTACCAAAACATCAACACTCCCTCTTAGCTAGGGAGGATAAACACATGACATGTATTACACCATTGGTAATATTAGGTATTGCAAATTTTGAAGATATCTTTGACTAGAAGATAACCACCATTTTGATATCAACATATGATATCAAGAGTATTGGCCTTCAGAATATCAACATATGATATTCACCAAAACTCTCAGTAATGGTCTCCAGAATATCAATACTTGATATTCACCATGTATTCAATAAGGCAATGGTCTCCAGAATATCAACATATGATATTCATCATTTTGATATCACATTTGAGTATATTACGATAATAGATAGTTTCTATCATCTCTGTTTAGTATCTAATGGTTATCTATTGAAATCTTCTGTAAATATTAGAATGTTTCTAATATTTAGTTTTCTGTTTCTAGAATAGAATGTTTCTATTTTTTTGTTAGTTGTAGATAACTATTAGTTTTCTCTTAACTAGATTAGAATGTTTCTACTCTTTATGATTGTTTCTTAACAAAACATCGTTCAGTCTCTTGTATAAATTGATCTCTTGATCACTATTAATAACAAGCAAATATTTTCCGGTTATTTCGTAATATGGTAGCAGAGCCAATACTCTAATTTTTTTCGAAAATAATTAGAATTTCTTGGTTGAAATTATCTACCTTTTATTTTCAAAATTATTTGCATGCATATTTGCTTCCCACTCTCTATAATTCAACTAGGGTTTCTGTTCTAAGAGATCTGCATCTGCATACTTCTGGTTCGGTTCTGCAATCCATTTTTGTCCAGATCCCTCTATTTTTTCTGCACATATTTGCCATTTTTCGTGGTCTTTTTGCAGTAGGGCTGTTTTTGTTCAAAACACTAGTTTTTTGGTTTGTAAAAAAATTCTATTTCCAGATTTTTGGTGGGTTTTTCGAGAGCTCAACTGGGTTTTCATAAGATTTTTTTGGGTGCCTTGATTTTCGAGTCAACTGATCTAGAAATCGACAACATATTTTTTCTAGGATTTTTGAGCTCCTATGTTTTTAGAGTTTTTTGAGCTCTCTTTTGGGCCACCCTTCAACTCTTTTGGGTCGCTACTTTTTGAGGGTTGCATGTACTTGCATGTTGTTTACATGTGCTGCTTTACCATGCAAAGTCTATTGTTTTGCTTCCCTTAAAAATTCTAATGAGTTTTCATAAATTTTTCCTCGAGAACAATAATTTCTGATGGGTTTTCATATTTTTTTCTCTATTTTTTTATGGGCTTCTAAAAATTTTCCCTTAAAATTTTTTGATTATGTAATTCGCAAAGTTGCGTGGGATTCTTGGTGGGTTTGTAATTTCTTTGTCACAAATTATCTGTTGGGTTTTACCATATTTCCTAAAAAAAGGCCTTTTGTAATGTTGGGTTTTGTTGATTTTTCACAAGAAAAATCATGTTGGGTTTTGATTGATTTTTCAATTCAAAAATCATGCTGGGTTTTGATTGATTTTTCACCTCAAAAATAACGTTAGGTTTTTATTGATTTTTCACTTCAAAAATCATGTTAGGTTTTGATTGATTTTTCACCTCAAAATTAATGGCTTTTTGTATTTTGTTTTGGAGCATTATCCAAAGTACCATCAACAGTCTTCTTAGCATACATCCTTTGCTCCATATTCAGAAGGCTCCCAGAAGAAAAACATTCGATGCAACTATAGCCACAAGAAGGTTGAATGTCAGAAGCGCTTTGTTGCCTTATCTAAGCAATTTGGTTTGCACCCCATAGCGAACAGTGTGGATCCCCTTGAGTAGACAGAATCTACCTTTTACGCTTTTTGACAACTTTGTGCTCTTGATAGATTAACCATTAAGGGAGGGTATTACGATAATAGAAACTTTGGGCACAAGAAGGTTGAATGTCAGAAGCGCTTTGCTGCCCTATCTAAGCAATTTGGTTTGCAGCCCATAGCGAACAGTGTGGATCCCCTTGAGTAGACAGAATCTACCTTTTACGCTTTTTGACAACTTCGTGCTCTAGATAGATTAACCATTAAGGGAGGGTATTACGATAATAGATAGTTTCTATTATCTCTGTTTAGTATCTAATGGCTATCTATTGAAATCTTTTGTAAATATGAGAATGTTTTTAATATTTAGTTTTCTATTTCTAGAATAGAATGTTTCTATTCATTAGTTAGTTGTAGATAATTGTTAGTTTTCTCTTAGCTAGAATAGAATGTTTCTATTCTTTACGACTGTTTCTTAAGGAAACATTGTTCAGTCTCTTGTATAAATTGATCTCTTGATCACTATTAATAACAAGAAAATATTTTCCAATTACTTCGCAATAGAGTATTTGTCTCCAGAATAACAATATGTGATATTCACCAAATACTCTTTGAGTAATGGCCTTTAGAACGTTGAGATGCAAGATATTCACCAAGTACGAGTAATAGTCTCTTGAATATCAAGTTGTATGATATTCACCAAGTACTTCATGTAATGGCCTCTAGAACATCAATTTGCATTACATTCACCATATACTCAGAAATGTTTATAAGGTATGTGCACACACATTCTCATAATGTGTACCATATAAATATCCACCATGCAAATTATAATCTATCATGATCTACATAGATATCGTAAGATATCAATCATAATAGCAAATTAAGTTATTGTAAGATCGCCACCTTTCAATAACTTCTGCAAATACAAGTGATAATGATTTGGAAGTCGTCACTTCCTCATGATGTACACAGGGGGTAGGCCCATTCAATCATGTAGTCACACACATGACACCAAAGCTTACATGAAGTCAAAACTCTCTCTGATTCTAATATGATCAAGATATTCAAAGATCAATTGAAACATATCCTCTATCTTCTCCTTCAAATGTATGTGTCAAACTCCCTCTGAACATCAATCTTTTGAGCTTCCTTACCTTTGAAGAAGTGTTAGACTTCATCTGAATCTAATATCAATTTCCCTTTTCCTACAAAATCATTTTCAGAGGAAAAGATCAAGGAAAATAACTCTTATAGTATGTATAGAAATAAAATAAGAGAGAGACTAATATAGTACTCAAGGATAATAAATACTTATTTGCTTGATACAAATTTCTCCAATTGGAAAATATCTTTATACAAGTATTTCTCAAAAATGAGAACGGTTCATTGATTATTATTGAAATAGATGTCTCTGTAGTTTAATGCATATCATAAAACATATGCTTTGCTTCCAATATTAAATCCCCTTATTCTTGCAAGGAGTTCTGCGATATCCAATTATATTTCTACGTATCACAATACTATTTTTCCTCCTTATACTCAAGTATGTGCCTTATTTGTAGTCCAGTCCAAATATTACGATTTTTATCAATTGTTTGATGGACAAGCCATTTGACTTCATATCTCTTTCGCATGGCTGTCTTAACTTATTTATAATTCTTATCGCATGTTAATGTGGCTTATCGAGCACTAAGTTAGCCTTAGCTTACGTCACTCCACTTTTTTATTTCAATCACCTTATTGAGTGGAGAGCCTCCTTGTCCTCCATGGCATCCGAGGGATGTCTAATCCTCTATTTTTCTTGTCCTCTGCACATGGTGAGTCTTCTCAGAGTTGGCATGTATATATTATTTATCCTTCGTAGATGGTTTGTTTTGCAGAAATATACACATTTGTTCTCAAAAAATGCTTCCTTTGTATTATTTGTCCTTCGTGCAAAATGCAAGATACATCATCCTTCCGATTCACTGCAAATAAAATTTGTGTTGAGGAGTCTCATAGCACTCACCCAAATATGAAATCTTCATTCTCGCATATACATCAAGAGTTTAGATATAACACAGATTCTCTTGAAAATATAATATGTTGTTCGAAGAATGTGAGATGATAGCATATAATGTATTTCATGCTTATACACTTTAGACTTTGTTCGATTGCTTCTTTTTAGTTTTGAATATTATTCATTTCCTTGGACTTCTCTACAAATATAGTGGTCTTGGAGAAATACGATATTTCATAATGTGTTTCTTTTAATTTTCTTTTCTTATTGTCGTATATTCTTTGGCCCCCACTTCCCACTTAGATGATAATCACATGGGCATTTCATGCAGGGTATGCAAAAGTGTATATCCCATTTTAACAGTTTGCACTGGTAATGTCATCATTCATAAACCGTCGAGATGAGATTGAATAGTCTTGGATCCCTACGCGAGACACAATGAATGTGCTTGACCAATCGGATCAAAGGGGGATTACACTTATAGTGACGGTGAGATATATAGGCATCGATAGGGGTATTGTAGTCCATATCCTTTTTATATATTCTCAAGTTGGAAGTGGCCCACTCTATTTTCTGGTGATGACAATATATTGTTTGATGTGTATACTTCCCATTTGCATGAAGGGAGATGAGCTTTTAATTCGCACACAAATAGATATGTTTCTAGTTCACTCTTTTCCAAATCCAACTAATGGAAATGGGCATAGGCTCATCATTCTCACTTCTAATCTGGCTATACTAGATGACTGTCTCTGTGAAATTCCTAGCACCTCTTGCTGCTTCACGTTCTCATCATGCGGTTCATATTGTGGTGATTGCAGGGATTATCGTCTATTATGACACAATTATCATCCTTAGATTAATTACAATAATTTTCCTCGCATTCATTGTGGCATCTATGATTGCATTTGCAACCCGCTCTGATACCATGTTAATTTTCAGAGATCGCTGCAAATGTAATTGCATTGCTTGATTGGTATGTACTTTCCAAGTGGCAACGTTCTATTGTATTTGTATGAGGAATAAACCAAGAGAAGAGACATGTCCCTCAATGAGACATGTCTATTCATCAATATAATTAATATAATGGAAAACTTAATTATAGTTGTATATATATATATATATCTCAATTTCTCTTTGAACTCATAGGTTTATCCTACTAAAGCTACCAAAACATCAACACAGTTGAACCAATAGCATCCAGAAGAAGTCCCGACAAGGTCTAAAGTATACCATTGCCGATCCATTAGATGACATGCAAAGAACCATAGGGAGTTTCCAACATGCTAAACTGCTAAGGGGACCATCATTTGGCTATGGTGTCCGACCTTGACTCCCATCCAAAAGGAGGAGAATCTCGAACAACTGCCCTAAGATTCTTGATAATCACCCACTTCCCATTGTGCCTAGCGTCTACAACAAGTCCTCGAGAGTGTCTTAACTCTCTCACCTATGATCTAGTGAGATCTTGATCAAGAAAAATCTTAGTAGAAAGATAAAAAAGTTTCCTTTTCGCCCTAAGAGCCCAAAGATAGTCAAACAATGAGAGGAACTAGAGAAAGAGGGTGCCATTTGGGCCAACCTGAGCCTTTTCGAGTGTAATATTTGAGATACCAAGTTGATCGCTGAGGTAAGAGTACCTTGAAGAGATAGGATCGATGGAAGGGGCGGGGGACACTACGAACTCTAAGATTGAGCTCATGATCCCCCCTAACCCGCTCATCAGTCAACCTAGCATGTTAGAGTTTTTCCACACTAGAGGGGTATAGAGTTGGTGGTATTGCAAATGGAAGCATAGGATTTGAGTTGCTGCTCCATTTTGGTCACAAAAGAGGTTTTCTTGCTATCATGTTCCATTTGTTTTTCCTTGATTAAATTGATATCACGAGCGTGTTCTTTAGTGGAATTTAATTGCAATAAGAGGTCTATTGTTTCAACTTTCTACCTCTACAGGCTGGGCTCAATGTGCAGTTGCAGGTTTGAAAGAGTAGAGGCAAGGGACAAAATACTGTCCTGCAGGCTGAAGTTCTCCACCTCTAACTTGGTCATGCGGTTAATGAGTTTCTCATAAATAATCAGGGTAGAAGGCATCTCCATATTCTGAAGCATAACAAGGAGGAGGAAGAAATGGCCCTTGGAAGGCAGACCTGACAAAAGAGAGAGAGCCAAGGGTTAGAGAGGCCTCTGTTTGCCAAAGACAATATTGCACCACAAAGACAACCAACTGCTGAGGAGGAAGCAAAAATCAAGGAACATAACCAAGCTGAACAATTCACCAACAACAGACCAAACAAGAACTAAAACTGTGCCAACCTTGAAGCAACTACACCAACCTTGTAACAACACCATAGAGGAATAACAGAGATAATCAACAACAAAAGCCAAGAGGAGAGCTAATGTTGAAAGGATGGACATAGAGGGAGAACAAGACATGAGCAGAATAGAGAGAGAATGCAAAAAAGAAACCAAACAACAAATAGAGCAACTTGAAGAAGGGCACAATGAGGTAAGGAGTGCAGGTCAAGAAGATCCCTCAAAGTTAGACTCAACAAAACACAGTAAGAAACCTTGAACACAGAGGTAAAGCATTCACAAAGCCAATGACTAGACACGAACACCATAACAACTTGAGGAAGCCGAAAGAAAACCAAGTAGAGACGACGACAAACAACGTGACCACAAAGATTTAAGGGTTTGAAAGACCAGCCCACAAACGATAACAAGGCAACACAATGATTAACAACCAAGGAAAAACGATCAACAAAAAGGCAAATGACAGTAAAGTGTGGGCTGATGACCAACAACAACAACTTGACTAGGCACGATGAAGACATGCACAGGTCTAGATGTAGGAGAAGCCATCACCATGCAGGAGAAGATGTAGTGTTAGTGCCAAGATTGGTACGGGAAATATCGTGTTGGGAGCCATCGTCGGGAGCATAAGTGTAACTCATCAATAATTGTCACAACTTAAGACTTGACTAAGTTTGCTTCTAAGTCTACAATATATGATCTTCACAAGGAGATCTGTGCAAACCTTACCAGACATTTTGCAAACAAAGAGAGATCAATGCACCGAGGAAAAAAAAAAGCAAAAACAAAAACAAAGAGAGGGATTTCTAGGCTTTACTGTGCATATTCTCTAAAATTAAAGGAGCCAAACATAGGGAAGGTGGAGGTGTTGGGAAGTTCCTCGAGGAAATGTGGACTTAGGGAATGTTACCCAAGAAATTGGACTTAATGAATGGAGTTTTTTCCAGAAAAAGAGTGCGTAAGTGAAAATACCAGACAAGATACTTTTGATGGCTTCTTGTTTTCCTTCGATGAAATGAAAGCCTTCCAATGGGTCATGTATGTCGCTAAAAGCATAAATGATAGAAAATCTTTATTGGAATGGTGTGTTTATGTAGAGAAGTTATTCAGAAAGATATGATCGAGAGATTTATGATGAGGAGCTGGTGAAGAGCAAGCTGCGAGAGGTTGTTTAGTGGTGGCAAAGGGCCATACTAATGCGAGATATACTGCTTTGTGCTAGAATGCTTTTGTTCAAGACTTGGGAATGTGTAATCCACAACTTGATAAGGCTATATTAGAGGTTGTTAATTCTTTTATGCAATCCTAATTGGTTTTACATTTTTAATGTTGACTGTCTCAAAGATTTATAATTTCATGGTTGTCAAAATATTGGAGCCGGTAACCAAAAAGTGAAGTCTAAAAGTTCTCCAATCTGCTGCGTACTGATGAAACTATGCCAAACTAGCAAACAAAGTATTTGAACATTAGTTGGCCATGAATGACAAACAACAGGTTTTGATTTGGTTATCATGTATGTTATCAATTGATGACCACCTCAAATAAGTGCTAACTATGTCAAGCCACACATCATCATTATGATGTATCATACCTAGAAGAAATCTCGTATTGTCCATGAACTACCCTTCAACAATACAACTCCTATGCTCATTTAAATTTTCCTCTATATTCAAGCTAGCAAAAAAATTATGTATTATGTACCCCTTCAATGTCGTCATCTCCATGTAAGCAAAGAAAAATTAACCCATTGTGAAGAATCATACCCAACGTGGAGCTTGGATCCATAATTGCAACCTCATTTTTAGCCATGTAATCTTGGTTCAAACGATGCTTCATAACACAATCATCTGTATACAACATATCTATCAACCCATGATGAAGGAAATTTTATGGAGAATGAGATAATGGTCTTTAGTTCACAATCTTAAAATCGATATGTGCCTCATACCTTTCTTTGATAACTTCATAAAACTATTTCATCTCTTCTTCAAGTTACTCAACACCAATTACCGATCAATCAAGCGTACCCCTCTTAAATCTGCATGCATTACCTAATATAGCAGCAAACCCATGCTTGCAAACTACATCATCATGTGAAGATTGATCCTCCAATTTTTAGATTTCAGATTCATGGCGTGGTTTTCAATCCCTATCACCATATTGGAGATCCTCTGAATGTAAAATGTTAGAGTCATTGTGCCTCATTTTATCCCTAAGGAATTCATCAAGCCCTTGCACTCGCCTGCACTTGTTGGGCCTCTACTTCACTTTGTAGCCGCCACCCTTTGTGTAGCTGCTAGTCCTCTGTTCCTTGTTGCCTTGTCTCTTTGGTCTCCTTTTTCTGTGTTTACTTGGCAGCAGTGTGGGTCTTGCTATTTCTGCCATCATGAACGACTTTGGGGGAGGCTAGGAGAGGTTCTCAAATTCCACTAAGGATGTTCAAGAACCTTTGTCAGCCTTTCAACTTTCATACCATTATAAGTCGACTTTTAACGCAATTGCTTTGTAGGAGCTATCTAACAGGGTCAAATGGCTAGAGGTAGACAATTTTATTCTCAAAAACTCTTTGTAGAGGTTGTCTAACAGCATGGAACTTGTCCTAGTAGAGAATGCAAAACTTAAAAAATGACTTTCCTTGTTCGAACAAATTTCAGCAAAGGACTCGAACATTCGAAACCTTAGAAACAAGCAATTTGAGTTGGTCTCAATGCAAGATTCACTCAATTGTGAAACTGGAAAGTAACTACAATCCTATGCCTATGTTTGCAACAACAATAACATTGCAGTGCCCCTTATTGGGGTAGAGGAAATGGTCCATGCTAAATTCACTAAAGAGTGCACTAGGAGGGCTCGAGATTTGAATTTGAAGGTCCGGGGCCTTCCTTGTTCCTCATTCGATCTACTTACAGTAGGGTACTCTTTTTTTAGAGATCAACTAGATATCTAGGATATCACTCTTGACAGAGCATGGCTTGGCTTTGATTGCACTCTTTTCCTCCATTTTTTCCCTCAATTGATTGCCTATAGGTCCTTAGAGCTATGAGGAAATTGTTTCCTCTCCCCACATAGATTTATATGTATGAAGAACTTACTAGGTCATAGGTGGTTGAATTTAAACATTCCCGTGGACATGTGGTAGCAACGAGGCACAAGGGCAAATGGGCTATTAGTAGGAAATTGAAGGCATTGATTAGAGATTCGTTCCCACTAGGTTAGGAAACTTGGGAAACTACAAGTACCAAATGACGATCCTAGGTACAGTTGGGCATAAAGGAGTACAATATCAGTTTCTTGCATGTCATTTTCGAGAATGAGAATGGGTCATTTTGGTCAATGTTGGGCTTCCTTCTTAATGCAGTTGGCTCTGTTGACCTTGTAACTGAGACCCATGAGATTCACGCCCGACCACTCCTTGGTATCATTGGTTTTATTCAATATCAGTTTCTTGCATGTCATTTTCGAGAATGAGAATGGGTCGTTTTGGTCAATGTTGGGCTTCCTTCTTAATGCAGTTGGCTCTGTTGACCTTGTAACTGAGACCCATGAGATTCACGCCCGACCACTCCTTGGTATCATTGGTTTTATTGGCCTTTAGCTCTTAGAGAAGCGGTTTAGTGTTTTGGGGGTGTGGGGCTCTGGTGGGGTGGCTTGCCTTGTCAGCAGTCAACTTCGGTGGCTCACTTCGATAACTTTGCTAGATTTATGTGGGTTTGCGTGAGACATGGGGACTCATGCCTCCGATATACCTACATTGTTGTTTGTTACTTCCCACCAACATTATATTTTTATGCCATTCATAGTGGGCTGAAGGGGGATATCTTTACAAACTTATTTGACAGTATTACTAGGTACTCTTCCCATGGGTGGGGGGGGAATTCTTATTGTTGACGACTTCAATGCATAGTCGAGGCGTGCAAACCCTCCTCCACAATCGGTTCTCGTATTCAATGTGCATGATTGAGTTAGATTCGGTCCCATTTGGTCTTGAGAGGTCTTTTGATGATTCTTCGAGCCCTCTCATGAGGCATGACTATTTTTCTCTAGCAATACGAGTCCGTAGAGTTGGTGATTCTGAACAAGCTTTCGTGCCTCCTTGGTTCTAGGTGTTTCACTTGTTGGCCTCATTATGGGGGTGTGATCGTGGTGGGCTAAGCCCTATCCTATTCCTTTCTCATTCCCTTTGTTAGCCAATTGTACAGCCTTAGTTCGCCTAGTGGTGGAGAACTTGTACTCCTAAAAGATAGGTCACAAGTTCAAATCCCACTTGGGGGTAGGGTATGTATGACTTGTTTGTAGTGTAGTTAGGTACCTCCCGAAAAGGAGTACAAGGTAGTCCCATATCATTGTCGCCATATGTCAACCCACAAACTGTGGCTGGTGTTGTGGACTATAAAACTCCCTTTCCTTTCCTTTCCTAGTGGATCATATCCTCCTTAGCCTTACCTTGGTGGCCTCCTCCTCTCATCCACACCCTCCACAATCCCCCACCCCATCCGATCCCACTCCTTTCCCTTGACTTCTCCTCCCTACATCTCCTTTTGCTTTGACAACCGATACTAGGATCTTTTCACATTGCACCTCAGAGGTTGCTTCCCCTAGACTCTGCCCCCATACTTGAGAGTGCCTCCACACTACTCAGTTGCCTTTCCGCTTCCAATTGGGAGTCTCCCCTCCTCTCTATGCCCCATCACACCACCCCTTGGACCTTCTTATTCATTCGCAAGAACAATCGCCTCGTAAACTAGTGGTTTGACAATGATTGCAAATCTTTTCACTACACCTTGCGCTTGGCCTTGACCCTTCACTTGACTTCTCTTGTTCAAATAATGTACTATTGCCACTTCCTTCTCTCTAAAAAGCGGGTCTTCTTCTTGCACCATAGACAATCCCTTCGAACCTCACTCCTATAGTCTCCCAAGGCCTTTTGGCACACCCTTTTCTCTCGCAAATCCTCCCTCTCCCCCAACTTAGATCACAATTCATTGGTCTCCCACACCTCCAGCCTCTACGATATCCCTTGCTAACCCCATATAGTTGTCACCCCTCCCCCACTGCCATCATTTCAATGTCTCCAACATCAACAAGGCAATTAAGTACATGAATAGTAGTAGGGCTGCAGATGAGGAAGGGTTCTAGGTTGAACTCTTCAAGTATGGCATCAGGTTGCTGGGATGGTTCCCCACAGATTTGTTCAACAAAGTGCTTGCAGGGGGTCCCTCCCTCTTGGTCATGACATATTATCCATCTGATTCATAAAGCTGGGCCTGCTCTAGATCCCAACAATTATAGGACCATCATGGTTGGGCACACTTTATCTAAACTTTACGCTACAGTCTTGCATGCTTTTCTTTCTTGGGAGTTGGTTTAGAGGCATATTAGGGCTTGGGGGCATGGTGGCTTTAGTCTGGATTTTCAGACTATGGACCACATACTGACCCTCGGAGTGATAATTAAGGAGGCGTGTGTTCGCTCCTCAAAGGTCTACTGCTGCTTTGTGGATTTTCGCTAGGCATTTGACCGAGTTCCCTGAATGACCCTCTTCTAGAGGCTTCATGACATTGGTATTTCTGAGAATTTCTCGACTGCCATCATGAGACTCTATGAGATGTTAACAATCATTTAAGATTAAATCAGAACGAGTGCTATAATCAAATGTATTTCAATCACTTACACTGGTCATCAGGAAAAAACAAACAAACAAACAATCAATTTAATTAGTAATTGTCAGAAAGTCTAAGCCAGGGGCCATGATAATAGCTGCTATAAAGAAAATAACATGGAGAGCATTAAAACATACACACTGGGAATAACATGTAAGAAAAAGAAAATACGTTAATAATAGAAGTAATTAGAACCAGCCATATCACCAGAAAAAATAACATTCGTACCCGATGAATAAGGAACAATAGCATTTGTAGCAATTGATAATGGAGCAATTAAAACACTTTTTAGTATCTGGAGATATAAATGATGGCTATCCCTATATGCTGCCATTCCATGTACAAGAATAATGACAACAATAGTGGGGATGAAAATATTCTTATTCATGTCATCTTAAAATAATCTAAATTACTTTCCCTCAAATTCTGTAATGCTTCATCCTTTTGAGATATTCTGTAAAATGGTCCATCATTATGTCAAGCGGGTTGGAAAGAATGTTTCCAGAGTTAGTGATACCTGCCATGCATGATGCTCAAACATCTCTCTCTTAAACAGAATTCTATTTGCCATTTTCACAGCAGTCAAAGCTTTCAACGAACCTCCAAAAAGGCTCCAAAATACCTAAAACTGATATCTATATATATATCTATATATATATATATATATATATATATATATATATATATAATTGCTACCTTTTAGGGCTTTACACTATCACTTATTATTTTGGCTATGGGCAGTTTTTTGAGCTTACATTTACTTGACATAGATAAGTGGAAATACACACTTCACCACTGCAGTTGTGGTGTTTCAACCGGAACCCTCGGCTTTTAAAATTCCCTACACAAAAGGATCCTCCCTCATAATTCTAGATGATATCTTTGATGCCTAAGTTTTACCTGACCAGGTAAAGCTATTTACTAAATCTATGAAAAGATGAGAAAAACATGGAGTAATGGTGGAGGAGCTGATCAGAGAAGACGATGAGACATAGCAAAGAAATATACAAACATTGATTATGGAGGAAGAACAATAATTAAATAAGAATGATAATATATATGCTTTCCAAGTTAATAAAAGCAAAAGCTATCAGTAAACAATAATACAACAGATTCAAAAGTATCGATAATGAATAATGACCCTGAGAATACTACTGAGAAACCGTTTTGCCAAAATAAACATTACAAAAGAATGGTTGAATGATTACATAATTAATCGAACATGGCTTGGTCAATGACTATCATCTGCATTGCGTAACAAAAAATGATGAGCGAAATTGATTTGTACAAAGAAGACGTGATATATAGACAGTGATCTATCATGCATGTGTGGGTGCGTACCCTTTTAACCTTGCAAATGCAAATGAGAAGGATAAAATAAATATGATATGGAGCTGTGTGTTAAACAAATAAATTATATCAAGCATATAAGTCATATCGAAGTGAGAGCAGCACTATGATATAAGCTATGGTGATCTAATCAGAGACAACAATGGCTTGATTATTTGATAAGAGAATGCAATGCTAATAAAGAAAAGGTGCAATCATGAGGGGATACCATCATTATAAAAAAATGTATTAACAATTGATCTAAATTGTTTAAACAATCAGATTAGCACATACACATCGGTTATGATGATATTGTATGTTAAGAGTAAAACATTAATTAAATGACATAATAACGATTATCTCCAACTATGCAACAACTCACATAGAAAGATATGATTGGTAAAGAAGGTATAATAATTATAATATTAAGGAGGATATGGTTAGACTTGAGAAATAGAAACCAATGGAAAAGCAATAAGGAAGGACAATCCACAAGGGAAACAAATATAATGGAGTAAACGCGGTGAGCAATCAGTTTGACTGATTAAAGTAGATAAATCAATTGTATTGTTATTGAGACCAACCATATAATATAAGAGATCATAATATTGTTCTTAAGTAAAATGGGATAAGAGGATAACAATTGATTGGATAGAGTAATATATATATTTTGGATCATTTAATTATTGTAGAAGAAAATAGAATATGAGGTAACATAAAAGAATTAGAAATCATAATAAGAATAATATATATACTAAAGAAATACATATCGTTCAAAATAATAATTAAATAATTACAATTATATATTTTATACATGGTAATGCGCGCGCGCACACACACACTCACACATTCGAGATATATAATTAAAATATTATATACAAAAATTATATCCAGCTCTTATTACTATTTGGCTAAGGAGGGAAGATTGAAGTGTTATTAAGGCGCATTCTTGTTTAAATCCAAGCAACTAGATCTTTGTGACAAGATAGGGTAGGGGTCAGCGATCCGTAATCCTTTGAGATGCGGACTTGGACTTGTAAACTTTGAGGGAATCCTTTGCAAATTTGGTATCAAATATATTATTATTTCCTTTTAAGATACTAATAATATTTAGTTTGTTATTAAAATTGATCAACTCAATAATCTTGTACGTGTGACATATTTCATAATAGAAGAGGATACTCATGTAGTCTAGAATGCATGCTTATCAATTTGGAATATAATGGTGAGTGACTACATAATATGGAATATACATGTCATTCACTAGGTAAACGTTATGTCAACATAAGTTTAATGTAGATATTAGATGATAAAAAATCTACATCAAAGAAAATAGATTGTATTATAACACAAATCTATAAATTTTAAATATATGAGATTAAGCATAATAATTTTTTTTTTTATATTATAAAATTGAGATATATTTGTATATATAGTTATCATGATAGTTTTGATAGAAAAAAAATTCTCTTGAAGTTCTTTTTAATCTAAATAAACAAATAAAGATAAAGAGATATCTATGAATAAACATACGTATAAATTTTCAATTATTAACATATTTAGTTATTGATTGTGTGTTTTTGAGTTGTGATGTAGATATATCTAAAGCTACGAGGACAATAGCTAAATTGCAGGGGGGAATTGTTATATGACTTTTTTCCAAGATGAAAATAAATGATATTATAATCCTTTGGTTAAAAAAAAATAGTAATAATGATTTTTTACCAAAAATACCTTTAAAAGATAAAGAGTGATTATATTCATTAAAGGGTAATTAAAGGTTACCTTTCCAAAAAGATGAGATGGTTTGGAAGCTAACCATTAAAATATATATAATTCATTTGTGAAGAAAGGAGGAGATTACTCATGAAAGGACGAGAAAAGAAGAAAATAAAATATAAAGGAAAAAAATTATATAGTGGGTACATAGAGTGCATAGTGAGGGAATTGGTTGGGATTTCGTGCATTGGAAAAGGGGCACATAATGTGTGTCCAACTCAGGGTACAATATATATTTGGGAATGTCTTGATCAAGGCAGTGTTATTTTCATGCTGTGAGGCATGTGTTTCATACCATGAAGGTATGTGTGGTTCTGAGCAAAAACCATGTTCCTCCTATGAATGCTTCTTACTTAGTAAAATGCCAAGACCAGTAACTACGCCAACGTCTATCAATCTTCTTCTGTGGACAAAAACTTCTTTGTGATTAAAAGATATGCTTAAATACAATTCATATGTTAATACTTGTCTCATAATTTTTGTATTATATCATTTCATGTTATGGCTACTTTGGCTATCTATGTTTAAATTAAATTGATGATCACATCCGATAATGATCTAACATTAATATTTAATCTACTATTTTTGCTGCAATTACTTATTTAAGTCTTGGAGAATAGTGTCATTATAGATGTGGTCTTCTTCGCCTCTTCCTTTGATTGGCTGCAGAGACTTCTTGAGGCCTCACATCTTTTTGTGATACACGACAACTGGTAGTCAACTTGAGTAGGACCAAGGTGATGGTCTTCAACTGTCTCGAGATCTCACACCTCTACTTTTTTCACAACATAGTGGTTGAGATCTCATCTTCCTACACATATCTAGGGGTTAATCTTTTTGGCCCTCATTACAACATGAGACCAACTCTTCAGCCTTGTATTAATAAAGGGTATGGCTCTTTGGCCCTTGTTGAGAACAATGTTTTTGGCATTACTTCAAGGACACTACGTCCAAGTTGATTTTGGACACTTTGATTAGACTGACGGTGCTTTATGGCTCTGTGGTTTGGGGACTTCCTTATGGGGTCGGATTGGGCCTCATTTGAGCCGGTTTAGACTCTTTTAATTTGGTGCAGTATTCATTATTGGCAGTCCACTCATTGCTTGTTTTGGTGGAGCTCAGAGTTAATCCTTTTAGATTTGGCATCATATTTGAGTTGGTTTGGTTCTTACATCGCCTATAGTTGTTCGTGGATCCTTAGAGGGGCGCCTCAAATAGTCATACCTTGCTAACCACTCCTCAAATGCTATTGTGTGCTCGAATCCCACTAGGCAAGCTTGATGTTGGTTCGCTCAGGTTTTGACTCTACTGGGTTTTGCCAAGATTGACATTGATTGCCTTCCTCTTTTCTAGTACTCCTTAGATGCCCCTTCATCTTCTGCTGCCTCAACATGAGTTGGACTTCTACATCAGGATGAATATTTACAAACATTATATTCTTACTACTTGGGTTAACCCGCCCGAGGGGTTGGGGGGGGGGGGCGTAGCCTGAGAATGGCTCTATGTGGAGAATTTCCTTCATATCTAGGATGAGACCATTGTTTGCCCTTCATACCTATCCCACAATTGGTCCCATGTGCTTTGTATTTCTCTTCCTTCATAGTTGGTTTGCAGCTTTGCATTTAGTCTGACCATTACTTGGCTAGGGAAGACAAGATCTGCTAGTTCTGTGATATGGGGGCAGCAGAGGTCGTGACCCACTTCATTTTCCACAACCTCATCTACTACAAGATCAAAGAGAGATTTTACTGCTGGTTTAGGGAGGCTTAGTCTCTCTCTTCCTTTTTCACGCATACAGATTAGGGGCACACTATCTGTTGTAGCTCTCCCTTTAAGACTGCTTTTCGATCAGATCATCACATCATTCTTCACTCTAGTCTCCCCCCCGCATCCTCATGACCCCCTGTAATGTCCCCATTTTTGTTAGTATTAGAGTTTCAAGGATTAGCCTATTATTGTGATCCTCGTAGGCTAATTATTGTGGATAGAGCGTCTTTTGAGGCAGTGGCTTGGGTTGGGAGGGTCTTATCTTCTCCACAATTTGCTACAGGTTGGTCTTTGTTTGGCTCAGATTGGAGTCTCTCTCTTCCTTTTTCACGCATACAGATTAGGGGCACACTATCTGTTGTTGCTCTCCCTTTAAGACCGCTTTCTGATCAAATCATCACATCATTTTTCAATCTAGTCTCCCCCCCCAAGCGTCCTCTTGACCCCCTGTAATGCCCCCATTTTTGTTAGTATTAGAGTTTTAGGTATTAGCCTATTATTGTGATCCTCGTCAGCTAATTATTGTGGATAGAGGGTCTTCTGAGGTAGTGGCTTGGCTTGGGAGGGTCTTATCTTCTCCACAATTTAGTAAGCTACAAGTTGGACTTTGTTTGGGCTTAGTTTTGTGTACTTATTATTTGTGGTAAATTGGGTGTTGATAGAGATGGACCCTTTCTATTTTTTGAAAGTGCATTTGGTCACATGGAGAAATAATAGATATGACTCCTATTTTAAACGACATAGTCAAATGATGTTTATTTTAAGAGTTATATTTTTAGTGACCAAATTATTAATAATTTACTAAATGTCTTATTATAAAGTTATAATGTAACTTTATAATTTCACTTAAGTTGAGAGTTGAGTTATCATTGGAAAGAGCCATTTATTAATTAGTTAAGCCAAGTCAAGTGAAAAAATCTAATGGAAGCTTCTAATTAATGTTGTGTGGTGAAGCTTCTTGAGTCAAGTTACATTTTGGCAACAAAAAGGGCTTTGGAGGTTATAAATACAAGCCCATTTGTTGAGAAAAACATGCTTGGATATTTATTTGCTTTTGTTGCCTTTGTGGCTTTTTTAGAATTCTAATTTTTGTGCCCTTGTTGAAGTATAAGAGTCTGAGTTTTGAGTTGCATTGACAATTTTGCTGATGTATACAATTGGCCATCTCTCCTATTGTATTTTCCTGTGGCTAAGGAGAAGTCTATTGCTGAAGGTTGTGATCACTCCATTTCCATTGCCATGGCATGGGATATAGATGGAAGAGTGGTGTCTATTATTGCAAACGCCACTTTGATTTTTGGTGGTCTGTTTCTGCTCTTAGTGTTCAGCCATAGCAGGTGTTCATGCCTCTATTGATAGTGAGTTTGTGTGTGAGATTATTCCCTGCACTCCAACTGTATAAGAATTGATGGTTTGACATGCAAAGCAAGGATTGTGGGATTTCTGTAATTAGACCAAATGCTGGAAGTTAACAGGTTTATTAATTTGTAAATACTTCAATATTGTTGTAGCAGTAGTATATGAAAAAACTAAATTGATTTTGTAGAGAATTCAATTGTGTATTTCTAAATGATAATTGGAAGATCAATATGTCAGTGCCTTATTAATTTCAATATTAATTATTTAATTAATCTTGAAGTATTGGAGGATGATTGCCAAGTGTTTGATTAAATGTCAAATTATGGAGTTGTAAAAGAAATTTTTTGATTGTGTAAGTTATAACCAGCTAGGGTTATTACATTGGTATTAGAGTGGTTTCCTGCTAGCTTGCAGGAATTGGCCTCGGTTATTATTTTGGCTAATGCTTACTTCTGAGATTGTTAGATTAATTTTGTGATTGGTATAGTGACATGGATGGTGAGAAGAGATTCATTCTAAGTAAATATTATACTCGCAGAGGGGGTACTTCTCTGTCTAGGGATGGAGAATCTAAGATACAAAATATTGTGAGAGAGTTGGATGTGCTAGTGAATGAGATGAATCAAAATCACAAACAGATCACCTAATTGATTTTGAATCCGAGATTTGAGCAAAGTGTCATATCACTTTTTCGACGAGCAAAATGTGATGATACAGATGCATCTAAGGATTTGCGGGACATTTCTTATGAGACACCGCTTGAGTTGGGCGTAGTTGAGGTGGAATGTGATGAGAATTCATGTCAGGTTGAATAAGATGATTTAGTTGTTGGCATGAGTTCCCAGGATCATGTATTTGATGGCGATGCAACAATAGTGGGAGTAGGAGCATGCAAGGATACTGTCATATCAACAACCACTTCTGTGCCGGTTGAGCCATCTAGCATGGAGTTTAGCAGTATGCATGTAGTGGTTGTAGATGTGTGCCTTGATGATAATCAACTTGCCATTGATGACAAGGTGAGTGGTGTCAAGGCATAGTCATGTTATAGTTCAATCAACATAGTGGTGAGGTACACTTCGTGGACAATCCTATGTTTGACATGGATACAACATTGTCTTTCGACAATCTGTTGTTTGAGGTTGATGTTGATCACTCACTAAATGGAGTTGGACTCAATTTTCACCATCTGTAGATTTGGTTCAGTTTTCTGTTGCGACAATTGGTGGTGTTCTTGCGTCCACATATTTTAACATGACTACAGGTACAGTTGGCATGAGTGCATATGGTTCTCCTGTGGCTACATCTTTTTTTGGGATTGTTGGTGATGATGAGGATTCTAGTCCACTATGTATTATATGGGTGGCTACAAGGAAGAAGAGTATGTTGAGGTCTCCTATGGAGTTATCTTTTGGTGATGCCCTAGCTTTCACATCATTACCTCAAGTGTTGGGTTCTATATTGTAGGCGATGTTGATGGACTTGATGATATCGACATGCAATTGGTTCAGTGTTGATAGGGATGCCATATGCTTCTTCGTTTGGGATCTAGGTGGAGGTTGAAGTTCACTGTGTTGTTGGATTGCTTGAGGACAAGTAATCTCGGGGAGGGAGGACTGTAATGTCCCCATTCTTGTCAGAATTAGAGTTTCAGGGATTAGCCTATTATTGTGATTCTCATAGGCTAATTATTGTGGATAGAGGGTCTTCTAAGGCAATGGCTTGGCTTGGGGGGGTCTTATCTTCTCCACAATTCAGTAAGCTACAGGTTGGTCTTCATTTGGCTCAAATTGGACTTTGTTTGGGCTTAGTTTTGTGTACTTACTATTTGTGGTAAGTTGGGTGTTGATAGAGATGGACCCTTTTTATTTTTGGAAAGTGCATTTGGTCACGTGGAGAAATAATAGATATGACTTCTATTTCAAATGACATTTAAATGATGTAATTTGGGAGTTATATTTTTAGTAGCCAAATTATTATTAATTTATTAAATGGCTTATTATAAAGTTATAATTTAACTTTATAATTTCATTTAAATTGATAGTTGAGTTATCATTGGAAAGAGCCATTGATTAATTAGTTAAGCCAAGTCAAGTGAAAGAATCTAATGGAAGCTTCTAATTAATGTTGTGTGTTGAAGCTTCCTAAGCGAAGTTACATTTTGGCAACAAGAAGGGCTTTGGAGGTTATAAATACAAGCCCATTTGTTGAGGAAAACAATGTTGGATATTTATTTGCTTTTTTTGCTTTTGTGGCTTTTTTAGAGTTCTGATTTTTGTGCCCTGTCTAAAGTATAAGGGTATGAATTTTGAGTTGTTCCATTAGATCTATAGCTGAAGTATTGTAGACTCAAATCAAAGATTTGGTTTAGAGTTGCATTGGCAATTGTGCTGAGGTATACAATTGGCCATCTCTCCTATTGTATTTTCCTGTGGCTAAGGAGAAGTCTATTGCTGAAGGTTATGATCACTCCATTTCCATTGCCGTGGCATGGGATATTGATGGAAGAGTGGTGTCTATTACTGCAAATGCCACTCTGATTTTTGGTGGTCTATTTCTGCTGTTAGTGTTCAGCCATAATAGGTGTTCATGCCTCTATTGACAGTGAGTTTGTGTGTGAGATTATTCCCTGCACTCTGACTGTGTAAGGATTGATGGTTTGGCATGCAAAGAAAGGACTGTGGGATTGCTGTAATTAGACCACATGTTGGAAGTTAACAGGTTTATTAATTTGTAAATGCTTCAATATTGTCGCAGCAGCAGTATATGAAAAAACTAAATTAATTTTGTATAGAATTCAATTGTGAATTTCTAAATGATAACTAGAAGATCAATTTGGCAGTGCCTTATTAATTTCAATATTAATTATTTAATTAATCTTGAAGTATTGGAGGATGATTGCCAAGTGTTTGATTAAATGTCAAATTATAGAGTTGTAAATGAAAATTTCTGATTGTGTAAGTTATAACCACCTGGGGTTATTATCACTCTTTGAAAAAATGCTATCATGCTCTGCTCAAATCTCAGATTTGAAATCAGCTGGTTCATCTATTTGTGATTTTGATTCAGCTCATTCACTAGCATATTCAATTGTTTCACAATACTCCGTATCGCAGATTCTCCATCCCTAGGTGGAGAACTATGCCCTCTGCGGCTATAATGAATACCAAACCTCTTGTCACCATCCATAACGCTGAAAACCGAAACTCTAAAACAAAGCACCAATCAATCTAAGCCCAATTTGTCTAGGCTAGCAGGAAACTGCTCATATACTAGTGTAATATTTGTGTTCGGTTATGCTTCTAGCAATACCATTTATTTAGACATTTGACATTTCAACAAACACTTGGCAGACAATCCAATTATCACTTATTATATGGTATTTAAAATTCCAAAACACAGTATCGGAAAATGCAACAATCGTCCACAAATTCAGTTAACCTTAGCCTTATACATTGCTAAAATAAATATTAAGCACTAGTATATAAATCTGCCATGTGAATTTGCATATTTATATCTAAAACAACAAATGGATCACAACAAATTATGAATTTATTCATTAACTTAGTACGCTTCAGAGAATTCTCGCTTGCAATCACATAAATATTTTATCACAAACAAAACCACAAACATCCAGCCTTGAGAAATCCAAATAAGAAATTACCAAAAATCAGAGATATAAATTACCAAACTCTCCAAGATAGAATTGCCCTCTCAGCCACAGTCAATATAGTAAGAGAAGACACTGAATTATTACAACCAACATTTGCTCCTCAGCCAAAGAGAATACAGTAGAGAAAATTCAACCAATATCCCAAAATATAATTAAATCACTATACTTCAACAGTGATTCAGAACAACTCAGAAACTAATTCACAATACCTCAGCTGTGAATTAAAAAGCATTTCTCAGCATCAAAACCCTTATACCTCAGCAAAGGCATCAAAATTCAGAACCTCAGAAAAAGCCACAAAGGCAACAAAAACAAATAAATATCCAAGCACGCTTTTTTCAACAAATGGGCTTGTATTTATAACCTCTAAAGCCCTTCTTGTTGCCAAAATGTAACTTCACTCAAGAAGCTTCACCACACAACATTAATTAGAAGCTTCCATTAGATTCTTTCATTTGGCTTAACTAATTAATAAATGACTTTTTCCAATGATAACTCAACTCTCAACTTAAGTGAAATTATAAAGTTAAATTATAACTTTATAATAAGCCATTTAATAAATTAACTAAGTTACTAGATCCTCTCCAGCAATCCTCAAAGTCTGGTTCAATTTTGCCCAAAGTCTAGTCCTTGTCAAATTCTCCCCAAATTCTCCTAGAGAGCCACAAATTTGAATCTCAATTTTTGATCTAGCTTGGTTAGAAATCCTCTAACCAATATTAAAAAAAAATCCGATAACTACACTTATCTTTTGATGATTCGTTTCATTCTCAAACTATCCCTTGATATGGAAATATGTCCCATGCATGCGACCAAGCAAGTGTATGATGTTGTATGTATGGCTAAATGATGCAATTAATATCCTATTATGTTGAAACATAGATATGGTGGTGTATTTTACTATGTTGCTTTGCTTTTAGCAGAATTTGTTGTTGCATACACACACATTTTTTTGTTTAAAATAATATGTTTTGGTATGGACAAACCCAAAATGATTCCGAACCCAACCCAAAAAATATCTAGACGAGTTTCGAACCCAAATCTCGAACCCACATCCATACCAGAATCCGAATTGACAACTCAGTAAATTAATAATAATTTGGCCACTAAAAATATAATAACTCCCAAAGTACTCATCATTTAAATATGCCGTTTGAATAGGAGTCATACCTAATATTTCTCCGTGTGATCAAATGCGCTTTCCAAAAATAGAAAGGGTCCATCTCTATCAACACCCAACTTACCACAAATAGTAAGTACATAAAACTAAGCCCAAACGAAGTCCAATCTAAGCCAAATGAAGACCAACCTATAGCTTACTGAATTGTGGAGAAGATAAGACCCTCCCAAGCCAAGCCACTGCCTCAGAGGACCTTCTATCCACAATAATTAGCCTACGAGGATCACAATAATAGGCTAATCCCTGAAACTCTGAT
Source organism: Cupressus sempervirens (assembly GCA_028749045.1). Taxonomy (NCBI): domain Eukaryota; kingdom Viridiplantae; phylum Streptophyta; class Pinopsida; order Cupressales; family Cupressaceae; genus Cupressus; species Cupressus sempervirens. The sequence goes on from CM053789.1 coordinate 532,927,511, forward strand.
ATTGAAAAAAATGGGGACATTACACCCCCTAATCGGTCCTCTCAAACCCGTGGACCCATATGGATCCTTTATGCACTTGAGATCCTCTACCTTCTATCCTAGAGGCCTTCAATGACGATTCAGGATCCCATCTTGCCTTAGTGCTTATTCTTCGGTTCTGGATTTTCTCTTTGCTAATTCGGGCAACTAGTTGGGTGGTTTGTTTTGTTGGGTCTTGCACTTGTTGCATCGCTTTCGTTCTTTCTTTTCCCGGACACTGTTTGGTGGCCTTGTTGGCTATCCTCGTTTTGGCTATCCCTTGGACCCTTTTATTGGACATTAATAAAGTTATCTTATCTTATCTACTATTTGTTTGATCTCCATCATCCTTGTACTTGCCTTGTTCCTTGGTTGTAGTTGTAACTAATATCTGATTTTCTGCTGTGTATAGAGAGAAATGAGTCATACTTGGTAGCAATGATCATCAACTTCATTTTACTTATCTTCTTCAAATTTCATAGCAAGATCTCCATTCATTAACATTTTCAAGTAATCTGGTTTCATCTTTTAGAAAGCTTCTTTGGTTGTGTGCTATTGAGTTCTAGTTAATGCACTTTCAATCCCTTTATGCCTCTCTTTAATATGGGTTGTCTGAATAAGATCTATGTATTAATGATAATCATTTGCCTCGGTTAATACTTGCACAATCTTCTCTTCTGTGAACAATTATTTTTATTTCAAAGCCTAAATGCTAAAGGCCTTTGTTCAAATTCATCTAGGGAACATGGGTCGTTGCACATTAAAATTTCTGATTTGTTCTCAATTATAGGAACACTATCACTATCACACTCAATTGTCTTTCTAGTTGATGTCATACACTCTTCATATAGAATTATAGAGCAGCATTATGATAATGCATGGATTCATAAAAATAAGTTTTTCTCTTCATGCGTTTTATCAATAATCATCAGTAGGTCACCAACAAAGAGTTTTGAGTATTCCTCACCTGGAGCTATTGATTTTTCCTCCATAATATCAACCCTAGCTAATGGAAGCCATTATCCATTTTGCTTTTATCATACACAGTAACAGGTGTATCAAATCTGTTATAACAAATTTTAGCTTGCTCCTCATGAGTCAAGGCAGCATTTACATCTGCATTTTTGCCCTCATCACCACTTGGCTACAATAGATATTTTTCCTTATTAACTCCACAATTGAGATAAAATGTCCAAGCCTCTTGACATGTGAAACAAATCTGCTAAGTTCTCATTTGGTTCTTGCTCTTTTTTGGAGATCCTATAACCTATAATCCCAATAAATTAATTCTTATTCAACCAATTGTTTTTTGAACAACTGAATTTTCTGCCCACTTTGTTTCAGCACCTTGTTGACCAACTCATTAATAGATTTAGAAACATCTTGTTCTTGCCTCAAAATAGCTAACAACATATGCACACTCTCATTTACTGACATATTTTAATAGTCTTCATGGCAGCAGTAACATTTTCGTTGTGTTATTTCTTGATTGTGACCAAGAAGTGTTGAAACACGCTATGTAATAAATCATACAATCCTCAATCTGATTCATGCAAATGCTTTTAGGATGGAAACCCTTCTAGAGAAATGATGATTTTTGATCTCCCCAAGATCTTGAAGGCAATCAATTATTAGCTGAAGCACCTCCATTGTGTCATCTTCATAAAGTTCTTGAGGTGCTAAGATTCTTATTATCTCCATTAAACAATCAGTAACCACTACCCTTATCTCACCATTTCAATGCCTCAACCACCTGTGTTGACTCAAAACAGTCACTGTAGGAGCAAGAGAAATCTGCAACCAATCAGGAGGTGATTGCTCTACAATGGTCAAACATCCCTCTAATTGGATCAAAGTGATGAGAACATTTTTCCTTGTTTGTGATTCCAAACTAAGTTTGCTACATGTCTCATAAAGCACTTTGGCTAACTCCAGTTTCACATTTGATGCCATTTTAGACCTGAAAATCAGTTTTTGAATTTGCCTAATAAGTTGGCATTAAATTCTGGGCTCTAATGCCAGTGAAAGATGCAACCTTGTTCTGGTCTGATTTTTTTTGCTTTTTGAGTCTAAGAATGTTTGATAGAGAGAACAGAAAGAATTGATTTTTATTGCAACAAATACAATACTATGACAACAAATAAGAAGAAAATGCTTACAATATTTGCTTTAAAAAAATGAAAAAAAAAGCTGAAGATATTCAGATGGACAAGTGTCATTATAAACAAAAATACAACATAGCCACTCACTGGTAATGAAAATAAATGAGTGCAACAATAATAGATGAAACCCTAGGTTCTTCACCAAACTTCTCCAAATGATAGGGCTGGGTCTAGAAGTGTTAAACAAGAGCTAAGACCTTTAGGGTCCATTTGTATCGTGGAATTGGACTGGAATTGGGATAGTGGTAGCCTGATTTTGTCAAATTTACCGTTTGTTTCCAAAATGATAGTGAAATCAGAATTTCAGAATTCAAATTTTGCTACAAAATCAGGTTACTAGTCTTCCTTTCAAATAGGTGGTATTGGGAATTGACTTCCAATTGTACTTTTTAAGGATCGGAAAAAAATTAGAATGTATTAATTTTCAAGTCTGATGATTTTAAACCTAATTTATGTTACCATTATACTGTTCGAATTTTTACCATTTTACATTTGTGCATTCGGTTCGTGAAATTTTACAGAAGCAGGTAATGATCTAAGTCGTTTTTATTTGCTTATTATGTTCCATTTTCATTTGCCAAGTTCCTCAAGCTGCCATGAGATTAACAGCTCCGTAGAAATTTAGCAGCGATGAGAGCTAAAGGAAAGCATAAACCGTGAGGAAATCAGTCCACACTGCGTCAACTTTGGTGCTAGGAAATCCGTAAAAAGCTGACTCTATAAGGACACATATGTGGTATTTTTGCTAAACCAAGCTTTTGTATTGCTTCCTTTGACATTACATTGTCAGTAGACCATGAGTCTAAGATAACTTTGCACACCTTACCTATTATTTTTGCATGTAGTCCTAAATAATACCCTTCTCTGCTTGGGTTCCTCCTTTACTGGTTCTTTAACTAAGACTCTCCTCAACATGAGGTTCTCACCCTTTTCTACATCAAGGTCCACCTCACCTGTTCTGGGATTGTTTTCCTCTTGGATGTAGGTGATTTTCTTCTCTCCATAGGATGATGATGCCTTCTCTAGACATCTGTAGGCAGGATGCCCCAACTTGCCACAGTCGTAACACTTCATATTATTGAAGTGTGAGCCTTTGCTGCTGTTCCCATTTCTGCCTCTACCACCATTTTATGGATCCTCTTCCTCTATTAGAGCTACCCCTTTGACTGGTTTCACTAGTCTGCTCATTCCATTTGGAATCCCCATAGCCTCTTTGTTCATTTGTCCTTCTACTAGAGCCTCCTCTTGAGCCACTTATGAAGTCTTTACCTCTGTCTTTGTTCTTGGAACTTGAGTCCCCTTTTTTCCTCAACTTATCTTCCACTTTCCTAGCCATCTGAAAACAACTCTGTAATGTGGTGAGACTAAACAAGCTCAACTCATCTTGAAAAGACCACATAAGGCGATTTAGATACCTTGCCACCTTGATGCTCTTTGCCTCCTGTAGGTAGCCACATCAAGATCCTTCTGTTTGAGATTCTGCCTCTGCTTGTGTAACTAAATCTCATAATCCTCTGGCAAATAGGTTTCTTTTATCTTTGCCAACATAGCCTTCCAACTGGCTATTGGTTTCTTCCCTTCACTTTCCCTCTCCCGTTGCACAAACTTCCACCAAGTTAGTGCTTGTCCCTGCAATCTAGATTTTGCAAATCTCACCTTTTGTGCCTCTGTTGCCCCTTCACATTCAAAGTAGTTTTATATACTCTAAATCCATTCTAGGACCGCCTTAGCATCCATCTTGCCATGGAACAATGAGACATTTTCTAGGTTCTTTTCTCCAAATGCCTTGAGGGCTTTGAGGAATGGTTCTTGTTCACCAAGTGGAGGATTTGGCTCAGGTATTTCATCCTCCAAATTTACCTTCTCCTTACCTTTGTTAAGGTATTCATCTTCTTTTGCTTGGGCTGTTTCTTCTATCTCTTTTAACTTGTCTTTCATCTCCTCTATGGCCTCATCAAGAAGCTTGGTTTTGTAAGGAAACTTGGCAATAAAGAATATAACCGTTTCCACATAACCCATAATAGATTTGAAATAAACACGGAATTAAAATCCACATGCAAGAGAATAGACAACACACCCATAAAATGTGACACAAGATATACCCTGGGAAACCCTCATTGAGGGAAAAAACCCAGCCTCCAAAAGCATCCATCGCCATATATTATTCAGCAAAAAATACCATTGCCATACAACCATGGAAGCTTTCATGGCCATAGCCACAACCGAGAAAACTATGTGAACAAGCATGAATCCACACATCCCATGCCATACTTTCAACCTTCACAAATGCTCCCTTGGCTAACCTGTCAAGCCTTGTCCCGCTCGACTCTTGCCTTTTGTCTTCTCCTTGTCACTCTCTATACAACAACTACCCTTGTGGCTGCTTATATAGTAGCATGTCCCACAAAAACACTAAGTGGTATTACATAAACTATGTGCTACCTAACCCACTGACCCCACATTTAATATTGGGCATTTAATTCTTTTCCTCAATATTAAATAATTACATAAAATATTATCACAATGTTACAATACAACTCATCAAGAATATACCATGGGAATCTTTACATGTTGCATGTCCATCTAGGTACATCATTACATAATAAAATAAAATAATAAAATATAACAATATTATGCAATGTGTGCAACACCCATTATCTCAACAATCTCCCACTTGTTGTATACATTGCATAGGGTCAATCCGTAGCCACATAAATGAACAAGGGAACAATCCCTCCCAGCACATCCACCATCATGGATCAAAATACACCAAGTGCTCCATCTTGGTACCCGCAACAAAATCAAAGTATCCAGCATCTCAAACATGAATGATCTCACCTCCTATTATGCCACTCCCATTGGACATACATAGAAGCCATCCAAAGAGAAAACCACCCAACCTGTCGCATTAGAAGATCATAAAATTCTGTACCAACTGAAATTCCAAGCACAAAAAATCTGATCCAAAGGTAATTACATGTATCCGTAGTTGTCAAAATATCCATAGCTGAAATAACACCCACAACAAGTGCCAAACCCATCCAACTATCTATACCTCAAAAGTATAACAAGTGAATCTCATGTCATTGACATATCCAATCTATAACCTACAATCACAAGCCTCAAGAGCAATACCTGCCACATATATACCAAGAAGCTCCCACTGCAAAAGATAATGTTAAATCTATAACCAATCCACTCAACACATCTCAAAGAAGTGAATCCATGTAGTATCAAGGACGTTCACAATACATAAACCAATATCCTGCAAAAACAACTCTCATAACAAGTCTCCAATAGTCTCCCAAATTCTCCACAACTAACAGAGGAAAGAGAAAAAAATAACCATGTCATCTCTCACATGACATACATGAGCACAAACCAGTGATCACAATCTCCAGTCAATCTCAAATCCAATGTAGGCAAAACTGAACATCCAGGAAGATAACCAAGATTAGAGAAACCATGCAAATCATAACCTGTATCATGTCCTTCTACACACACTTCTAGATGTAAACTATGCAAGTATGATCTCCTCCATAAAACTCCAACAAGAAGCCTCAACAACACCCAAACCATACCATATAGCTAATCATGGATGTAAGCCTCTCACAAGAAGATCAAACTCAATAAACTCATTCCTAAACCAAGGAATAACCATTTTTAATCCAAAGGAAAATGCCCAATATAAAACCATCTCCCAAACTCAACCAGCATAACAACATATGCACATGGAGATAACCAATGCTTAAACATCTCTCAAATGAACCCTCCAGAACTAACTCATGTACCATAGCTCAAGATCCATATCCATGAAAGACAAGCATAAATATAATGCAACTGAGAGAAACAATGGGCTATACCTCTCAAGTAGCAAACCGCCGAGTAGACCAAGAGTGGGGAATGAGAATGCTCATCCAGATACCCAAGTCTCCAACCAAGACTCATCTAAGAACAATCTCCTCTCAAGTTCATATCAGGTGATTGCCTTTCGGACTTCCTGCTGAAACCATCAATCATCTCAACAAATACTTCTCTAATCCAAGAAAAATCAGTGTCACCACCATCTCTAAGTATCCATGAGCACCTGTAACCAATCAATCCATGCCAACTCCAAATGCAACATAGCAATATCATGAAGTATCCAGCTTATGATCAGTGTACTCAATACTAAGAAACTAAACCAAGATCAATGTCAAAGTTCCAACCATGGCCTCAGGAACATAAACATGACAACATGATCTTACCATTTCAACTAAAGAGATAACATGCTCCATATGAACACACCATAACATGTCACAACTCTAAACGCGTAGCAAGAGTATACCATGACATAATAATGAAACCATCCTCACACTAAGGATAACATGCCAAATAAAAGCATAAACCACACCTTTGCCAAGAACCCTGTGAGTCCTCAAGATGCAACCATCTCCACACACCATGAAGAAAACCATCTCCACATACCATGAAGAACCATTTCCACACACCATGAAGATAACCAAGAACTCCATGAGTCCTCAAGATCTAACCATCTTCACACACCATGAAGATAACAAGTGCACCATGCAAATGTCAAAGACGCTTCTGCAACAACAGGATCTAAGACAAACCTGCAATATCTGCAAACACTCAATAAATATATCAATGCCAACAACTCCCACTCAACTGTGGTACCAAGTCACCTATGGCATCATAAAATCCATCTCCTACTTGAAGATCCAAACCAAACCAGGAACTAATCCTGCACTGTCACCTCATCACTGTCACAAGCTCCCACTAAACCGTGTATCCAAGCTATCCATGACATAATGATGAAAAACCATCCTCTAACCATGAGAATCAACCAAGGCATCAAACTATCAAAGAACTCAAAGTGCACATCATGAGCTCCTCAAAAGAAACTAAACTATGATCCTCAACCAAGAAGATATACCACCATAACTGAATCAGAAATCCAAGCTAATGAACATCAAGGATGTACCTGTATAACCAATCATGTCATGCCAAAATTCATGACACCATGATCACATCCATGAACCAAGCATCCAGCTCTCAATGTGTCCAACCTGCCAGCATAGTCAACCACAATCTTCCACCATGACTGTACCTGGTAACAACATCTCATCCCTTCTACATGAAAATAAAATCATGTGACTTAAGGCATAGACAACCCAAATCCAAGCCACCAATCTGAATATGCATCAATAATGAAAGATCAATGGGCAAAGACAACCCATAACTAGCCATAAATGCAACCTGTAAGTATAGACCGCTTACAACACTGCACAACTTGTAGATCCAACAAGTCATCATGCATATCCAAACCAAATACTGATAACCATATCATCATGAGACCAATCTGAAATATGAACTGAGTATACAATGACATCAAATCTTAAATTTCCAATGCCATAAACTCACAATGTTACCATAGTCAAAATATACCTATAAGCTGTTCAGATAAATATATCACCAAATAAATCATGTCAAACCTGCACCAAATCTGAACCAATGTGTAGAGCTCTCCAAGAGCTTTCTGTTGACTACTCGAAGTCCAAAATCTGACTCCGTATGCCCAAGTTATGCCCTAATCCGTGCTCAAAATAAAGAACATCCGACTTTAGGGCTCTGAAAATCTGACAAAATTTTAAAATCACAGAACCAAACCTATACCATGTTGTAGTGCTCTGAATTAGCTTTCCAACGCCTGTAAGAACTTTGAAATCCGATATTCTGAGAGAAAGTTATGGCCATTTTACTAAGACAGTCTTTTTACCATTTTCAGTACGATTTTTCATTTTTTATTTTTTCAGTGATGAAAATTCCGACAGGATTAAATCTGACAGCCATCATGGGTTGAAACTAAAAAACTCTTTCATTTCCTTTGAACATGGCCAAACTAGGGCATATTATATATCAAAATTTATGGAAATGTCGACCCGGATCCAATGGTGAGGTCTATTTTTACTCAGGAGGTCATTTTTGCAAGCTACCCCCCAAAACCCTCATTTAAATAAAACATCCGAAAAAATCTTTTTGTTCAACAATTTCACATGCCCAAATCTTTTAACATCCCATCATAACAACAAATCTAAAACCCTTAGATCTGTAATAAATCATTCATATATCTTGCCTTTTCTTTTATCCTCTCATGCATTCTCATGGATTCAATCTAGGGTTACAATAATAAAACCATAGCTCTGATACCACTTGTAAAGAAACTTGGCAATAAAGAATATAACCGTTTTCACATAACCCATAATAGATTTGAAATAAATACGGAATTAAAATCCACATGCAAGAGAATAGACAACATACCCATAAAATGTGACACAAGATATACCCTGGGAAACCCTCATTGAGGGAAAAAATCCAACCTTCAAAAGCATCCATCACCATATATTATTCAGCAAAAAATACCATTGCCATACAACCATGGAAGCTTTCATGGCCATAGCCACAACCGAGCAAACTATGTGAACAAGCATGAATCCACACATCCCATGCCATACTTTCAACTTTCACAAATGCTCCCTTGGCTAACTTGTCAAGCCTTGTCCCGCTTGACTCTTGCCTTTTGTCTTCTCCTTGTCACTCTCTATACAACAACTACCCTTGTGGCTGCTTATATAGTAGCATGTCCCACAAAAACACTAAGTGGTATTACATAAACTATGTGCTAATACCATGTGCTACCTAACCCACTGACCCCACATTTAATATTGAGCATTTAATTCTTTTCTCCAATATTAAATAATTACATAAAATATTATCACAATGTTACAATACAACTCATCAAGAATATACCATGGGAATCTTTACGTGTTGCATGTCCATCTAGGTACAACATTACATAATAAAATAAAATAATAAAATATAACAATATTATGCAATGTGTGCAACACCCATTATCTCAACAGGTTTTCTCCTCCATGAACTTCTTCTGCTCGTCTACCTCCTTAGCCAGTTTTGCATTGGTAACCATCTTTGAAGACCCACTGGATTCAGGAGTATACAACATACCATACAAGCCACAAATCTCATGGCTTTGATACCAATCTGATGGGGAGGTCGTCTTCCACACTAAGCCCTACTCTCTTTTAGGACTCCTTGGACTCACTATTGAGCCTCCTAGGGCTACAACCTGACCCTAGCATTATGGGGAACTAATTCTCTTCCCCTCCTCAAGACTTCCTACCCACTGAAAGGCTATCCAATTACTCTTCTCTCTCCTCTCATGACTGATATAGATCAATCATGCTCTCTCCACTCTCATCTTCTTACTGCAAGTTCCTAATCGAGACATGCTTTGCTTGCCTAGGCCTTGCTTGGATTCTCAACTAGATTAACCACACACACAAACAAAAAAGAAGAAGAAATATTTATAGTGGATTCTTCTTGACTTTGGTAATCCATTTGGTCGAACACAAAGATCAAGAAGAATCCATTTATAGGATTGCTCTTAAGCAACACAATCCTACTCTATCAAGTCCTACCAATAACTGATAAATTTACAGATTGAAATCACTTAACACACACTGAAACTATCTTTATTGAATTCTGAATATCACATTACATTCAATAGCTTCTATCTCCTAGAAATTTCTTACTGGTTCTTAACTCCTAAAATTGGTTCTAACTTTTCCTCCTAACTCGTGCTTCTAACTTGTGCCACCCGAGAACATTCGGCTGCTTATAGCTCTGCTTCTACTCATTCCAACAAATCATCAAGATTCGATGAACTGAAACGTTCAACCACCCTTCGGGTCTACAACTCGACTTGTGATTGCTTCTTGGGCTGACGTAATTTTCTCTCTTTCCACGTGTCCATTCTCTCTTTGTCCTTATTGGGTTGCGACGTCGCGAAGATGTCACTTTCGCCCCGTTGCAACTCCCTTCTCACTGACTTCATTTTAAGTCGTGATGATGTGCTCAACTGTTTCTTGGCTGTTTCGCCGTGTCGCAACTCATTCTCCAACTGTTTGCATTCACGTTGCGATGTTGTAAATGCTTGGTGTGACTTTGCACCTACTTCCTCTAGCCGTTCACTTAACCTTGCGATCTTGCGAAAAGTGCTTTGCGCAACTTCGTTGCGGTTTTCCCTAACTGTCCACCTGCCCTTGCGATCATGCGATATGCCTTGCTCACAACTTCGCGGTGGTTAACCTGACTTATGCTTTGAGCCTTGTGATGGTGCAATATGCTGTTGACGCAACTTCGCTGCCATCAACTTGACTTAACCTTTTGCGGTGGCGACGATGCGAAACTATCCATGTTGACTTTAATCACATCTTCGTTGGCTTACCCCACGGTCATTCCTTAATTGCTTCGACGTTGCGTGATTGTTGAGTTCCCTTTATCACCACTTCGTTGGCTTCAACTGCGGTTAGTCACTGACTGTCTTGATGATGCGAAAACACCACAATTCCTTCTATCGCCCCTTTGCAGGTCTAAATTGTTGTTAGTCATTGACAGTTGCGACCATGCGCCAACCTTCATCTTAACTGTGTCACCACTTCGCGAGTTTAAATCGTTCTTGCTTGCCGGCTGTCGCAATCACGCAAAACATGCAACTTAATTGTTATGCCACTTCGCACGGTTATGAAACTAGGTTGTCTGATTGGCTGCGATCTTGTGGATGTCGGACGAATGAAAGTTTGAAGTCCTCGGTGGCTTATTCGATGGTCTTTATTTGATGTCATCTACTCCTGCGATCACGAACACGAAACTTGAACTAGGGTTGGAGTAGACCCTAGGGTGCTCCTACACTAGTGTTTAAAATTGAAATGGCTGTGAATGGGATGGCAGATTCCTCCCTTTGTCACCCCTAAATGCCCTCCAAACTTGCCTCAGATCTGATTACTTGTGAATTTGTGTTGCATATATCACTAGGCATGTGTTGGGAAGATTTCACTCTAATTTGAGTGCTGCCTATAGCTTCAAATTTGAACTTTACTCACACATCTATGCACATAAGAATAGTAGGCTCACTGAGAATTTTCTGACCTTTGACTGTCATCAATCTCAACTATCTTGAATCCAAAACTTAGACATTAAACCTAGTCGTAGACTTTGAAATGATCTACTCTAACAAGAAGGTCCGAGCTTGTATCCAACTATCACTTTCTTTAGGGGTTTTGTCCTTGGAAACCAATCACTGAACAATATTCTCATAACATGCTTTTGAAGGAGGACAAGGTTCATTTATAAAGACTCCTCAAACTCCAAGTGAACCTCCATGCTTAGTGTGAGATAAATCATCCATTACTCTTAATTTTTCCTTATGAAAATGACGTAATTATACTTTCGTATATGTCATAATATCATAAAGTCATTTAATATAATTAATACTATTGAAGTGAAACTAATTTTAACTAAAATCATTAAACCTTTGATAATTTCCAATATCAACTTATGGGAATAATCCATCCACTTCCCAAATATAGATATCATGCCAAGTGATCAACTGGATTACTTACTATAAATAGTGAGTATGAGCAAAATATCTAAGTGACTTACTAAAAATAGAGAGTGTGAATCAAAGTGTCCTGAATGGTCTTCTGAAGGCATTCACAAATAAAAAAGGTCTTTGAACCTAATAGTGCTGAAATAAACAACAAAATTTGGGTACATTACTCAAACCAGCAAGAAGAAGCATAATCTCCTTTAAGAACAGAATCATAAGCAACAACAATATTCAACATGCTCAAATGAGAAGCCCAATCTGTGATATCCCATTATTTCAAATAATTAAACATGTAAATAAGGGCAAGGGTAAGAGGCATCCTTGTCTTGTACATTACCATTGTCTCCTGCACTTTGCATAGCCGTTAGATCTGATCCAGTGGATTGAAGATTGCTCACAACCATCATCATAAGATTACCATCATAATACATCTCACTGACTCATATGCATACTCATTCATGAAGTACCATTACACACATATACATATGTATGATACTCCATTTAGATAACATCATATTGTCATGTCCACAACATCCATAGCATTGCATCACATCTCATATACTTGGGCATCCACATGAATGCATCAATCTATGACATAACATTTTATGCACATTCACATACACTTGGAACATTGCGTGACACATAAGTGCATTCATATAGATATCATTATTGCATTCATGGCATATGGCATTAAGTACCATATTCACATATATCTTTGTTTGATAATAAATCTGATGAGAGTATGCATCATTGAGACTAATATTACCACGCATCGCCATGATTGAGTAACCCTTCTGATTCATGGATCGGGCCATACATATATCATTCTAACCGATTGTATTCTAGGCTAAACTACTAATTCAAACTATCAGTACAACTAGTAAACTACTAATTCAAACTACCAATTAAACTTTACTTTCAAAACATTAACTAAATAATTGCTATAACAAAAAACTTAGATCACCGATCAATCACAGCACATAACACATAACACAATCATTTTGGTATTGTGAAAAAGCCATATTAGAAGGTAAAAAACACAGTGGAGATGATACCCACAAGCTTTTCATTGCAGGTAAAAGGTTGCCCTGTTAGGAGCTTACAAATACCCTTTCTGAGGGTTCACCCTATTAGGAGTGTTTGGTACATTGTTAGGACTACAAGAAGATCTGTTAGGATCTCCATCAGTTAGAGGATTTAGAACCCCTTCTAAGAGTCCACCTTGTTAAAGGATTTACAACAATAAGACCGATTAAGGTCCACCCATTTTTGGGATCGCCCTTATTGAAACTGCATCTGTGAAAGCACTACTTGCCTGTTAGATCATTTTTGCTCTGCTCACTCTATAATATTCCTCTCCTCAATCAATGTTTTTTGCTTGCTGTAATTACATGCTCTGCGTTCAGCTTTTATTGTCTTTGTGCTCCTGTTCTCTCTTTTTAACTATGTTCTTCCCATCGTTCTCTCTTTACTCACTGCTCGTCTTCTTTAACCAGTACTCACTCTTTTGCTGCTTAATCTCATCCCTTCATTCAAATTACAAGTTTGCCACACTCTTACCTAGTTCACTTCACATATCCATATATCCTTAGCTTGTTTACAATCACTGCTTTTATCGTCATTAAGTCTTCTTGTGTAATTCCCTAGATTAGTCAAAATGTATTTGACCTGCACTTGCTTCATCTCAAATCATCTCACCTATCTTGCTTGCATCTTTGAATTGTTGAGTTAATATCACTCTTTTCAAGAAAATTCATCATCTCTTCTTTGCCTTACACCACATCGATCATACCAATCATCCTTCTGTCACATGTAACTGATCGGGAAAAGAGGGGTAAAAATTTATTAAGACATAAAGGAATACAACAAGGAGAGCTCAACAAGGAGCTCGATCCTGAGCAACAAGATCATCAAATTCTTGCACCATCTCAAAGGACAGTTGCCTCCTATCCCTAATATTCCAACCCGGATCATGACTACATGTAACTGATAAAGATACAGTCTGATTACATTCTAACACATAGAATATTGTTTACCTCTCATCATTATGAATTGCTATCACAAGCTTGAGCATCATACCATCTTCTTTTGTGATCATTCCACTAGATTCACACTTCTTCATGATTGTTGCCAACAAACTTCTTTTAACCTGTCGCTTCTCCTTAATATACTAGTCGTGATCAAGTGTCACCGATCGTGTGCCTTGTGTCACGGATCAGTTCGGTTCCTTCTATTACTGGGTTGCGATCAATGAAAACTTGTCACCTATTTGGCGCACCAGCCAATCAAACTTCTCTTGTTAATTCCAAATGTTATTATATTATACAATCCTCATGGTGCTTAAGCTGCCTTTTTCGGAAAAGCACATTTTTTAGCTTTTATTAATGCTGATAGGCATTCTACAATGACAAAGGGTGGAGGGGGATGGTGTGAGTGTGTTAATGTTAACATTTATCTTTCTAGGTTAAATTTGACAACTATCTACATGTCAAACTCTTAATATTTATTACAAACAGAGTATATATTTAAAAATAATTTAATTAATATTACATAAAATATTTGCTAATATTATGAACTTTTAAAATATGAATAATCATTTTCTAAGAAATTAAAATAAAATCTTCAAGTGCAAAAAAGAATTGAGATACACGAAACATAAATGTTTTTAGATATAGTAAATTAAATTTTAATCATATCTATACTAGTGTCAATTTTTTGGGACTATTTTCCTGGGAATGCATTATCTTGGGAAATGCTTTTCTGCTTTTTTTTGGGAGTGCTTTTGTCTTATTTTTCGAGACATCTTTCTCTAGCTTTTATTTAGGAAAGCTTTTTTGCTATTATTGTGAGTGCTCTTTTCACTATTTTTTTAAGGAATGCTTCTTTATGCTTTAATTCTATCAGAATAACTTCCCTTTTTAATCTCCCAATTTAACATTAAATAATAGTAGGCCATTGATCAAATAAATCACTTTGGATTTAATATTTGGCTTTTGTAATCAATTAAATAAATAAAAATAATGATAAAGTTAAATATTTAATTTAACTTTATAAATCAATAACTTATTGTTATTTACTCTATTAAATAAATAAAAATAACGATAAAGTTAAATATTTAATTAAACTTTATAAATCAATAACTTATTGTTATTTACTGTATTAAACTATATCAGTATATATCAAGTCTCATGAGAAACATAAAAAACCGAGACTACCGTCTTTGTCAGATCATTGGCTTACTAAAAGTAGTAAATATAAATATAGGATAAATTGTCCTAAAATGCTCAAAAAAAAGCATTATACTCTTTATACTCATTTGAACAAGAAATTGCTTCTGTCAGCATATCCTGGATTCCTTCTAGCCTAGGGTAATTTCATGAATAGGATAACATTCTCTCCATGCCAAACTAACTTAAAGAAAGAAACATTACATAATATTGAAGGAAATTCTAATTGACATAGAATAAAATTGTTAATTTTGGATGCATAGTTTGTGAAAAAACTGTGCGAGTATAAAACATATTCAAATCTGAAATATTTTTGCATATAAGTCTTGTTGGGTACATTACAAAAGATTTCGTAATTGGCTTATTTTTGGGATAGTCTGTTGCCTAAAAAATGTGGCTAAGGTTGGTTTGTTTATTTTATCAATTTATAATCAAACTTTTAGCCTTTTGGGTGATTAAGATTTTTAGTTAATGTAATTAAAGATTGCTATAATTTTCCAGTATTTTTGTTAGCTCATGTATTGACATCAGGTAGTGAGGTAATTGATTGTGATAAATAGTTGTTAGTTTTGTAACCAATAGCCAATAGCATAAATTTTGACAATCAAATACAAATTATTGTGACTAGTGAGGGTGTTGTTTATGGGGTCCTCACCACACAGAGCACACTAGTACCAAATACTAATATATATATATAGGAAAGTTCTGATTATCCCTTGTCCATTGTGTTATAGTTACTTCTGAGATCTTTTAAATTGCAATTATCTGGAAATGAAGAATTTAGATGCAAATATTTTGGCACCATTGCCTTTGTAGAGTTGGATAATCAAAAGTGGGTTTGAAGAAAACATTATTCAATAATACGCACCATAAATGGGTTGGCCTATTGAAGAAATAGTAAAAATGATCGAACAATGAGAAAATGATTTCACAAAGGAACACTGAAGATGAAATTTTGAGTGGTCAATTTTTTTTTGTTTGGTGCAACTGGAATGCCTTACGGAGGAAGGATTGTTGAGAATGTTCCAAAATACTTTTAACACAAATTCTTTCTTGTGGACTCTCTACGTTTTCCACGGACCATTGTTCTATATTTCCATATGCAAATTATATGTCCCGTGGTAATGAAATCCACTAAAGAACTCAATGTAAAGGTCGTTGAAATCTCACCATAGTGCCATAAGATCTAGTTAAAAACGAACGATTTAATAACCCTAGAATGACAAATACATAAAATAAATGATGTGTGATTCACCACAGAATATTAATAATAATGCATTTTGGATTACATCAGAGAGGAAGGACCGTGATCATGAGTTACATATTTTTTCAGACGCGGCTAAGCTCCCGGTAAAATGCACTTTTGACCAAAATAAAAAAATTGAAAACATAACAGATTTTTCTGAAATTTTCAGCATTGATCAAAATTTAAAAATTGAAAACACAACAGATTTTCCTGAAATTCTCAACATTTGTTCTTCATGATCTGTATATTTTGTAGTAAAAAACAATAAAAAATTTGAAATAGAATCACTGTGTTTGCACAAATCTGGAAAAGAAGAAGTATGACCATTTTTTGTCTTTGGTGCATGTTGTCTGGAACCTATCCAGCGCCATCTCTTCCTCTATTAATACAATTTTTTTCCCGTACTGCTGTATTTTACTTTTAGTAACTACATGCTTCAGTACAGCTTAAATTATTACTTTATTGAAGGTTACTAGTTTTTGAGTACTTAAATTTAATTATTTGGTATAAGAAATTCTTATTACACAAACATTTTTCCTTTGGACAATGCAGGATCCAAGGACTTCCATAATTCAAGTTAGTGAGTGATATTTTGAAAGAAAGATATGGAGGCTTTGAAGACTATCATGGGAATGATCAATTATTCGATGAGTTTAATGAACGAATTGGGTCAGCGCGATCCAGTGAAACGGGTGGAGAAAGATATGTCTGAGTACGTGAGGGCGATGAAAGCACTGAAATATTTCCGAAAGCCGACTAGGAAACGGCTACCGGGTCCCATAGTTGGCAAGACTTTTTCTGAAATAGATAAGAAATATTTACCATATTCTGCTAAAACTGTACATCCCATACGCCCAAATGATCATTATTTAGAGATTATGCAACTCAAAGGATGGCTCGATCTGGATTTGGATGATCCAGATTTAAAGCCATTACTCAAGTAAATACATTCAGAGCAAGTTCATACTTGCTGCTGCTGATAGTAACATTGGCTCGAGTTTCGATTTAGTACAGAACTTGCTTAGTCTGGCAGATATTAGAACAATATTTGGATTCTGGAATGATATTGTTAATCCTGCTTTTCTGCTTTAATTCTAGTATTTCAACCACTCATTTTATTATGAGTTATATGCCATCTATTATAGTAGTAGGCATGTGTAAGGCGTACCCAATACAATTATCCGTCTGCAAATTTTTGTACATATTTTATCTGCACATCACTACGGGGAGGTTTTTTCTTCAATATTAATACTGTGAATTGAAAATCACTAAGTTGTAGAAGTTTACCAGATTAATACCGTTAATTGTAAAATCTATCCACGAAAGACAACGCAGTGAAGAGATTCATCTATAAAGTATCCCTAACATTGGTAATAAGTCGTTAATAAATCATGTATGCTTCTAGTATTTATTCTTGGACGTGGCTATCCTCTCCCAAAAATGTACAGCTGACCAATTTTGAAAAGATTGAAAACATTATGATTTTTTTTGGAAATTTCATCATTTGATCTACATGATCTGCATAGTTTTTAGTCGAAAATAACAAAATTTTTTGAAAAAAATCACTATGTTTTTGTGAATCTGGAAAAAAGAAGAAGTTTGACTTTGTTTTTATCTTTGGTATTTTTTGGTGGGAGATTAGCCTATACCTTTATTCTTGCTTTTTGTTTTCTTGGCTGATTTTCCTAGATGCATAGTAGAGTAAGTTATTGTAATTGAATTAATTATATATATATATATACACACACACATACACACACACACATACCATAGTTACACCACTCTGGGGTATGGGGGATAGAGGAATGGGGGGAAAGTTTTTGGTATAGGGGGATAGAGGGGCCTTAATTTGGGGACGGCAGGGGACAGCAGGGGGATGCCAGTAGGGGGACTGAAGAGTTGTGTATATTATACATATGGTACTAAAAATCCTAGTTATGAAAAAAACTATTGCAATATAAGATATAAAGATGTAAAAGAATAAATACTTGAACATTGTATTGAATTGTTTGAACATAAACAGTCAAATCAGCAAATAGTTAACACCAGGATGTTCCCCCATCTTCAATAGAGGTGGTGGAATTTGGTGGCACCGAGGAGTTCCCAAGTCTGCGATGTGTGGGGCAAAAAAAAGAGGGGAGGGTGGGACGCATCCTTGTGTTACTGATTTATACTGAATTGCTATTTTCAAGTCATTGAAGTGGACATCTTTGAGTTTGTTGTACTTAACAATAAGTAAATATTTGATTTAGAGTGATGATTTTCAATGTCTATAGATTTAATTGGAATGGCTGTGCAGTTCTTTGAAACTTCATATGGAGAGAGAAATTTATTTAACTTCGACCTTGTTAAAAGGTGCTAAAAAGTGTCTATACATGACATTGTTAACATTTTGAAAATTGTTGGAATGAGTAAGATTCCAAATTTTTAAGAATGTTTTTTGATATGATAACTATTGACTTTGCTGGTAGAATAAGACTAGGTAGGAAGAAGGGAAACTCACTAGATAGGTGTATTATTCCAAATGATAAACTAACCACCTCATTTTTAGTCACCTATATATAATAGGTAAGGAGCTAATGTTTAATGTTTTATGTAGAGCCAAACAATTAATTTTTCCAATAACTTGTGCCTATTATTCTAATATTTTAAATAATTTTTATGTATGGTTTGATGGGGAAGTATTTTCGAAATAGGGGAGAAGACCCAGATAATTGTGATAGGAGTTGTTGATTTGATACCTACACTTACTGACTTAATGCCCAATTTTTTTGACAACATTGTACCAATACTTGTGACTATAAAGTTGTAGTACATTGATGACTATCTAAAATGAATAAAATGTACCTTTAACAATAAAAATTAAACAATGATGTGATGCCACATCAGCTGTGCAAGTATGGCTACCCTTTATGCACGACCATTGGTCTCACTTTTTATTTGGGTTGTTTTGGACTACTTGGCAAAAAACATTATGATGTGGCATCATAATGGGTGATGTGGACTTGGAACTTTTATTATAAGTAGACGACTCACCAAATAAGCTTCTATAAAAAAATAGGAGTGATTTGAAATTTCCACATACGATTTTGATAAGTGTGAAGTTAGGGTGTATAGGGTCCTCTCCCCTATATTTATGTTTACTAATTTCTAAATTTCAATTAGTTACTATCAATTTTGCTAGGGGTTAAAATTATTTTTTAGACTAAAAAATTAGGAAAAATGCAGTTTAGGTTCATTCCAGTCTCCTAAATCTAGTGTATTCATGGCTTCTCTTCTAGTTCATTTAGATAATTGTCGATGGTGGAGGCCTGAGCCACAAAGCAGCTTGTCATTATTTAGTTGATAAGGTTATCCATAGATGTAAAGACTGAAAACCTAAATCTTATGCCATGTCATCATTGTAGTGAAAAACAAATCGCAAGACAAAAACACTTATGCATAGTCGAAAGACCCCAGTCAAGTCCATATTAAAATTTCACAAACTATTTTATCAAGTAAAAAAGTTTGACCATAGAATGCCAAAATAAGAACATTTCAATTTTGCCTATATATACAAGTGACTATAAGTCGAACTAACATAATTTACACAATGATAAATCTAAAAATTAAAATGTCAACTATTTGTCGAACGTATGAAAAAATCCAATGGTATAATGCATGTAGAACTCATTACTTCGTGTATGATAAAAATACATCCCAAATAAGACCATCTTGGTCTAGTCATCTAGGCACCACACTGAAACTTCAACCCTGTCTCCTAAGCCTCTAGATTTCATGTCCACCTGCGAATCCAGAGACATGAGTGTGGCCTATATGCTTTTACCGCCCAACCACAAAGTGGTTAGCTCCCCCAGGGCTCTTCTTGAAATGAAAAGCGCATCGACCCTTGCTTGAGAAACCTAGCAACTTGGCATTGATGAGTCGGAAGAATATTGCGAAATTGTGCACCTATCTTCCAAACATTCTATAGTCTAAGAAGAAATCATATACACAAGGTGGCACAGAGTAGCAAAAATAACTAACCAAGCATATTTTAACAACATATGCGATCTATACTTTGGCCAAAGCATCTTATATTCCCAAATTAAACTGGTAGGTAAATAATTTTATCTTATTTACCCTTCTTTGTCTTTCACATTACAACCTATTCTAATCTTTTCCTTAATTCGAATATTTTCCTATCGAACAATATTTTTTTTCAACAAAAATAATAAATAAATAAGTAAATAGTATTATTTGATAAAAAAAATCATAAAAGAAAATAATATTTCAGATTTCATAATAATAACATCAGAAAATAATAACACATTTCTATTTAATAATATTAACATAATTTCAAAATTAAACAAATGCATGAGATCTCCCACAATTAGTAACTCCTTTTTAAATCTTAAAACTAAAAAAAACTAAAAAATCATGCTCATCTCCTCATGAGAAAAGAAAAGAAATTAAACTTGTCACACAACTTTTTTGTTTTAAAACTAAGATTCTTCTCCTTCATATATACATACATATATATATATATATATATATATATATATATATATATATATATATATATATATATATATATATATATATATATATATATATATATATATATATTACAAATAATACCTTTTAATTCTTAAACTAGAATACGTGTATTCTTGAAGGAAATTTCAATATAAAGAATTGATTCTTATAAATTTATTTCAGATTTGGTTTAGTTCATTTTCTTTCTATTTAACCATAAATTATGACAGAGATTTTATTTTAGATCCTAAAAATCATTGAAAAGGTAAGATAACTAGAGTTTGTTGTTACTCAAGGAAGATAAAATAACTTCACAATTTCAAGTCATATATAAAACAATATATAAATAAATCATCCAATGAATTGAGTAAACAAAAGTTAGGCATAGCATTGAAAGTTTAGGTATATAATTTAAATATATTTAGTACAACACGCTTCCAGCTTTCATTTGAGTATAAAGAATAATGCTAGAAAATGAGTAATTAAACACATATGTAATATCAACAATTCCAGCAATCAATACGATCAATTGTTTGTCTTTGAACAAAGAGTTTGAATTAAAATTTAACTAAAAATAAAATAAAATGGGGCTTCTTATTTCTTTAGAGCACATAAACTTAGTTGGAATACTATGAGGCCTCACCCGATCCATCATAGTATAGATGACATAATTGCATTACGATACTTCTAATTTGATATTTTGATATACTTTCGAGACTATAGGGTTTTGTTATTTTAATATCTGCATTTTGATGATCCACATTTATGTCTGCACATTAAGACCTAAATGATGTAAGTAATGATTTCGTTTATTTACTAACCCTTTTCAATTGCTTTGATAGAAGCTGAATTGCAGAAATGCTTGTAATAAAATGTTAAGTGGGGGTATGTTACTTGCTTTTGATATTCAAAATTTGGATATTTTGACATTATTCAAGATTGAAGGACCATGGCTTATTTTATCTATTGATTTTGACATTTACAATAGTATTCCACATCTATGATATGTACTATGAACTTGATATTGTGAATGGAATGATCAAACCATACATGGATGCAACTTTATGACATGATAAAATTAGATTACGATATGATGATTACGATGGTTTGTGATTTAATCTGATATGCAGATAAATGTTAATTGATTATGGTGGTGTATAATTTAATGTAATTTGCAAATTTTTGAGGTTGAATGATTAAATGGTTTATAAGCAAATGATGGGGAGTAGGAAGTTATTTATGAAATGTGTTATATGTGAATTGTAGAATAATGAAATTATTATGTATCTTTACTTCATATGTATTTTATATGTGTCCTTTCATTGGACTATTGATGCTCAAGTTTAGTGTGTAGGAAAGGAATCCTATAAACATAATGAGGAAACAAGGTATAAACACATGTTAATATGACACTGCTAAGGTGAATCTTTAGAAGATTCCTAAACCTTGTTGTGATGTGTTTATTTTGTAAACGCGAGATGCATGTGTGTAGAATGTATTATATGAGTAGATTCAAAACATGTCATGTGTGATGTATAGTGAATTTTGTGTGTGTCACTTGACACTTGTACTCATTATGTGAAAATGACATGTTCTTTGAAGATGGATCATGTGGCCACTTTATCTCAAGTTAAATTTCTTAATTAAGAATTAGACTTATTGCCTTGACTTAGTAAGAGAAACAAAGGTTATCATTGTAGGAAATTCAAAATTGGACTTTACCTAGCATTATGAGGGCCAAAAAGTGACTCTAAGGTGAATTTGTGATAAAAATAAACCCTACCCCTAATAACACTTTAAGTTAGGGGGCTAATAGTGACCCCTAGGGTGCCTATAAGACCTAGGAGACCCTAAAACGAATGCATTTTTTTATTAAATCCAAAAATGGGAGTCTTATATAAAGGAATGGTCAAATTAGAAACCACTTATCCACTCTCTAACTTTAGAGACATTTAGGGTTTGGAGGGAGAAGATAAAGAGCTCTACAACAACTTTCATTTGCCATTGCTTGGATTGAGGTTGGTATCCATGACCCATGGTGTTTCTTCATTCCATTGCAAATTGATATGGTGTTTCTTCATTTTATTGTAGATTTGATATGGTGTAGAAGCGGTTTTGTGAAGAATCTTGTTGTATATGAGTTGAATATAAGAAGTTTTATGTGGTTTCTTCTTTGAATTTTGTTTTGTTCATGTTTCTTGTTGTGTAAAATGGGTGTGAAGCATCAATCACCTTGGGAGGGAAGAGATGCTTGGGTGAAGGGGTTAGTTGGGCACACCCATGTAGTTGAGAGACTCTCCCATGTGTGGAGATGAATTTGATGTGTTTCAGTAGAGTATGAACTTCATGATTACTTGCATTCTTGGGAGGTATAAGGAGGTGTATGAAGAGGGAAGACATTGTTAAGCCTCGAAAGGGCAGGTTGCTTATGAGAAAATGTGAATATATGTGATTCATGGTTTGACATTCTCCTCATAGAGAGAGCCCACCTTCATCCTATATCTTGATTCTATTGTTGAATCTATGTGCAAGCCTTTGGATGAGTTGTGTTGTGTTGTTATGGATATGCATGACATGTGAATATGAGTAGGTGCAACCATTTCTACCTTGTTTCCCCTACTTGGTGGATGGCTTCATAGAAGCCTAGGATGGGATGTGAGCCTCCATGGTTCCAAGATTTGTGTGTTTTATGTGTAGGTTTTGTGAAGATGCATCCTTGAAAGTATTAGGGTTTCACCCTTGATAAAGTGGAAAAGATCCAAGTGTGTAAAGAAAGACCAATGTTCATGTCATCTTAAGGGGGTTGTGATTTTGTAAGTCTCTATTGTTATTTCATTGTGATGTAAGGAGATTGTATCATTGTTTATCATCTGAATTGTGAAAGGAGTAAGGTTATTATTAAGAAGTTGTATATAATTTTACTTGCAAGGAAATATTCATTGTAAGATTTGATGTATTAGGAGGAAGCCATGTATGAGATCTTTCTTCTCTTTTAATATAATTGGTAGACATATGTTATAAATGTTTTGTGGAAGAAAATTATGTGTATAGTCGGTGGATTAAAAAAAAAACCATAGTTGTTGCTTTGCAAATTTATATGCACTCAGTAAGATAGAAGAAAATTGTTATATTGAATAGCTCCTTGTATATGCATGATTAATATTTCTTTTGGATTCTTAGTTCAAACAAAATCCTAGTAGATAACACCATCTCCTTATCAAACGATCACTAAAATTCTTGGTAGGAAAAATCAAAATTTGCTTGGAAAAAAAAAAGCATTTTTCTCAATTGTATGAGAAAGTCTTGGTGGAGATATACATTTCTTCTCTGGAAAATGTATGAGGAAACAAATTAGGTCTCTCCCCAAAATACAGGGCATTAAAATAATCATCTGAATATACCCTATAACCAAGTACATTAAATATTAATAATAATATAACATATACCCTATGAACAAACAAAAGGTATATATCTATACCTACATATATAAGCTAACACTAGTCAAGGCTAGGTTAGTGCCTACCCCTTAATACTAGCTTATAATCAAGTTTACAACATTGGTTTCCTTGCCCAACTTAGGCGTTACTTTTTGCTGCATGTCATCATATTTTAATATGGCATGGGGCTATGGTTATTCCCCCCTTGGCGTGTCTTGCTTTATAAATATATGTTAAATGCATACCTTTTGATTTGGATTTGACACAAATTTAGGAATCCCTTTTTCTTCTCCTTGGAATAAGACAAAAACATTTACCTTAGGTTTATTGTTAAGAAAATGTCCATTGTTTAGGAAATGTTTCCCTCCTTCTAGGCATACATGCTTAGGTTAGAAATCATAATTAACACCTGACATAAGTTAGGACTCTCAATTCAGGCCCCTGCACCTTGGGAAGGGAGAAAAGGTTGTGTTTTAAAATATGTTAAGCCTTGACCCATCCCATTAAATTAGAAACTTTGCAAATGTAAAACTTTGAATTCTTTCAATCCCACCACACCTAGGAGGAGGAGCCTTGCGCTAGGAAAGAGGGAAGGAATATAATGAACTGGGGAGATGGTCATGTCAAGTTGCCTAGGGATCTAATGATGGTCTAAACCTTGCATTTGAGTGCTTTAAGGTCCCGTTTGGTTGCTCGAATATGAGTGGAATAGGAAAAGGAAATTAGAATATGTTTTATATTCGCTGTTTGGTAAAGCTCAATCGGAATTGGGAATAGGAAGACATATTCCAATTTTGCCCCTAAAATGAGCATATGTCTATGCCAAAAAATATCTGTTATTGGAATAGGCCATTTCCATTCCCATTCCGATTTTCCATTAATTTTAAAAAAAAAATTTAAAATTTTTTTTTCAATTTTTTTTGGATTTTTTTTTTTGAATTAAAATTTTTTTTTTAAAACTTTTTCTTTTTGAATTTTTTTTGTTAAATTTTTTTTATAACAATTTTTAAAATTATATCTATTTGTTTAAAAAAAAAAAATGAATTAACCAAAAAAATAATAAATTAAAATTTTTTTTAGGAAAAATGTTTTTAAAAATACAAAACTTAACCTTATTCCTATTCCATTTTTGTACAACCAAACAATGGATTAACATATTCCTAGTCGAATTCCAAGTGCACCAAACATGATTGGAATTGCCCATTTCTATTCCCATTCCCCATTTCTATTCCCATTCCATTTTTCTATTCTAATTTTCTATTCCTATGCTAGCAACCAAACGGGGCCTAAGGGGGAGGTAGCAAATCATTGCTAAATCCTTTTTGCAATAATAGAAAAGGGGGCACGTGACACTATGTTGCTAACAAAATTCGAGGATAGTAGGTTAGTGGTTAGGATTATAGTTAAGTTGTAGATGGTAAAGTAGATGGATAATGGAGCATTAAAATAAGTTTATTTCATTTTATTTGTTTTAATGTCAGGAAAAGAATGGGATTCTTGTGTAAAATGGTTTTCTTTATTAAAATGATTGGGATTAGTTGATGGAGTTATAGTAAGCTTAGTGATAATAAATGGTAGTTGAGGTGGTAATAGTATAGATAAATTTAGTAGATTAATGGAGGTGTTAGGAATTATTATTATTGGGATGATAGACTTTAACAAACAGATGATAGATTTCTAATTGGTATTTAATTATAAATAGTTAGTAAATAAAAGAAGAATTAGAAAATAAAAGTAGAATAATAAATAAATGAATATATAAAAGTATAGTATGTATAACAATTATTTTGGAGACAAATATTTAAATAATCTATATAACGTCCTTAGTACGTACCTGAATTTAATATATGAAAGGATGCTAGTCATAGGGGACACATTAGGTGATATGCAGATCCTTAGTAATGATGTTTGGATTAAGTATATGATTGTTGTTAGAATTAACTTTAATGTTGTTAGGATTAAATGTCTTCTGATTTGATTTAAATTGAATAATTAACAAGGGTAGTATTGGGGGTTAGTAAGTATTGTTTTATAATTAAATTATGTATTTAGGAATAAGTGAAAAAGATTGAATATCATGTGCTTAATTTATGATGTGTAGTTAGGAGCTAAAGTTTGGACATAGGGGGATGGAGAATGGTTGTCAATGAGTAGTTGATGTTTAATAAGTTCTATTAGTTGGGAACCAAGTATTATGAAATTGATAGGTTAACTTTTAAGTGCAGACTTAGTTCTTCCAAGGGATAGGTCTAGAATATTATACTACATGAATGGTATCGAAGTAAAACCCAATGAAATTCATGCAATTGATTAGATAAAATGATGTGTAATTAAATATAGATAGGTAAGGTTCTTTAAGTTGTTAATTTGGGATTAAAACCTCAATGTGTCAATTGAGAGGTGAGTTCTCACCCTCATGTCAGAAGGTGAAGCCTGTGATCCTAACTTTACTAAATTGTACTTAACTATCTCAAATTCAATTTGGGAACTTGGAAACTCTAAATACCCCCATGATTGGATGACATACCCTAGAAATCATGAACCTATGGTTTAATTAATCGAACTCGACCACCTCGGGCTATGAGTTCCTATAGCACCACTTATAGTTTGAACTAGTGAAATGTGTTTTTCATTATCAGCTCTAAATCTTAATGAAATGTAATTAGAATTCAATTATTTGCTAAACCTGGAAACAAGAGCAAAATCTTTTATGCGTACCCTAACCATATCCATTTATCCTTACCCAAAACAAAGAAAACACTAGAATTATAGTAAACCCTCTATGCAGCTTCGAGACTTGAACTCAACATTACCTAATCATTAACTTTCCACAACGTATTTGATGTATGTATTAAGCATATCTATTATCTCCCTTTCAAAAAAAAAAAATTTGTTGGTTGTGTTCTGCCTTGTTAAATTTAGGGCATGACAAATACTGGAGATAAAACAATTATTGTCCGATTGTAAATAAAATGAAAGAAAGGATTAAGAGATTATGTAATTTTATTTTTGAATTTGAATGAGCCGAGATAGCTAAAAATAGGTATCTCCATTATAATATAACCAAGCAAACAAAAATATTATAAATATGTCTAGTTTAGAACAAAAAATGGAAAAATAAACTCGATTGTTAATAGAGACATCATGTAAAATTAAGATGGCAGGTGTTTTGGTCTTTCATAGATTTTCTAGTGAAAAACAAAATATAATAAAATGTAGATTTTTCCTTTCCAAATGTTCCTAAACAAAGTTTCTATATTTGAACTAAACTATTTCATTTGTTTCAGAACTATATTAACCATTTAATTAATTGTTGATCATATATTTCCAAAACTTTACTACACTTCCCAGTCTCAAAGAGGAACAACAAAAACAAAATAAAAACTAATCTTAACGACTTCGATCAACAAAAATTATGACCAAGTGAAAAGAGTCAAACAAGGTCAATAAATCATAGTAAAATATAAGAGTGTAAAAATCGATTGTGAGAACAAAGCATCCACAATCTGAGATTCCACCCTCTTTGCGTCATGCTTCCTGTGAATTTCACATTTGACTAATGATTTTGTTCATTCTTATGATGGAAAGATTCTTAATAGCCTTCCCAGATTAAATGATGTTGTTGTAATTTTGAGAGCATCTTTGATACAACAGACTTCCATTAGATCAAATAACCAAAGTGCGATGAAGGAGCTTAAACCACCAACCTTAAATGTTGGATTTGTTGCTGAATGTAACCTTGATGATATGCTGTTTGGGTTTCTCACAGCATTCAATTTGTAAGTTGTGCCCTTCCAGAACAAATTCAAATGGAGGCTCTTGTCATTGTGGAAGTGTTTATAACTTTCGTCCTCATATATTATGATTTTTCTTGCAAAGATAGAAATTTAGGATTAATTATCAATGAAAAGCTGATAGATTCCAAGAAAATCTTGTTGGACTACATTCACAAAAAGCATTAATCTGAGGCGGTACATCACTGAACTTGGTGCCCCGATTGTTTCGTCAAGGTTGCTGTCATTGTCAGCTTCCACAAGGATTGTATTAGATGGACCTCTCCCCACAAAAAAAAATGTGGTTAATTTTGCAATGACATTTCTATCAGTCGTGCTTCTTGAATGTAATAAGTAAATGAAATGCCTCGCATGTTTTCAATTAGAAGATAAACCAACTGATTTCTATGTGAGCTGGATGAGTGCCTACACATATTTTTAATTATAATAAAATGCTTTTGTAAGAATAAATTTTCATTTGATTTAATGATTGATAATTTCTGTGGGCTTTTAATCTTATTATTTTATTTTATGTTATTATTTTAAATTTCTATATATTTTATTCATATAATTGCTTTTATAAATTTTGATATAAGTCGCGAAAGATCATTATAAAACTTAAAAATATAAATAAGTTTATAATTTGTAATTTATATTTAAGATTATGTTAAATTATAAAAGATTTTAAAGTCATTACAAGATTCTATGTCTATAATTTGAATTTAAGACTTCATATTGAATGTAATTTGAACAAATACCATTTATAAATTAAGACGAAAATATTTATTATATTATGAAACCCAAACATTCACAATGCTCACTTTTTCATGTAAATATGTTTTAGGAAATTGTGATTTGTGATCTATTGGAGCATGTTGCATTTTTCATATCCCACAAATTTTCACTAAGGACTTCCCCAGCTTTAGCCTAATCAGTTAGTGCAAAATTTGATAGTAAATAATATTTACTTTTAATTATGTTTTGATTAGGGAAAAATAGGTTTGGAGGGGACCTGAAACCCCATAAAGTAATAGAGACAAGTACTGGTTTTACAGGGATTAGTAACCCAGAGTTTCAAAATATAATTTGGAGGCTGGCTTTACAAGGACCAACAACCAAGTCTAGCTAGTTTTACATGGACCAACAACCAAAACAATTCAACTAAACCAGCAGGCCAAAATACCAGTAACATACAAAAACTTAAAACCAATTCTTTAATAGCTCTAGAAATAGAAGAGCCTAACAAAGCGACCTCTTTGAGAGAATCATGGATGCTCTTCAAAGGAATCTGGACGTCAGCTTCCTTGGAACTTTGTCTGGTGCACCTGCTCGGACCACCATCTGTCATTGGAGCATGACTAGTTGAAGTTGTACTTTTAATTACTTTACTATATGTGACAATTATGGCCTATTAATCAACAAAACTTCAACACGGTCTTTACATGTGAAACCATCTCGGGATGAACATTGAGTCATTCAACCGAAATGATTTGGCAAATTGACCTGTTGCCTCCTAACTAGATGGATTTTTCCCTTGCTCTCAGAATGAGAAGCTGACAACTAGACCTCTAGTACGAAGGATTTTGTAAGCTATATGAGAATGAATTTAAAGCTAAGTGAAATGCATGATTAAGCTAAGAAATAAAAGAAACATATTATGCTAAATGAATGCATTTTAGAATCTAAATGATATTAATATGCAATAAAGATAATAAGTTATGAATGTATGAGCAAGTAAATATTCCAGCATAGGTTCGATGCAAAATCAATTCAACCTCTATAATGAGGAATTGAAGGCCTCTTAAATAGAATTCTAGAAATCAATCAACAGTTGAGATTAATTGGAATGATTTGAGATTGAAGATGAGATTCAGTCAAAATGGAAACTTCCTTGTGCAAATGAAGTTAACTGTTTCAGATTTGAGTGTGATGAAGAGTTAACTAATTCTGTTCCGAGTGTGAGAAAGAGTTAACTGAATAAATACCATTTCGAGTTCTAATTCACTTAGAATTTCCATTTCTAAACTGAAGAAAAAGATTTTGGAGAAGATATTTAATTTAATAAAATAAGACGTGACCTCATAAATGCATAAACTTTAATTAATTGAATAATTAAATTTAATAATTAAAATGAAGACATTATTAAATTAAATACATTTAATTCCTTTGTACATTAGCTAAAGAAGTAATTTAATTTAATTAAAGTATGAACACTTATAATTAAATTAAATTCAATCAATACGTGTAATCTAGATAATTTGAGTTGATACTCAGGAATTAAATAAGAAGTGTGATTAATGAAGATTAAGATTTTCTGCATTTGACACTTAGGTCAAGTAGTGAGTATCAAAATCAGAATTGCCTAGTACAATAGGACTTAGAAATGATTGAATAAACCAGAATTGGTTAACATGGTAATGTGCCAATTTTGGGGTATTACATTTGCCCCTTTTTGAATGAACATGCGAGCAACATGTTTGATTCAAAGAAATCAGAAGTATGAAGCATAGATTAAGAAATGAGATTGGCTTCAAAATTGATGATATGAAGACCAATTGATAAGCTTTTTAAGGTTATCTCCAGAACGGAGCTTAACCTTAGGGGATCTAGATAGAACACCTAGATACAGAGATTGATGAGATTTTAAAGGTTATCTCCAGAACAAAGCTTAACCTTAGGGGATCCAAATAGAACACCTAGATACCGAGATTGATAAAATTTTTAAGGTTATCTCCAGAACAAAGCTTAACCATAGGGGATCCAGAAAGAACCCTAGATACCAAGATTGATAAGCTTTTAAGGTTATCTCTAGAACAAACCTTAGGAGATCTAGATAGAACACCTAAATACTGAGATTGATAAACTTCTAAAGGTTATCTCCAGAATGAAGCTTAACCTTAGGGGATCCAGATAGAACACCTAGATATCGAGATCGGTAAGACAAAGATTGCCAAACTTCATAGAATTGTTCCCAGAACAAGACTCAATTCTTAGGAGTCAGGGTTTAGACTGTCCCCATACCTGTCCGTTAGAAGATGACAAGATCAATCATGATTCATAGAATTATCCCCAAAACGAGGCTTAATCCTCAGGAGTTGGGGTTTAGATTGTCCCAATACCTATCCATTGAATAATAATAAACAAAAAGAGCTTAGAATTATCCCTAGAACGAGGCTTAATTCAAAGCAAGAGTTAGGATTATCCCTAGAATGAAGCTTAATCCTTAGCAAGGATTTGGAATTATCTCTAGAATGAAGCTTAATTCCCCTGTGTCCAGACATAACATCTAAATAATGGTCCATGAAAGAGATAAAAAAACCTATCATAAGTTGTAGAATCATCCCCAAAATGAGGCTTAATCTTTAGCAGTTAGGGTTTAGACTTTCTCGATACCTGTCCATCGAACTCCTAACAAGAACTGCTATAAGACGTGATCAACTGATCAAAAGATGAGATAGATGAAAACTGATGCTAGATAGAGAACAAGATGCTCCGAGTGATGAGGACATAAGATTCAAATTGAGTTGAAGCCAGATTTGAAAGATTCAATGATGTAGTCATCCTGCCCCCTCCGAGTGAAATTGAAAGATGACACACTAGAAATGTGATGCAGAGTAGTATGTTGAGAGATATTGAAGAAAGTTGAGATTTAGAAGAATGTAGAATAGATTATAAGAATTTGAAGAACATTTGGAGTCAATTCAGAGCAATTTTGAGGTCCAAAAGACCAAGTTTGACCAAAGTTGACTAGAGTTGAATTGAGTTGACTTTTTTTTTAGAATTTTGGAGAATTTGAAGAAATATTTGATTTGAAAAGATTCCAAGGTTTACAAAGTATCAAAAAAATTTAACTGCACAAGCGTTCAATCGTGTTGGTCCCAAAATTTTAAAATGTGATTTAAAGCTATTTAAGTGTGTCATATTTCAAATTCGATCCTGAAAATGAGTTCAGAGTAGCCAAATTAGCTAGGGGTGATTTGTATATGGGAAAACCTAACCTGTCGGGAGCATGCGTAAACAAGTAAACGTTAGTAGCATATGCATTCAAGATTCAAATAAGATTTGATAAAACCGCTAAGTCTACTTGAATTTAACTAGTTGTGGAACCACAAATAAAGTCCCCACATAACCTCCAAGTAGCTCAACAAGGGCACCCATAAGAGGCCTTGTTGGTGTTCTCAAGTGTAAGGGATGTAGATGTGCTCTCCCAAAACACAACTATTGAATCCCTTGAATGATAAAATGATATGCCAAATGATATGATTCTAAGACTAAATGAATGGAGAAAACCTTGAGAAAATGGCTATGAGTGAGCCAATCCCCAAAGGATTCTAAGGTGTGAGATGGAAGCACAATGAAAGAAAGAAACCTATAACATCATACTACCATGAAAGCTAAATGAAAGTTAGAAATCTAAGTAATGCAAACAACTACCAAAGGTTAGATCTAAGCATGAAAATCTCTAAAAAGCTCTAACAACAAACTAGCATGATAAAAATGCAAATGAGGGAGATGGATAATACTTGAGACAAGGGCTCTATTTATAGGCTTGAGAGAGGCCTTAGGGAGGTGGCATCTATGTGGCATCCACATAGGTGCTACACGGGAGACATGGAGACAAGTCATGCAAAGGTCAACATTCAAAGTTTGCTCACACATGTGTGAGCAAACTTGAAGGAAGGAGTCGGGGAAAAAGGTGTAAGAAGTGTGGAAGGTGTGAGAAGTGTGAAAGGTTCCTTACACGTGTGAGCACACACTTAGGAACTAAAAGGGGTTTAACAACGTGTTTAAGATAAATAAGTGAGATTAAGTAGTGGGTAGGCTTAGAAAGATGAAAGTGATGGGTGTAGACTAGATTTTAGGATAGGTTTAAGACTAAATTAAATAAGATTTAATTTAACCATAGGTTTAGAGAATTTAATGGAATGGAGGGAATTAAGTAAATAAGATTTATTTAAAAGAGGATTAATGGAGCACTATGTATTAAATTAATTTAATACATTGGGGGGGGGGGGGGGAGTATTTAAATTAAATTAAAATACATCAGGAAAGTGAACCTATTTAATTAAATAAATTTAATTAAATAAGTAGAAGAATATGACAAATATAATTAATTAGAAAATAATTAACTATAATGTCAAAGGAAATATTAAATGAATTAATATAGTGTTTAGGACAATTTTAAGTGTCTACATTTTGCCCCTCTTTGATGTGATGTCGGAATGGCATTATATCAAAGAAAATAAAATATAGGTTGCTTCAAAAAGGATAGGAGTCCTAGGAGTGGTGTCGAAGTGACCAAAGAGGAGGAGGGTGTCCCCTCGCAAAAATACCACAAAAAGTAAAATTTGGGCAATTTTCACGAAAAGGTCTTTAGAAGAAAGAAAATGGAAAGAAAAGGGGATAAATGAAGACTTTGCATGACTTGGGGGTAAACAAGGGATTGAAGCAGCTTGGAAAGGACACAGGCTCAAAAAAGGGGCCTTGGAGGGCCTTATATAAGCCTCCTAGGGGCTCAAGGAAGGTTCATTTGCACACCTAGAGAGTAGAGAACTGTACCTGTGAATTATGGGCCTTTGAACCTCACAGACACTTCAACATGGTCATTGTACGTAGATTCATCTTGGAATGAACATTAGATTGTTCACCCGAGATTAGCCCTATGAGCCGACCTGTTGCCTTCTATCTAGAAGGATTTTCCTAATTAATGTCCTTAGATTTGAGGTGTAGGCAATCCAGACCTTCTAAGAACGAAGGATTTAAATGAAATGCAATTAGTCTATATGATCGTGCAAAGTATTCTAGAATGATATCAAAGAAAATAAAATATAGGTTGCTTCAGAAAGGATAGGAGTCCTAGGAGTGGTGTCAAAGCAACCAAAGAGGAGGAGGGTGCCCCCTCGCAAAAATAGCACAAAAAATAAATTTTGGGCAATTTTCATGAAAAGGTCTTTAGAAGAAAGGAAATGGAAAGAAAAGGGGATAAATGAAGACTTTGCATGACTTGGTGGTAAAAAAGGGATCAAAGAAGCTTGGAAAGGACACAAGCTCAAAAAGGGGCCTTGGAGGGCCTTATATAAGCCTCCTAGGGGCTCAAGGAAGGTTCATTTGCACACCTAGAGAGTAGAGAACTGTACCTGTGAATTGTGGGCCTTTGAACCTCACAAACACTTCAACACGATCATTGTATGCGGATTCATCCTGGAATGAACATCAGATTGTTCACCCAATATTAGCCCTATGAGTCGACCTGTTGCCTTCTATCTAGAAGGATTTGCCTAATTAATGTCCTCAGATTTGAGTTGTAGGCAATCCAGACCTTCTAAGAACAAAGGATTTAAATGAAATGCAATTAGTCTATATGATCGTGCAAAGTATTCTAGAATGAAAGATGCATTCTAATCTAGGAATATGTAAAGTAAATTAATCTAAATGTATGCAAGATTAAATCTAAATGACAATTAAGCTAACAATGAAAAGATGTAAGAGTATGCTAAAGCAAGGTGAGTGCAAAATGTGACAGTAATTCGATAGCATGAAAATTCAACCTCTTTGATAAGGAATTGGGAGTCTCTTAAATAGAGTTCTTGGAATCCATCAATGGGTGAGATCAACTCGGATCAACGGTCAGGATTGAAGGAAGATTCAGTTGAAATGGAAACTTCCTTAAGAAAGGAGAGTTAACTGAGCTTTTCATGAGTGTGAGAACAAGTTAACTAGATTGTTTCCAATTCGAAAGAGAGTTCACTCAGAGTTTCCATTTAGAACTGAAGGGTAGAATCAAGAAAGATATTTAATTTAATAAAATGAGATATGACCTCATAAATACCTTTTATTATTTAATTAAATAATTTCATTCAATTAATTAGAATAGGCATATTTATTAAATTAAATAAATTTAATTCCTCAGTACATTAGCCTTAAGGTATAATTTAATTTAATTAAAGTATAAATACTTAATAATTAAATTAAATATTAATCAATGGGTTTTTAATGTGGCTAATATGAGTAAATACTATAGGAATTAAATAATAAGCATGATGAATGTAGATTAGGGTTTTCTGCATCTGACAATTAAGTCAAGTAGCGAGTAGTAGAATAAGAATTGCCTATTAGAATAGGTCTTAGAATTGATTAGAATAGACTAGAATTGGTGATCATGGCAATGAGCCAATTTTGGGGTATTACATTTTGCTCCTCTTTGAATGAATGTGCAAGTAGCACATTCAATTCAAAGAAAATTAGAAAGCATGATGTGAGGATCAAGAAATGAGATTGGTTTCGAAATTGATGATACAAAGACCAATTGATAAGCTTTTAAGGACTATCTCTAGAATAGAGCTTAATCCTAAGGGATCCAAGCAGAGCGCCTAGATACCTAAGATTGATAAGAATTTAAAATACTATCTCTAGAACGAAGCATAATCTTTAAGGATCCAAACAGAACGTCTAGATTCCTAAAATTGATAAGCATTTAAAAGGTATCTTCAGACCAAACTTTGACCTTTAAGGATGCAAATAGAACACCTAGATACCTGAGATTGAAAGCATTTAAAAGATTATCTCCAAAACAAAGCTTAACCTTTAAGGATCCAGATAGAACACTTGGATACCTAAGATTGAAAGCATTTAGAAGATTATCTCCAGAATGGAGCTTAACCTTCAAGGATCCAGATAGAACACCTAGATACCTAAGATTGAAAGCATTTAGAAGATTATCTCTAGAACGGAGCTTAACCTTCAAGGATCCAGACAGAACGTCTAGATACCTGAGATTGAAAGCATTTATAAGATTATCTCCAGAACGGAGCTTAACCTTCATGGATCCAGATAGAACACCTAGATACCTGAGATTGAAAGCATTTAGAAGATTATCTCTAGAATGGAGCTTAACCTTCAAGGATCCAAACAAAATGTCTAGATACCTGAGATTGAAAGCATTTAGAAGATTATCTCTAGAACATAGCTTAACCTTCAAGGATCCAGATAGAACACCTAGATACCTGAGATTGAAAGCATTTAGAAGATTATCTCTAGAATGGAGCTTAACCTTCAAGGATCCAAACAGAACGTCTAGATACCTGAGATAGATAAAGCATTTAAAAGGTTTCTTCAGAATGAAGTTTGACCTTTAAGGATCTAGATAGAACACCTAGATACCTGAGATTGAAAGCATTTAAAAGATTATCTTAGAAATAGAGCTTAAACTTTAAGGATCTAGATAGAACACCTAGATACCTGAGAGATTGAAAAAATAACAAGGTCCAATTATGAGTCATAGAATCATCCCGAGAACGAGGCATGATCTTCAGGAGTCAGGGTTTAGACTGTCCCAATAACTGTCCATCAAATTCTAAGAAGAATTGTTATAAGATTGATCAGTTGATGAAAAGATAAGATAGATAGCAAAGATGCCAGATAGGAGGGAGCAAGATGCCCTGAGTGATGAGATGCCCCAAGTGATGAGGACATAAGATGGGAATGATATGCCCCAAGCAATAAGTATTCAATGATGTAATCATCCTACCCCCTCGAAAGCGAAATTGAAAGATGAAACACTAGAAATATATGTGAAGCAATAGAGCAATAGATACAGAAGAAATCTGAGATGTAGCAGAATGTAGAAGAGATCAGAACGATCTAAAGAAAAGAGAAGAGATCAGAATGATCTAAAGAAAATTTTGAGTTGTTATCTAATGATTGCAAGGTCACAAAGACCGAGTTTGACCAAAATTTGATCAAATTTAGCCATGGTTGACTTGAGTTGACTTTTTCCAAAATGAGATGTGAAAACATGGAGAATGTAGAGTTGAAAGGATTCCAAGAATCACAAAGTATCAGAAAGATTTGGGCTACATAAGCATTCGATCGCGTCGGTCCCCAAAATTTTAAAACACATTTTGGAGGCTCTTAGGTGTGTCAGATTTCAAATTCGATCCCGAAAAATGGTTTATGAGCAGCCAAAGTAGCCAAGAGGGTGATTAATCAATCATTTGTGTAGTTCATGAAAGAACATGATTCTTTGAAGACATCAAAAATCCCTCATCAGAGAAGGTGAAAGTAGATTTGCAATTGAATCGCATGCTTATGCAAGTGAAGTATGCAATGCAAGACTATGTTAAATGCAACCCTAGGTTTGGTTACCAAGCCTCGACAATTTATCATCACTGGACATAGAACAAAGCTCATATGTTATACAATTCCCACTGACATTGCAATCATGGGAATATGAATAGAACATATGTTATAGGTTTGTTGAGATTAAATGTAAGCATTCGAGGCACAAGAAGCCAAAATGACTAGAACATTTGTCCCTTTTAATATAGCAAGTTAACATAAGCATCAAAGCATAAATGCTAGGATGACCAGAATGTTGCTTGCATGATAGACACACCAAACACATAGGAGATCCATCTTATTCTAAGTATTCAGTATTTTTTCTATCCTCAACGACCCTTACGTTCGTAACCTGAGACAGAAGTGTGCTATATATACTCACAGTGACCCATACGTTCACTTAGCAGGATGAGTATCAATATTTATTGTAGCATGAAAATTTCACTCCAATAAACAAGGAGAAGAACCAATGGTATTGACGTATTCGTATAAAAAGAGTCGAGGTACACATGGCCATCCAATACGAGATGGAGGCTCTTATAGTGGACACCCCTTTTATAGGAATAGATCAACTTATTAGAACTAAACCGCAAACAAAAAGCAAAAAAAAGGTCATGCCCCCGATCATTCTTTCTCTAGTCGAAGATGACATCATTGAGTTGCTCGAGGAGATATGATAAAGCAAAACAAAGCAAACAAAGAAAACAAAGCAAATGCTCAGTATATCCAAACAAGTATGTCTTTTTTTTGAGTTCAATGTTTTCGGGATTGATGTTAGGTGTCAGTGTCCAGAACATGTTTGAAAGAAATCTCTTTAGTAGGGTGACGACAGTAGGTAGTGTAATCATAAGGACTGGTGACTGAGGTCAAAGAGGAATCTTCACGATGAAGAACCTAAGAAGGACTGAGTGACAGTAGACAGACACAGCCAAGACGACTGGTGACCGACACAAGAGAGATTTTTCATAAAGGAATTTGGAGACATGACTTTAGCAACAGTAGGCAGACACAGCTGAAACAACTGGTGACCGTTGAGAAAGAGATTCTATGAGGAGAATCTTGAAAAGAGTGACACTAGCAACAATAGTCAGACACAGCTGAAACAACTGGTGACTTTTGTGAAGGAGATCCTATGAGGAGAATAAAAAATAGTGACACTAGCGACAGTAGGCAGATGCAGTGAGGACCACTGGTGACTGTCGCAAAGGAGATTCTATGAGGAGAATCTCAAAAAGAGTGACACTAGCGATAGTAGGTAGACATAGTGAGGACCACTGGTGACTATCGCGAAGGAGATTCTATGAGGAGAATCTCAAAAAGAGTGACACTAGTGACAGTAGGCAGATGTAGTGAGGACCACTGGTGACTGTCACGAAGGAGATTTTATGAGGAGAATCTTGAAAAGAGTGACACGAGCGACAGTAGGCAAATGCAGTGAGGACCACTGGTGACTATTACGAAGGAGATTCTATGAAGAGAATCTCAAAAAGAGTGACACTAGCGATAGTAGGCAGATGCAGTAAGGACCACTGGTCACTGTTGCGAAGGAGATTCTATGAGGAGAATCTTGAAGAGAGTGACACTAGCGACAGTAGGCAGATGCAATGAGGACCACTGGTGACTGTCCTGAAGGAGATTCTATGAGGAGAATCTCAAAAACAGTGACACTAAGGGGGAATGCCCCCGAGCTGTGACAAGACTCAATCCATGGATACATGAGCAGAAAGCAGGAAAAGCAGGAAAATGAAAGCATGAAAGTGACTGTAGAGAAAGCTTGAAGGTGCGTTGCAAGATGGAGTGTTGGGAACAAGAGGCACTTGTTTAATGAGGTTGTTCATGGAAGAAAAGGATTCTCCATCTCTTGTTGCCTTAATGATTCTAACAAATGAGACATGGGATTAAATGTGAATCTGTCAGATCGTAGATGTACCATACAATAATGACTAAACCAATGGGTGGAGGATTATGGAAGAAGAGAAGAATGTGTGGGAGAGCAATTGAACCTTATGCGATAAATGGGGCCAACAACCTAAATGTAAACAAAATACCTTGATTTAGCAAACAAGTGTGATTATAGGATAAAAGTATCTTTTCCTAGCAAGGATGGTTAAATGATCTTTAGGCAAGATAGGACACCAAATTGATTACCCACTATTTGGAGATGGACTTGTGATCCCAAATGAGTGAGTGCAACTATGATAGATGTTTTCTTATGGATAAAGTTCTAGCGTTGTAATCTCATAAGATGTTTTTATGCACAAGTTTTAAGGTTCAAATGATCAAGCTCTCTAGAGGAAAATTTGCAAATGGAAGACTAGAAAATTGGGAAATGGGGTTGATGTGGAAAATGAAGGTGTGGTGGTTACTTATGCGGTTAACTCAATCCTCTCTCATCGGGAACAAAAATATTGGGTTTACTCTAGGGAAGGTAGACCAATTTCAAAGTTTAGCATTGTATTTGATTCTATCATAACGGTCTTGTTCAACTTCTTCTTTCTTGATGTCTTTGATAGCATATCGGAATTGTTTATCACTGTGTGCTAGGTTTTTCCTTTCCTTGTAGGAAAATGGTTTGGATAATTTCACCTTCTTTACTTTGAATTTTTAAGTCATGGAAGGAAAAAAACAAAACCCAATTTTAAGCATGAAAAATTTGCAAAAAATTGTAACTAGACTCAGAGTCAAGAGGACCCACTTACCATGATTTCACTCATTGAAAGTTTAGCTCAGCATTTCACTCATTTTTTTGAACTTTTTTGATGTTTGATGTTGGTTTTGGATGTTTAAACAATCAAGCACATTGAAAACATCAACAATCCTAATAAGGCTGCCACTAAGATGTATAAGGATTATCTAAAGTGAGTCCTCGAAATACACAAGTTACGTGAGGCCCAAATCTGTAGATGAAAGTAAATATTGCCACACAATTAGAGGGAGATGGTAACCAAAATCTCTACCTTCACTTCCCAAAGGTATAAAGTTCTTTGGAGCTTAGCCAAGAGTGACAAGATTTTACTTTCAAGAGAGGTGTCTTTCGATTCACTTCTCGATTCTTATACTCTGCCAGAACACTGGAGTTGAGGTCATCCCAAGGGGTGATGAAATCCTTAAGTAGGCCTCCTAAAAAGAATAAACAAGACCACTTATTTCATGTGCACTCAAGATCACCTGAAGGCACGAGAGGAGAGAATACGTAAGTGGCCTTGGGGTTAAAAGACACTTTTTCTTTCCCAATGAAGCTTTAAGTTTTGTAATCTACTCTTGAAGACACCCGTGTTTAAGCATGCATTTTTCTTTCCATCTTGACAACATTGTTAACATAATAAAAAGTGAGGATTTGTCAACAAAATAAATCGATCATGAATATAAACAAATTGCTGAAAATGAAACCGATTCCTTTAAGTCATTCAAGATTGAGTGAGTTCATTTTAAGCACCAAATCCAAATATTTCATAGCAAGCTTCATTGACCTTAGGCATTCAAGAGTGTATTTGCTATCTAAAAATTCATTCGAATGAAAGCATGTCAATTTTCTTAAGGCATTCAAGATTGTGTTTGACTATCCTAAACATGCATTCCAATGAAAAGCTTGTTCATTCCTTAATGATATTCAAGAGTGTGTTTTGAGCATCATTCATTCCAATGAAATGTATGTAAATTGCCCTTAAAAAACTCAAGATTGGATGTAATGTTTTCACCTTAAAGCATTCAAGAGCGTGTCTAAATTTTACGTATTAGTTTGCAACATACATTCCAAAGAGAAATGTTTATTGCATACAAGTTCATTAACCATCTAATCTTATGAGTGATCAAAATTACTATAATTTTTTCAGGTGATTAAAATCATTATAAATTTTTAAATCCTCTAAAGTTTGTTTCCTGCAATACACACTTGTTAGAAATCCCTGCCAAAAAATTAGTCAGCGAATTAAGTGTTTAAAATTTAATTAAATCTGCCAAAAATTAGAGACAACAAAAACCAGGTGCAGATGACAGAAAAGTGTAGATGCCAGAACTCGTAGATGACATTAGAGCATAGACACCAAAACTTTCAAACGACATAACATAGGGGCGTACATTTAGTAGTTTTGTGGTAACTTGTCAGATGCAGACAATAGATCAAATTCCCAAATGCTAAAATTCAGAGATGACAAAGTACTCGATACACAACATAGATGACAAACTATGGATTGTAGATGA
This sequence comes from Cupressus sempervirens, assembly GCA_028749045.1. Lineage (NCBI taxonomy): Eukaryota > Viridiplantae > Streptophyta > Pinopsida > Cupressales > Cupressaceae > Cupressus > Cupressus sempervirens. Next base: position 532,968,678 of record CM053789.1, read on the forward strand.
CAGTTCTTAGTAAAAGTCATAGATGAAAATATGGGTTTCATAGCAAGTTTTAATATCTTCCCACCACATAGACGACAAATGAAATGATGTAGATGCTAAAACTCAAGTTTAATGTCAGAACAGGTGGATTTAAAATAGTAAGGTTAGAGATGCTAATCTGTGTAGATGCTGGTCTATGTAGACACTAATCTGTAGAGACAACGACTTCATAAATGACACTTTGTCTAGCGCAGATGATAATGCACGAGTTTTAACAGTGGGTTACAATTTTGTTATAATTTTTTGAAGAAAAAATAGAGATATGGGTCCCACCAGATGTGCCAAAATATATATGGGAAAACCTGACTTGTCGGGAGCACTCTAAACAAGCAAACATTAGTAGCATATGCATTCAAGATTCAAATAAGATTTGATAAAACCACTAAGTCTACTTGAACTTAACTACTTGTGAAACCACAAATAAAGTCCTCACATAACCTCCAAGCAACTGAACAAGGGCACCTATAAGAGGCCTTGTTGGTGTGCTTAAGTGTGAGGAATGTAGATATGCTCTCCCAAAACACAACTATTGAATCCCTTAAATGATAAAATGATATGCCAAATGATACGATTCTAAGACTAAATGAATGGAGAAAACCTTGAGAAAATGGCTATGAGTGAGCCAATCTCCAAAGGATTCTAAGGTGTGAGATGGAAGTGCATGCAATAAAGAAACCTATAACATCATACTACCATGAAAACTAAATGCAAGCTAGAAATCTAAGTAATGCAAACAACTACCAAAGGTTAGTTGTAAGCATGAAAATCTCTAAAGAGCTCTAACAACAAACTAGCATGATAACAATCAAATGAGGGAGATGGATAATTCTTGAGACAAGGGCTCTATTTATAGGCTTGAGTTAGGCCTTGGGGAGGTGGCATCTATTTGGCATCCACATAGGTGCCACAAGGGAGACATGGAGACAAGTCATGCAAAGGTCAACATTTAGAGTTTGCTCACACATGTGTGAGAAAAGTTGAAGGAAGGAGTGAGGGACAAAGGTGTAAGAAGTGTGGAAGGTGTGAGAGGTGTGAGAAGTGTGAAGGGTTCCTTACACATGTGTGAGCACACACTTAGGAAGTAAAAGTGGTTTAGCAAGGTGCTTAGGATAAATAAGTGGGATTAAGTAGTGGGTAGGCTTATAAGGATGAAAGTGATAGGTGTAAACTAGGTTTAAGACTAAATTAAATAATATTTAATTTAATCACAAGTTTAGAGAATTTAATAGAATGAAGGGAATTAAATAAATAAGATTTATTTAAAAGGGGATTTATGGAGCACTATGTAGTAGATAAATTTAATACATTAGGGGGTGAATTATTTAAATTAAATTTAAATACATCAGGAAAGTGACCCTATTTAATTAGATAAATTTAATTAAATAAGTAAAGCAATATGACAAATATAATTAATTATAAAAAAATGATTGACTATAATGTAAAAAGAAATATTAAATGAATTAATATAGTGTTTAGGATAATTTTAAGTGTCTACATGATTTTCATGCAAATCAGAGCACTTTGAAAAATTAGGTCAAAACCTATATAAGGGGCCAAAGGGTCATTTAAAAATCATTTGTGCTTTTATCTTTTGTGAATAAGAGAGCTCTAAGGAGAAAGATAGTGGCCCCCATGCATTCACATTGATTCAAGCACTCTAGATGACACAACTGGCTGGCAGAGTATGGACATCCGATGAGTCATCGATAACCTTGCTTCACATTTCAATTTGCATGCTTTTTGAGATGTTTTAAGCATATTTTGGGCATTTTAATTTTTTTTCATGTTGATTCTCATGTGAGGATGTCTCTCCTCGCACATGCCCAATCACCCTTCACGCAAAGAAGTACCAGGCGAGTACTTCTTCACCTAGTGTAATGGGTTTCCTTGCATGGGAGACACCCATGTTTCATGTGAGAAGCCCTAAAATGGGTGACTTTTTTGCTCATTGCTTGATTGCTCTTCACGTGAGAAAGTGTGTCCTCATGTGAAGATGTGCAATATCGTGTAAGAACTTGAAATTTTTTTGTTTGAAATTCTGGCATAAAATGCAAATTTTGATGTTTGAAAAGTGATTTTTTTTGTTATTTTTCATCTTCATTTGTCTTGTTCATTTATCTAAGATTGATCTTTTGCCTATTGTGTTTGTGTGTGTAGGTTAACTTTCCTAATGTCAAATTTAGGTCCCATTACCCACCTTACAAAGCTTTTTGTGGCAGTTTGATAATGCTAGCATGGAACACATTGATAGACTCAGATTATCTTATCTTTGCTAGATCTTAGCAGTGCTGGTGAATCATGACTTTTGGCTGCACTAGTGGAGTGTTTCCATTCAGAGACAAACACCTTCTATTTACCTTAGGGAGAGATGACCATCACCCCAAAGGACATCTATAAGATATTGTGGATACCATTCCATAGGCTACTAGTTGTGTATGACATAGTTCGACGAACAGGGATAGAGGCACTAAGGGTCATCTTTCAAGAGGATTTGATCATGGGTCGAGCCATCACACGGGATGAGCTAGTACACAAATATGGGTCCACTCATAGGTTACCAACAGTTTTTGACATATTTGTTAGTTGCTTCCTGGTGCAGATAGAGGTCAACATGGATTGGAGTGTGGATGGGGTAGGATGTTATAGATGATGCTAGAGACACCAGAGAGATACACATGGGATCACTGCATGCTTTCCCACATGTTCCATGAGATGCACAAGATTGTTTATCATGAGAGGAAGAGCATGGCCGCTAAGTTCTATGTTCTTCAGATATGGGTATGGGAGCACTTACTAGTCACTAGACCCATTTTTACAGATGAGAGGTAGCCCATGGAGCCCTATATATGCCATTATAGAGGCTAGTTGACCTAGGTAGCTCTAGGGAAGACTGAGCAGTGGAGAGGCTGACTAGATGACTTGGTAGCACTAATATGGTGATTGTGGAGAGAGACAAATGATTGGGATGATACACTCGAGAGCTAGGGCACATGTTCACTTCTCGACCACTAATAGGTCATTGTGTGTAGATTGTGGAGAGATTCCCACCAACTTGCATATGGAAACAATATGGGCACTCATAAGATATATCATAGGAGTACTATTCATATGCATCGCTCGCTATAGATTTGGACTATGGATGGTCCCTGAGATTAGACCTAGGCAAGTCAATGATTAATGTGTGCAACTTAGCTGTGACACAATGGGATTATGCTGCTATAGTAGTAGATGGGGGGATGACTCCCACATGTCAAGCCTATTTTGCAAGTCATCCCTTCCTTTAGCTGATAGATCTAGTGGGGATGGTCACACCCATTCAGCTAGTACAGGCACCATAGGCACCACCATAGCAGTCCCAACAGGAGGGAGTTAGGTATAGGACACAACAGGTACTAATTTCTCCTCGACAGATGAGAGTAGACCTAGGTGCTGGTGGTAGGGTTATAGGATAGAGATGTCCTTGGGGCGAGATGGATTCCTTAGGAGCCATTAGAGGAGACACCTAGAGGCCACCGATTGAGGTAGAGCGGCTAGTCGAGCACTTTGAGGGTGATGAGGAAATGCATGATCATCCTATAGGACTACAAGGTAGAGATATATTGGCACCAACCCAAGAGGCCCTTAGGAGAGTGAGAGAGTGTAGGTAGCACAACGACAACTAGGCAAGCTCCATATATAGGTTGCGGTTAGAGATACCTAGATCGTAGAGTAGGATCGCGAGATCTGTGAGCTATGAGAGTAGCTAGAGTGAGAGGCTTGGAGATAAAAAGTAGGAACAAGATGAGGTTTGATTGCAGTTAGCTAGGGCATCATTTTTTTTTAGTGTATGCGACAGTAGTGCCAGATGAGGTAGAGTAGGTGCCCAGATTTTTACAATATGCACAAGAGTTGGGAGGTGCACGACCTCCAACAAGACCAAACATGCCTCCTCCTCCTCCTCCTCCTCCACTACTAGAGGGGGGTGAGGGGGAAGGAGAGAGTTAGCTCTATTTGTTCCATTTTTTGGTCTGGCTATGTATCGATTGGTGTGCCAACACCATTTTGTACCATTATTGAGATTGACAACTCTTGAGTAGTGTCCATTTTTGCACCGATGTACACTTTTGACTTGATATATATATATCTATATATATATATATATATATATATATATATATATATATATATATATATATATATATATATATATATATAGATATGGGATTTTGATTTGAGTGCCATTTGCATGTGGCGATTTCTCTCTTTATAGTTTTTTGTACGTGAGATATTTATGCTATGATTGTGAATGTAAATTTGATATGATGTATGAGTGTATTATAGATGAGATGAATCATGATAGTATGTATGAAATGCAAAGTGTGAATGAACTAACATATCATGTAGTGTTCTATTTTGTTGATAGTGATAGTTATCCCATGAAGATTGATAGGATGAACCAAAGAACCGAATGCTTGTGCAACTGTGAAGAAATGTGATACTTTGAAGAAGGAAACAACCCCTCATCATGAAGGATGCAAATACATTAGTGATTTAACCTTATGGTTATGCAATACAACCCTACACTAGATGCAACCCTAGGTCTGGTTACCAAGCTTTGACAATTATCATCACTAAGTGTATAGCTAAACCCCATATGTCATATGATTCCCATTGACACTGCAATCATAGGAATACGAATAAGACATTTGTTCCAATTTTGTTAGGATTAAATGTAAGCATTCGAGGTACAAGAAGCCAAAATGAATAGAACATTTGTCCCTTTTGATATGGCAAGAAAACATAAGCATCAGAGCATAAATACTAGGATGACCTGAATATTTGTTGCATACAAACACACTAGACACATGAGAGATCCTTCTTATGCTAAGTAATGAGTAAGTATTCTATCCATAATGGCCCTTGTGTTTGTAACCTAAGACAAAAGTGTACTAGGTATACTTGCAGTGACCTGTACATTCACTTAGTAGGATGAGTATTAGCATTTACTATAGCATAAAGAGTTCACTCCAACAAGTAAGGAGAAGAACCAACCTCACTGATTTATCCATATAAAAGGAGTTGAGGTACACATGGCCATCCAATACAAGATGGAGGCTCTTATAGCGGACACCCCCTTCAATTGGATGTGCTAGGTCATTGGAACTAAATCACAAACAAAAAGCAAAGAAAAAGATCATGCCCCCAATCCTCACTTCTCTATTGAAAGGAGACATCATTGAGTTGCTCAAAGAGACATGATAAAGTTAAAGGAAGGCAAAAAAAGAAAATTTCAACATATCCCAAACAAGTTCATTGTTTTGAGTTTAGTTTTGTGTTATAGGATTGATGTCAAGTGTCAATTTTTAGAACATATATGAAAGAAATCTCTTTAGTAGGGTGGCAATAGTAGACAAACACAGTTAGAACAATTGGTGACTAAAGTCAAAGAGGAATCTTCAGTAAGAAGAGCCTTAGTAGGAAATTGAGAAACAGTAGATAAACACAATTAGGACAACTGGTGAATGATACAAGAGATCTTCCATGAGAGGAATCTCAAAGTGACACTAGCAATAGTAGGTAGACACAGTTAAAACAACTAGTGACTGACACGAAAGAGATCTTCCATGAGAGGAATCTCAAAGTGACACTAGCAATAGTAGGCAGACATAGTTAGAACAACTGGTGACTGTCATGAAAAAGATTCCTATGAAACTGTAGGGCATTGCCCCTAAGTTATGACAAGATTCAATCCATGGGTGCATGAGTGAAAGTAGTAAACTAAAGTAGGAAAACAACTATATAGGAAGTCAGAAGATGCGCTATGCGATGTAGCATTTGAAACAAGAGGCACCTATTTACTAGGTTTTCACCTTCTTGGAAGAGATTCTTTTTTTTTTGCTGCCATGATGCCTATTTGCCAAGTTTTCATCAATGACACTTTTTTTTTTCTTTTTTCAATTTTTTTTTGTATTTTTGTATTTTAATTTTTTTTGTATGTTTTTAAAATTTTCCATTTTTTTGTTATCACCAAGGTGCATGTTGCTAGGTTTTCACCAAGATAATATTTTTTAAAGGACTTTTTGCAATTTTTAGACTTTTTTCAGGACTTGTAAGTATATATAGAGAGCTTTTGAAATCAGATCAGCTATAGAAATGCTTCAGATGGAGAGTGTTGATGGGCACCTTGAGCACAACTCCCTCAGTTGTAGAAAGTTGGTAAGCACCAGATCTAAACACTGCAGTGATTATGTATAGACCAAGCTAGTTGGGTTTGAACTTCCCTTTTTGTACCCATTCTTGGTAATTCTTAGGGTTTTCATGCAAAATAAGATCACCCAATTGGAAGTGACGTGGCTTAACTTTCTTATTGTAGCTTCTAGACATATGCTGCTAATAAGCTTAAAGATGATCACACGCCACTTGTTGACATTCATCTAACAATTCTAGCTCTTGAAGCTAAGATATTCAATAGTCATCATCAGTAATGAGGCCGACCCTTCATGGAGATTCTCAAAGTAGGAATCTGAACCTCAATTAGAAGCACAACATCTACTCCATATATTAAAGCAAAGTTCTGATACTTGTTCTCTAAGCCCAAAAAGCTAGATTAATCTGAAGGTGCTAGTCCCTTCCAGATTTGTTAACTGTGTGATGCAAGATCTTAAGGATCACCTTGTTGGATGCCTCCACTTGACCATTACCCTGGGGGTAATAAATAGAAGACCAATGTTGCATAATTTTGAACTTTTTGCATAACTTCTTAAGATCCTTATTTTTAAACTATTCTCCATTATCAATAATGATGGAGGAAGGTACACCATACCTGCATATGATGTAATTCATAATGAATAGAGCTATGATTTTTTTAATTGCTATAGAGAAAGGGACTGCCTCTACCCACTTAGTGCAATAATCTATAGATGTAATGACAAACTTGTGTCTATTTGAAGAGGATGGGTGAATCTGAACCACAAGATCAAAGGCCCATTGTTGGAATGGCCACAATGTGATAGATGGAATTAGCTCCCTGGTTAGAGCATGAATCAAATTCACATAGAGCTCACATTATTCGCAAGACTTGTCATATTTGATTGCCTCTTGCTCCATAAGTTTACAAGCTAGTATCAAGTTGTTAGAGTGAGATCTACAATTGCCCTCATGTACATCAATTAATGCACATTTGGACTCATCAGGTTCTAGACACCTAAGGAGTGTTTTTTTGAAACATCTCCTAAACAAGTCATCAGTAATAATAACATACCATGAAGCATTGCAAATAAGGTGACATTTTTCATTCCAAGTAAGATTGTCTAGGATGGTTTGGTCACTCAAGTAATGGTATATATGGTGGTAGCAGGATGAATCATGTCCTACAATAGGATAGATCATCTCAAATTTAGGGGAATTATAGGAAGGGTAGAGTAACATTTCCACTAGGAACTTGTGTCAAAAATCATTCTCTAGCATCTATAACATGGAAGAAAGAGTAGCTATGGCATCAATCACCTTGTTGTCTGCCCAAAGAATTTGTTGAAAAGTGATGTGAGCAAATTATTTCTTTAGGTCATCCACCATGCATTTATACAGGATCAATTTCTCATCTTTCATCTGATATACATCATTGACTTGGTTGATTATGAGCTATGAATCACCAAAGATGTTTAATTCATCCACTCTCCATTAAACTTCAATCTTCATTCCATTAATTAGAGCCTCATATTTTGTGATATTTTTGGTACAAGGGAACAAAATCTTGTACACCTTAGACAATGAATACCTCTGTGGTGTTATGAATAAGAGCCCAACATCGAAACCCTATTGTGTGAAGGAACCATCAAAGAATATCACCCAAGTTTGTTGTGTAATCATTAGAATTGATTCATTGGGGAAATCAATGTTTAGTGGAAGAAGACTCTACATTGGTGCTTCTACTAATTGATCAACATTTGCTTGTTCTTTGATAGCCTTTTGTTCAACATATTGAATGTCAAACTCTCTTAGTATCATGACCCACTTAGCCAACCTTCCTATTAGAGCTGCCTAGTTGAGTAAGTACTTCAATGGATCAATTTTAGAAACTAGCTATGTAGTATGAATGAGCATATAGTGTCTCAACTTTTGGGAAGAAAAGAAGACTACCAAACAAGCCTTCTCAATGATGCTATAATTCATTTCATAAGAAATTAGCATGCGACTCAGATAGTAGATAGCTCTTTCCTTGTTATCATTATCTTTCTGAGCTAGCAAAATACCAAAAGATGACTCTATTTCTGTGATGCAAAAAATTAGAGGCTTCCCATAGATAGGAGGCATCAAGATAAGTGTATTAGTAGGGTATTTCTTTATCTATGTTAAGTTCTAATCACAATCTTGGATCTAGTTATATTTCACACCTTTATGCAGAGTCTTGGTAAAAGGTTGTGACCTATCTGCCAAGTGTGAGATGAATCTGCGAATGGATTGAAGTCTTCCTTGCAAGCCCCTTATCTGACTGATATTATGGGGTGGAGGCATGTCCATGATTGATTGAAATTTCTTTGGATCAACCTCGATTCTTTTCATAGACACAATGTAACCAAGTAATTTCCCAGATGTTACACCAAATTCACATTTCTTGGGATTAAGTCTTAGACTAAATTTCTCCATGCGATCTAGGATAGGTCCCAAATCTTGGAGGTGAGTGTTGTGTTTTGTGCCCTTAACCAAAGTATCATCCACATAATCTTCCATTTTTTATTGAATCATGTTGTGAAAAATGGTAGTAATTGCCCTTTGATATGTAGCACCAACATTTTTCAAGCCAAATGGCATCACATTCCAACAAAAGGTTCCCCATGAACAAGTAAAAGAAATCTTTTCCTAATCTTCTAGTGCAATTTTGATATGATTATAACCAAAAAATCCATTCATGAGTGAGTACATTTCATATCCTACCATCATATCCACTATAATATCAATGTTAGGGAGTGGAAAATCATCCTTTGGACATGCTAAATTTAGATCACAAAAATCTGTACAAACTTTGACAAATTTGTCATGCTTGGAGACTGGAACAATGTTTGACATCCATTTAGCATAATCAATAGCTTGAATAAAACCAACTTTCAAAAGTTTTTCTAGTTCAGCTTTGACCAATAATGTAACATGAGGATGCATTTTCCTGAGTTTCTGTTTGACTCTTGGTGCAATATACAAGTGATGCATTATGAGATTAGGATCTAATTTTGGAATATCTGAGTATGTCCATACAAATTTTATCTTTTTCTCTTGGAAGAATGCAATGAATTCCTCTTTTTCTTCTAGAGATAGCAATTGTGCTAGATGTATCATGTGAGGTTGTTCCTCTGTTCCCAAATTGATTGACTATTTTGGTTCTATCAACATTAATGATCATTATTGAAATTGACTAGGAAGTACATCAAATATCTCATCCATAGGCTACTCAAAGAGGTTTTCACCTTTGGGTACATATTTTATTTTTACTATTTTAAGTTTTGACATTGCCACAATGTGGTTTTCACCATTGGACCTTTTATTTCTTTTCTTTTTGATTATATGACTGAGATATTTAATGTTAGCTTCAATTGTGTTGATGCTTTTTTTGTTGGTGGAAGATGTTATAGGTTCAAAAATGTTTAAGTAACAGGCAAGAGCACAATCATTTTAGAATGTAGGGACTTCCCTAGATGCATTGGGATTAAAGTCTATGAGCTTGGGATAGGTGAGTAAAAGAGATGTGGCAGGTTCAATAGCGTTCACAATGTAGTCATCAAATGTGTGGACAAGCAATTCAAGACCTAGTGTGGCTTTGACCACAAGTGTGTTTGAATACCTCTGAGTTCTGACATCATTAATTAAAGACTCAATGAAACTAGTTGGATAAGACCCATCCGACCTAACCCTAGATGATTTAGCTACTTTGAGGAGATTTTCATAGACATGAACTTGATCTATGTCTTTGTCTATAGTTGCTTCAGAGAGAGAGAGAGTCAAATTCATACTCTCGGGAATTTGTGCTACATTGTAATAGACTGTAGAATTCTCCAACAGTGATAGGGACAAATTATTCTTCATCATCTAGATTTTTACAATGGTACTCAATGCATAAAGCATGACTAGACTCTTCTTGTTCTTGTTGGGTATGATATGAATCAGTAGTATCATTAGAAGACACACTATCACCATCCATGGTGCTGAGACATGGTACAAAATCATCTGGTTCAGCAAAGAATTTAGCAAGATCATCAGGAATGGGATAAGGATAAGGATATTCATCATTAGCATTGTCTTCATGGTCATTAGACTTAGCTTGTGACTCATTTTCAGATGAATTCTCAGGTTTTGGTATAAATTTGTTAATCCCTAAATGGAAGGGAATCTTCTTGAAACCTAGACTAGGTGTATCTCGATTCCTTTGAGCTATCACTTTGATAGGATCAATCTAACCATTTTTGTTGCATCCAATAGGACCAGTCCCCTTATAGCCAAATCGTTTCATGAGTTTAAGACCTGGACCATACTTTTCAAAGTAATTTCATGAGGCTATTCTGTGAGGTCAACTAGGGTTTCCTTTTTGTAGATCCTTGCATCAATGATTCTAGTTTCACTTTCCTCCTTGATAGGGATAATATCTTTGACAAATGTACCATTGTACTTGGTTTGAGGTGTCAACACAAAATGTCTCTTCACTTCAGATGGTCTCCCATAATGATGGGGAGACTAAGAAGAGATGTCAAAGACATAAGTGGTTCTATGCGATATTCACCCATTACAGTTTCTTTCAGCTTGAGGGATTGCTCAATTTTCTTTAGCTTGTTATCATGATGGTATATAGATTCCCTATTATCAGGTACAAAGTTTTTAGCATATTTCAGCATGTTACAAGTGTAACTAGTGCATGCAAGTATGGTAACTTTAGAGCTGTGAAATGGGAAGTTTACGGATTGATGGTAAGTGGAAGGCACAACTCGCATCTCATGTATCCATGGTCTTCCTTGCAGAATATTGTAAGCTAAGGGAATGTCTAGGACTTGACAAGTGACATTCCTTTCTATAGGACCAACCCAGAGAGGCAACACAACAAGACCTAAAGATTTTTTCTTGACTTCGTCATATATGTTGATAGTTATCTTGTGGCGAGGGTCAATGGAGTCTTCATAATAGTCTAATTGTCTGAGAAGAGTATTAGGGACAATGTTTAAATTGGCTCCATTATTAATGAGCACATGACAAACATGTTTCTAGTGTATCATGACCTCAATGTGTAGAGGTCAATTATGCGAATGACTTAGTGAATTGTCATCATCCTCAAAGAAGGACATATAGTAAGGTGAGGTTAGATGACCTACCATAGATTGGAACCTTTCAAGATCAAGAACTTGATGGAATTTTTCCTCAGTGAGGGCTTTTTCGAGAATTTTCTTATGGACAGGAAAGATTTTGAGTAGTTCATAGATCATGATTTGAGCATTTGTTCGTTGTAATTTCTCAAGGATACTAGAGCTAGTAGCTATAGAAATTGTTGCAAGTTTTGTTCCTTTGCCAGATGGACCAGCAAGAGGTTTGTCTTTGTGTTTTTCTAACTCAAGAGAAGAAGGCATAGTACCTTTGAGCACTAACTTGGCATGGGAACACGTAACAATGTTGGCACACGTTTGTGATGGTTCATTGTTAGATGTGTTGGAAGTAGGGCCCCTTAATACAAATGGTGTCTTAGGTTTAGTTTTGTCTTGTTTTCCCTTGATGGTGATAATATCACAATAATCAACATCTATTGGTTCAACCATGTGGACTATCTCATCATCATCATTAGAGTACGTATAGCTGATCTTGTTATGAGATTTTTGTTTTGAGTTTTCTCCTTTTTCATAGTGTGGGAATGACTCTTTGAAAGCCTTGTGATATGAGTTCTTGTTATGTCCATCCACAACAATGTCACCATCATCAATTAGGGATAGGACTTTGTGATGTAGGTTAATGAAGTTGCTAATTTTGTGACCTTTGTTTTGGTAGTACTCACAAAATGTAGTTTCATTCCACCATGGTGGTCATGGTTGGAGATCATAAGGACAAGAGTTTTCCAATGGAGAAATGAGTTTGTTTTGTAGCAAGGTCTTGTAGACCATATCCAAAGGTTCACCAAGAGGTGTATATTCTCATTTTGGGTGTGTGACCTAAGATGCATTCTTCAGTTTTTTTCTAAATGTCTTGTTGTCAAAAGGAGGTTTCTCAAAAATTTTGGATGCTTTGAGACTATCTATAAGATTGAAAGTTGCTTTAGTAGGTTTAGGAGTAATATTGTCAACAACTCTGTCATGTACAACCTCTCAGTTTTTGTTCACATACTTGGATTTTTCCTTATTAGAGGTAACCTTTGTTTAGTGTCCTTTTGAAGGGTTAGTTCACCCTTTTTGACCATGAATTTATCTATCTAAATAGCTTGTGTGACCATGTCTTCAAAGGTGTGTGGACCTTGACGGTGAACTTTGTATCCAAAATCAGGTAGAAGATTATCTGTAAAGATATCAAGTTTATCTATTTTAGGGTTTTTGCATGAGTATTTGGTGTAAAGTTGTCTCCATCTCTAAAGGAATTCAAGGAAAGGTTCCCCAAGTTTCTGTTTAAGGTTACACAAGTATCAAATGTTAATCGAGTGTTGTATGTTGTACGAGTACTATTGGACAAATATGTTAGCAATCTCATCGAATATTTTGATACTAGTGGGCAAGTGTGAAAACCACTACATAACCTAACCACCTAGACTTCTTGGGACTAAACACATGAGATATATTTGATTATGCATAAATTCCATAGACAAGGTATTGAATTCCTGCAAATGATCTTGGGGATTGAAATTTCCAAAGTATTTATCGTACTTAGGTAACTCAACTCCTCTTGGAAAAGGAGGCATGTCTATATTCTTGTCAAAAGGAAATGGACAAAGAGCATCTAGGGTGTATGTTTTTGTAGGTTTTTCCTTATCACACATCATTTGGGCTAACTATTCTTGCATGATCTTCAGTTGCTTTTTCAATTTGGACTTTTTAGTTTCCTCTTCAGGTGTAATGATAGTTTCAATGTTAAAGTGATGAGGTAGTTTGGCTCCCTCTTGGGAAAGTTTGAGAAAGTATTTCTCTTTATCTTCATTAAGAAAGATTTCCATGAATTTTTGGAAGTTTTTGTCCTGATGACATTTTTCAATATGTTTGGGAAGTATTTCTACCTCCTTCTCATTCTCATCAATAAAAGGTTCCTTATGTTTTTCATTCTTGTGTTGATATTGGTCTCTACTATGTTCTCTGTGTTTAGGTTCTTGATCAACCATTTTAGGAATGTGATAAGTTTCAATCTATGTTGGTTGAAAAGGTTGTCTAAATAAGAATTCAGGTATGTTGTTAGGAGATGTATCATCTTTGCTAGTTTCAAGATCCTCTTGATACAAGGGGTTCCTAGTTTGTTATAAGTTTATGAAAAATATTCTCTAAACATAATGTGATCTAACAGGTGAAGGAGATCATGAAGACTACCCACTAGATGAACTAGACACAAACTATGTGTAAATTGAGAAGTGACCTCTATTGCGATTACAACCCCTAGCTCTACGTCATTTAAGTCTAAGGGGATAAAACACATTTCCTCTTCTTGTTGCCACTATCATAGACAAGGACAAAAAGAAAAAGCTTAGATAAGGACCACATTAGAATGTAGTCTCAAAGAAGCAAGATAAGAGTGCTATATACTAAGGTACGAGTCATTTGAGTAATGGCTAGAATAGCCAAAGATTATGACTATCATAACACAAAGTATGAAAAACATGAGAGGAAAAGAACAAGATAGACAAGTAACGAGACTAATTTGTGTGTAGATCACAAGTTTTTAGCTAAGAAAGAAGCCATTGTTTGATACTGATTGCAGACAAAGAAGTGGTAAATGTTGTAGATACAGATTAGACTTAGAGCATAGATAGTTCTAACAAAAAAAAATTGACAATTCTGAAGATAGGATTCCATGTGAAATTCTCAGGGAACTACATAAGGAAACACAAGGAAGGACATGAAGAATTAGAACAACAATTTTTGATTAGGTTTCTTGTGTGAGGACTTGCACAAAGCCATGTGAGGAATTGGTAGACCAACAAAAAGACAAAGTTTTAGCATAAAGGAAACTATTTGGAAAAATCTCGCATGAAGATTTGCAGGGACCCATGTGAGGAGTTCCATAGAGTCATGCAAGGAAGTGCTAACAAGGTGTTTTCTCATGCAAAATTTCATAGAATTGGGTGCAAGAATCTGGAAAAACTAACAACTTTGACTAATTTTGAAGATATTTCGTAAGTTTCAGATAATTATGGATAGATGGTTGATTGTGTTTATAGATTTTAGATAGATAGCAAGGTAGTTTTCAAGTTTCAGACAACATTTTGTTTTTCAAAAAGATAGTTGTTTTTATATAGACACGGGAAGCAAGAAAAAGTCATAAACAATCTAATCAAGGACAAAGAAACTCGTAGAGACATAGGAGTCTTGACCTTTTTTTTGTTTGACATGTTTAGGCAAGTTTAAAGACTCAAAACAAACACACTCTATCCCTGAAATGAAAAATGGTAGAGAAGGCAAAACCTTTTTCTCACAACTTATGTTCATGCATTCACCTCACACAACTGTGTCACCCTACTAGAGGGAGCCCATGTTTTTGGTGTATTGCAAGGGCCCAATAATATATACACTAAATGAACACCCTTGTGGAAGGGGTTAAGCACGTGTACTACTTTCCAACACCTAGGTACATGCCTATGGTGAGAATCTATAGGAGAGATTCTTCCCCCTCCTTGCACAAAGATTATGCCCCCTTTTGGAGGTGAACCAACTAGCAACCAACTAAGAGGTTTTTACTTGGCTTCCATTCATATCAACCCCTAGTGGCTTCATGAATGAAGTTGAGGCCAGCAAACCACATCAGCATTTGTAAGTGCATACACTTGACTAGAAAGATTGGGGCTAGCACTGACCAGTTTAGTTTATAGAGCCTCTTCTTGATATGTGATATTTGAATGAAGAAGAGAAAATTAATACGGATTTGGAGTCCTTTTCTCTACAAAGATTCTTTATTATAGTGAGTTGGATTCTCTGGAAAAAGGAGTGTGCTCATTTGGGTCATTCTTAGAGGTTGGATCACTCTGACAGGCTCTCTAAAGGTTAACTTAGATTGGTGGTTTAGATTTAAGGGTCCAAGTTTCTGATTCCCTCAAGGTGAAAGAACATACTCCTCTACCCCATCACCTTGCCCAAACACACAAGACATGTTAATCACTGAGTTAACTTAATTGATCTAGACTTGTCCTTTCTCAAGATTTTGATTTCCCAAAAGGAAATCATCATCCCTTCATAGAAAAGACTCATATAGGAGAACTGCTAACTTGCTTGCCTCCCTTGGGTACCATCTTTCAGAGGCTTCTAGGTTTTTGATTTACTCTTAGGCATCACTTCCAAGTAGTAAAGAACATACTCCCCTATTCCCCTATCTTGCACGCTACGAAGTTCACAAGCCCTATTTATACTATGTGTGAAAATCAATAAAAGAAGACTTGACATTTAAGTGGGTTTGAAATGAGTCTGTGACATGTGTATCTTTGAAAAATGTCCTGCAATCACATAATTAGTACATATTTCAAGTGTTTTGATAAGGTGTCTTTGATGAGCATCCTGCAAACCACTATCAAGCTATTTGAAAAATAGAAATTAGAAAGAAAATGGTTTAGAGAACACTATTAGTCAAAATATGATGATAAAACTGAATTCTAGAAACTGCATTTGCATTTGTTGATGTAAAATTTTGCACAAAATCATGCACATACCTATGTGAGAAAATTATGTGTACCATACGATGAACTGAGCATTTATACACTTTTTTGTGAGATGAATCGCAATGAAAGGGGCAAAATCCTCAGTTCTTCACGTGAAAATGAGATTTCTCACACGTGAATTTGGAAAATTGTATAGTTGACAATGACAAAATAATTAAAAATGTAGAAAACATAATAGATGAGGCAAAAAAACTTGATTTCTTGGCCCCACAATGGGCACCAGAAATTTATGCATCAATTATGGCTTGTTAATCAACCACACTTCAACATGGTCTTTACATGAGAAACCATCCCGAAATGAACATTGAGTCATTCAATCGAAATGATTTGGAAAAGTGACCTGTTGCCTCCTAACTAGATGAATTTTTCCCTTGCTCTCAAAATGAGAAGCTGGCAACTAGACTAATACGAAGGATTTTATAAGCTATATGAGAATGTAATATTTAAAGGTAAATGAAATGCATGATTAAGCTAATAAATAAAAGAAACATATTATGCTAAATGAATGCATTTTAGAATCTAAATGATATTAATATGCAATAAAGATAATAAGCTATGAATGTATGAGCAAGTAAATATTCCATTATATATTTGATTCAAAATCAATTCAACCTCTGTAATGAGGAATTGAAGGCCTCTTAAATGGAATTCCAAAAATCAATCAATGGTCAAGATCAATTGGAATGACTGGTTGAGATTGAAGATGAGATTCGGTCAGAATGGAAACTTCCTTGCAAAGATGAAGTTAACTATTTTAGATATGAGTTTGATGAAGAGTTAACTGATTCTCTTTTGAGTGGAAGAAAGAGTTAACTAAATAAATACCATTTTGAGTTCTAGTTCACTTAGAATTTCTATTTTTGAACTAAAGAGAAGATATTTAATTTAATAAAATAAGACGTGACCTCAAAAATGCATAAACTTTAATTAATTGAATAATTAAATTCAATAATTAAAATGAGGGCATTATTAAATTAAATACATTTAATTCCTTTGTACATTAGCTAAATAAGTAATTTAATTAAATTAAAGTATAAACACTTATAATTAAATTAAATTAAATCAATAGGTTTAATGTAGCTAATTTGAGTCAATACTTATGAATTAAATAAGGAGTGTGATTAATGAAGATTAGGGTTTTCTGCATATGACACTTAGGTCAAGTAGTGAGTATCAAAATCAGAATTGCCTAGTACAATAGGACTTAGAAATGATTGAATACAAAAGAATTGGTTAACATGGAAATGTGCCAATTTTGGGGTATTACAGTTACTTATATATGTTTATTAAGATTTCTTAAATTATATATGTTTGAAATGATAATAACAATTACCATTACAATTAAAATTGTAAATAATGTTTCTATTGATTTTTTTCATATTATCTATATAGTATATATTTCTAATATATTTTTGAAAAATGTGAAACTAATGTTAACTAATTGAATATTTTAAAGTTTGAAATGATTTGCATGAAAATGCATGCAAATCATTACCAAATTGTCAATTAGTTACAAAATTTTATAAACAAATTATCCAACCTAAGAAAAATATTACTAAAGTAAAAAATAGTTCTATAAAAAACTATTCTATTTATTTCTCGTGTACTGTAGATGTGAGTTTTATTCCACTACAACATACATAATCAAATATGTAATGTTTCAAGGAGAAACACAAAATGCTCAATCCTCTCTTGATGTAAGGTAATTTCTCATGCTAAGCTTGCAAAGTAAGATCATGAAATGAATTGAAGGTTCCTTCTTAATCATGGACTTTACTTAGTTTTATGACGTGATATGTTGGTTATCACAACTGGACTTACATTATTCATTCAATGGACATCCCTTCCACCTCTAAAGATTAAACTCTACAATGTGCAATGAAAATGTAATTTGATTTTTTGCAACCTTTTCACTTCAAATTAAAGTTAAATTCTACTACTACTTCTACATCTAACTAGGAATGGAAGGAATCATGGATGGACTTAGACTCTACTAGGTGTAATCTCAAGAATGACTCCACGCACCTGGTGCAAGCTTCTAAGGAATACACAAATAATTCTCACATCAATCTCCTCTCTCCAATCCCATCATTTGGATGCAAACCAAAGATTGAACATCAACTGAATTTAAGTGTTCATCAGCTTACCACACAAGGAAACCTTACTATTAACAAGAGGCTAGTGGCCCATATTTTTTCAAGTCAAATAAATAAACACCTAGAATAACTTCCACTCAACCAAACTACCTCAACATCAAAATAAATCTACTCCTAGTGAAAGATTGAAGGAACTATGCAATAATTCAAAGCAATATTAAGTAATCCACCATGAAAAACCAACAATCAATTATCCATTACTTTGAAAAGTATTATAGTAACAATTTCATCAATCATCTGCCTTGGCTAGCCTATTCTAATCCAGCCTTCTAATCTTTAGCTAATCTCCTAAGCTCATGCAATCTAACCCCCTATAAATGAGAAGGCTTTGGCCTTTTATAGTAGCTCGATTACAATGAAGGGCGAAGATAAAATCAAGATCAAGGTCAATATTTCTTCTCACAAACCCCAATTAGGTTTACTAAATTCACAACCAGTTACACAAAGACACCAATTTATGGCGTAATAAGAAAATTATAATGATTTTGATAGCCAATGAGAAAATAGGACACTTGGCACAATTTGATTGACTATGCTTGAAACTAATTTTTTTTTATTGGAGGAGGCAATCAATTGCCACCTCATCATCCTTATTTTGTGCTTGGAGTCTTGGCTTGTAGAGTATTCCCAACATTTGTGGTTTTCTCCATCCTTCAAAATTTCCTCCTGGAATTGACTTAAACCACTTACATCTTTGTAAATCCACGAGCTTGATTTTTCCTGATTCTGCCTTGAGTTTGTGGGTTGATAGCTTGATCATGAATCCTTCCTTCTCACTTGACTCCTCAGGCTTGATCCATCTCCTTGTAGTATCCACTTGAAGTTTCGAGGCCTTGATGATCACCCTACCCTCTAGCCTTTCCTTCCCATAGATGTGATGATGAAGTATATGTGCATTAATAATGCTATAGTTTTCCAAGGTTTTCCATGAATTTCTATCTACCATTCCCCCTCTTGAATTTACCTGAAAAAAAGGAGAAAGCATTAAGTTCGTGAAAAAATTTGAAAAGTAAAATCACATCGATAAACAAGATTCATCCCATTTTGCATTAAAATTCAATTATCTCACAACTCTACCCATTCAATTGGTCTTGAAGTAATTCAAATTTCCCTTTTAGATCTTCCAAAGTTAGGCATATTAGTGGTGATAAAACCCATATATTTTTAATTTAATTGCAAAAATTAAATCACCACCCTTGGAGCTAGGGTCACATTAACATCATCAATCTTGAATTTTTACTCTTAGGAGGCAAAATATTTCCTTTTGAACAATTTTAGCACTTGGTAGTAGATGGGAAGCGCTAAGTGAACTTTTGGAAGATTCAAAATTTCCACCAAGGAGGAGATTTCAGAAGATCCAAAATTTTTACCTAAGGGGAGATTTCAGAAGATCCAAAATTTCCACCAAGGGTGAGATTTCAAAAGATCAAAAAATTCCACCAAGGGGATATTTTGGAAGATCCAAAATTTCCACCAAGGGGGAGATTTTAGAAGATATGAAATTTCCACCTAAGGGGAGATTTCAAAAGATCCAAAATTTCCACCAAGGGGGAGATTTTGAAAGATCTAAAATTCCATCAAGGGGAAGATTTCAGAAGATCCAAAAATTCACCAAGGGGAGATTTCATATTATCCAAAATTTCCACTAAGACTTGGTGTACTTAAGGCATCTTCATTCTAACATTCCTTGGCAATTCTATAGCCCATTCTTGATTGTGATGTTGCCTCTATGCCACAAAAAAATTTCTAATGCCCTAGGGGATTCAAAATTGGGAGACTCAATGTGGGGAAATTTTGGAAGATCCAAAATTTCCATCAGTGGAAAATTATGAAGTTGCACAATTTCCATCAAAAGGAAAATCTTTGGAAAATCTATCAATTTCTTCCCCTCACCTTAGTAATTTTGCAATGCTTGAGTTGCCATCAAATGAAAGGTCTGAGCTTGAGATTCTTTGGGAGAAATGAGGAGGGAGATATTTTAGAAGATGTGAAATTTCCACCAGGGGGAGACTTTGCACAAACTTCATCCCCTTTTCAAACATATAAATCCAAAAATTTTAACTTTCCCACTAGACTTAGGCCACAAAAAATATTTTCTTTAAGTGGCATCAAAATGCTCACAAAAATTTGAGATTAGAACTTGTTTCCCAACGATCCAAAATTTCTCAAACCTTCCCTTGACTTGGATTCCTACAAAAAAAAGTAAAAATGTTGCCAACCAAAACCACCTAAGACAACTACTCCTACTAGTTAAAGAAAAAAGGGGGGGTCCCCATTTGCAATGGGGCGATGGTGTGAAAACCACACAACATCTAGCACCCACCCAAAGAAATGTTCTTGATAATTTCAAGGATAAGACTTGTGCAGAACCAAGAACCTTTGATTGACTTCACTTTCACCTATCAAACAACTAGGAAATGCATTCAAAATGGAAGCAACCATGAAATTGAGCTAAGCCTCTTCATCCTTGATTACACACATGTGTGAAAGTGTATTCATTCCCTGCCTAACAAGAACCATAAAATCATCTCAGATCCATTAGACTTAGCTATTTTGATATCCTTACTCCAAAAGCATCCTAGATAGAGCCTCGCTACCAGTCAAGTGTCCATATCCCCAACAAGGTTATCATTGTGGTCAACAACAAACATTTCTCTACCTTTAGTGATTGGTAGAGATATTTACACATCCAAAGCCAAACTATTTGAATTTTCACTTTTTTTTGATATTGTGTTTCTCTTCTTTCCAATCTTCTATTTTGGCTTACAAGCAATGAAGCTCATAATAGGTTTGGAAGACCATAGTGGCACTGACGCAGGTGTATTATTTTTACTAGTCCCAATTTTACATTGAGAAATCTTGAAGCACTTAGAGAATTTAAGTGAAAGTAAAGATGTTATAATCAAAAGACTTAGATACTCAAACCCAATGAATGAATTCAATCCAAATTTAGTACAAACTCTTTTTGCAAGATACAGTTAATCATGAATCTCCAATTCAAGGAAACCTCACAAAGAGATCTGGGAAACATACCAAATGAATTCACTAGGAGAAATAACAGAGTGTTTTGTCTAAAACCCTACCTTTCTCATAATTTTGGATCCCTCTAGCTAGCTAATCACACAAAAAACTAAACTAAAGAAGCATAGACAACAAAAGGAAACAACTACTAAACTACTCAAACCAAATGAATCATGGCAAACCTATAGACTAATTTTCTAAAGAAAACTAAAGAAAACAACTAATAAAGCCACTCAAAGAAATCTCAAGTCAAATGAGTCAAGGCAAATTAACATCTTGGAATGACAAGGAAATAACTATTTGAACCAACAAAAAGGAAACCTACCCTAACCCTCTTGAGCCAAGTCATTCAAGAAAAACCTACTCTAACTATATACAAGAATCCTAAAGGGATGAAACAAGCCAAACTAATATATATATATATATACTTGATCTAACATGATTTCTCAAGATGTTCAAGAGAAACAAGTCTTGGGTAATGGTTCTCAGTTTTGCAAATTTATCCTTGTACTCTTAAAAAATGTTTGCTAACTCATTTTCAAACTCAAGAAAATTATCATGAAAGATCAACGATTGAGCCAATTCATGTGGTCCATGGTTTGTTCAAATGCAAGTTTTCTTTCCTAAATCTCCATAATCAAAATAAATTTCAAAATATTCAACATTAGAAGCAAGGAAAGAAACAACTTGGCATATCTCAAGTGGTAATTCATGTTGAAATCCTTGTTGATCATCCATAGCTTTAGGAGGCCACTGTTGGTGGTGGATTCCCCTTTTAGTATCAATATCAAACTCATGGGTGTTCAAGGAAAGAGTACTCTAGAGACCAAGCCCTTGGAATGTTTCTTTAGGTGGATTGTCCTTGTATAGCATGAACCACACATCCTTATATGTATTACTAAGTATATACTCAAAAATCAAGGATTTCTTGATAATCTCTCCTAGCTGATGAAATACAAAGTCCCACTATAGCACCAATCAAAATTATTCTTCACCATACTCCACCATCGTGTTGCATGTAGATATCTCTTTAGGAAAAACTTACAATTATTCATATATAACCTCATCAATCTTAGCCTCTTCAAAATTGGAAGAAAGCTCATGGCCAAACATCCTCATGAGTTCATCAAATTCATTCTCAAGTGGTGAAGTCTCAAGAGGTCAAAGTTGATGGTGAACCATGCCACTTGTAGTAACTTGATCATCTTGAAATATATTTACCAATGAATCAACTTCCTTCAAGACATCCTTTATCCCCCCCAAAGGACAAGATAACGATGATGTCATGTGATGACTTGTCAAATTTATCTTCATACCTTGATTCATCTATAATAACTTGTAATTCCTTGTTCAACTTGACCGATTGACTAGCTTCCTCCTCAAGGGTATGTGAAATTGCTTGCAGTTCATCCCCAAGAATCTAATTTTGTAGTATGAGGGAAATTTCACCAAGGAATGCTTCTTCAACTTATGATGATCACCTTCTAGTTCTTCAAGATGTTGATCTTTTCCTTCCATGTCTCCTCTTCCTTGAATAAAACCTATCACCTCCTTGATTTTTTTGTCCACTCTTTCTAGTGAATTGATGTGTGAAAGTTATTCCTCTTGATTATCACTAACATTATACTCATCCATGCTTCCTTGATGCAAATCATTGCTATCTTTAACCTTTGGTTCCCAACTTGAGTGGTGATGACCACCTTCCTTAGACATCCAACTTGGGAGTCAGAAGAAATCCTTGCCCCCCATAGATATTTCTTGATACAAACCCATTTGAAACTTAATCAACTCAAAAATGTCTTGACAAGATGGACAAGTAGATTCCAAATGTGAAAGGAAATGCACACTACACCAAGTATTGCCTCCATATTGAATCCTTTTTTTCTTAGTTATATCCTCTTTGAAATCAAGGAACTCTACTTATAAACTGACAAGCACCACAAGATCATATACTTGTGAAAAAACATTCTACCTTGTAATGCCAAGTCCAACCTGAAAAGAAATATCAAACAATTCATTTCTTCATGCTCAGTAGTGTTATGTATCCTACATTGCCCCTTTGTTGTGAGTTGAGATGAATCCCATGGATACAACCTTCTGTTCAAATCAAACCAAAAGGGAAGAACATCCATTTGCCTATCCATTTGAGAAACCTTTTCCTTTATTAATTTTCAATTTTCAATTTTTTTCTGTATTTTTGTATTTTTTTTGGTTTTTTCAACTTTTCACTTTTTTGGATTTTTTCACTTTTGAAGAGACCTCCTATCTCAAGTTCAATTTGAAAGATCACATGTTGGAAATTCCATGAATGGACATTGTTCATGCCCTCCTTTTAGTACCAATTTCTATTGATGTGAGTTTTATTCCACTACAACATACAAAATCAAATACTTAATGATTCAAGGAGAAACACCAAATGCTCAATCCTCTCTTGATATAAAGTCATTTCTCATGCTAATCTTGCAAAGTAAGATCATGGAATGAATTCAAGGTTCTTTCTTAATCATGGCCTTCACTCGATTTTATGATATGATATGCTTGTTATCACAAAGGGACTTATGCTATTCATTCAATGGATATCAACTCTTCCACCTCTAGAGATTCAACTCTACAATGTGCAATGAAAATGTAAATTGATTTTCTACAACCTTTTCACTTCAAATTAAACTTTATTTCTACTGCTATTTCTACAACTAACTAGGAATGGAAGGAATCATGGATGGGCTTAGACTCTACTACATCTAATCTCACCAACAACTCCATCCACATAGTAAAAGCTTCTAATGAATACAAAAATAATTTTCACATCAATATCCTCTCTCCAATACCATCATCTAGACACAAAAAAAAGATTGAACATCAATTGAAGTTAAGTTTTCATTGACTTCATCAGTTTACCATACAAGGCCACCTTACCATTAGCAAGAGGCTAGTGGACTAGATTTGTTCAAGTCAAATAAATAAACATTGAAAATAACTTTCAATCAACTAAACTAACTCAACATTAAATAAATCTACTCCGAGTAAAATATTGAGGGAACCATGCAATACTACAAAGAAATATAAGTAATCCACCATAAAAAACCAATAATGAATTATCCATTACTTTGCAAAGTATTATAGCAACAAATTCATCAAGTGTCTCCCTTGGCTAGCCTATTCTACTCTAGCCTTCTAATCTCTAGCTAATCTCCTAAGCTCCTCCAATCTAAGCCACTAAAAATGATAAGGTCTTGGTATTTTATAGTAGCTCTATTACAATGAAGGGCCAAGATTTCTTTCCATAAACCCTAATTAGGGTTATCAAATTCATAACCAATTATACAAAGGCACAAATTTATGGCTGAATAAGAAAATTACAATGGTTTTAATAGCCAATGAGAAAATAGGACACTTGGAACAATTTGATTAAATGTGTTGGAAACTAATTGTTTTTGGAAGAGGCAAAAAATTGGCACATCATCATCCTTATTTTATGCTTGGAGTCTTGGCTTGTAGAGTATCCCCAACATTTGTGATTTCCTCCATCCTTCAAAATTTTCTCATGAAATTGACTTCAACCACTTGCATCTTTGTGAACCCATGAGCTTAATTTTTCTTGATTCTTCCTTGAGTTTGTGGGTTGATAGTTTGATCATGAATCCTTCATTCTCACATGAGTCCTTGGGCTTGAGCTATCTCCTTGCAATATCCACTTGAAGTTTTGAGGCTTTGATCATTACCTTAACCTCTAGCCTCTCCTTATTGTAGGTGTGATGATGGAGGCTATGTGCACCAATAATGCTATGATTTTCCAAGAATAAATTTCCATCCACCATTCTCCATCTTGAATTCACCTAGAAAAACAAAAGAGAAATCATTAAGTTCCTGAAAAAAATCTGAAAAGTAAAATCACATCAATAAACAAGATTCATCCCATTTTGCATTAAAATTCAATTATCTCACAACTCTACCCATTCAATTGGTCTTGAAGTAATTTAGATTCCTCTTTTAGATCATCCAAAGTTAGGCATCTTAGTGGTGATAATGCCATTTAAAAAAAAATTAATTGCAAAAATAAAATCATTGCCCTTGGAGCTAGGGTCACCTTAACATCATCAATCTCAAATTTTCACTCTTCCGAGGAAAAATATTTCCCATTGAACAATTTTAACACTTGGTAGTAGATGGGAAGGGACGAGGGAAATTACAGAAGATGCAAAATTTCCACTGAGGGGGAGATTTCAGAAGATCCAAAATTTCCACTAAAGGGGAGATTTCAAAAGATCTAAAATTTCCACCGAGGGGGAGATTTTGGTAGATCTGAAATTTCTACCAAGGAGGAGATTTCAGAAGATCTGAAAATTCCACAAAAGGGAGATTTTGGAAGATCCAAAATTTCTACCAAGACTTGGTGTTCTTAAGGCATCTTCATTCTAACACTCGACAATTCTCTATCCCATTCTTGATTAGTAATGTTGCCTCCATGCCACAAATCAATTTTCTAATGCCTAAGGGGATTAAAATTTGGGAGACTCAATGTGGGAAAATTTTGGAAGATCTAAAATTTCCACTAGTGGAAAATTTTGAAGTTGCAAAATTTACACCGAAAGGAAAATATTTTGAATTTTTTTTCAATTTCTTCCCCTCACCTTCCTAATTTTGCAATGCTTGAGTTGAAATCAAATGAAAGGTCCAAGCTTGAGGTTCTTTGGGTGAAATGAGGAGGGGGAGATTTTGGAAGATGCAAAATTTACACCAAGGGGGAGATTTTGGAAGATCCAAAATTTCCACGAAGGGGGAAATTTCAAAAGATCTAAAATTTCCACCAAGGGGAGATTTCAGAAGGTCTAAAATTTCCACCAAGGGGGAGATTTTGGAAGATTCTAAATTTTTGCCAAGGGGGAGATTTTGGAAGATTCGATAATTTCCATCAAGGGAGAGATTTTGGAAGATCCAAAATTTCCACCAAGTGGGAGATTTTGCACAAATTTCGTCCCCTTTTCAAACATAGAAATCCAAAAAAAATCACTTTCCCTCTGGACTTAGGCCATGAAAAAAAAATTCCTTTAAGTGGCATCAAAATGCTTACACAAACTCAAGATTAGAACTTTCTTCCCAACAAGCTAAAATTGATCAAACCTTCCCCAAACTCAGAGACCTGTAAAATAAAAATAAAAATGTGCCAACCAAAACCACCTAAGACAACTAATTCTACTAGCTAAAGCAAAAAGAGGGGGTCCCCATTTGCAATGGACTGACAATGTGAAAACCACACAACATCTACCTATGTTGAACTCTCTTCCTAAATTGTTAGTTACAATCTTTCTAAAAGCATTGCTCTAGTTAGAATATGAAAAATCTTTCTAACAATGTATATTTTATCATCCACAATAATAAAAACTCTATTTCACAATAAATGTTTGCTAATCTAATGTTTATTTTATTCTCAAAATATGAATCATCAAGAGCACAAGGTAGGGACTGAAGCTCTCCAAGAGCTCTTATTTTCCATGCCTTCAAAATAAGTTGTAGCAAATGATTTAAATCATCATAAATAAGGAAGAATCCAATACATAAAGGCCTTAACTTGATGGGCCTACATGGACCCTAAAAGACATTTTTTACCTCTTGATATGTCGATTGCCAAGTGGCCTAGAAAAAGTTTTTTTTTAATAATTGTTTATTGATATTGTGATGCATGCAACATGTAGATGTCTTAGGAGTCAAATTGAAGCCATTTTGGTGTGTTGACTTGGCCCACACTAATAACTTGCTTGTTGTACAGTCAAAAATGGAGATGGTGGTTCCATCACATTTAATTATATGACCACCATTCAAGTCAACTTCAAATCATTCATGGTTTGCAACTATCCCGCTTTCTTCTTTTTAGTGGCATTAACTGTGTTTCCCTTCTCCTTATTTTTAGTGCATTGCTCACAAATTTTGAGCAAAATGGCATTATTGATTTTTTCAAACTACATTGCATTGATTACAAATTTCAAGAAGAAGGCCCTTGAATGATCCTAACTTTTTACAATTGAGATAAGTTTCATAGCCTTCTCTCCTTTGTCTTCTCCAACCTTCCACACATTTCAAATTAGATTTTGTTCACCTAGGTGCTCTGCAAGTTCATCTAGTAATCCAGAAGGTACTCACCTTGGTTACCAATACAAATGCAAACTTGTTAATGGCTACAGTCTACCTTATCATCCATTATTATGACATGTGATTCTTTTCTTGTCATCTTATGCATATATAGTATGATGTAGGAGCATGTTGGGTGTAACAAAAATTTGGCATCACCTAAAAGTATTTCCTTTATGTTCTTGATTAAGGGTTGTCTCAGTGTAATTTTGTTGTTTATAGAGGTTTTCTACTTACTAAGTCAGTTATACAAGCTCAAAATTTTGTAATTTAAGAGGTGGAGGTTCATCTTGGATAGATTTTAATAAGAGTTAAATAATAATAATATGAGATTAATATAGATAGATACATAGATGATATAAAATTATTTAATACATATATTTTGATATATATATATAATGATAATATGTATAATAATCTATGAGATATATAGAATTATAACAAATAAAGATTTTGATTATAAATAATATCAAATAACAATAATAATTTTATAATATACCTACATGATTTTTATTATGAAATGGACATATTCAAGGATAATATTATAATATAATTGAGAATTAAATATTATTATAAATAATTTATAAAGAAAACATACTATGTAATAGTATTAAGAATAATGATATTACTAATATTATTATTAATATAATATATGATATGTTATCAATATTTATAAATTAAACTCATATAATTGATATAATATATATATGAATATAATATGTGTTGTTATTAATATAATTACATAATCAATATAATATAATTATTATATTATGAAAAGACATGTCTCTATATAATACCATATATATATATATATATTGAATATTAACTGCCGAGAAGGGATATATATGGATTATTATGAAAACTTATGGAAAGAAGAAGTGAATAAGAAAATGTCTTAAATGGGACATTACAAGTGGTATCAGAGCATTGAACCTGCCAGCATGTGGCATTCAAAACCAACAAGTTTGATAATTTTTCATCAATAAAAATATTTGTAAAAATTGAGAGGTCAACAATCAAAGGGAATCGAAAGCAATAAAAAGCAGGAGTAACAATAAGAAGTAAAGGAAGTTGTGGTGAAAACACAGTCCACTGTGAACTAGAAAACTTTGCACCAAGATGCTGCAGTCATACTCCACAACAACACCAAGTCACCACAGCCTGTACCCCATAGCAACACCAAATTTGAGCCACCGGTGGTCCACCTTTGTCATGTCATACCCAATAGTAGCGGTTAATGGATAGAAGGAGGAAATTGTAAAGAAGCACCATTGGAAAAAGAAGAGGTGGAATATCCCATTTGCAACAAAGGTTGATGAGCACATGTCATGCTACACATGTGGATTAAAGTGATTAAGATAGCAACTCAAGAGGAATGACATAATACATTCTAGTCACAGTCAAGATGTGAGCGAAGGGTGTGATAGGACTACTATCGAGGTGGAATGAAGACATTCATCAGAATCCACATGGGGTTTTGAATACATTGCAGCAGTGCTCGGTGATGTGGATGCCAAGTATATAAGGCATTGGGCATACAAATAGTAGCACCAAACATTCCACTCACAATGAAGGACGTGGAACAAGGACAAAGGAGGGAATTAGGGTCAACAACAAGGCATTAGTATCGAATGTTACATCAACATTAATATAAAGAACATGGAATAAAGGTAGAGAGTATATCCAATGTTGTATGTGAAAATAGAGAAACATGAAAGATTGAACATATTCACAAAGCCCCAATGTTAAACTTGATAATAAGTAAATAACAATAATTTTAGGGGAGAATTGGAAGAAAAATAAATCAATTAATAAGAGAAGAGTACAAGGAGAGATTCCAAATTTTAAATATATTCTATCTTATATACAAAGTTATCATTTATATATATAACTAAATAATTTTGATATCCTTGGAAATAAATAAAAATTCTATATATTTCCAAGTATAGAACAAATACTTGGAGTCATTCGTAAGACATCTACACAGAAAGTTTCATTGTAGCACTCACTGCTAAAGGAATTCTTCACATTGCTAAAATTACCATGATTAAAAGAACATATCAAACATGGCAAAGCATTCTTAAATTGGAACTATGGAGAATTGTATGAAGCATCAACCCTATGATATCATTACCCCCATGGCTCCTTTTACATGATCAAACAAGTCTCCATCATCGACCACTTTTTTTGCCACACTTGTGAGATTTAACTTAAATTAGAGCACATACAGAGTATCTTCTTCATCTAATAACTCCTCACTCCACCAGTCATCTACTATTGGCACCAAAAATAAGAAGAGAAGCAGTATGCAACCATTTTGGAGTGAAGTAGATGCATATCACACACTAACATAGAAGGAAGATAAGATGGAAAAGACCAACGATCATGCTCTTTTCACCCCTATCAGGATAGGAAAAAGTAGAAGATGGTAGCAATTAAAAAAGTAGAATAGAACTGCTGAGAAAGGAAGCAAATCGATATTTATGATAATATGTTTACCTCGTAGATGCATGTGGAAGGTACACTGACCAAGGTAAATAGGAATCTCTGCCATGAGACATTGAAATAGAAGACTATAACCACATGCAACTTTAAATCCCAAAATTATAGGGAGTCCATTATGTGAGGTATATGATTTTCAAAAGTAATATGTTTTATTAAATAAGAAAGCAAACTTTTCTTATAGAAGGTATCATAAAAATAAATATTATAAGATATTTCCATGTAAAGATTCTAACATAGAATTGAAAATGTTATTTTATTATTGACTTGAACATACATACAAACTATTTTATATTTATTTTGAATATAATTTGACATTATAAGAATATGATGTTTAAATATTTTTTGATATATTAATATTAAAAATTATAAATTAGTGAATCAAATTACCTCCTAAGTAGACCACCTTGATGGATGCCAAGGTGCTATTGTCAAGGCCAAGGGGGCCAAAGTTTCACTCTTGGGCTTAGGTAGGATATTTATGAAGAATAAGATTTTCATCTAAGTAGATCACCTTGATGATGCCAAAGTGCTACCATCAAGGCCAAGAGGACCAAAGTTTTGCTGTTGGGCTTAGATTGGGAAAAGAATGTAATGATGAACAACTAAGTAGACCACCTTGATGGAATGGTAGAATATCTCTAGCAAGGCCAAGAGGGCCAAAGTTTCACTCTTGGGCTTAGATTTGTCAAGATAAGAATCATTGACATCATTCGGATAAGAATCTTCTAAGTAGACCACCTCTTTGGATGACTAATGTCTTCCATTAAGGCCAAGAGGGCCAAAGTTTTGCTCTTGGGCTTGGTAGGATATTGATATAGAACTAATTTATCATGACTCATCTTTATTTGGAGCTATTATATGCTAATAATTATTTGTGTTTGTAGGCTCCATGATCAAAAGGTGTATTGGGGAAGTATATTTTATAAATCATTCCCTTTACTCTACTTCATTGTGAAAAATAAATTATAGAGAATCGACAAAGAATGTATGATGTGTTCGCATCATGAATGCTTTGTGCCTTCATGCATTATTTGTCTACATCATGTATGCTTTGTGTTTTCATGCATTCATGTGTCTACTTCATGCTTGCTTTGTGTATTTATGCATCAATATTTATATTCAATATATGCTTATATTTTCTTACATCATATCTTTAAGGATACTAACTATACATGTAGATAGTCTTATAAGTTGTCTTTGCTTGAGGACAAGAAAATTTTGAGAGGGGAGGACTGTGATGTACCCAATAATAGAATAGATTTTAATAAGAGTTAAATAATAATAATATGCTCAATTAATATAGATAGATAAATATATGATATAAAATTATTTAATAAATATATTTTGATATATTTAAATATAATATATATAATAATCTATGAGATATATAAGCATTATAACAAATAAAGATTTTATTTATAAATAATATCTAATAACAATAATAAATTTATAATGTACCTACATGGGTTATATTATGAAATGGACATATTCAAGGATAATATTATAATATAATTGAGAATCAAATATTATTATAAATAACATATAAAGCAAATATACTATGTAATAGTATTAAGAATAATGATATTACTAATATTATTATTAATATAATATATGATATGTTATCAATATTTATAAATTAAACTCATATAATTGATATAATCTATATATGAATATAATATATGTTGTTATTAATATAATTACATAATCAATATAATATAATTATTATATTATGAAAAGACATGTCTCTATATAATACCATCCATATATATATTTATTGAATATTAACTACTGAGAAGGGATATATATGGATTATTATGTAAACTTATGGAAAGAAGAAGTGAATAAGAAAATTCCCTAAATGAGACATTACAAAATCAACCTTCTAGCTGAGGCTCAATGCCATATCATGAGTATTCATGAAGTTATTATAGATTTTTGGTGCGTAATTTTGGTAGAAAAATTGAACTCATTTTGAAGGCCTCAAAGGCTCAAGATGGGCTTCGAAGTGAGGTCTATTGGAGCTTGTGCTAGATAAGGCCTATGGATTAGAAGATGAGGATTCTAGAATGAGTTTATACTAGCCAATCAGATCAATGATTCACAAGTTATGGTCTTTTGAAGTTGGGTGAACCAAAATTTCCAAAACAAATGTCATAATTAATTTGATTTGACTCTATACATAATTTTAGTGTTGGTTAGCCTCAAGGGTCAGGGTTTGATGTCTAGAAACTTCCTACGCAGTGTAAATTTTCCTATATAAGGAAGACCTATAGATTGTCTATGATAACTCTAGGTGATAGTTCACAGCTTTATTTTGCAAATTATTGTAAGGAAGGCACCCATTGTTAGATAACTTAGAGGGGGTGAGGTTAATTAGTTATGTTTAGTTGTTCTACAATCCCTTTTACCACTTTCAGTACCAAAAAAATTCATGAACATCATAAATAATTACTTCTTGTATTCATCCAAATTAGCACTTAACTCACTCAATCACTTTACTCCAAACTATGTATTCACTATCCTGTTTTAACTAAATAACAATAATATGACATAGTTATTACCAAAAATTAATTTAGTTGTTACCGAGTTGAAATAAAATGAAAATAACATGTAAATAAACTTGCAACATAATATATTCACACATCTGAAACCAAGATATTTAACGTGGAGACCTTGCAAAGGGAAAAACCATCTGAGATTGACAACCCAAAATTTCACTCTTTTGAAGTGAGCTTAGCTAAGAGAAAACCTCATTACAAGTTACATACACATTATTAATGTGACCTTGTTATAGATCATCTAGACCTTATTACTCATTGATCTTTTCTAAAGAGTGGCTTTCTCTAAAGGACTTACATATATCACTAATTGATGTTACTATATAGGATTTCATAGACTTGTTAGGTCCACTGAATTTACGAGATTATTTGCTACAATGATTATAAAGTAATAGTATAAAATAATATATTTAGATATAGCACTACCTTTCTTGTTCAAATCTCATTTCTAATCATTCTCTTTGTGATCTCTATCCTTTGATTTTTTTTCTCTGTTCTTGATTGGCTGATTCACTCCTTTGTTTTTCCTTCTTTCAACTCTTCTTGGCTCACTTGGCTCAACTATCTTCTTTCAACTTTCAAAAACTTTATGCAATGAACACCTTAACAATCAACATGAACATCAACATCGATGAACAATTGAAAACTATCTTAGACATCTCCTTAAATATTCATCTTTGTGCTTTTAGATTCTTCCATTTATTGCCTCTTAATCATAATCATCAATCTAATATTTTACCAAATATAGAGATGATCTAGCCACATAGAAAATATAACTTTCATAGAACTTTATGCTCAACTTTATCCTTCTTCAATCTCCATCATTAGATCTTTATTGATTTTTCTTAGTTGTTGATCTTGTAAACTTTGGCTTATTCCTTTGACCATCTCGAACATTCCATATTTTTATCAATAGTCAGCCTTAGATTCTATCTTTTCAATCTTGTTCTTCCAACTATTATTTGGTAAACATAACATGTTGCTTGGGTAATATAGTACTCTGTACTCAATCAATGTTAGAATTTCTCAAGCAAAATTGAACTTCCAACTTAACTTGGCAAACTGCTTGGTGAACACTATAGTCTCTCAATGAATACTATTTTCCTTCTTTAACCTTGCCACTCGATTTAGCTTGTGTAGCTTAATATATTACAATATTACATGATTGAAAAATAATCAAACCAATATTGCATTAGCACTATCCAAATCACTCAAGTGCCCATTGAATACCATACTTATCAAATCTATCTTCTACACAATTTCTTCAAATCCTTTTCATCAATCAAATGCTATGACATTCTACTGAATTAGCATAATGTCTAGACTACTAAGACTTGACATTAATAATAATATAACAAATGACATGACTCTCTTACATTTATTCATGGCATTACCAATTATATTATCAATTGGGGCTAACAATCTCCCCCTTTGGCATTGATGGAAACACATTACATATGATTTTACATTACAAAACATTACAAAAGATAATCAAATGTATGCATTAACAACAATACAACAATACAAATTTTCAACTCTTTGAATTCATCATCAAGTTCTCTATAACTTAGTCTGTATCTTTAGCAACAATAATCTTCATCAACTTTCCTCCCCCTTACTCATTCTATCCCCCTTTCACATCAATGCCATAGGTCATTATACATTTCAATATGAAGCATATAAAATGTTGTATTTATCCTTGTACCTTGCATGTACAATTTAGATAAGTTTTGTCATAGTCTTCTTTACAACTTCATAAATATTCTTAAATTGTGAACTCTTTGCATCAACTCCATAAAGATATTTCTCTTCATCGATGAATTGATGCAAAATGTATCTTCAACTAGTGAATTTTGGATAGGATAAGGACCCTTGATTTACCTCTTAGCTACTCAAAAACATCCTTAGGAAATGGCTTAGTAAACATGTTTGCAATTTTCTCTTTAACTTCACATATTCAAGCCCCACTTATTCCTCTTGTACTATTTCTCTCAAATAATGTCATTTGATTGATATGTTCTTTTTTTTTTGCACACATCACCATATTTTTTGAAATATTTATTGCATTATTGTTATCACAATAAAAAGTAATAGGATTGGTTATCTATTCTTGCATATCTTCTAACAGTTGGTTAATCCATACAATATTTGAACAATTGATAGCAACAACAACATATTCAACTTCAATAATAGATAGTGAAATACAACTCTATTAATTACTTATCCATGTTATCAGTCTTTCTCCTAAAAATAAGGCTCCACCAGTTGTGCTTTTTCTATCATCAATATTACTAGCCTAGTCAACATCTATGTAGACTTTAAGATTAAAGTAATCATATTGTTTATACCATGGGCAATGATCTTCAATTCATTTAAGATATATGAATAAGTTTTTCACAATAGTCATGTGTGCCTCCTTAGGATTAGATGAAAACCTTATAACTATACCAACATCATGTGCAATAACTGGTCTACTATGTACAACATACTATAACTTACCAATCATAGATCTATATTGTGTCTCATTTACCTCTCTAGTAGTGTCTTCTTTTGACAGTTTCACTCTAGTCACCATAGCTGTACCTACTCACATAGAGTCATCCATCCTAAATGTCTTTAAGATTTTTTTCACATACTTAAACTAAATCACATATATACCTTTCCTCATTTGATGAACTTCTAATGCAATGAAAAATTTAATTTCAGGAAACTGTTGGTGCTCAAAATTGCATTCCCATTTTGAGCGTCTATTTGAAATTTTGAGTCAAATTGAGCCTTATAAATGCTTTTAAATGAGATTGTACATGGCTATCAGTCTGAGGCCTAAGAGGTGTTTAATGCTTCTAGCACCTTCCACTCAGTGCATCTATGTGTTTCATGAAGTTAAATTGACATTCCGAGTCATTTGGCAAAGTCCTATTTTGAGCCAGTGTCATATATGCATTTTCACCTATGTCAAACAATGACATGAGGCTATGTTTGCACCTAAATATCTCATACCCAAAAATGTGTCATGACCCACCACTTTGGGAATATCTAGTGTCCGTACTCGAGAACCTATGTTTCATATTTTGAGTCATTTTGAATTCGTTTGACTAGGTTTTGAATCCCTCAAAGTTGGTAGTTTACTATTTTCATGCTAATGCAATTTGTAAATAATTCTAGGAAGCTCTGTTTGACGTGTTATAACTTTTGACCAGTTGACCAAAATGTTGAATTTCCTTTTGTGTTGCATTATATATGTCGGAGACTTGTTATGTTTCAAATTTCACCTCATGAAAAATCTGTTTGATCAGTTTTCAAACACGATTGCAAATGGAATTTCTATCTTTTTACTAGTGTCTATTTGCAGATTTGTTGAAACCCCTATTCGTGATGTTATATCTCCTAATATGTGATAGGTAAAGTCAAATGGATTGTACCACTATATTTTCCTTTGAAAATACTCCAAGTGTGTCAATTTTTTAAGTCTCGATGAATCCATTTGCACACTTTTCTAGGTCAATTCCATTTGCCAAAATCACTTTTCTGCCATTGTTTCAATCTGCAAAATCTAAGTAGCCTACTTTGAATGTCTGCCATTTGTCAATTATTCATCATGAGCCCAAATCATAGATCCATAATGTCCTCATGACAGAGAACCAGTGCCCCAAGTTTCATTTTCCCAAGTGTCAGTTTGCCCAGTTTTCCAAGCCAAATCCAAACCTAGTTTATTATTTCTGGACATGTTTTTGTGTAGGCAATTTTGAGAGGGCATGGTCAATATCTTTTGACTCTAAACTCGTCATGAGATGAGATTCGACAGGGTGCAAGAATGCATAACAAAGAATCAGTGCCATAATTTTCAGAGCCTGGTTAGTTATTCAGGTCGATTTTTAAGGCCAGTCAGCGGATCTCCTAGCGCATATTTGACAGTTAGCTGAACATTGAAATATGAGTTTTTAAGTATCAATTGGTGCTTGAATTGGATTCTAGTCAGTCTGAAAGGGTCGGTGGATCAGTTTGAGAATTCAGTTGTTAAAAAATGAAATTGTTTTAGCCGGACCCACTTTAGGGTCCGATTGATTCCATCAGACTAGTAAAGCTGATGATACATTATATGGAGTCTCTTCAAGATAGAAAAGGATGGAATATCTAAATCTTGAGATGAAAAGAGAATCAAAGAAGAACTCAAAGAATATGGAAAAGTTGAGAGAGTTCAATTGTTATGTAACACACCCAAATCAAAAAGAAAAGACTATGGTTTGTTCATTTCCCTTCTCATAAGAAGCCAAGTATGATAGTAGAAAGCTCGAGCATGATATGATAAACATCAAAGTGCAGTTAGAACAAAGTGATCATGCAGTGCATTCTTTAGAAGGCTTGGCCTTTGACAAAGGTTTAGTACTTGATATGAGCCTTGATCTCCCACTGATGCATTACTCAATTGTCATTGTGTCATTAGAATGAGGATATGCTTGGATAAAGTCTACCTTCTTATTGATGCAAAATGGAAAATCCATAACAATAATTGATTTTTAGTAATAAATTTCTTTTCGATCGCTTTGTTCCCAAAAGAAATTTATTATTGTGGATTTGTAAAAGGCAAACCACAACATATCAAAGAAGTTCAAAGCATCTAAAAGGGAGGTAGCTAATTAGAAGGGGGCCGAAACGCATCAACAAGGAGCATTTAATGTAGAGGATACATGCCATGGAAGGAGGGTACCCATGTATGCATGAAGGAAGGCGTCCCAAAGAAGGGCAGGGCGTTTAGAGGAAATCAACCTTGTAACAAGAAGACAGCAGCCAAGCAGTAGCATCCTACAACATGAAGAAGAAGAAGCTCGTGGCAAGGAGGGGGCTCACACCAGAGGTTTTTTTTTTATTAAAAATAAGCCCATGCCTTTAAAGGCTAAGACAAGCCAAAAATGCATAAAACAATAGTGGATATAAAAGGAAGACTAGGTTGGAGGAAACTCACAATGCCAAAGTAAATAAGTTTGAAGCTGGCTAGTGTTAAAGGGAGCACTAACACCATGAGAAGGTTGCAGTCGGCTATAAGGGAGTCATAGCAATACAAGGTAGAGCCCATGTTAATTATGAAGAGAAATTCATGAAGAGCTTCAAGGAGAATATGCCTAATTTTTTTGATTCCCATTTCATAACTAACATAGAGGCGGGTCTTGGTCAAGTTGGTGAACTGCTCATTGGTGGAAAAAATCTAACAATGACGCTGCAGAGCATACAATAGATTATTATGACTTAGATGAAAAATTCTAGTGAGGCATAGGGCTATTGGATTTCACTTGCATTGAAATGCAGGACAAAGAATATCTACCAAAAGCTGATTGTGGGCTAGAAGCTCTTGTGAAACATATCTTAAATGCAAGCTAGAGGGAATGGATTGAGATCTCTTGTGAAAATACTTTACCTCAACACGATAGAGATGAACATGAAACAGATGTCCACACATGCTAAGGAGGAAGCAAAGCATCCACCATTTACTAAAAGCAACAAAACAAGCTACTACAATACACATAGAATCAACATGAAGCCAGCTGCAATATCCCACATTTCCTGTGGGAGCGGCCTTTTATATCTTTAAATACTTTTCTACTCATATGGCTTAATATATTAAAGAAAGGGCCTTTTGAAAGGCAAGGCTGTGGTATGCATAGGTGGGCTCGAATGATGTCAGTCACCTAGAACAAAGCAAAATTTTGAATAGACATGCAAAAAAGGTGATGACATTAGCATGATTAGATGTGCTAGAAAAGTCAAAAAATTTGGCTAGTCGCTATGTCGCTAGCTGAAAAATCCCAAGTTTTTTGGCTAGCGACATAGCAACTAGTTGAAAAATTCAAGAAACCAACGAGAGACAAAAAATGGTCATGGGTCCCACTTCTAGCGAATCAAGCAGCATCAAGTGGCAGCAGATAGAATAACCAAGCAATGATGTGGTAGGCAAATCTTAGAGATCACCAGATCATGACACGTGGCGAATCGTGTGGATGTTGCTATGTCACCAAGCGAAGATGCTCACAGGTTGACCATAGCGACATAGTGAGGGTTGATATGGTGATGACATGTGGCAGATGATGCATATCAGGTGAGCCAATCATGGATTGACACGTGGCATTGGTCAAAGCTTGGTTGACCCAGATGACTCATTGGGGATAAAAATAAAATATTTTATGTTGTCATATTAAAATATTTTATTATTTTCTCAAAATACGTTCATAATTTTAAATTAAAAAGGGCCTTTTTCTAAATTTTATACTTTAGAATCATTTTATTTTTTTGAAAAATTTAGTTGCAGACAAGGTTTAATAGTAGAGGGACTGTTTTTCAAACTGATATTCTGGGAGTTTTTGGAAGGCTAACATAGCAATATTATATACCACCGAAATTGGGAAGAGATGAAATTTTTGAATATGAGGTTAGATTCTAGACAAGTGCTCACCAGTTCATGCTATAGGCCAATTTGTAAATTTTGGGGCGTTCTTAGTAGAACATGCAATTTTCATCATGGATCATTAGAATTGGTAAGAAGACAGTTTTAAAGGCTTGTTGGGATTTGAATGTGAAGAAAATAATATTTTAATAGTTTTTTTGCATTCTGGAGGTTACATTGAACTGATTTTCACTTTTTACTACGAATCCTTTTTAACACCAAAATTAGTTATGTTCTTTCATCATGAGATTTTTGAGATATTATGCCTTATAGAGGCAAAATGGAATGGGATTTGATATTCAGTTGAAGAGAGAGGGTAGAAAGAGGTTTTTCATCTTCTTGGGAAGGAATTCTAAGTGGACACATGTCATCTTTACAATAGATCTGAGAATTCACTTCGTACTATATTATTCCCATTCTTTCTCATTGTACAGGTTCCAATCTTTTGGAGAAAATTGGCACATTACTATGATACTAGGGTTTTGGTTCCAGTCTTGATGCATTCCCAATACTAAGATACCATATTTTTTAGCATAATTCTCTCATGTGAACAATAGTAGGAAGGAATATATAGATAGTTCAGATCTATTAGGTTGTTTAATGTTTTTCATTTCATGCATATGGTTGTATTGTTTCAAAGAAATTAATACAAAGAACAACAGGTTAAGTTTCATCTTGAATCTTGTCTCCTATCTCCATGAGCTTCAATATTTTATGATCTTTGAACAAAAAGCCTAGATCGTAGTTGCAGTCCCTTAAGGCTGTATGTTGTCTTATTATTTCTTGTAACTCAAGGGGTTATGTAAATGTTTCAGTGAATCAACAGGGTTGCAAGTTTATTGAGAAGGATATCATGTAAGAATGAGGTCTAGATTGAGCACAAATGTTTATTTACAAGGTAAATAGATAGATCATATATTTGAATATATAAACAAGTATTAGATATCCATATGTATGCATTTGATTCATGGATTTTCCCAATGGATTAGGCACTAGTTAGCTACAGGATCATTAAAGTGTTACCATTGCATATCTAAGGTTTTATTGATTTCAACGTTATTAATCAAACATTCTTTCCATTTTTATGTTGAAGAGCTAGAATATTTTAACCCTCACTCAGGTTGTGCATTTCATAAATTTGTTAGTTGCTACTACACTTCTTTGTTACTGCATAGGTTATTAGGAGTTTTAGGGGTTCCAATCTACTTAATAGATTCAGGGATATGTTTTGCACTGGTATGATATCAATTGAATCTGAGGTCTACCCACCTAGGTTTAGCAGAGCCTGAAGTAGAAGAAGGGTCAAACCTAATAGTTGGCCCTGTGTCTAAAATGGCATGTTGAAAATGGGAGTTAGCTGCCCCTAGATATATCATATTCTCATTGGGATAATTGAAATGCCTCCACCATTTTCAAACACCAACATAAACATTGACATTTCAAATTCTATACTCATTTGAATAGAACTTGTCTTACATAACTTGTCATTTCCTCCAAAAATTATATCATTAACAAATATTTTAGAAATTAACACCATACTTTTAGATTCACATTTCAAATATAGATTATCAATCTCACTTGTTCTAGAAAATCCAATATTAATTAAATATGAATGTAACCTTTCATACCATGCTCTCAATGCTTATTTCAATCCATACAATGACTTGTTCAATTTACAAACCATGTTCTTCTGATCAGGTTCAATGAATCCTTCAAGTGGTTCAATATAGACTTCCTCTTAAATAATTCCATTCAAAAATGTGCATTTGACATCCATTTGATAACTTTGAGCTTCTTGTATGCAGCATAAGCCAACAATGTTCTTACACCTTCCAATCTTGCCACAAGTGCAAAAGTATCACCGCAATTTATTCTTTCTTCTTGTGCATAACCTTTGCAAACCAATCTTGCTTTGTTTCTTACCACTTCTCCATTCTCATTTAGTTTGTTTCTAAAAATCTATTTGGTTTCTATCACATTCTTATCTACAGGTCTCGGTACTAATATCTAAGTATTGTTCTTCTCAATTTGATCAATATCTTCATCCGTAACATTTGTCCAATATTCATTGTATAATGCAACCTTAATTATTGTTGGCTCAAAATTAGTAATCAAATAGGTACTATCTCTCAACTTACTACTTGTATGTACTCTAGCATTATTGTCTCCAATAATTTTTTTAGGCGAATGACTCTTTCTTATATTTTCCAATACATGTTTATTTCTTTGATTGTTAATATTTTCTCCACTCGGTAGGGGTTCAACTTCATGCTTGACTTGTACAGTCTAATACTTAGGTAAATAATTATGTAACTTAAGTGCTATTCTTCGATGCTTGGTGGATCTTTGCTCTCACTCAGATAGTGTATTAGGTGCCTCTTTATAGACATATAAAAACTTGCTGTAATCTTTAGGTTCCTTATTTCTTTC
The DNA here is from genome assembly GCA_028749045.1 of Cupressus sempervirens. NCBI lineage: Eukaryota > Viridiplantae > Streptophyta > Pinopsida > Cupressales > Cupressaceae > Cupressus > Cupressus sempervirens. The sequence continues at coordinate 533,009,790 of CM053789.1, forward strand.
CACATCATTCTTCTTTGCAAAACCATCAAACCTCACATTTTCACTTTCAATAATCTTGTTATTTGTTTTTTTCAAACATTTATAAGCTTGTCTCTTAGATGAATAGCCAATGGATATACCTTCATCTCCTTTAAAATCAAATTTATCATTCCTTGCATCCTTGTGTATATAACACTTACTTCCAAAGATTTTTAAATAACTTACATTCAATGTATGACCATACCAAATCTCATAGGGTGTCTTGTTTTTTCCTTTCTTCAATTGAACTCAGTTGAAGGGGATATAAAGTAGTGCTAATTGCTTCATTCCAAAATATGTGAGTAACCTCTTTTTTAATCATTAGTATATTTGTACAATCCACAATTGACCTATTTCTTCTCTCAAAAATCCCATTTTGTTGTGGCATCCTTGGTATAGATAACTATCTCTTAATACCATTCTCAACACAAAAGTTAGTGAATTGAATAGACATAAACTCACCACCTCTATCAAATCTTAAACATTTCAAATATTTGCCAATTTCTTTCTCAAATCTATCTTTATACCATTTGACCATATCAAAAGCATGTGATATCACCTTCATGATCATAACAACCATCATTCTAGAATAGTCATCAATAAACCATATGAAATATTTGTCACCATAGTAACAATGAACACTTATTAGACAAATTTAAAAAATGTCCTTCTCTAAAAGGAAAGGCTAAGAAGGTCAAGAAAGTGTGGGTGAGAAAGGATCTCTCTAAGGGTGTGGGGGTGCATTTAGATGAGTTTTCCTCCCTAAAAGAATAGTCAAAGTGTTCAGATGATGGTGTGGTGGGTAGTGTGATAAGGGGTGTGGAGGTTTCCCCAAAACCCTGTGGGGATTGTGCTCCTCTTCAAGAATAGATAGATAGATCAAATTGTGTTGTGGGGGCTGCCCATCCAATTTTTTACTCACCCTTGGAGATGGAGAGTGGCTTGAATGCCTCTGATCAAGTTATCTCAGAGATCCCTAATAGTGATAACTTGATGAGGAACCAAGAAGACAAGGTTATCACGACTAAGGAGGGGAGGGATATTGTCAAAGAGGGGACCCAAAAGGACACTATTTTGCCTACAGAACATAGGGTTTAGGAGTCTGTGATGGCTATCAACTTTTTTAGAGGTGAAGTTGAGGGCCTTTTAATTGTTTGTCATGATGAAGAAGTAGTGTGGGAGGAGGACAGTTCTAATGCCAATTGGATCTCGACTAGTAAACGGTCTAAAGGTAGGAAGAAGTGAGGTAAAAAAGATGAGCAGATTGCTCTATTGAAAAATAATAAGAAAGGGCCCAAAGAAGATTCTAAAACTGGGGAGTCTAAAACTTTTAAGGGTAAACATGGTTGATCTTCTTCTAAGATTTTTGGTTCAACCCTCAAGAATGGTGATGTTGGGTCTTCTCCATCATCGGTTGGAAGACCATCCAATTTGTAGAAAAGAACAACTGAGGCAAATAGAGGCATTGTTGATGGAAGTTAGAGAACCATCCTTGAATCAATTTTTTTTCATAAATTATGAAAATGATCTCTTGGAATATTTGAGGGTTAAATAACCCTCATAAACATGGCATTTTGAAAAATATGATTAGGTACAATAGGCCAGACATTTTTGTGATTCAAGAAACCAAGATGCTAAAGAATAAGGTGGAATCTCTTCCTATTTTCAAGGGAGGAAGGATTATTGGTAATGATTTTGAAGGAGTGTCAGGTGGGATGGTGGTTTTTTGGAATAATAGATGGATTCAAGGGGAGCTTATCTCTCAAAACATAAATATGATGAATGTTAGATTCTTTAACTCAAAAGATGATTTTAGTTGGGTCCTTACTAATGTTTATGCCCCCAACTCCAAATGGGGAAGGAAGGCCCTGTGGAAAGAAATTTCTAATCAGAGAAAGCTTTTTGCTAAGGAGAACTAGATGGTGATGGGGGAATTCAATACCCCTTTAAAAGAATCTAAAAAATGAGGAGGTAGTCAGACCAATCTGGATAATAGATTAGATTTAATGAACTTTATTGATCATCATCTTCTTCATGTTCTTGACTTACATGGGATTGAGTACACTTGGACTAATAGAAGAGCTAGAAAGTATCTTATTCAGGTTAGATTGGATTGTGCTTTTATTAGTAATGATTGATTCCTAAATTATAAATGTGCTCTTAATGCTCAAGTTTGTGTGGGATCAGATCATTACCCTATTTTCCTAGTTGCTGATAAGCTCAACTTCCATAAGAATTCCCCCTTCAAATTTGAGAAGATGTGGACTCTTCATTTGGATTTGGAGAATCTCATCAAGGAGTGGCGAGGTATCAAGGTGGAAGGTACAAAAATGTTTAGAGTGGCAGCCAAATTGAAAAATGTAAAGAAGAATTTTAAGAAATGGAATAAACATACCTTTGGCAGCATTTTTGAGAACAAAAAAAAGATTTTGGAGGAACTTAAAGATATTCAAGATAGGATTTAGACTGATGGTTATGAGGTAGTCTCAAGGGAGGATGAAAGTAGCAAGTTGGTTGAACTTCATGACCTTATTACCAAGGAGGAGATGTTTTGGAGACTGTGTTCTAGAAAGGTCTTTTTGAAGGAGGGTGACCGAAACACTAAGTTCTTTCATTTGACTACTTTAAAGCATAGGATGGCTAATATAATTTCTAGACTTAATACATATGAAGGTTTGACTAGTAATGAAGAAGTTATCAAAAGGGAGGCTATGGAGTTCTTTATCAGATTGCTTCAAGGTGACCCTGATTTGAATTGGGATAAGTCAAATATGTTTCTGGAGTGCATTCCAACTTGTGTTTTTGAGGCTCAAATTTTTTCTCTCACTTCCATTCCTTCCATAGATGAGATTTCTAAAGTTGTTTTCTCTTTTGAGGGTGATAAAGTCCTTAGTCCCAATGGGTTTCCTTTTTTGTTCTTTCATAAATATTGGAATATCATTGGTGTGGATATTTGCAATGGTGTAAAGGAATTTTTTGGTTCTAGAAACATCCTTAGAGAGTTAAATGGCACCTTTATTGCTCTTATTCCAAAAAAGTTGGGTGCTGATAGATTGGATCAGTTTAGGCCTATTAGCCTATGTAATTCTTTTTATAGGATTATTTCTAAAGTTCTTACTCTAAGAATTTTGTCCCTTCTGCCGGCTATCATCTCAAGGCAGCAAAATGGGTTTGTTCTTGGTAGAAAAATTTTGGATTCCATTATTATAGTTCATGAAAATAATCATTCTCTTGTGGTGTCAAAGAAGGAAGGGTTTCTTCTTAAGCTTGATCTCTCTAAAGCTTATGATAGAGTGGACTGGAATTTCATCCTCCATGGATTGGAAGCATTTGGCTTTAATAAGACATTTTGGGACCTTATCTTCATGTTAGTTTTTTCAGCCTCCTTCTTTGTGCTTGTTAATGGCTCCCCCACCTCTTTCTTTAAGGCTTCTAGGGGTGTTAAACAAGGGGACCCAATCTCTCCTATTATTTTTATTATTCTGGCTAAATGTTTGGGGAGATTTGTGGATAATATGATGGTGAAAGTGGACTTTGTGGGCCTTAATCCTTCATCTTCTGCTCTAGTTTGCTCTCATCAACAATTTTTAGATGATTCTATTGTCATCGGGGAGACTTCAGTGAGAAATGCTAGGAACATTAAGAAGGCTTTGAGTGACTATGGGATGGCCATTGGTCAAATCATTAACTGGAGTAAAAGTGTGATCTACTTTATTAATGTTAGTGAGGCAAGACAAAATAAGATCAAAAAGATTATTGGCTGTGAGAGTGGTTCTTTTCTTGGAACCTATCTGGGTTTACCTTTGAGTTTAGCCCCTCCTAATAGCTTTTGGAACTCACTGATTGATAAAATCCACTTGAAACTTGCTGGTTGGAAAGGTTCTATTCTTAGTCAGGCTGGTAAGGTTATTGTTTTGAAGTCTATTCTACAAAGTGTTCTGCTTTATCCTTTAAGTGTTTTCAAAATTCTGAGAAAGTTTTCTCTTGCTATTGAGAAAACTCAGAAGACTTTTTTGTGAACTGGAACAAAGATTAAAATAAGACTCCCTCTGATTGCTTGGGAAAATGTTTGTATGCCCTGAGGGAAGGGAGGGCTTGGCCTGCGAAGGATTTCTACAATGAATGAATTCTTATTAGCTAAATTATTATGGAAATGGCACTAGGAAGAGGGGGAATGGAAGAATATTTGGGTTGATAAATATAATAGGGACCACTTTTATTTTCATAATTTCCTTAATAGTGATTTTAAACAAGGGGGTTCTCTGATTTGGAGGAATGCTCAGAATTTCAAATATATTTTAAGGAAAGGGGTTAAATGGAAGGTGGGAAATGGTAGAAAAGTTCTTTTTTGGGAAGACATTTGGATCTTGGACCAGCCTCTTTGCGATGATTTGAGGAGAATAGGTATATGGAGCAATGCAAGAATCAATTTGGTACTTTTGTGGGTGATTATTGGAAGGATGATATGTGGATGGATCTTCATAGTCTGGACCATAACTTGGTTGAGCTTGGTAAGTGTTTGAATGCATTCTTTTTAAACAATGAAGAGGATGTTTTGATATGGAAAATTGATCCCAATGGTATGTACTCTATTGCCTCAACCTATGCTAATTCTTTCGATGATCATGATGAACCTTGTTGGGCTAAGGCTTGGGTAAAATTTATGACACCCAAAGTTAATATCTTCTTTTGGATTCTTCTATAAAATAAAATTCTAACTCTTGATAATATTAAGAAGAGAGGTTTTATTATTGTTAATCGATGTGTTCTTTGCAAGAATGATGGGGAATTGGTGGACCATATCACATTGCATTCTCCCTTTACCAAGAAGCTTTGGGATAAAGTTTGTAGCTTACTAAAAGTGGACTGGGTTTTTTCATGCTACCATCCAATTGTTCTTTACTAGTTGGATGGCTCCTTACAAGAATACTTTGATTATCAAATTCTGGGACTTCATTCCTCCTTATCTGTGTTGGGGCATTTGGAAGGAGCACAATGATAGGATCTTTAGAGGAGTTGAATCTAGTCTTGATCAGGTGTTCTATAAAATTAAGGTCCTTATGATTGAAAATATGAAAATGATTGGTTTTGGACAACAACCTTGTAATGAGTGGGAAGAAGAGGTGCTTAATAGTTGGAATATAAGGAGTTTAGGATTGAACTTTAAGGATCTTAATCCAAGGGTAAATGCTAGATGGGACTATCCTCTAGCAAATTGGTTTAAGATAAACTTTGATGGGGCCTCAAAAGGGAACCTAGGCAAAGCAGGATGTAGAGTTATTATTAGAAACTCTAATGGTGACTATGTGGGAGGTATGGCTATTCCAATAGGGGATCAAACTAATCATGTTGTAGAAGCCTCTGCTACTCTTCATGGTCCTATCTATGCCAAAAGTATGAATTTGAGGAATATATGGGTGGAAGGCGACTCCCTCAACATTATTAATTATGTAAATAAAATTACTGAACCATCATGGACTATCAGCAATATTATCTTCAAGGCTATTAACATTATTAATTCTTTTCAAACTTGCATTATAACTCATAATTTTAGAGAAGCCAATCATACAATTGATTGGGCTTCAAATGTGGCTTGTATCAATGATCATAAAATCATTTGGGATTTTTATGAGTTCATATGGCCGCCAACTTATTGAGTATGATAAATGGAGATCCAAACAATTTTCTTTAATTATGATGGTGTTAGTGATTTGTAATAATGAGGTGAACTCGTTCGAAGTATGGTGGGTTATTATTTTTAGAAATTTGAGCATTTCACATAGATTCTATGTAGTTTTTGCCATTCCTCTTTTCATTTGTGGTGTGGCTTTTAGTTACAGAGTGATTTGGGGTTTTCAGTCAACAAAAACTAGTCAATTTGGTGTAGAGAATATGGGAGGAAAGAGGAAGAGGGTGGAACTAGCTCGCTGCTAGGAGTGGAGGAACAAGACAGAGGTTTGGGATATTCTAAGGCAAGATAATTTCATAGGGTATATGGAAAGACTTAGAGGTAATAATCCATCTATTACTTACCAGTTTATCAAATCTTGGAAGGATGGCTCTATGATGGTTGATAACTAGCAAATGGATGTTACCAAAGAAGTTATTATGGAGGCTATGGGGCTGGATATGGATGGGATTAATTTTTATAGGGAGAGGAAGCTCTTGGATAGGGCCATCGATGATTTTGTGGAGATAGAGTAGGAGAAATTTTCCTGGTTAAAATAAGTAATTCGTATTACAATCCAACTTTTGTTTCTTGGCCATGGCAATTTGTGCTTTTTATGATAATGGAATATCTAACTTTAGATGGGAGATTCACTAAGTTGTATGGGTACCATTTCATGTTGGAAAATCACTTTCAACATGATTTTAGGATCAATCTTCCATTTTATTTATTGCAGTCTCTTAGTATTTCCACTCAAGCTATTCAGAAAGACTTGAATGGTGAGCATGTTTGCCATGAGGATCTTATGGTTTTGATTATGAATGTGTTAAAGTCCAAGAATATTGTGAAACCTAGGGGTAGTTTAAAAGGGGCAGACCAAGATACGGAAGGGAGTCTCCCAGATAAGGGTTATGAGTCTAATACCCAAGATGAAGCTAAAGGGGGTTTGGGTAGTTTGAAAAAGGGCTTGAGTTGCAGCTCCAAAAAGAAGAAGAAGATTGATGAGGAAGGTGATTCTAACTGAGAGAGTGATTTCATGGAGGAATTAGTGAGAGACCACTATAAGAAGAGAAGTGGAGGTAAAGGGAAGAGTAGTAAGGTCTTTGAAGATGATTGGATTTCTCCTCCCTCTAATGATGCACCTCTGGCTTAATGGTTGGAAAGGAAAATAAAATCTTTAAGGTGACAGGAGGAAAGGTTATAGACTAGGAAGAATGGGGACTTAGATAATGAGGATGCTGGAGAATAGGGGTACATTCTAGACTTGGATGATAATATTGAAGGTAGGCTTGGGTCATATAAGGGTCTTTTTGGTAACCCTAGTTCAATAATGAAGGAGATTGGCTTCCTTAAGCAACAAATCTAGTTGCTGGGAAAGGAAATGGAGCAAGTTAGCAAAACTGCCATAGGTGAGCATACATCGGGCCAACATATAAATAGACTTTCAAAGGTTATTGGGAATGCAGAAGAAGTTAAAAAGCTCATGCATAAGATTCCACTAATTGAGGCCAAACAAAGGGTGATAGACATAGATATTAGCAGTATTTAGGGGAAGGTGTTGAAAATGGATACTAAACTGGGCAATTTGGAAAAAATGTTCAAAGAGATGGCACACAATGTGGGTAACCTCTTGAAGCAGAATGAGAATGACAAAGGGCAGGACTCCCCTCTGGTGTTAGAGACTCAAGGACCAAGAAAATGCACCCTAGATCATTCTAAGAAGAATGAGGATGTAAGTAAGAAGAATGAGGTGAAGGCCAATGTTGATAATATGCATATTCTAGTGGATCAGGCTGTTGACCTGATAAAGACTTCTTAGCTAGTTGGTTGCTATTCTTTTTCTATTCTTTTGAAGACTTCTTAGCTAGTTGGTTGCTATTCTTTTTCTATTCTTTTGCTATCTTTTCCAGCTCTGTCTTGGGTGACCTCATGTTTTTTCTTTTTGGAGATCTATTTCATGTAGTACTATGTTGCTTCTCTCTGATGCTTATATCTCTTATTTATCTCTAGACTTTTGTTATTTTGTTTTGGGTCCTTTAAAACCTATTTTTATTTAATCAAAAACACTAATTGGATCACATAGATTACTAAGAAATAATTCCAAGATATCATTTGAAGTGTGTTCTTTACTTGAAAAATATTTTTTCATCTTATCGAGCTGACATTATTTACACATAACATTATCTAGTTTTTGTAGGTTTGGTAAGCTTCTCACTCTTTTCTTTTTACTAGATTTCACCATGTTCTCAAAGTTTTTATGACACAACCTTTTATGCCATAACCATACATCCTCGACTTTAGCAAATAAGCATGTCTCAATTGTAGGATCAAGATTAAAAATTTACCTTTTGTGTGCATTCCAGTTCTAATCATATTACCTTCATAATAAAAGATTTTGACTTTTATATTATAAAATACATGCTTGTGACACGAATTATTTAGCTATGCAATACTCAAAATAGTATACTTTAGTCCTTATACCTAGTAGGAATCATTTCTTATGATCTCATTGTTGGTATCTCTAACCATTATTTTCTATTAGTGTCAACCACTTAGTCATTTACAAGGCAAAGTCAAATGGTCATCATTGTGACTAAGCTACTCTACATAGGCTAAGACATGTACATCTAATAGTATGTACCGAGCAAGTTCTATGGAAGATGACTAAGTGTATAGTCATATAGTAATTTTCTATATGTACCAAGCTCATCAATGATTGAGTGACTTATTAGAGACTAAGTAAATTCCAAGTATACAAGCATTGATTGATATAGTATTTGTTGAGCACAATACATGCCAAGCATCATAAGTTAACAGAGGCCAAAAAAAACAATATCAACCATCAAAAATAGTAAAGACCAAGCAATGCAGAGTCTGCATAAAAGTTAGGAATGGAATAGATTTTTAGGTAAAATGATTATCAGGTAGACTTAGAAAGTTTATTTAAGTTTTGAAGAGGTTGTTACAAAAAATTTACATGACGTGGATCACATATCCCTATGTGTATGTTCAATGATTAGGATGAAGAGGAAAAACCTAGAACCATCTAGAAAACTCTTTATGGAAGTCTTTAAATAGTGATAATCTTAACCTAGATCATGTGCATGACAAAGGAGAAGAAGGAGAAGAGTATATGTGTAAACATGAAGCACTATAGTATGAAGGATTGAAAAGATCAAAAGCCTTTCAAGGGTTCTATTATAATCTAACAGAGAAACTAATCTATTCATAAATAGTGGATGTGAAAGGAAAGGAAAGTGTTATCAGATCAGAGGAGATGATCGGTTAGTATGGAGAAGAGTCAAAATTAGCTTGCAAAGTAAACCAAGAGTCAGATACTAAATCAATTTTAATAGACTTAAATCAAGGTAAATGTCTTAATAGAGTGGTCTTAATAGATCTTTGTAAATTTCCTAATAGAGTCCTTACTTTTTTGTAAGTGTCAAATCCTCTAACAAGGTGAAACCTAATAGTTCTTAAGTCTTTAATAGGGTAGAACCCTCACAAGGTAGACCATATTTTATGATAAAAATTTGTAACCTTAATTGGTTAAATTTATTACTGCAATAATGAGATTTGTGGGTGTCATCCCCATCCTAATTTTATCTTCACCTTGGAGGGCTTCTGGGTAAAAAAAATTGTGTTATGTGTTATTAGTTTCATGCATGTGATTGAATTGATTTACATGTTACAACAAGTTTATATTTATAGTTTTTCATGACAAGTTATTGATATATATGGATGAATTTATGAAAAAGTATAAATTATTATAGATTCTGATTCACCCCCTCAATATCTAGTCTACTCCTCCATAAATAAATAATTGGTATTAGGGCCTAGTTCTTTGAAAGAAGCTTAAAGGCTTGGAGACTAGATCTTGGAAGATGGTAGCTTTCAAATTGAACAAGACTATTGAAAATTAGGTGATTGACATCCAAATCATACTACAAAAACTTGAGAAGGAAAGAAAAGATCTGAAGGATTTCCTAAAAGGGAGAAAGGAAATTTCCATGAAGATAAATTGATACTCTTATGAAGAAGTATAGACTGAAGGAATATTTGAACCAATCAATCCTAATGACAAAGCATATCCTGATCTACTTGAAAGGAAAAAACTTCTTAATGAAGAGATAAGGGCACTAAAAAGAGAGCATAAAATCCAATCAGTGAGACTATGTGAAGTGACTAAACAAAGAAAGAAAGCAAAAGAAGATAGGACTATGGAAGAAGAAGACAAAAGGGTAATGGCTACCAAATTTGAAGAAAGGATATTAGATGTAAAGAAGCTCAAAAATACACAAATGGATCTAAAAAATCAACTAATGACTATGAATCAAAAGGATATGGAAACTGAAAATCTCAGTTCACATAATGAGATAGTAAAAAATTAATTGAAGAATGAGGGGTTTATGGAGATATTAAATAAACCAAAGGAAGCAATGAAATATTTTGAAGAACTTATAAAATCATCAAGACATTCTTATGGGTCAGGACATTCATACACTGAGAAAGGAGAATCATCCAGGAATGGAGAAATGAGGAATGCAAAGTAAAAAGACAAACTCACATGCTATCACTGTGGAAAAATTAAATTGGTCTTACTACAAATATTTATTGAAGAAAATATGGTATAAAAATTCTAAACCTAAGTTTACTAGTCATTTCTTTTACTACAAGAAACAAGGACATCAAATACATGAGTGTAGGTCAATACTGAGGAGCACACGTACTACACCTAGATTTGAAAGATACTACTACAATTGTCAAAAATATGGGCATGGAGAATTTGAATGTAGATAAGAGATAAAACCCTACTAACCAAATAAAAACAAGAAGAATTATGCATCTAACAATATATTTTCAAATGTCACAAGTTTGGACATCAAAGCAAGAATTGCAAGACTTAAGTACTTTCAGAAAATCAAACAAAGGAAAAAGGCAAGACAAAGTGGACATTGAACAAGTGAGGAATGAAATGAAATAGAAGTGGACAAGGAAAACAAAAGATGGGAATAGTAGAGCTAATGGAATTGAGGTCACCTAATCTAATGGAGAAGGTGATCTTGTCATCTCTAACTAAGAAAAAAGGGTATGTATGGAACTATATACCTAAATGATATATCATACATCAGTTCCTTACATAAATGTATGCCAAAAGTTTATATCTTCCTATATAAGATGCATGAGAAATTTTTTTGTGAAAGGTATTTGAGTATTAGTAAATTTTCTGTGTTGATCGAGCATTACAACATAGACTGAGCACTCTAATAAAGACTAAAGGTTATGGAAGAGATTGAGTTATTGTGCTAGCTGACTTCCACTCAATGAAGTACACAAAATTAATGGTAAACCTAATCAATTGAAAGAGAGGTATATAAATTTTTTTGAATACATTACTTTATACCTTACATCCATATTTTTGAAGAGCTTAGAGTGATCAAGCATTTTCAAGAATCCAATAGAGATTTCAAGGAGTAATTTAATCAAGAAGATTGAATGAGTAAAGATCTTAAACAAGTGTCAAGTATCTAGAGAAGGAAGAAAATAAAACCCTAGTTACAATCATGGAAGCTTCATTGACCATTGGAAGTAGTCAACATTTTAGTAAAATTCAACTAGTGAAGAGTAACGCCTATCCTTCACCTATATCTCATGCTATTCCAAATATTACTGTAAAAGGAGACTCAATGGATGCATTATCTTTGATATCACCTAAAGTCATTATGATTCATGATGTCAAAAGTTGTTATATATGAAAAATTAGGGAAGTGGGATATTTTGAAATTAGGGAAGCTTATGATAAGTTGTGTAATGAAGGAAATTTGAAGGATGAGTTTTAGATTGTTGAGAGGAAAGGGTTAACTCAAGCCCTAGAGTTTTTGAGCAATTTTAGAATCAAATGGATCAAAATTATTTTTAGCAGAATTCATGATATGAAGTATTGGTTACAAAATGAACTAGTGTAGATCACAAAGAAAATGATACACACGGTTAGATGTTATCCAACCTTGGTTAAGAAGAAAACCATGCGATACTTGAGCTAAGGAGAAATTGAGACAAATATAGGAGCCAAGTAGAATGGATCCAGTCTATCAATTACAAGCATTTCTGATCCAATCATAGAATTTTTAGTGAGAGTCATTGCTCACACATTGTTTCAATTAAGCAGATTGAATGGTGTACCATGTATGTCTATAGACTAAGCATGGAAGATTGTGATGAAAGATCATGAGTATGATCTTGCTAAGCTACAAATATTACAATTGGCAAAAAATCTATCATCGATAAGAAAGGCAAAGAATTCAATGTGTAAGTTTGGTTTCTTAATTGTTTGTATAGTCTTTTATATACAACAGTATTTTCCTGGTATAGGAAATTTTGTATGGGAACAAGATAAACTAGTGACAAGGAAAATCAATGAGTTTATTACTCAATTAGGAGACAATTTTGAAAATGCTATGAATACATATTTTATGAATTAAAGCTAAGGATGAAAAGGAGAATGAGAATTCTAGAGGAATTTATCACAAAATATTATAGTGACATATATTTTCATGTGCATATGGACAACACATTTGTACAAGTAGTGAAGCCAAGGAAGACATGGCTACAAAGCTTTGAATATGAGATAAATTGTGATGATGTAAGTGCAAACATTGATGAACTATTAAAAGAAGAAATAGATGTTGAGGTTGAACCATTTGGAATATATGAAGAAGAAAAGGAAAGGATAATTGTGAACATAAAGATAGCTTCCAAAGAGAATAAAAGAAAGAAGATGATTGAAGACCTAGAAGCTAAACTAGGCACCCTAAGCAAGGGAAAAAAACTATTTCAAATAAGACAAGGTCTTGGTGAAGATGAAGAACAAGACAATGGTGATGAGGAAGATGATGTAGAAGAAGTTGACAAGGGTAAAGCCCTAGTTATTATCATGCCACTGAGTAAGAAGGCTTAAAGAAAAAAGAAAAAAAAGGCAATGACACCTGCACCACCAAATAAGCCACTGACTAGGGCAGTTTCTATTGCCAAGTAGTCTTCTAAGAAGAAGGTAGTAGAGACTACTAAGCTAAGTAAAACTCAAACTAGGAGAAGGAGATTGGTCAAAGGAACACCTATTAGATATATCAAGACTATTGAAGAGGTATGTGACAACTTAAGAAGATCAGTAGGTCTATCTAGTTTTAGATATGTGAAATATGATACACTAGATAATGAAGATAGAAATAAAGTTGAAGAGGCTATCATAGAAATGATTTAAAATAAAAAACTAGCCTCTAGTAAAATAGAGAAGAAGATACCCAAGGATCTATATGATAGATTTAAGAGGAGATGATAATAGACAGATGAAGTAGAAAATTAGATAAGAATTGACACACTAGTCAGAGTTATGCTACATCTATCACAAGAATAGAAGGACACATTTTTGAAACAACATAGGACCATATTTGTTCATAAATAAAAATTTTTCTTGCTACTAAAAAATAAAGAGGAAGTTGTATGACAACAAAGTGAGTTGCTATGGAAGAGCATTTTTGGGTTAACTACAAAGAAGCTAGAGACTATGAACATTGATGATGAACATAGTAGTGGAGAAAGCTTAGGTGTGTCAAGTCCATAAGGCATCATATCTCTTATACATGCTGACACCCATGACAATCCAAAAGCCAAGTAGTCAAGGCTTACAAATGATGAAGAAGATGGTAAAGATAGAGAAATTGATGAAAATGAAAAGATTGCTTCAACACATCATATTGAGGAAGAAAACAAATTAAATAAGGTTAAACCAAGTAGGATTTTTTCTATCTTGAGCATAGACACACAAGCAAGACTAAGTGGTGACACCCCCTCACCTACTCCTAAGGTAGTGTCAAGCTACAACACCCCTTCACTGATCAAGAAGAGAAAAGAAATAAAAGACATTTCACTAGATATTGAGGTTAGTCTACATGAGATCGCTAAGATGCCACAATTTGATTTTGAAAATCTCACCTTGTAGAGAAACCTTTTGCTACAAGAAATTTTGAAGAAGAAGAAGAGACAAGAAGAGATAAGATGAGGAAAAAAGCAACAACAAACATTATAGGATGTAAAGAATATTTTTGCTGATGCTTTTGATATAAAAAATTTAGATGAAGAGACACCTATCATTGACCAACTTGTAAATATAATTGATTAAGAAAGTGTTGAAAATTATGAATAAAATGATAAGCTAATGGATTGGTCAACAAGAAGAATTGAGACCAAGGTTGTGGACAAGGTTTTCATAACTATAGTTGAACATAAAGTGCTATTGCAAGATAAAGCATAATTTATGATGGAACTTATAGAGAGAGTACATAACTTATAGACAATATTCAAGAAAACATAGATAAGACTCAGGCTGAGATGAAGGCATCTAACAATGTTATTTTAGAGTTAGTAGGATCTAGCATTGATCGCTATAATATTCTATTGAATGCTCAAGGCACATTGGGAAAGCTTTAGGTAGTTGACAACACCATGATATCCAAATTGATCTCAATTCAGGTAATGATGATACCTCATTTGGAGGTCCTATAGAGAGAACTAAAGACAACCCAAGATATTATCACAAAAGATGATAACTTATTAGTGGCCAAGAGCTTAATTTATTTAGCTGCAAAACTACAACTACAGAATCAAATTTTGGTGACAAAAAGAACCATATGGAATCATGCACTAAATGTGATTACTAGAGTTCACAAGGAATTCATTGAAACATATGGATTACTTCAACTCTTTCAATCCAAGCAACAGTGACCTAAAGTGTTCAAAAACAAGGGAGAAATGTATACAAGGGACAAATGTATATGGAAAAGGGAATGTATTGAATAAAAGATGAAGATATACAAGTATAGTATAAAGGCTGAAATAAATTTATTCATTATTCATAAGTCATAAGACTTAGGGGGAGACCTTATTTTATCATATTGTATTGACATGAAAAAGTGATGTAAATATGACAAAGTGTTTTTTTCACTAATGTCAAAGGGAGAGATTGTTGGTATCTCTAACTATTGTTTTCTATTAGTGTCAACCACTTAGTCATTTACAAGGTAGAGTTAGATGGTCATCATTGTGACCAAGCTACTCTACATAGGCTGAGACATGTACATAACATAGTATGTACTGATCAAGTTCTATAGAAGTCCAATAAGTGTATGGTCATAGAGTAATTTTCTATATGTACTAATCTCATCAGTGACTAAGTGAGTTATCAACATTTGACTAAATTCCAATTATACAAGCAACGAGTGATATAGTATTTTCTGAGTACAATACAACATTAGAAGTTAACAAAGGCTAAGCAATGAAAATGCTAACAATGCTGATCATTAGAAACAATAAAGACCAGGCAATGTAGAGTCTACATAAAAGTTAGGAATGGAACATAGTTTTAGGTAAAATAATTATCAAGCTAACTTGGAAAGTTTATTTAAGTTTTGAAGAGGTCGTTATAGAAATTTACATAACATGGATCACATATCCCTATGTGTATGTTCAACAATTAGGATAAAGAGGAAAATCCTAGAATCATCTAGAATACTCTTTATGGAAATATTTAAATAGTGATGATCTTAACCTAGATCATGTGCATGATGAAGGAGAAGAGTATATGTGTGAACATGAAGGATTGAAAAGATCAAAAGTTATCTATGGGTTCTGTTATCATCTAATAGATAAAGTGACCTATTCATAAGTAGTGAACATGAAAGGGAAAGACAAGTGTTATCAGATCAGAGGAGAGGATAAGTTAGTAAGGAGAAGACTCAAAATCAACTTACTAAGAAAATTGAGAGTCAGGTATTGAATCAATTTTAACAGACTTGAAATAGGTTAAATCGCTTAACAAAGTGGTCTTAATAGATCTTCATAAATCTCATAATAGAGTCCTTACTTTGTTGCAAGTGTCAAATCCTCTAACAAGGTGAAACCTAATAGTTTCTTAAGTCTTTAGCAGGATAGACCCTTCACAGGGTGGATCATATTTTATGGTCAAACATCATAACCTTAATTTGTTAACTTTATTACTATAGTAGTGAAGATTTGTGGGTGTCATCCCCACCCTAGTTTTACCTTCACATTGGAGGGTTTTTGAGTAAAAAATATTGTGTTATGTGTTATTACTTTCATGCATGTGCTTAAATTGATTTACATGTTACATAAAGTCTATATTTATAGTTTTGCATGCACAAGTTATTGATAGATGTGGATGAATCTATGAAAAGTATAAATTGTTATAGATTATGATTCACCCCCTTCTTAGTATCTATTTCACTTCTCCATAAATCAATACTTATCATTCAACATTAGTGATCCTTTACCTTTCATCAAAAATGGAACATCATTACGTAGCTTGACAATCTCACCATCATCAATTTATTTGAACTTATCAAACATATTTAGATCACTTGTCATGTGATGTGAACATCCAATATCTATAATCCAAGAATTATTTTTTCTAATATGTGAAATAAGGGAAGTTTCACTTTCATACCTTTCTCCATTGGCATCTTCCTTGATTTTAGCATACACCATCTCAAATACTTCTTTTTCTTCATTAGTATTGGACTCAATATGCTCTTAAGAGAAAAATTGGACTCAATGTGCCCTTCTTTAGTAATGTACATGATTCATTCCTTTTTCTTAGTAATCTATATTCTTTCTGTACTTGAAATATTTCCTATCATTTCTATCACTCTTATTTCTATTAGACATTTAGTAGCAAGATAACCAACCTCATTTAATTTGAAATAAATTAGGGACAATATACCTTTACCTCTTGACAATCTTGTTGCAAGAAATGCTTCAAGTTCATCCAAATCATCCTTAGATTCATATTCACTTCCTTTTTTTTTTCTTTTTTCTTTTCTTTCTTGGAACTTCCAATGGTTTGTGAATATTTTAAAGCATTTCCAATTACAACCATATCATTGTCATAATTTCTCAATGTAAATGCAATCAATTGACCAACTAAACTATCAAGTTTTAAGACATTATGAGGCATAGCTCTCACTTCTTGAATTGCATAAAATTTGATAGCATAAACATGTAGAATATTCCTAAGAACTTACTTACAATTTCAAATTCATTGATAGCTCCTCTAGCAACTTTTCTTGCACTCAAAAATTCCTTGATTTAGTTTACATACTGTGTAGCATTCTCACCTTCTTCCATTCTTATATCATCATACTTTCCTCTAAGACTTTCAAATTTAGCTCTCTTTACATTATCATCTCCTCCACATATTTTTGTTAATTTATCCCACATCTATTTGACAATAGTGCAATCCTTGATATCATCAAACTCAATCATTGAGTTCAAAAGAAATATCAATCATCAGAACACTAATAGGGGTGGCATATTCATGTTCCAACCAATGTGTGACATCATCTCCAATTCCAAATAGATGCTACTTTTTTGTCTTTCCATAGTGAGAAGTTCTATTTGTTCATTCTTGACACTTGTCTCTTATACATCTTTGATCTTTAGTTCAAGTCCTTTTAAACTTATTTATTGAAGTACTTTGCTTTGATACCAATTGTTAGATAATTGAGAGGGGGTGGGTGGAAATTAATTATGTTCAATTATACTACAGTCTATTCAACCACTTTCAATACCAAAAAAAAATCATGAACATCGTAAATAATTTCTCAATGTATTCATCCAACTTGTCATTTAGCTCATTCAATCACTTTAATCCAATCTGTTCATTCAAGATTCTGTTGTAACTTACTAAGAATAATATGAGTTGGTTATTACTTACCATTAACTTAGGTGTTACCAAGTTGCAGTAAAAGAAAAATAAATTTAAATCAACTTGGAAAATAACAACATCCACACTTTTGACACCAAGATTTTTAATGTGGAAACCCTGTAAATGGAAAAACCACTTAGGACAAACAACCCAAAATTTTCACGCATCTAAAGTGAGCTTGGCTAAGAGACAACCTTATTATAGGTTACATGCACATTGTTATTGTGATCACCTTGCTAGAGGATTTTAACCAAAAGATCATCTAGACCTACATTAGACACCCAAGGTTTCAAAAACAAGATATTCCATAAGGACTTATTAACATCTAAAGAAATTCAAAACATAAATCCCATGTGTATTCTTAATCCACAAATCCTCTTCATCAACCATCCTAGAAGTTTTTTTAAACTCACTTTTACAACCAACTATATCATCAGAAATACCAGCTCTTCTCTTACTACTACAACTACCAGGATCAAATGAATCATACTCTTTGCAAGGCTTCATCTGATTAGAATTTTTCTTTCTTCTTCCTCTACACTTAATCACAAGATCAAATAACTATATTTCAATAGTGGGAACCTCAACCACATGTTTTTCTATCTTCAAATTGAAAGTCTTAAAAACACTTAAGTTAATACTACAACAATTGGGTTCAATTTGTGATGATAGGGTAATTTGTGAATTTTCATGTTTTTTTTGCAATTCTCCTTGACACCATCGCAATACCAAAAGTTGTATCACAATTGCGATGCCCACGTGAGTATAAAATAAATAAATGAAAATACAACATATATCATTCCCCATTTTTTTTGATTAATTGTGGAGAGCTGCATGTGAAAGAGGGTGGAGACCTCTGAACGAGGGTGGAGAGATTTGAATTTTGGTGGTGAGCTTCAAGCTTTGAACTTTGGTGAGATTTTATTTTTGTGCTCTTGTGATTGCTTCATTTCATTTCCATGCCATTTGTGGAGATTAGTGGAGATCCAAGGTTTTGTTATCGTGTCGTTGTGATCATTGCATTTCATTGTCTTGCCCTTGTGATCTCCACATTTTGTTGTCATACCCTTGTGATCCCCGTGTCCTTTCTATACAATTTTGTTTCCATGTCATGCCCTTGTGATATCTATACCCTTGCTTAGTGATTTTCTTCAAGGGGAGAAAAGGTACCTATGTAAATGTTCTTTTCTTTTCCTTTTAAACATGTATCTCTTTATATTTCCCCTAGCAGGTGATTAGAGAAGCTTCTCTTTATGTATATGCATGTGTATATATACATACACTCATATGTGTGTGTTTATACATACATACATACATACATATATGCATACATAGACACACACATATGTGCATGTATGTATGTATCTACACACATATATAGATACATATACATATATATATATACATACATACATACATATACAAATGCATATGTGTATATACATACATACATACATATACAAAAATCACAAGGGCATGACAATAAAATCTTAGATCTTTGCTGATCTCCACAATCCACAAGATCTCTTTGTATCTATACATACATACATACATACATACATACATACACACACATACATACATATATACATACATGCATATATACATAGATACATATATACATACATACATATGTACATATACATACATACATACACATACATACATACATATATACATACACAAATACATATATATACACATACATACATACATACATCTGCATATGCAATTTTATCACCTTGGGAAATTGTATTTGATCTTGCTAGCTGGGAACAATTGATTGTTCATTTTATTGTACATAATCTAATGACAGTTCTACAAGAATTTGTAATCAATACCTAGCTAATTAGCAACTAGACCCATTTAACTGGGTTATGGTTTGTATCTTTCAAAAAACATCTTCTATGATATGTCTTTATAAAATTTCTTGTAAACTCTGCCCATTTTTCCTGGTCTACATTATTTGTGTGTAGGATTTTGAGGTAAGTTGCTTAGCATGAGTTGAGTGAGCTTTATTGTTTTATTATTTGGTTGAGTGAGCTTTATTTTTTTATATGTGTGTTTATGTATGTATATATACACATACATATACATAAAGTGAAGCTTCTATATTCACCAAGGGAAATATAAAGAGATGTTGAAGGTGACTAGATTTCTTATAGATTTGACTATGAATGTCTTTTCTATTTTCATAACATAAATATTAGTAATCTCTGCTCTTTATATTTGAATTTATTGAGCACCAAAGGGCAAGGTATTTATTTATTTTAATACCTCTCTTGTTTGTTTAGTTGGATATAATTATTGTTTCAAATGACACAAATCCAAAAAAAATATCACAAGAGGACATGTCTTATGTCCACTTGATGCAGAGTGCACAACTAGAAAGGTGTAAATGGGCTTTCCCACTCCAACACCAAATCAACAAGTTACCAAATCCCTAACCTTATCACAAGATCATAACTAGTTCAAATCCTTCAAATGCTAAAGAAAACAAGACTAACAACTTCTTAAAGCACCCATGGTCTAAGGATCAAACTCATCCAAATTATGGCTTGAAGACCTAAACCCCACAACTAGGCCAACTTGAAGAAAACAAAAAAATGGTTTTCTCAAATGGTTCCAAGGCATGAAATGGAACAAGGGAATCCACATAACACAAAATATATTACTAGTTTGATTCCCACACCTCCACAATGTATCAAACCCAAATTCACCTAGTAGCCCTAATAGGCCTCCTTAAGAAGGTTTTTGGTGTCTAACTTCCAAAAGTCCCAAACATACCTTAAAAAAATTAGGGTTCTAAATACTCTTTTTGGAGTTATATCCAATCCCAAAGTGTCAGGAATCAGTTCCACTCCAACACTCCCTTTCCTTCATTAAGCAACACAATCCTAGTTGGCCTAATTAGGATTGGTTTACAAAACAACTATGGGAAATTGGGGTCATGGAAATAAACCCAATACTCAAGAATGTCTATTCACCTTCCTCCAACTTCCTTCTAAATACTCAACTCTCCAATAGGTCTCCTTATCCTATTATACTCCAAACAACATGCTCACAAGGTCAAATCCTCATAGGCACTTGACGTAGGGCTAGTTAGGAAAAATAGAAAAATAAATTGCCTAGTCTTGAAACCCTAAAATCATTGAGAGGAATCATATAACATCATTACCCAAGATACAATTAAAAACCAACTGTGGGAGTCACACCTATGGGCCCATCTTTGAAACTTGCACCAAATTGCTATCCTACAAACCCCCTTGTACAAAAAATGGAAGAACTTGAACAAAAATCCACACAAAATGATGAAACCAAAAGTAATGGAAAGGTAAGACAAAACCCTTCTTCAAATAATCATTTGATCAAGCCCGCCAATTTGTACAATATAGACAAAGTATAAGAAACCAATAAAATTACTTCAAAACTAGAAATCTCTTATTGCAACTTCTCCCAATTCATAGAATTTTCCTTTTGTGACCTCACAAATGAGGTATATATCCTTTCTACATCCATCCATACCAAAATAAACTATTTTTTGAATAGTTACTACTCCTTTTCAATTAAGTTTCATTTTTGAGCAACTTTTATGATTTTGCAAATTAGCAATTTTGCACAAAAAGAGCAACTTTTGCAATTTTCACAATTTTTCAATTCTAAGACTTGGAAAAGGTTCCAAATTATTTAAAAATAACTAGAAACACCTAATCCTAGGCTATCTTAACCAAAAATGAAAAAAGACCCAATTTCACCCCACTAGAAACCTAGGCACACATGAAGGCGTCTTTTCATTACAACCATGAATTTTTTATCCAAGACTTATTAATCCTAGCTTGATTAGCTCAGAAACTAAAATATTAAACCAAAATCCAAAATAGTGCTATGGCGCTCTGCATCACCACTCATGACATGACTGTTGATATAAACACTTATTAACCTTATACTAATTACTTTAGTTAATTCTTAACCAAACATAATTTATATTAAGTTGTTTATCTATATAAACATAAATGGATCATCAGCTTCATCCTATTATGATTTAATTTGAATGCATTCAATCATTACCTGGATGACATTATGCATGAGATTTTTACTCAATCACCAAGAGATAATATAAATTATAAGTACAAATTTTTGCATACTTAGTTTGGTATGAATAGTCTCGATTAAATGCAAGGATAATCTTTCTTATTTGAATTCAAGAAATGAATGATTAATTTAATTTAGCGCAAGTAATATGCAAGTGTGTAGGTATGCATGTATAGTAGTTCACATAGTGAACTGATATACATACATAGATGCATATATGCATACAATCATCATAATTAGTTATCCTTGAATCTGACCAAAGCTATTATATATCAACAAGAGATACATGTTTAGAAGGAAAAAAAAAGAACATTTACATAGGTTCCTCTTCTCCTCTTGAAGAAAATCATAGTGCAAGGGCATAGAGATCACAAGGGCACAACACAACAATGAAATCAAGTGGTCACAAAGGAATATCAACAAAATCCTAGATCTCCACTGATCTCCACCCTTATTTGGAGCTCTCCACCCTCTTTCATGCACAACTCTCCACAATCAATCATAACAAATGGGAAATGATTAATGTCATGTTTTATTTTGCTTTTGTTTCTAATCCATAATCCACAATCCACAAGATTTCTCTATATATACACACATACATACATGGACACAGAGATATGCATGTATATATTTATACATACATACATACATACATACATACATACATACATACATACATACATACATACATACATACATACATACATAAAAATAAAAATGCACTTTCTAAGAGTTTACAATTGTTCAACAAAATTATTGTTATACAAGAAAATGCACCTAAAGAACTATTAGCTTAGAAACAAGAACATGGTGTTGAAACAATACAAAAAGTGCTTGACACAAGAGCTCCACAAGTGAGGGTGTTGATCAATCTTGAAAACTTGAATGCTGAAATGATAGCTATCGATGATCAAACACTTATGATAGAATTACAACACAATGTGAAGTTGATATTATATATGGTAGAGAAAGATATTCAAAAGTTTGATAATTAAAATTTAAGGCATGAGAGAGAAAGAGAAGGAGTGGCTTTAGAAAGAGAAGGAGAAGGAGTAGCTTTAGAAAGAGATTGCATGATAGAAATAATAGCTAGACACCATAGAGGATATTATGGGAGCTACTAGATAGAATCTAGGAAAGTGTTGTGATAGGTACTATGACATTGGAATCACTTGCAAGTGTCTTTGAGAGTTTATAGTTCAAATATCAAGAGGACTACAAGTTTTGTAATTTGTCATGTATTGCATCTACATTTGCTTATAAGAGTGTTTCAAGTATTGGCATAACTCCCCTATGATGATCCCAAGTATCAAATGCTTATAAGAGTGTTTCAAGGTTGGGATCCAATTCAACATCATTTACATGGTTTAGAGGTAATGTCATTGTGGTAGAGGCTTCTGCAAGGGAATGAGCCTCTTGATTATGGCATTTACATAGAAGCAAAACTTTCTTCTTCAACTCCTTACACTCAAATCTTCACTGAAGTTAGTCTTCCAATAGTGAGAATAGCTACTAAAAATTCTTGGGAGTCAAGGACCTTGAACCTATGCTACAATTTCTAGAGACATGGGATAAATTACTACTAGGTACTTCATAACATTCTAGATCATATAGTGATGCCCAAATTAACAACAAAAGTAGATACTTGGGGTCCTCGTAGGGAGAGTGTGCCAATACATGCATAGTTACATCCTTGGCTTCCATTGTTGGGCCAATGTATGGAGCCTTTATATCCAATCATTCATTATAAATTGGGAATATGCTTCATGCCTGGCATGCAAGTGATGCATCTATATATGCAACTTTATCACCTTGTGTTGGTGTAAATAAGTATTTACTATTTACACTTTACTTAAGTTTACTTAGGTCAATGCATTATTTTATTATTTCTTAGGTGAGACACTAAAGAGTTTGTGTACTCTTATGAGTTGTCATGTTGAAAAGACTAGAGTAAGCAAGTCTAATTCAGCACATGGTGTCTACAACACTAGAGTTTTCATAATTAATTGAGTTGTCATGTAGACAACACAGTTATTCACACTCCTATTTTAGCACATGGTGTCTACAACATAATTTTATGTGCTACACCTTTGTAGGCTTATCCTCTCATCATCACACTAACTCCTGTGCTAAATGAAGGATAATTCACAACTAGTGGACATGTGCTTGGTTGTAAGACTTATCATTTTTCTAACACCTAGGTATTCTAGATGCATCATAGAGGCCTTTATATATAGGCACCTCTAGTGTACTATCATATCAATTCATATCAATTACACATTGAATTGAATATCATATCATTATTCTAACCATACTCTTGTGGTCTACTATTGTGCTTGTGCTTGAGTTCCTTGGTCTTGGGTGATTTTTTCCTAAGAAAAATTCTTACATGGTATTAGAGCTATACCAAATTCTTACATGGTATTAGAGCTTGAGGAATTTCTCTTCACATAGCTATTCGAGGCCATTCTTGCTTTACCTCTCTAAGGATACCTTGACCTAGATTTGGAGAATCTACAAATATAAGGAGTGTCTAGAGCCAAAGTAGACCTCACCATTGCATTTGAAATGTCAATTTGGTGAAAATTGACTATAAATTTGCCTATATTGGGCCATAGTCAAAATTAAGGCAAATATTTTTACAAACTAGCACCCTAAGGCCCAATTTGCAGAATTGGTATGATCATTTCAAATCTCTAAATTTAAATTTTAGATCTACATATTTTATCATTTGAATCTTTGTTATTTTTTTGAATTTGCATTATTTTTTGGAAATTTTTGGCCATCTGGCCAGTAGGAGAGATTTTTTGTAGGCAAATATTGGAGCTTGCTAGTGCAAATAAGATATTTGCATCATATTCAGAAGGTTAAAATAATCCCATATTGACTTTTGTTTCACCAAAATTAGACATCTGAGGTGAAACTTAGAGTCATTTGATTTTTGGAGGTGTGACTACAATGATTCAGGAAAAATAATAATAGAGGTGATTTTAAAATAGTGATATCTCCCTCACACAAACTCCTTTTTTCGAGAAATTTTTTTTGTTTTGGGGTAGAATTATTTCATGATCTACACATTGGTGCAGGTCATTTGAGATCTCTATTCCTGAATTTTTTTGTAACTCACAAATCCCTAATTTTTCCACTTCAAATGCTTAGTATGGGCTCATCTTGACACATAAGTAGGTTCCATTTTTTTTGAAAGTGCATTATTTTTTGTCTACTTTCTAGATTTGCAATCAGATTATAGGCTTTTGTGGACAAAAATACTACTTTCAAAAATAGGCCCTAAAGTTTCTATTGTAATCACACTAACTATAGAGTGCCAAATCATACATTGGGGGGGTTGATTGATTATTCTTGCATTTTGGGGGGTGCATTTATTGATCTCATGAAGTCTTGTCACATATGTCAGTTTGGTATAAGACTGAAGTTGACATCAAGAAACTATTAGAAATAGAGTGCCTTAATCATTAATCATCTAAGAGAAAATCATGAAGTGTTTCCTTATCTCTGCTTCAAGATATTGCCACCTAATCCTAATTGGGTAGATCATCTTCATTTTCTTATTCACTTTATGTATAACAACATGAGTAAGGAATCTTTTGCTCCTCCTTGTATGGCAAGTTTTCCTCTTGATGTTTGGATGGAAAGAAGCATATGGAGATCCATGAGTCCCTCCTTTTCCTAAAGACATTCTATCATTAGTCACTTCAGCTATGGTTCCTTCATCTCTAGATGAGATCACACCTCCTGATACTCCTATTGCTACTACTGATCTAGTTCCAGCCATAGATGCTTCTAATTTAGTGCAGCAAGAAACATGATGTCTTCCTACTTTAGCTTCATGGGATGACTTCCTTCTAGATATTGCAAGTCTATTCATGGAGTCTCATATTGAAGATGTGGGAGACATCATTGATGATATTCATTTTCTCATTGTTGAGTAGACTACTTCATGCTTTGTGGAAATTGATTGTGACACCAATAATAGTGCTTCAACAAATTCAAATATGTGGGGTCCTAGTGACAAATATAGGGAGAGGTCACAACATTGACAAATTCCACATGCACACATTGCCACAGTGATAGATCCAACACAAAAGGGTACACTTAGTCTTCTAGTTCTTGCATCAACAAATGACTTCTTGAAGATATTTTAGGTTTGTTTGTGGAGTCACACATAGTAGATTTGGGAGACATCATTGATGATATACATCTTCTCTTTGATGAGGAAGAATCTTCTTGAGTTGTCACAAGGGCTCACTTTGACCCTCCTATTCATTCTCTACATGATCAGTCTTCACAGGTTCATATGATTGTGGATTCTTATGTACAGTAGTTGCAAGAGGTCTCTTTATCATTTGAGGAGACTGTTGGTTCTTTGGGATAGGTTCTACATCCATCCTTGCTAGATCTACACATGTCCTTTTCTATAGTATTTGAAAGGGCACTATCAACAACGATACAAGGATAGTTGAGCAGGTTTTAGAGATATCATTCGTCATTGAGATTCTTTCTACACATAGGGGAAGCATCTCATTTGTACCTTTGCCATTATTTCTTCCAAAGGGGAGGAACATTATTCAGTAGCATTAGATCAACTTCTACATTGGAGTAGCTATCACTGATCAACATTCTACATTTAGCGAGGGGACTACCTTATCTCCTTCTTTCCTTTTATGGGGAGGACATTTTCCTCTTATGGGGTATTGTCCTTATTCTTTTTTGTATATACTTGATATATGTCATAATGGGGGGATCTTGATTACTCCATCCATCCATACATCTTGTCTTTTCATCTCTCTTTTTGGGGGAGGGTTTTTCCCATGAGGTTTTCCCTCCTTCTCCACTTTATGAGAGATTGCATTGCATTATGTAAATGAGTACCTAACATGGCCTAGTAGCCAGGACCCATCTTGCATTTCATCCTAGCTTTTGTAAGCTTAAGTGCATTCCCCTAAGTTTCACTTAAGGAGGTTGTTGGTGTAAATAAGTATTTACTATTTATACTTTACTTAAGTTTACTTAGGTTAATGCATTATTTTATTATTTCTTAGGTAAGACACTAACGAGTTTGCATACTCTTGTGAGTTGTCATGTTGACAACACCAAAGTAAGCAACTCTAATTCAACACATGGTGTCTACAACATTGGAGTTTGAGTAATTAACTGAGTTTTCGTGTAGACAACATAGTTATTAGCACTGTTATTTTAGCACATGGTGTCTACAACATAATTTTATGTGCTACACCTTTGTAGGTTCATCACACTTCTATGAGTCATTATATCCAAGATTTCTCAAAAGTGAGGTCTCGAATGATGACGCATAGCTCTCTATTCATGGAGTGCAAGGGTTTGCAATGGAGGCCCTCAGTTTAACCTAGTTCATGCCCATTCAAGTAAACCATGAAATGAGAGATTCAAAGAGGAAAAGCAAGAGTGCTAGTCTCCATGATCATCAAATATTTATGAAAATGAAGATGCAAGCTAATCTAAATGATAACAATGCAAAACAAAGCAAGATCTAATCTATGAAAGCAAATGTGACTCTAAACTAATATGTGAATGCAATGATAAAATCCCATGATGAAAGCCATTGGTGCAAGAGAGAATGAGACAAGAAGATAGAAGTTCTCCACAAAAGCTTTAGCATTCAAAACTCCTCCTTCAAAATTTGCTCTCCAATCCTGCAGCAAAACAATAGCATAATCATAGGTATCCAAAATGAGGAGAGGGCTCTCCCTTATAAAGAAGATTGGATGATCTAGATTGAGAGGAAAAAAGATTTAATCAAGGGTGGAGAAATAATGATCCATGTGAAATAAGGATCCACCAATGAGAAAAGAGGAGTGGTTGAGAAGAAAGTGGAAAGATAAGTCCCACTTAGAAATATGTGCATTTAAGTGTAGAGAAATTAAATAAAAGAATTTCTTTTATTTCTTTTTTCATCAAAAAGAGACATTTAAGTGGGATTTTCATTTAATTAAAAGGAAGCAAGTTCTTTTAATTAAATAGGATATATTTAATTAAATTAAAAGAGGGGTTTTTCTCTTAATTAATTAAATGTGGATGAATTATTTAATTAAAAGAGAGGTTTTTTTTTTAAAATTAAATGGGGACTTATTTTATTTAATTAAAAGAGGAGATTTTCTTTTAATTAAATAAGACTTAGGATAAAATGATCAACCTTAGAAAAATAGAATAATTGAATTTGATAAAGGAAAATGATTTAATAAAATATTAAACACCATTGATTCAAGAATTTTGATAAATTGATAAATTGAATAATGGGGGCTCATAGTCTAGGTGACCATTTTAGGGTGCATACAGGTTCATCCTCTCATCATCGCACTAACTCCTATTCTTAATGGAGGATAATCTACACCTAGTGGACATGTGCCTGGTTGTAAGACTTATCATGTTGCTAACTCCTAGGCATTCTAGATGCATCATAGAGGCCTTTATATACAAGCACCTCTAGTGTACTATCATATCAATTCATATTAATTACACATTGAATTGAATATCATATTGTTATTTTGATCATACTCTTTTGGTCTACTATTGTACTTGTGCTTGAGTTCCTTGGTCTTGTGTGATTTTGCCCTAAGGAAAATTCTTACACCTTGGAAAACTATATTTTATCCTGCCAATTGGGAACAATTGATTGTTCATTTTATTGTACCTAATTTGATGACAGTTCTGTAGGAATTTGTAATCAACCTAGATAATTAGAAACTAGACCCATTTAACTAGATTATGGCTAGTTTCTTTCTATAAATATCTACTATTATATATTTTTTTGTCAAATTTCTAGCAAACTCTGCCCATTTTTCATGGTTTGTATTAGTTTTGTGTAGGATCTTGAGGTAAGTCACTTAGTACAAGTTGAGTGAGTTTTATTGTTCTATTATTTAGATTCTAGAATATGTATGCAACTAGATCAATTTTTTTGTTGTGCTAAGATGTAATAAGCACCTTAAAAAAATCTCTAGGATATACATGTTTAGAAGGAAATATAAAGAGATACATGTTTAGAAGGAAAAGAAAAGAAAATTTACATAGCCCTTGAAGAAAAGCATAGAGAAAGCACACAAAGATCACAAGGGCACAACATGACAACAAAATCACAAAGTAGGGGCACATAGATCACAAGGACATGACACAACAACAAAATCGTAGAGCAAGGGCATGAAAACAAAATCGTAGAGCAAGGGCATGACTAAAAAATACAAATATCACAAGGGCACAACAACAAAATCACAAAACGTGGGCATAACAACAAAATGTAGAGATCACAAGAGCACAACAATGTTTAGAGCTCTCCACCCTCATTCAGAGCTCTGCACACTCTTTTGCATGTAGCTCTCCACAATCAAAATAAATGAGGAATGATTTATGTCATTTTTTTTGGTACTCACAAGGGCATCAAAATTATGATGCCAATGTCGATATTACAACGGTGTCAGGGATAATTGCAAATTATTTTTTATGAAAATCACCACAAATTACACCACCATGGCGTATTAGCATCACAATTTGACCCAAAATATTGTAGTGAATTTCTAATAATCCTTATCCTTCTTTGATATCCATCATAAAATCTTTATTGAACTTTCTAATTCATTGATCTTGTAAGAAACTTTGACTCATGTCTTTGACCATCTCAAACACTCCATAATTTCATCAAAAGTTGGCCTTAGATTCCATCTTTTCAATCTTATTCTTCCATCTATTGCTCAATAAACATAACATATCACTTGGGTAATATAGTACTCTGTACTTGGTCAATACTAGACTTGTTTGGGCAATACTAAACTTCCAACTTAACTTTGCTAACTACTTGGTGAACACTATAGTCACTCGGTGATTTTATTTTTCTTTATCCTTGTCACTCAGTTTAGCTTGTGTAGCTTAATACATTACAATATTACATGATTGAAAAATAATCAAACCAATATTAAATTATCATTATCCAAATCATTCAAATTTCCATTGAATTCCATCCTTATCAACTCTATCTTCAACATACTTTCTTCAAATCCTCTTCATCAATCAAATGATATGGAACTCTACTAAATTAGCATAATGTCTAGCCTACCAAGATTTTACATCAGCTACAACATAACAATTGATATGAATCTCTTACATGAATTCATAGCATCACCAGTTATATTATTAGCTAGGGATAACACCCATGTGAGTTTGCATATCATATTTGAAAATTTTTTAATTCTATATTTGTAGTGACAATAAGAAACCCACATTTTGTTCTTGCAAATTGTTGTTATTTCTTTATTTCTATTATATGTTTATGGTATTAAGTGGAGAACCCTTCATAATGTTGTATCATTCTAGGAGTTCTTGAGTGTGTGGACATATCATTAACTGTGAGGTAGTTTACACAAGGATAGTAGTTTGGGTTGTGTGTGTAGATGGATCACTGATTGTGAGATAGTTTACACTAGGGTTTCAAAAGAAGTTCAAAAATGCCTCCAAAAGGAGAGTGCATTGGAAGAGCTATACGTGTTACACCTAAGGGTTTTAGATTCCTCTAGAGACAAATGCCAACATTGGAAGAAAAAATGCATAGAGGAATAAATCTTGGCAGAATAGATGAAAGTGAGGATGAAGGAGAATAATAGAAAAATGTTGAAGAAAAGGCAATTTTGAACCACAAATAAGAAAGGCTTTTTAAGGCCATTTCCAATATTGGAAAAAGACATACGTATGAGGATCCCACATTTTCAAGAAATCTCAACCTAGAGGAATTGATTGAGTGAATCAATCAGTGAGGCCACATAATGGTTCCCACTTTCCATCATAAAGAAATCAAATGGAAAGTGTGGGTTCCATTTTAAGAGGCTTCGAATGAAGCCTAGCCTTTGAATGAAGGTCTTGGGGGATTTATTCGAAGCCTTTGTACTAAGGGCTTCAAATGAAGCCTTGGGCTTCATTTGAATCCCAATGTGACACTTAGACCTAGGGAATTTGAATGAAGCCCAAGGCTTCATTCAAAGACCTTATTACTACCAAAAAACTCTTTAAATTCCATTTATTTCACTTTTTGTCTCATTCTAATTTCGGCAAGTTGGTGGATCAGGGGGCTTATAATGAAGTTTGTGATGTTGTAACTTGTATCAAAATCTTCACCTACCATTTTTAACCTCTTTCAAGCATTTGAGTATGTATTATCTTCCTCTTATGTATTTTATATGAATATTTAATTATTTTAAATGAATATTCAATTATTTTTAATGAATGTTTAGTTATTTTTAATGAAAGTTTAGTTTTTTTTTAATATATCTTAATTAGTGTTATGTTTATATATTTTCATAGTTAGTTTTATTTACATAGAAATGTATTTTTTTATTATGCCAAATAATTTTGAACACAACAATAGTTAGAAAATATTGAAAAAACATAGTTAAAACTATAGTTGGAAAAAATAATGGGTTAAAAAAATAATAAAACTCTAGGTCTAGATAGAAAACAAAAAACAAAAATCTAGGACTAGGTGGATATAAATCATAAAATAATTTAAATCACTCTCTCCTTTCACTTTCTCTCTCCATACTCTCTCTCCTCACTTTTCTCTCTTTACTCTCTCTTCGCTTTCTCTCTTCTCACTTTATCTCTTTTTACTTTCTCTCCCCTCACTTTCTCTCTTCACTATCTCTCTTCACTCTCTCTATCTCTCCTCATTGCCTCTCTCCCTCTCTCTCCCTCCCTCCTCACTCTCTTTCTCCTTACTGTCTCTCTCCTCTCTCTTCACTCTCTCCTATTGCTCTCTCTTTACTCTATCTCTCCTCACTACCCCTCTCTCCCCTCTCTCTTCTCACTCTCTCTCCTCACATTCTTAGGTAGTTAGATGTTTAAATATACATGTATTCAATTTGTATACATTTGTTTTAGATATTTAGCTGTGAAATTCAATTTTTAGTTTTAGATGTACATTTAAAAAATAAATCATGATGCATGTACATTTAATTTATTTTTATTTGCACATTAATACCTAATTAAACCTATTAACTCCTACTAAGACCTATATTAAGATGTAATATGACCTAGTAACCCTTAATAGGATAGTTCTTAGGACCTAATATGACCTCTTAATTTAAATGACATATTAAAATGTCTAATATGACCTATTAAAACCTAATAGTCCACCTCTTAAGATGTAGTAGGATAGGTATTAGAATTTAACAGGGCCTAGTTAACATTTAATTTGCACATTTTACCCATGTAGATGTCATCACATGATAAAGATCAGGATCAAGGAATGGATCATGAGAAACCTTAGGGTTAGGGATAGGATCATCGTTAGCCTCAAGATAAATAACAAGGACATGATCATGGGTAACCTCAAGGTAAGGGATATGATCTTGGGAAGCCTCAGAATCAAGATCAGGAACATGGACATGGACAAGGACCATGTTTTGATGTACCCCCTATTCACTCTAACAAACATGATGTGGATGATATATTCTATTTTGCATCTATAGATATGGCACAACTCAGATAGTAAATTGATAGATTTGATGATCATTTATATAGAGGTATTTATGAGTAGATTTTGATGAGTCTTCAAGATCTTGTTGATAGACTTAGATCACGTATTACATTCGTGCCATTGTCTATTGATACAATTTTTGCATAACTTAGAGAAGAGGTCATGAGTGATATGTCAATAGCCTTACTTTAGATCTTGGTCCCTAAGGAGATTATAAAATGAGAAGTATTTCCAGATTATGAGGTTACAAGATGCATTATGCTACATATTGCATGCATTATATACCTTTAATTTCTCACAACACATGGTTGTTATCCCAATAATGACCAAATACCATTATATTTTTCCCAACAATTGTATGTGGAGTTTTATTTGGGTCACAATGTTAACTATTTAGATCTTCTAGGATATTATGGTCAAGGATGTGGTAGAGTTGTAGATTGTGATGAGTAAAATCAAGATGGTGTACTTTGACATGATCCTTGATAATTGGTTGCTCAAAGGAATCCAATAGTGACACTAGTGATGGATGCTACTACAAATAGAGTTGTTATTTCTTCTTAGAGGAAAGCAATTGATAGAATAGGACACATTGCTACTACAATCATTAACATTATATTTGACACTCTAGGTAGATATATTATGAGTAGACCTAGTCAGTGCAGATCATCTTCAAAGGCATCATCTAGTACTCCACCTATGGTTTTGAGTAATGAGCTTTATAGAGCTATACATCTTCCCACTCCAAGAGATATATGGGGCCTTAGTGGGGAGTGCAAACATATGGATCTAGCCTTGTATTTTTTAGATGATCTTTTATAGGCATATTCATACATTGTTGATATTTAGAGCATACATTTATAGGAAGTCACACATAGGATTAGAGGTACACAATAGTCTAGACATGACTTTGGTGATCAACACTCATCACAACACTTGACATATCACTCAACTCAACACTCAAATAAACACATAGATGAGCACTCATCACATTATTCAACACTCTAATGCACAAAACTTTATTGGATATCCAGTTGAGGGAATACGAGTCATAGATTTTTGTATTAGTACTAAAAGACTAGACATTCTTTAGGAGAAGGTACGAGAGTAGAGTGAAATTGATGTTGGGATGGGATCATCAATGGAGATGATATTTGGTCTCATGATCTCTAAAATTTGCACCTAGGCTGAGTTCTAAAATTTAGTCACTTCAAGAAACATGGAAATACTCTTGGATAGTGGGTGTACCAGGAATATGAGTGAATCTTCATATTCTAGGCTGGTTCCTTATGATGCTTCACCTTTTTTCTCTTCAAACATAAATTTAAAATTTGAAAGGGAAAGAGATAAAAGAATAACATAAATTAGAACATAATACTAAGGTAATGCACTAAAAATTACTTACAATACTCAGAAAGCTAAATAACTTGAACACTAGAATAACAAATCTAAGCTCACACAACTTGTTTTTCCTTAGTAAGCACATCAATAATTTATAGAAAGGTCTAAGTGCCTAATTTCTCTATAAAGGAACCAAAAATTTCATGATAAAGAGCCTATAACACCTACTTGACACTATTTATGTTGGAAGATTGGTTTAATGATGATATGTTACATTCATGACTGAGTTTGTCATTGATGTCAACATAGCATGTTTGATGTCTTTTGTGGTATCTGACAGAAGAACAATGGAAAGATCAAGTTGGTATGGATGGCTAGTTGAGCATGATAACCACCTAAGGTTATGGGAGATACCTCTAACTATCTAGCATATTTAGTTAATATCAGAAGTAGAAAGGATAAGTCTAGAAGAAGTTATGTAAGTTTTGGTGACGTGTGTTTTGAGATAGAGTTTACAAAGGCATGTTCTGGTAAACTTGTTATATCTATTAGCAAAGTTGATATCTTGAGTATTAAGGTTAAGGACATGGAGAAGACATGTTGAAGATGACATGGCTAAGCTCCCTCATCATAATATTATGCGTATATAAAGTTATTCAAGTTGCAAGGCCAAAGATTTTTGTTATCACTAAGTGTAACATGTTCTTAATGTGGTCCTATAACAATTAATTGAGAAGGACTAAAAACTGAATCAAGGAATTATTTTATGAACTTGGTATAAAGGAAGGATATTTTCCTTTATCATGGTAATGGATATATGAAAAATGTGAATATTTGGAAACCAACAGAGAGTGTGGAATGTGAAGTTAAGAAAAGCAGTGCAAAACTGAAGGAAACTTCATTCTTGAGGTTTTGCTGAGTGATCCAAGGTTTGGTATTTGGATCTGAGGTTCGTGATCTAGTCTACAAGGTCTACCAGTAATAGGTTTGATTGAAAGGATAGATGAAAGAACAAGCAAGGAAGACAAATAATAGTAAATTACTTGTTTGAGCAGTGAGCTCTTCTTGTAGTTGAAATTGCATGTTTGAGGAGTGAGCTCTTCTTATTGTTGAAATTTCACTTTTGGGCAGTGGGCTCTTCTTACATACATTGTACCATAGCTCCTAACAAGGATTAAAATTCTTGTAACATAGACTCATTGTACTAAATTTTGTAATATACTCCTAATAGGATCCATACTCTAATAAGGAATATTTATATTAGTACATCATCTTGTGGGCATCATTCCCACCAAGGTTTTCCCTTTGATCAAGGGTTTCCCTAGTCAACATATCTAGTGTAATTGTTTATGTGCATCTTTGTATGGTTGCAATTTACTTTGGTTTAATGGTTAAGTCTATTTTAAAAAGATAAGGGTTTTAATTGTTGGATAACTTATTCATCCCCACCTCTTAGTTATCTTGGTGGACTATTGTTTCTAACATTTCATAAACTACACATTGCACCTATAATAGAAAGGGTATGACATGGTGAGAAAAATCTGAAAGAAAATCATTCTTTGCACTAAAAAAATTATCAATCACACTGATACATAGTTCTACAAATACAAGAGGGTAGAAAAAATTGATAAAAATGGTATCTAAGGTTATCTTTCTTACTATCATAAAATAAGTTGCAAGAAATAGGCAAGAATGAGAAAAATGATTGAACAAAAATCACAAGTCCCCTAATCTACTAAAACTAGAATTTTTTACTCCACATCTTGGAAATCCCTCTTATAGAGAAGGATTGCGAGAAGCTTTAGATGGGAGGACACATGTCAAAATATGACTAAAAAAATGAATACAAAGATATTTCTATAATGTCACATTTAAAGCATTCTCCGTATTTGGACAAAACTAGGAAAGTAGTTGCAAAATTGGTAGGTGACACTTACTCCATGAGTCTTCAATTTAATTATGTTTGTCTTCTATTGCCTTTAGTTGTAAAACTCTTCAATTGCCTCTGTTAGTAGAGACTTAACATTTCCAATAGCTTTTGAAATATTAATTTCCCTCTTGGTGGGCCGCTTAGTGCATTTGATTTCATCTAAGTCTCTTACTACCTTACTCCACCTAAAAATTAGATCTCTATCATTGCTATGTAGATCAAGCATCAATGCTCATCTTTCTCAACTCTATTTCCTCCTACTCTAGCTCTACAATCTGAGCCTTAAAATTGGTGTTTTATGCCACCTCAATGGAATGTCAACATAACTTATTTAGCCTAGTAAGCACCACATGTCACATTTTTGCACCTTCACAACTGTATTTCCTTGTTGACCACATTGACTTGTGAGACAACGATCTCTTGATTCAACCCTTTTATTACAACCTCACAACTACTTATCATTTCAATTTATTAACCCATGTGATCTTTCCATGACCGCCAAACTAAAATTTTTGTAAAATCACAACCACTAGATACAAAGCTCTTCTAAATTGTGTGATGTTTCAAACACTACTTTGACTAACCACCACCTCTTCTCACAACTTCACAACCAAAAATC
Organism: Cupressus sempervirens; assembly: GCA_028749045.1. Lineage (NCBI taxonomy): Eukaryota > Viridiplantae > Streptophyta > Pinopsida > Cupressales > Cupressaceae > Cupressus > Cupressus sempervirens. Next base: position 533,045,753 of record CM053789.1, read on the forward strand.
ATAACTGCAGATGAAACCTTGTGATGTTTCACTTAGCCTTTAACTCAACTATTGTGATTACATATTGCAAGCTCACAACCTAAGGTTTTAACTTAGCCAAACCTTGCAAAGGTTTGATCTAAGTTTTCATTACTTTGCAACTTAACTTTCACTTTAATTCAAACTTTTGTGATGGTGCGATGACCATTTCCTTTGACCATCAGATGCTCTTCACAATTTCACAACTAAAAATGTTTCTATTAGCTTAACCATGTGATGTTGTGATGATTGTTAACTTGACTTTTTTCTCATTTATTACTACTTTGCAACTTGAAAAAAATTCAATGCTTTATAGCCTACAACATTGCAAACTATTTGAATCTAACTATTTCCTTTCAATCACAATCTCACAACTTGAAAATATAACTCAACACTGAACCCTGTGAAGTTGTTGACTATATGTTATTGATACTTCACCACCTTAACCCTGAGTTACTCTTAACCATTTGCGATGATGAGATAACCATTTGACTTAATCGATACTATCTTTCACACTTTTGCAACTTATAAACTGGAGTTTATCTAACCGCTTGCGATCATGGGATGGTTTAAAATTTGACTGCATGGCTTTTTATCACCTCTTCATAACTTAACATATCTTGAGCTTGATACTTCCTATGATCATATGATCTCTTGACTTTTTTTGGAATAGGACACATGTCATCTCATTGTTTTCTCACTTTAGCTATTCTTTGTGCATCTTTGAAAAGCAAGAAAGCAATAGGTGTTGATTTTCTTTTGATCAATGACTTCCATAAAGTAAAGATCTTTTATCACAATCAAAAAATCTAACCAACGTAAGCATGCCATTTGGACCACTTATTCTAATGCATTCCTTTTTGTGGCCTTCAACTAAGTCTAGTCCCACCACCTCCACATGTTGAATCCTCTCTTTCTCACTTTGGTTATTTCTCATGCAACTTTATAAAGTGAGAAAGTGACAGGTGTTGATCTCTTAAGATCTGACAGCTGGGAAGATGTATCATTTGATATTTCTTGAAAACCAAAGGGGGTCCTATAGGGACAAGTGTCAACTCATTTATTTCTCACTTTAGTTATTCTTCATGCATCTTCCAAAAGCAAGAAAGCAATGATTGTCAATCATCTAAGATCTGACAATCATGAAAAAAACTCTTCTTGGTCTAAGAAACTAAAATAAAACATAAGGTGGGCTAACCAAAGGTAAACCTAGGTTGAAGAAGGGTCAAGTGCTAGGGTAAAAGAATTTTCATAAAAATACTTAAAATACTGCACATAAATTATATAATAAAAGGTTTTAAGGCTCTATTTAAAAACCTTCACGTGCATATTTGAAAATGTGAACAATGTCAACAATTTTAGAGACCTTACTAGGAATAGTTGATAGTAGTTCTACCAATTTGCATAGTGAACTAAAAATTGGTAACATTTTTGGTGAACTCTTCTTAATGGTGGCCTACTAGACATCAAACCCAGTAGCTTTAGATAGTCCATTGGGCTAGAGTCAAAATGTTGTTTGAGAATGAGTGAGTGTCATAGCCAGGTGCTCATATTTGAATGTATGTATTTGGATTTATCTATTGGACTAAAAAATGGCTATGAAATCTGAGGATATTATTCCATTCACATGCATACAAAATTACTTTACTTTGCTAATCTCTTTAGAAACTTGGAAACCTTTTATTGAAAGTAGGAAACAATAAAACTAAAGACTATTTGGCTAAACTATTTTCCTTTTCTCCTTAGTTTGTAATGATAAATAGGCATGTAGGAAAACTCAAAAATATGGAAAAATGAAAAACATTTGACCATTTTGTGGAATATTTTCTCAAGAAAGAGGGAATTTTCACTTCTCCATGCTGATTGAAAAAATTAGCTTCTTGGAAGAGATCAACATGTTGGATTTGTTCTTTTTCGTCAACATCCTTAGACAGGGGTGTTTACATAACCAAGATCTCCTCACTTGTCTCAAATTGAGACAAATATCTTATTGGGAAATCTCTCAAGAAGGTGAAATCAAAATTCTTTATGCTGTTATTTCTCTTTTTAGCTCTTTATCATGGCTATCTTGCATAGTTAGTTCTTCTTCCATGGTCAAACAACCATCATTTTCTATTAGCACAAATTTCAAATCATTATGGCTACAAGCTTGTAAAAAGCTCTTATCAGTAAATGGTTCCAACATAAATGTTTCATCATCAATTAATGAAACATACTACATAGTATGACTTTCTTCTTCAATAGGAAAATGCTTAGGCATTAAGATGTATTTTGTCACCAATAAAACATTTGACATATGAAAATCAATATTATCATAGAAATCTTCAATAATGGTATCAAAAAGGTCTTCTCCCAAGCCTTGGTCAACTTCCATGTCTTGGGAATATACTTCTTCATCTATAGAGTCTTCAACCAAAAAACCACCACAATAATCCATATCCTCCAACTATGGAAAACTTGTTGTTAATACGCTTGTGAGCATATCTTCTTCATTTAGCTCAACAAAGAGGGTAGTTCATTAGACCAATACATGACCTCTTCCCATTCAATAGGAAACTCTCTTTCAACCATTTTTGATTGCTCAACATCATGCTAAAATAACATAGGCAACTTAGCAATAAAGTTTGGTATCTCTTGTAACTCCTGGATCTTCTCTTGAAACTCCTCTATTTGTTCTACTAGCTTTGAATTGAAAACAATAACTTCATTTTTAGCTCTTTGGTCCTAAACAAGTATACATGGGATAACCTTGAAAAGGTTGGGCATTTCATAACCTAGATTTTTGGTCCAAGCAAGCTGCCATGGTTGCTTGATACTTTGATTATTAGGTTCAGGCTCAATTTGAAGATTAAGGAAGTGACTTGGCTAACTTTGTTCATTTAAAGGCTCATGAAGGGGATGTTCTATCTTTTTTGCAATACTATGACCTTTAAAACTTGGAATTTCAAAATTAGGGGACCTCCTTGGGTATTGTAGAGGTTCATCTTGCTTAAAGCTTGGAATGGGAATCTGGGGAAAACCAATTTGCCAAAAACTAGCAACTTTTCTTTTTGAAGGCTTTTGTGCTTCATTTGCTTGTATTTGAGTAATCTTGAGTTGTAACTATTCCTCAATTTTTTTCTATTATAATTCTTCCTCCTACTGCAACTTGAGGATGGCTTGATGAGAATGATTGAAAATATTACATGCCTTAGATACCATGCTACAAACATATTGATCATGCTCCCACATTTCCTTGTCATTATGCAATTCCTTAATCCAACAAGTCACGTAGAGTATAACAAAAGAAAAATCCCCATGATCTATTTTTGGGTATGGATTTTCAACATGGTTGAAACTCTTAGAAAGGTCAACAAAAACAAATCCTAAACTATCTAATCGATCTTGGATCTCTCCTAGTTTTGATATGGGATCATCATAGGGATCTATAAGAGATTAAGTAGGTATAGGTTCATTGTAGGCATATTGCAATAGTTGGCTTTGATAGGGCTGAAAAAGGCTTTCTTGGATAGTATTCTCATGAAATTTTCAAGAACATGCAAATTATTCATCCAAGTATACATATTTTTCTTGAAAATTTGATATTTCTATTCATCTAAAAAGTTATAAATCAGAATATGAATATATCATTAACATAGCAGCACTTGATCTTAAGAAACCAACTAGTTTCCTTCCATAGAGTCACCAGATGTGTATTTTTTTTTTGCCTCCAAAGCTAGAAATTATTGTTGTACACATCAAACAACAATAATATAATGAATTTTTTTGGATCAAAACAACCCAAATTGTCCCATCGAGCGTGCCAAAATTGTTATCTCTAAAAGTTGCATCTAGACTAAATTTTGAAACTCAGTCACTTCAAGAAACATGGAAACACTCCTGGGTAGGGGTGTACCAGGAATAGGAGTGAATCTTTGGGTTCTAGGCCAATTCCTTATGATGCTTCACCTATTTTCTCTTCAAACATAAATTTAAAACTTGGAAGAGAAAGAGATAGAAGGATAAAAAAAATTAAAACCTAAGACTAAGGTGATGCACTGAAAACTACTTACAACACTTGGAAAGCTGAAACATTTTAACACAAAAATAACAAATCTAAGCTCACACAACTTGTCTTTCCTCAACATGCACATCAATAATTTACAAAAAGGTCTAAGTGCCTAATTTCTCTATAAAGGAGCTAAAATTTTCACAATATAGAGCCTATAACACCTTCTGGACATGATATGTAACCTACTCATTAAACTTATAATAGAAAGGTATGACATGGTGAGAAAAATTTGAAGGAAAATCACTCTTTTCACTAAAAAATTCATCAATAACACTAATACACAATTCTAAAAATATAAGAGGGTAGAAACAATTGATAAAAATTGAATCCAAGGTTATCTTTCTTACTATCATAAATTGGGTTACAAGAAATAGGCAAGAATGAGAAAAAGGATTGAACAAAAATCACAAGTCCCCCAATCTACTAAAACCAAATTTTTTTTACTCCACATCTTGGAAATCCCTCTTATAGAAAGGATTGTAAAAAGCTTTAGATGGGAGGATGGATGTCAAAATTTGACTAGAAAAATGAATACAAACATATTTCTATAATGTTACATTTAAAGCATTATCTATATTCAAACAAAACTAGGAAAGTAGTTGCAAAATTGAAAGGTGACATTTATTGTACAAGTCCTTAATTCAATTATGTTTTCTTCTACAACCTTTAGTTGTAAAGCTCTTCAACTACCTCTGCTAGTAGAGCCTTAACATCTCCAACTACTTCCAAAACATTAATTTCCCTCTTGGTGGGCCTCTCAATGCATCTAATTTCATCTAAAGTCTCTTACTACCTTTCTCCACTTAAAATAAGATGTTTATAATTTCTATGTAGATTGAGCATCAATGCTCATCTTTCTTAGCTCTGTTTTGTCCTGCTCTAGATCTATAATCTGAGCCTTAAACCCAATATTTTTTGCCACCTCAATGGAATGTCAACATAACTTATTCATCTTAGTCAATACAATGTATCACATTTTTGTGCCCTCACAATTGTATTTCCTTGTTGACCATGTTGACCTATGAGACACTGATCTCTTGATTCAAGCCTTTTATCACAACCTCCCAACTACTTATCATTTTAGTTTATTAACCCATGTGATCTTGCAATGATTGTCAAATTGACCTTTTCAGAACATTGTAACTAACAAACATACAGCTCCTCTAAATCATGCAATGTTGCAAACACTGATATGACTAACCAAAACCTCTCTTCATAGTTTTACAACCAAAGATCATAACTACATATGAAAACTTGTGATGTTGTGCTTATCCTTTAACTCACCTGTTTTTATTACATATCACAAGCTCACAACCTAAAGTTTTAAATTACAACCAAACCTTACAAAGGTGTGATCTAATTTTTTGCTACTTTACAACTTAATTTTCACTTTAATTCAAACCTTTGAGATGGTGCAATGACCATTTCCTTTGACTCTTAGATGCTCTTCACAATTTTGTAACCAAAAATGTTGCTCTTGGATTAACTGTGTAATGCTATGATGATTGTTAATTTGACTATTTTCTCATTTATCACTACTTTTCAACTTGAAAAAACTTCAATGCTTTCTAGCCTGTGATATTGCGATAACTATTCGAAGCTAATTGTTTCCTTTCAATTACAACCTTGCAACTTGTAAATGTAACTCAACACTTAATACTATGATGTTGTGAGTACATGATTTCACCACTTTTCTACCTTAACCTCAGGTTACTCTTAACCATTTACGACAATGCGATAACCATTTGAATTAACTATTGTTGTCTTTCAAACCTTTGCAACTTAGAAACTAGGTGTTAAAAATGGAGGATTTTTGGGTTATTAAAAGATTATTAGTGGAATTAAAAAGGGGGAAATGGTTACAAATTTTTTTAACAAAGTGAGAGAGCTATTTCCCGAAAGAAGACTAACAACCTTTATTGTAGGGGGGCTTGCATCTGCCTCTTTCTTGATCAAAAGACTTCATTATTGTTGCTCGCAATTGTGAAAAGGATCTTTGATAAGCTTTGGATTAGAGGATATACTAAATTATACTGTTTATGGTGGTGTTTGGGGATGAAAACAAAGAACACACAGAGCTAGAGAGGAAGAGATAACCTAAAAGATAGATATGAAGATGCAAAAGTGTACATTGGTAACCTGAAAGACAAGATTGATGATCTAAAATATAGCAAAGAATCAATTATGCAAACTACTAATAATGATGAAGTAGGAGATCTTTAGAAGGAAAATGAGATCTTGAAACATTAGCTGAAAATTATAGAACTTAAGAAATATAGCCGCAAGAATGAACTAGAACTAAAAACTAAGAATGCAGATCATAGATCCCAATTAAGTTAAATTACATATGAACTAGATACTATCAAGATTGAACATGTTCAGTTAGAAAAGTACAACATTATTGTGAAAGGAGAATCAACACAAGCTAAGAAACAATTAGAGAAACTTTATTCCAGTAGTGAAAAGATATATCAACAAATATTTCACCATAGAAATTCTTATGACAAGACAATATTTGGATATTGGATTGGAGAGAAATCAGCAAGAAAGTTGCAATCACAAAAGAAATAGATCTAATTATTGAATCCCCTAAGGAATCTAATTTGAGTAAGGTAGAATCAAGCACATCTACTCAAGTATCAAAGGAAGCCGAGTTAATTGATTTTTCAGCTAAACCTGATGAACTTAAGAAAATAAAGAAAGTTGATAAACCTAAGTAGGATGAACCACCCAAGGAAGTAAGGCATGAGTTTAAAGGTAGATGCTTCATATGTAATGAGGTTGGAAAAATGAAAAGAGATTGCACAAGTAAGCCTTTTAAACCCCTTACTAATTTCTATTGTTATAGTTGTCATAGTCATGGACATAATGTAGTAGAATGTAAGAAACCTAAGTTTGATGGTAATAATGCAAATAGTAGAATGTCTAAGAATACTTACTCTATAGGAAATGAAAGAGGAAGATCACAGAATAGATCCAATGATGGAGAGACATCTAATGGAGAGAAGAACTAGTTCATGTGTTACAAGTGTAACAAACTTGGACACATTGCAAGGAATTGCATAGCACCTGAGAATAAAAAAGGAACTAATTAGAGAAGAAATGCACATGTACATCAGTTATGTAATAACTTTAGACACATAGTGAGATATTACATAATGGACAAAAGGAACCTTAACAAGAATCTAAATAACAGAAGGAACAACAATAGAATGACAGAAAAATGATAATGGCAGTGACCAAAATTAGAAGAAAGTAATTAAGGAACATGTTGATGAACTCAAAGAAAAATTTGTGAAAACTAAAGATCTAGAAAGCTCTTATATAGTTTTGGAGGAACAATTTTTTGATGCACCTGATAGTGAAGTCACATATTGTTTGTGACTCATCATACCTAAATTAAGAAGTTTTAGTAGAGGCAATGCATCAATTGGCTAGAACTAATGTTAGAAAGAGAGTTGGAAGTTATGCAGTTAATAGGAGGCTAAGGATATAGAGAGAAGGCTATGGTAAAGTGTACAAGGCTTGATATGATCTCAATGAGTAGGAATTGAGAAATCAAGCTTACTAGTAAATAGAGACAATATTTGAATCTATGATAGATATACATTTAATGCATATTGCAATTTGAAATGATTTGAGGATAGTAAGCAACATTGTATGTACCATTTGTTCATGTGATGTGCCTTGAGTGAATTGAAGAGCTATTGGACAAAAAATTAAAGTGCGAAGTGAAGATTGTAAAGAGGAAACTTGTAGAAGCCCTATCATGCCTAGGCACATGTATGTTGGTGTATCTCAAGAGCCACTTAGAATGTTCCCTGGCCAACTCCTTCACATCATTCAATTGATTTGGAAATTCCTCTATGGCCACGTGTATGCCTCCGCTAACTTTCTAGAGTTCTACAACTCTATTTTGATTATTGGAAGATACATTAGTCAGAGTATCTAAAAATTTGGAGGAATTCTCCTTCATGAAATTTATCCCAATGAGTGCTTTCCCCTAGTCACTAGTCTGTGAATCTATATGTAGCCCCCTCATGAGTTCAAATCCTCTATCTTGGGTCTTCTTCACTTTATCCTCTATTTCCTTAAGTCCTTTTTCTGCTAATAAGATCATTTCTGACTTTTTGAATCTAGTATTTTAGTGTTTATAGTCACAATTTCAATGGCTAGTCAAAATGTGTTGATGTGAGTGATAAACCATAATATGATTTTAAGAAACATCCATTTGTTTCATTATTGGATGATTTGCTAGGTGCATTTTCACAAGTTCCAGAAAATATGTTACATCTTGAGGATATAAGAAGTTATATTCACTATAAAATGGAGATTATAGGTGATGATGAAATTCATCAAGACTTAGGAACCATGTGCAATAATGGCTTATCATTGAAGTCTGAGTATGCACACCTAGAAGATTTAAATTTGGTAACGTATATGTTTCATATAGAGTTTGACAATTACGATTTGACCCAAATCACTTTGAGTAGTGTACATGATGATATGTTTTTGTTAGGTGATGAGAAAATTGTCATTGAAAATGACCTAATTCATAAGGTTACAAGATTAACTAATGAAGGCTATAATCCTTTTAATGAGAAGAATGTTAGGAAGATGGTTGAGACAAACTTGAACACAAGGTTTGACAGAAGGAGCGTGAAGGTAGACTCCATTCAAGACAAAGGAGTAAAATTACTAAGCAAGATATTAGGGTACAAGTTAAACCATGGATCAATGATTAATTCCATACTAGCCAGATTTCTACATCAAGCTTATGTAATGGCTATGCAAGGAAGAAAATTTAATTTGTGCCAGATTACTAGATTTCAATTGTTAGATAACATTGCAAATATTAAGAAAACCAAGAACACAGTTTTTAGATTTGAGTCCTTGTTGATTGATATATTCTTCTATGCTACAAGGAAGTTTCTTAGATTGATAAGTTGGGATAGAAATGAGTGTACAATGAAGATGGTGTCTCAATGCTATAGATCTAAGCCATAAAATGTTAGAGATGATGACATTGATAGGATGATGAGGAGTTTCTAGTAAAAAATGAAACTAAGGTATAGAATACCTCCCTTAAAGGTAGAAGAATTATATTTCATGGTGGAAATAGATAACACCTACATGGAAGTAGTGATACCAATAGTAAAATTTATAGAGCCTATGGGATATGAGATGAGTGCATGCTCATAGAAGGGTATGTGCAAATCATACTCCAATCAGAAAAGGATACAACATGCCCTAGATGGGGTACTTATGAAGAAGAGATGGGAATAGTTAATTAATAACTCTATAGCAAGGAAAACAAGAAAAAGGTAGAGAAGAGATGGATTCCATCCTTAAGGAATCTAACATGAATAGGAAAGAGTTTGCTAAGATTAAAGGCATTTCCATGGAGATGAAAGCTAGTAGACAAACTAAAGTGTTGACAACAACTCCCATTGTTGTTGTAGGACCTTTAGAAGGAGTGATAGTAGCACAACCTTGTGTGTAAGCCCCTATTGTGTTTTATGTAGTATTTGCACAAGTGCAACTAGTTAGAACAAGGGATAAACAACGTAGGAGGTAGACAGAGGTGGAAGCACCTATTGCATAGAGAAAGTTTGAGATATTAGTAAGGGTAAAGGGAGAACCTACACCATCAACTAATAAAAGGGTCAAGCAGACCACCAAAAAACTAGGAAAAAGGAGAAAGTTAATGAAAGTAAGAAGTTCTAAGTGTTCTGAGGATGAAGCTAGAGATAAATCTATTGAACAAGATGTGTAGGGAGCCCAAAAAATAGTTGGAAAAAGAGCTTGGAAACCCAAGGTAAAGAATCTAAACATGCAAATAATTAATGATGATAATTTTGTATAGTTAAATAAGTATTCTAATATGTATAGCAATATGGATAGAAGGCAGTTAAAGAATGCTATTATAAGGAATATGATTTTGAGGAACAAGAAGTTTGAGAATATACAAAATAAGATACTTGAAGACTTATATAATAGGTTAATCAACAGAAAAAAAAGAGTGTTAGAAGAGGATCTAAGTATAAGGATCACAAAAGTAAATAAAATGTGTGATGTTGACTCCAAGGAGGACTCAAAATTTTTTTGAAGGGTGTTAAGACCTTGTTGAGGAAAAAAAGAAGAGTAATTCTTCATATGGGAGGCAATTGTGAGGATTTAAGGAAATAAAAAGAGGAGGCAATTGTAAAGTATATGACTACAATGCTTAAGGTGCGTGTGCAGTCAAAGCTTGAAAACTTGATATATGTGTATGTACATAAACCTTTTGAGGAAGAGGAAGAAGTGAAGGAGACACAATAGAAACCTTCATCACCTCACATTGTTATGGGTACTGAATCCATGCAAGTGGATAGTATGCACATAACTATAGATACAAAGGAGAATTTTTTTCAGGATATGGAGAAAATATTGTTGGCAATATCAGCAACATCAATGCATACACTAGCTTGAATGAGGAAGAATAGAAAAAGAATGAAGAAGAAGAAAATAGAAAGGAAGAATAGATAAAGAGGAATGAAGAAGAAGGAAAGAGGAAGAAAGAAGAGGAAGAAAAGAAGAAAGATGAGGAGGAAGAAAAGAAAGAAGTAGAAAGGATAGTTGAAGAAAAGAAGAAGGCTAAGGAAGAGAAGAAGAGCATAGAACTAAAAGTAGTTCCACTCTTTCCTACAATAGCTCTAGTAACAACATCAGAAACATCAACAATAGTAGTAGTAACATCTAATGATGATGATGATAATAAGGGTTTAATAAGAACCTTAAGAAAATTGTTTGAGAAGAAAAAATATGAGAAGTCTTTAGAGAAGAATCTAGCTAAAGTCTTGGACAGAATACAGAAGGTAGTTGCTACAACTGTAGAAAATCTAGACTTGCAATCAAAGGCCAAATGAGTGAGCTTCATAAACTCATTACCAAATTGCAGCAACCAGATGCCAAAATTGAAGATTTCAAAGTTGAGATAGAAAAGGTTCACAATTCTCTCAAAAGAATTTAGTTTTACAAAGAAAAGATATTAAGAAAATTCTATCATCCAAAGTTGTCATTTTGCAAAGACAGTTGGAGGAGTGTCTTGTAGCTAAGACATCCTATGACAAGTTTTCCTATACTAAATTGAGCGTAATTAGAGTGGCATCTTATGCACTTTGCACTCTCATTAGTATAGTTGATACAGTAAAAGTGAACTAGAAGAAGGACTTTGACAAGATGAAATATGATTTTGCAGATTGCATTTCCAAAATGACAAGCTAATCAACAGAAGGTAACAAAGTTTTGTAGATACAATTTTTGACACCTTTGCCATTGATGTCAAAGGGGGAGTATTAAGTAAAGAAAAATTGTATAGATGTAAATGTATATGTAATGGGGAGCTTATGTATGTATCAATGTAAAGGAGTGATAAGGAATGTAATGATCTATCAAAACATGAAAAAAATTGTTATGTTTTGAAGACAATTGTGTGTAGTTACTTTTATTTGTTTTTGTTATGTATGACATCATTTTGGGATTTAGCCAAATTTTCCAAATGTTTCCATCAATGCCAAAGGGGGATATTTTTGTCAATATGATTAGATAGATGTCTTGATGATTTTCATTTATGGCAACATACATTCAACATTTCATTTATGCATTTAGAGTTAGAAAATTGTCAAGTGTTAGAAAATTTATAGCAACATAGAGAAAATATGTTAAGTGTATGGCTGACTCGTTGAGAGGTAGATCATGTGTAGTTAAGGAAAGCTTCATGAAAGTATCATGATGACATGTGCCAATTCCTAGATGTGTATAGATATTATGATGTGAGTTATGATTGAAATACCAGTATGACTATTTAACAGTGTAGAACAAAGCATAGAAGAAAATTGGGTTGTATGGTCTTAGGAGTTATTTTGGTTACAAAATAATTACTAAGTTATGATGAGATGACTATGTGGATATTATTCCATAAGCTATTTTATATAATGTCAAACATGTAAACACATGGAGGCCGACTAAGCAAAGTTTTGTAAACATGAAAGATATAAGTAAAGATCTTATCTTGTTTAGATAAGTGTGCTATCGATGATAGATGAGAAAGTGTTATGTGATGCAAACTATTATACAAAAAGCTTGAAAGATATGTGAGCCTTATGTGATATGAGATATGATGTATGATCAGATTAAGTGCGAGTTACAATAGTAAGAACGTATTGTATGTATACCTATCTTATGAAGAATTGATTTCTTTAATTGCATATTAGGGCAATGGGCTCTTCTTGAATACATAATATTTTTTCTACCAACTTCTAACATGGTTGAGGCTTCTAACAAGGCCTAGTCTCCTAACAAGGACTTGAGACACTATATGTACTTCATAGATTCCTAACGGGGTCAATATCCTAAATAGAATCCTATTGTTTAGTGAGTCATCTAGTGGGTATCATCCCCATTGGGGTTCTCCCTTGGCCAAGATTTCCCTAGTTAAAAAATAATGGTGTTATGAATTATCTATGTGTATGGTTATATTTATTGTTCAACATTGTTGGTTTACTTTCATATGAAAGTTATAAAGTAATTAGCAATATTCAGTTGTGGGTAAAAGTTTGTAAAATACTAATTCAAACCCCCCTCCCCCCAGTATTATCTATTTCTAACAACATACTTCTAATGACATTCTAGAATTAGTACACACAAATTTATGAGGATAAATGTGATTAGGAAGTTATTATGGTGATATATATTTCATATTATTTGTTGATGATTATTCTAGGATGATGACTATCATTGGGGTTCTCCCTTGGCCAAGGTTTCCCTAGTTAACAAATAATGGTGTTATGAATTATCTATGTGTATGGTTATATTTATTATTCAGCATTGTTGGTTTACTTTCATATGAAAGTTATAAAGTAATTAGCAATATTCGGTTGTGGGTAAAAGTTTGTAAAATACTAATTCAAACCCCCCTCCCCCTAGTATTATCTATTTCTAACAACATACTTTTAATGACATTCTAGAATTAGTACACACAAATTTATGAGGATAAATGTGAGTAGGAAGTTATTATGGTGATATATATTTCATATTATTTGTTGATGATTATTCTAGGATGATGACTATCATTTTTATGAAGTAAAAGACACATGCTTTTGATATGTTCAAATAGTACAAAGCTAGAGTTGAAAAAGAAGCTAGAAAAAAATTGAAATCTTTGATATCTCATAAAGGTTGTGAGTCTATGTATGTTGAATTCACTTGTTTTTTTTGTTGAGCATGGAATTAAGAGACAACTATCAACACTAAGGAATCCATAATAGAATGAGATTGCTAAAAGAAGGAATGGAGCAATCATGGACTGTGCAAGGATATTTCTAATTGAAAAAGGAATTGGTCAAATATTTTGGAGAGAAACCATTAGAGCTACAGTCTACACTCTCAAATAAGATACCTTATCAAATCTAGTATGGTCATACACATAATGTGAGTTATGCCAAGATATTTGGAAGTAAATGTTACATTCATAAAGATTCAAGGAATGGTAAAATTGATTGTAAAGGTAATGAAGATATTTTCCTTGATTATTTCTAAGAGAAAAGCCTAAAATGTTTGAGAATGGCTACTAAGAGAATGATTGCAAGTGAAAATTTGAAAATTGATGAGTGTGTAGATAAGAGCGATGAGGAAAGAAAAAAGGAATCCAATGATTACAACAAAATTGTCATTGTGTATGAAGATGCTTTTGGTGTAGTTCTCGAGAAACAAAAAAGAGCTATCAAGCATCATCTTGCATTAATCAAGCCATAGACAGAACAACGCAAGTAGGATACAGAGCCTTAACCAAGGGAAGATAATGTTAGAAATCAAAGAACAAAACCTATGCTAGTAAAGTATGTGAGAAGGAACCATTTAACTGAATAAATAATTAGAGATAAAAGTGTTAGATTCATGATAAGAAAAAAGTTGAAAGATAGTACATGTTTGATTTTTGAGATTGAACCAAGAACTATGAAATTTGCGCTTGACAATGAAGATTTGCTAAATGCTATGAATGAAGAGATTGATTAGATTGAGAAAAACAATGCATGCACATTGGTGCTAATGTTGAAAGAAAATTATTGAAATGAAGAAGATTGATGAAACCTATCATGGAATAATCTTAATTTTTTCACTGATGTCAAACCTACTACTTGTTGGTGAGACAATTGCTTTCTTTGGTCTAAATAATATCATTTGATTGATTGATGAAGAGGATTTGGAAAGAAAGAATAACAAGAGAACTTAGAGAAAGGTTGAGTTATATAGTGTATAAAAGGAGCACTAAGACCAAACAAGACTTTGATAATATAGTGTATTATTTATCTACTTAAGGCTATAATGAAAGAATACTTGAGAAAAGACTAGAAGAAGCCTAAGAAAAGAAATGTGTTTGCCAAGCCTAACTAAGAAAATAGTGGAAGCCAAGCAAGTTAGTGTAGGCCAAGCATAAAGTTAGTTGAAGCCAAGTAGTAAGTTCAGTATGTGCTGAGAAAAAAGAAATTTAGTAGGAAATGAGTGAAGAAATTTTAGTGTGTGCCGAGAACCAGTAAAGACTTAGTGTATGTTAAGAAACTCGATGTTTGTCGAGCAACCCACTATTTGTTGAGCAAACAACATATTATTTCTAAGTGACAATAAAATGAGTTTGATCAAAGATTTGATGAATATGAGCATTGATTTCTTGAATTGTGTGAAGCATGTGGAAGATAACTATGATGAGCTAGTGGCACAAAATTCAAGATAACCCATTTTGAGATGAATTCAAAGAAGATTGTAAGGGATGTTTCTAGAGGGAATGAAAAGGAAAGATGGATAGATTCAATGAATCTAACCTAATCCTAAAATGGATGATTGTGGTTAAGGGACAAAAGATCTAAATTCTCTATATAAGGAGATAACATGCCAAAAGAAATTTGTTAAGAGCACGGACCTAAGAAAGATAAGGAGTCTAGGGTGTTGCTTCATGTGGTGGCCAAATAAAAGAGTATGTAGCTGACATACTAAGAAAGAAGGGTTAAGGAGATGAAGGCTTGAAGGGTGAACAAGCTATTAGAGATGAAGAGGATGAATGCCAAGCAATATGTTAGACTAAACAAGTGATCTGTAATCTACAAGTAAGTTTTTTTTGTTATGAAATCAAGTCTTACTATTACTTTCAAAGAATTGTCTCAGTCTGGATAAATCCTTTGGACTAAGGTTGACCTATTAGTCATGAGTAAATCCTTTAACTAGGTGATATTCTAATGGAATGTTCTAAAGTTCTCTAACAAGGCTCACTCCTAATAGGGTGATTGAAATCCTTTTTAAAAAGTCACATTTAATAGCATTTATTGTAACCTTTAACAGAGTTGGCTCCTCATAGGGCTCACTTTAGAAGAGTGAAAATGGGTAGTATGTTATTGGTTATTTTTACCAAATTGGGTTTCTACATAAAATCCTTGTATCAAGATATGTGATTGATTTTGTGGTATTTCATGTTTACATTTTTGTATAGTTATTTTGACCTAGGATAACAATATGCAAAAGTTTAAGATATTAAATGATCAATACATGCATAAGTTGAAGTACTACAAAATTTAATTTGTATATTTGAACCTTGGATAACTGATTCACCTACCCATCTTAGTTATTCTAAAAATTCCAAAAATTGGTATTAGAGCATCAAGTGCTTGAGAGAATTTTTTTTGAAGGTACTTAAAGTTAAAGATCAATATGTAAAGAAAGGAGATGCCCAAGCTAAACAAGGAAAAATTTCCTA
Source organism: Cupressus sempervirens (assembly GCA_028749045.1). NCBI lineage: Eukaryota > Viridiplantae > Streptophyta > Pinopsida > Cupressales > Cupressaceae > Cupressus > Cupressus sempervirens. Next base: position 533,061,607 of record CM053789.1, read on the forward strand.
TATGGAAAATTTTGATGAAGCTACATCTAGGAGGACATGAAGATCATGAACAATCAAATATTACTGCTAAATATGTTGATACAGTTAGAGCCCAACTACTAAACAATTGAAATTGAAGAAGGAACACAATCAAATAATGTTGGAGATTGCATCTGTCCTAAGATATTTAGAGTTTGATGACATCAAAGTATGTGAATCTTTTAGAAAGATATGGGACACCCTACAAAAGATCTATAGAGGACACAAGAATGTGCTGAGAGCCAAAGATGAAAGTCTTAGAGAAAAATTTGAAAAAAAATGAGAATGTAAGAAGGTGAGACTATAGTTTAGTATTGTGCAAGAATCAAAGATGTTGTTAATTCAATTTGAGGATTTGACAAATAGATTGAAGATGAGACTATGATAAGAAAAGTATTGAGAACCCTGTTGCCTATCTATGCTATTTGAGTCTCTGCTATACAAGAACTAAGGTATACTCCTAGTCGTAATCTAACCCTTGAAGGACTGATTGGTAGACTCACTACTTTTGAAATTTCAAATTTTGATAATTTCAAATTTGATAATGTTGAATCTTCTTTCAAAGCTAAGATGACACTAAAAGAATTGAAAGATAAGAAAAAGAAAAAGGTCAAACATGCTACTAGTGATAGTGTGCAAATGATGAAGAGCTAGAAGAACTGCTAGCTAGGAAATTTCATAGAGGAAAAGGAAAATTCAAAGGTAAGTTACCCATCATATGTTTTAATTGTAATGAGGTTGGTCACATTGTAGCAAGATGTCCTAAAATAAAGAGGTAGAAAAGATGACAGTAACAAAGGCTATAAGGACAAGGGAAAGGTGGCTTGTTACATTGCTAAAGAAGAATCCAATTATAAATCTAATGTTCATGATGATGAAGTTGTCTAAGTTGCTATGAAAGATGATTTTTATTTTGATAAGGCAACTACATTAATATCTTACGTGAACAAAAGTGACAGATGGATCATTTTGAGTGGATGTCCACATCACATGACTAGAGATAAAAATAAGTTCATTACCCTTGAGTATTATAATGGAAACAGTGTTAGATTTGGTAATGATGCACCCTATCTAATAAAAGGGAAAGGATCAATAGGATTGACTGAAAAGATCATGTGTGACAATGCTTACTATGTGGAAGGACTTAACTATAATTTGTTGATTGTGTCACAATTGAATAGTTTAGGATGCAAAGTTAAATTTGATAATAGGAAGGCTAAGACCTATGACACTGATGGAAAACTAATTGGAAATGGAGATCAAACTAGAGGTTATCTATTCTATGTTGACATGAATGATGCTACTTTTCTTGATGTACAATTTGATGATGTGTGGCTATGGCATAACATAAAAGTTTATGTCATGTAAATTTTGACAATATGGTTAGTATCAATAAGATGAAAAGAGTTAGATGTTTGCCAAAACTAAAAATACTAAATAATGTGATTTGTAAAAAATTTCAGCTAGGAAAGATGACAAAGTCTAGTTTTAAAAGTAAGACTCATACTTTAAAAGAAATTATAGAATTACTTCATATTGATTTATGTGGACCAATTGATGTGTAAAGCTATAAAGGTGGCAAGTACATTATCCTATTTTTTGATGATTACTCTAGAATAATGATAGTAATATTTTTAAGAGAAAAATATGATGCTTTAAAAATGTTTAAGTGGTATCTAGAAAGAGTTGAATAGGAAACTAGTAAAAGCTTAAAATTTTTGAGATTTGATAGAGGTGGAGAGTTTACATCAAATGAGTTTAATTTTTTTTGCAATGATAGATGAATCAAAAGATAAACATCTACACATAGGACCCCTCCACAAAATAGGATTGCTAAAAGTAGGAACATATTTGTAATGGATTGTGCTAAAATAGTAATGATGGAGAAGAATGTTGCTTTGAAATATTGGGGAGAAGATGTCAATACAACTTTTATACCTTGAACCAAGTACAAATCAAGAAAGGTAAAAATTCCACGCCTTTTGAATTATGGTATGGATACTCACCCAATGTCAAGTATTTTAAGGTATTTGGAAGCAAGTGTTAGATTCTTAAGGGCAATAGAAATGGTAAAATTGATGCTAAAAGTGAGGCAATTATAGTCCTAGGATATTCCACAAGAAGTAAAGCTTATAAGTGTTTAAATACTAACACTAACAAAGTTTTGGAAAGTACAAATGTAAAGTTTGATGAATATAAGAAAGTAAATGAAGATGAACCAAAGAAGGAACCTAAAAATTATAGAACCTTTATATACTACTATGAAGACATGTCTGATAATGTTGATGCTGATGATACTATTGTATATGTGAAAATGTGGCCTATGCTAACACACACACTTCAACATGGTCCTTATTTGCGGATTCATCATGGAATGAACATTGAATTGTTCATCCAAAATTTTCCCTGAAAAGTGACCTGTTGCCTTCTATCTAAAGGGATTTTGCCTATTAATATCCTCAGAATCGAGGTGCAGGCAACCAGACCCTCTAAGAATGAAGGATTTGACAATGGAATTAAGCTAAGAATGAGTATACAGATTAATCTAAAAAATGAAAGATGCAATGTAATCTAAGAACAAATGAAGCAAACTAGATTAAGCATATGCATGATTAAACTAAAATGACATTAAACTAAGAATGAGAATGTATGCAAGAAATGTAAGTAAATATGAGCATGAATTTCAACAGCAATTCGATAGCAAATCAATTCATCCTCCTAAAATGAAGAGATAAGGGTCTCTTAAATAGAGTCTCCTAGAATCCATCAATGGTTGAGATCAATTCAGATCAATGGTCAGGATTGAAGATGAGTTTCAGTCATAAAGGGAGATTCCCAAATTAAAGGGAGTTAATAGACTTAATTTGAGTAAAATAAGGAGTTAGCTGTTTTAATTTGAGTAGAAAAAGGAGTTAACTGAGTTAACTCATTTTTTATCAATAGTGAACTGGAAATTTCCCTTTTTGAACTGAAGAGAGATTTTGTTGAGATATTTAATTTAATAAAATGACATATGCTCTCATAATTACTTTTTTTATTTAATTAAATAATCTTTAATTAATTAGAGATGCTTTTGTTTAATTAAATAACTTCATTTAATTAATTAAGAATGTCTTCCCATTTAATTAAATCACTTTGTTTAATTATTTAGAAGTAATTACTCCATTTAATTAAATAATTTCTTTTAATTAATTAGAAATACCTTTCCCATTTAATTAAATAATTACATTTAATTAATTAAGATAGGCGTATTTATTAAATTAAATAAATTTAATTCCATAGTACATTAGCCTTAGGATATAATTATAATTTAATTAAAGTATAAATACTTAATAATTAAATTAAATATTAATCAATAGGTTTAATGTGACTAATACGAGTAAATACTATAGGAATTAAATAATAAGCATGATGAATGCAGATTTAGGTTTTTTGCATCTGACAATTAAGTCAAGTAGCGAATAGCAGAATGAGAATTTCCTATTAGAATAGGACTTTGAAATTATCAGGAATAGACCAAAATTGGTATAATGGCAATGAGCCAATTTTGGGGTATTAGATTTTTCCCCTCTTTGAATGAATGTGCGAGCAGCACGTTTAATTCAAAAAAAATCAGAAAGCATGATGCAAAGATGAGATTGGTTCCGAAGTTGATGACATGGAGACCAATTGATAAGTTTTTTAAGGACCATCTCTAGAACAGAGCTTAATCCTAAGGGATCCAAGTAGAACACTTAGATACCTAATAGTGATAGCATTTAAAAGACTACCTCTAGAATGAAGCATAATTTTTGAGGATCCAAATAGAACGTCTAGATACCTAAAATTGATAGCATTTAGAAGATTATCTCTAGAACAGAGTTTAATCTTCAAGGATCCAGATAGAACACCTAGATACCTAAGATTGATAAGCATTTAGAAGATTATCTCCAGAATAGAGCTTAACCTTCAAGGATCTAGATAGAACACCTAGATACCTGAGAGTAATAGCATTTAGAAGATTATCTCCAGAATGGAGCTTAACCTTCAAGGATCTAGATAAAACACCTAGATACCTAAAATTGATAGCATTTAGAAGATTATGTCTAGAACTGAGCTTAACCTTCAAGGATCCAAATAGAACACCTAGATACCCGAAATTGATAAAAGATAACAAGGTCCCAGCATGAGTCATAGAATCATCCCCAGAACAAGGCTTGATCCTCAGGAGTCAGGGTTTAGACTGTCCCAATACTTGTCCATCGAACTCTGAGAAGAGTTGTTATAAGGTTGATCAATTGATGAAAAGATAAGATAGATGGTAGAGATGTCAGATAGAAGGGAACAAAAAGCCCCAAGTGATGAGATTCCCTAAGTGACTAGGACATAAGATGGGAACTAGATGCCCTGAGCAATAAGTATTTAATGATGTAATCATCCTGCCCCCTTGGGAGCAAAATCAAAAGATGACACACTAGAAATATGATTTGAATCAGTATATCATGTCAGCAGAATCTAGAAGGGATCAGAACAATCTAAAGATTGGGTTGATTTGAAATGATTGCGAAGTCGCAAAAACCAAGTTTGACCAAAAGTTGACCAGAGTCAGCCATAGTTGACTTAAGTTGACTATTTTCAAAATGAATTTTGAAAATATGGAGAATGTAAAGTTGAAAGGATTCCAAGAATCATAAAGTATCAGAAAGATTTGGGCTGCACAAGCATTCGATTACGTCAGTCCCCAAAATTTTAAAATGCATTTTAAGGCTCTTAGGTGTGTCAAATTTTGAATTTGATCCCAAAAATGGATCCAGAATGGTCCAATTAGCCAGGGGTGTGATTTTTACGCAAATCTGAGCACTTTGAAAAATTTGGTCAACACCTATATAATGGCTTGAAGGGTCATTTTCATTTCATTTGTGCTTTTGTCTTGTGGTGATTTTGAGCTCTGATATAGACATGGTAGTGAACTTGAGATATCATCATTTTGAGCACTCCAGACAACACAGTCGGCCAGTAGACTACGGACCACCGGTGAGTCATCGATCTTCCATCTTTGTACTTTCATTTTCACGCATTTTGAGTTCATTATGCACGTTTTTAGCATGTTTTAGGATGTTCAATTCTTTCTTCGTGTGAGACCGATCTCTTCTCGCGTGAAGATCTTCTTTCTTTGTGCAAAGAAACAGGATGTGTTGTTTCTTCGTGCGTGGTCAGAATATCTTTGCCCGGGGCAATTTTGGCTTCGCACGAAGATGGAGATTCTTCGTGCGAGGCAATTCGTGTTTTGCGCGAGAACCTCTTTTCTCGCGCAAGATGATCTATCTTCGTGCGAGGAGATCTTTTTTTTGCGTGAAGGCTAGATTCTTCACGCGAAGAGAGAACTATTTTGCGCAAAACTGTATGTCTTCACGTGAGATTTCACCAATCTCGCACAAAATTCTGTGCCAATTTTGTGATTTTTGCATTTAGAAATTGCATTTTATTTCATTTTGATGCTTCGATTCGACTTGATACCGATCATTTTTTTGTCATTTTTTGGTTGTGCATGCAGGAGGTATTCAAAGAAGTATCATTTAGATCTCATTATCCACCTTATGGAGAGTTATTGCAGAGTTTGGATGATGCAGATCAGGCACACATTGCTCGATTGGGTTTGTCTTCACTATGCTGAATTCTAGCCATGATAGTGAATCACGATTTACTAACTGCATTGGTAGAGAATTTCCATTCAGAGATGAACACATTTCATTTGCTAATGGGTAAGATGACCATCACACCAGAGGACATATGGAGGATCTTGAGGATCCTCTTTCACGGTGCTCGGGTCGTGTATGATACAGTGCCTCGATTAGGGACAAAGGCACTAGCCATTGTTTTTGAGAGAGAGCTACTGAGAGGTAGGGCCATCAGTTGGGATGAGCTAATGCATATTTATGGACCCACACACAAGTTAGCATCTGTGTTGGGTATTTTCTTGAGCTGTTTCCTATGTCCTAATAGGGGACAACATGGGTTGGAGTGTGGATGGGGTGTCATGCTCTGTAGGATGGTTGAGGCACCTGAGATCTTTGGGTGGGGTCAGTGCATGTTGGACCATCTTTTTCATGAGATGCATGAGGTCATCTTCCATGAGAAGAAGACCATGGCAGCAGGTGTTTATGTGCTACAGATTTGGGCCTGGGAGCATCTCCCTGTATGTAGGCCAATTTTTGAGGATTCTCGAGAGCCCATGGAGCCTTACATCTTCCGATATCGAGGGCATATTACCTAGGCCCACCTGGGAAAGACTGAGCATTGGTGGACACATCTCGATGACCTGGTGTCTGTTATATGGTGACCCTGGAGAGAGATAGAGGACTGGGATGATGCCTCGAGAGAGCTGCCCTGGATGTTTAGTTCTCGACCGCTGGCAGGCAAGACGACATCAGTCATAGAGAGATTTTTCATCTCATGAGTGTGGCAGTAGTATGGCCGACCACAGGACATTTCAGCTAAGTACTATGCCTATGCTAGGTTGCAAAAGGATATAGAGCGAGGATGGCCTCCACAGATGGATCCAGGATGATCCATGATAGATATCAGCAGCCTAGTTGTAGTTCAGTGGGACTACCTACCAGAGGTAGTAGATGTCGGGATGATGCCTGCATATCAGGCTTTCTTAATGAGCCATCCATTCCCATGCTTCACAGATCCACTAGGGATGGCAGAGTAGGTACAGGGGCAGGGATAGGTACCTTAGCAGTAGCAAGCACAGCCACAGGTGCCACCACAGGTCCAGCACCAGGTACAACAGATACCTATTCCCCCACGTCAGATGGGATCAGACCTAGGTGCTAGGGGCAGTGGAGCAGGACACAGTCAGTGGAGGAGGCAGAGGACAGAGGAGCAGGCCCCTCAGTAGGAGGTCCCACAGCAGCAGGTGCCTCCATAGCCACAGGTACCTCCACTGCAACAGGCACCTCCATAGCAGCATGCACTAGAGATGGTCAATGAGGATATGTTGGATCAGCCGGTAGGTGGGGTACAAGATGCGGTATGGCGGTACTGAGAGCGGGTTTGTGCAGCCTCCCGATAGTTGGGAGAGTTACAGATTGTAGTGGCAGTCAGGGATGCGTAGCTGGTAGAGAGGCAGAGAGAGACAGATCGTCAGAGAGAGCGCGCGGAGGCTAGAGCTGGCACAGGATGAGATTCGCTTCTAGTCTGCTCGAGTTGCATATTATTATGCTGCATACACTAGTGTAGTACCTGATGAGACATTACAGGTGCAAAAATTCTCTCAGTACGCATGATAGTCCGGAGGTGCATGACCTCTTGTCAGGCCGGATATGCCACCACCGCCTCCGCCACCTACTGCCCCTACCACCTGCTGCCCCTATTCCTCCTACTCCTCCTGGAGGTGAGAGTTCGAGACAGAGTTAGATGCTCTGTGCTTGATTTTTATTTTAATCTCTAGCTATGTATCGATTGGTGTGCCAGCACCAGATGTATCATTTTTGATTGATTGTGCTCAAGTAGCGCCCATTTTTTGTATTGACCCATTCTTTGATATATATATATACAATATTTTGAGCCGAGTATTCCTGTGTACATGTCATTATCTATTTTGTGTTGCTTTGATGTTAATGAGATGCATGTTTAGATAGAACGCATATGTATGAATTGACATCTAACGTAGTGTTGTGTGTTTTTGTTTGACAATCACAGGTATTCCATTGAGGAACGAGAATCGATGAACCAAACGCTTGTGCAGCCGTGGAGGAATCTGATGCATGTGGAGTATGAACAGGATTACCATCGAATCACGTGCTAATGAAAATGAAGTATGCAAGACTATGTTAAATGCAACCCTAGGTCTGGTTACCAAGCCTCAATGATTTATCATCATTAGATATAAAATAAAGCTCGTATGTTATACAATTTCCACTGACATTGCAATCATGAAAATATGAATATAACATACGTTATTGGGATGTCAAGATTAAATGTAAGCATTTGAGGCACAAGAAGCCAGAATGACCAGAACATTTGTCCCTTTTAATGTAGCAAGTTAACATAAGCATCAAAGCATGAATGCTAAGATGACCTGAATGTTGCTTGCATGACAGGCACACCAAACACACGGGAGATTCCTCTTATGTGAAGCATTCAGTATTCATGCTGTCCGCAATGACCCTTGCATTCATAACCTAACATAGAAGTGTGCTAGATATACTCACAGTGACCCGTATCTTCACTTAATAGGACGAGTATCAATATTTACTATAGCATGAAGAGTTCACTCCAACAAACAAGGAGAAGAACCAATGTCATTGACGTATCTGTATAAAAAGAGTCGAGGTACACACGGCCATCCAATACGAGATGGAGGCTCTTATAATGGACACCCCTCTTATAGGAATAGATCAACTTATTAGAACTAAATTGCAAACAGAAAGCAAAGAAAAAGATCATGCCCCCAGTCATTACTTCTCTAGTCGAAGATGACATCATCGAGTTACTCGACGAGATATGATAAAGCAAAACAAAGAAAACAAAGAAAATGCTTAGCATATCCAAACAAGTATATCATTGAGTTTAATGTTTTCGGGATGATGTCAAGTGTCAATGTCCAGAATATGTAAGAAAGAAATCTCTTCAGTAGGGTGACAACAATAGGCAGACGCAGTCAGAATGACTGGTGACTGTCGCGTAGGAGATTCTATGAGGAGAATCTCGAAAAGAGTGACACTGGCGATAGTAGGCAGACACAGTCAAAATGACTGGTGACTGTCGCATAGGAGATTCTATGAGGAGAATCTCAAAAAGAGTGACACTGGCACTAATAGGCAGACGCAGTCAGAATGATTGGTGACTATCGCGTAGGAGATTCTATGATGAGAATCTCGAAAAAGAGTGACACTAAGGGGGGGATGCCCCCAAGCTATGACAAGACTCAATTTATGGATAAATGAGCAAGAAAAGCAGCAAAGCAAAAGCATGAAAGTGACTAACAAGAGGCACCTGTTTACCAGGTTTTCACCTTCTTGGCAGGATTTTTTTTTTTTTGGACATTTTTTGATTTTTAGGATTTTTTTTAGGACATTTAGATATGTAAAAAGAGCTTGCTGAGATTGAATCAACTGTAAAACCGCTTTAGGTGGAGAGTGTTCATAGGCTCTTTAAGCACTTCTCCTTCAGTTGTGGAAAGTTGATAGGCGCCAGATCCATATACTATAGTAATGATGTAAGGACCTAGCCAGTTTGGTTCAAACTTTTCCTTTTGCATTCGTTGTTGTTGATTCTTAGGGTTCTCTCTTAGGATGAGATCACCTAGCTAGAAGTCACGTGGCCTAATTCTCCTATTGTAGCTTCGTGCCATTCTTTGTTGATATGCTCATAGATGATCACAGGCCACTTGTCGTCATTCATCTAGCAACACAAGTTCTTGAAGCTGGGCTATCCTATAGTCATCATCAGTGATAAGGCCTTTCATAGAGATTCTCAAGGTAGGAATCTCGACCTCTATCGGAAGCACAACATCCGTCCCATATACCAACACAAAAGGAGTCGTGCCCATTGGAGTTGTAATGCTTGTTCTATATGCCCATAGGGCTGGATTGATCTGGAGATGCCAGTCTTGCCCTGACTTACTGACTGTACGATGAAGAATTTTGAGGATCGCCTTATTGGATGCCTCAGCTTGGCCATTACCCTGGGGGTAATAAATGGAAGACCAATGTTGTGTAATTTTTAATTTCTTGCACAGTTCCTTAAGGTCTTTATTTTTGAATTGTCCTCCATTATCAGTAATGATTGAGGACAGTATACCATATCTACAGATGATGTAGTTTGTGATAAAAAGTGCTACAGTTTTGCCATCAGCAATTATGAGAGGGACTGCCTCTACCCATTTCGTGAAATAATCTGTAGCGGTGATAATGAACTTATGTCCATTAGAAGAGGTTGGGTGAATCTGTCCCACCAAGTCAAAGGCCCATTGTTGAAATGGCCATGTTGTAGTAGAGGGAATCAACTCTCTAGTTGGAGCTTGAATAAGATTCCCATGTAGTTGACACTGTTTGTAGGACCTAGCATATTTAATAACTTCTTGTTCCATTTTAGGCCAGTAGTAACCAGCACGAAGGAGTTTGCGAGCTAGTGTTAGGCCATTGGAATGAGATCCGCAAATGCCTTCGTGAATGTCAATTATTGCACATTTGGACTCGTTAGGTTCTAAACACCTAAGGAGTGTTCTGTTGAGACCTCTCCTATACAGATTGTTAGCAATAATGACATAATGTGAAGCATTATAGATTAGGTAACGTTTCTCATTCTGAGTTGGACCTTTTGAAATGGTTTGATTATGAAGGTAGGAATAGATGTGATGGTAGTAGGATGATTCTTGTCCTATAATAGAACAAATCATCTTAGAATCAGGTGTGTCATAGGCTGGGTAGTGTAACGCTTCCACCAAGAACTCGTGTTAGAGATCATTTTTTAGCATTTGTAGAAGGGAGGCCAGAGTGGCCATGGCATCAACCACTTTATTATCTACACGTGGAACCTGTTGGAAGGTGATGTGTGCAAAATATTTCATCAAGTCATCAACCATGTGTTTGTAAGGAATTAGTTTTTCATCCTTTGTTTGATACACATCATTTACTTGGTTGATGACAAGCTGAGAGTCACCGAAGATATCCAATTGATCTACTCTCCATTCAGCTGCAATTTTCATACCATTGATCAAAGCTTCATATTCAGCAATGTTATTTGTACAAGGAAATAGAATCTTGTATGCTTTGGGAAATGAGTATTTCTGTGGTGTGATGAAAAGTAATCCAGCACCTGATCCTTTTTGTGTGAAGGATCCATTGAAGAACATAACCCATGTATGGTGAGTGAGTGTTAGAATTGACTCATCTAGAAAATCAATGTTTATGGGTAGAAGACTCTGTATGGGTGCCTCAGTCAGCTGGTCTATAATTGCCTGTCCCTTTATAGCTTTGCGTTCAACATATTGGATGTCAAACTCACTTAGTATCATGACCCATTTAGCCAATCTTCCTGTGAGAGCTTCCTTACTGAGCAAATACTTCAATGGATCTATTTTAGCCAGAAGCCGTGTAGTGTAGGAAAGCATGTAGTGTCTCAACTTTTGGGAAGCAAAGACAACTGCCAAGCAAGCTTTCTCAATAATACTGTAGTTTTTCTCATAAGAGACCAATGTTTGACTCACGTAATAAATAGCTCTTTCTTTGTTATCATTGTCTTCCTAAGCCAACAGGATTCCCAAAGATGTTTTAGTGGCTGAAATGTATAAAAGCAAAGGTTTCCCATGCATAGGAGGCATCAGGATTGGTGGATTGACAAGATATTGTTTAATCTATGTTAAGCTTTGCTCACAATCCTGGCTCCAATTGAATTTCACACCCTTATGTAAGGTCTTTGTGAAGGGTTGTGATTTATCCGCCAATTGTGAAATAAATCTGCAAATAGATTGAAGCCTTCCCTATAGTCCTCTCATCTAACTGATGTTTCGAGGTGGTGGCATGTCCATTATTACTTGTACTTTTTTATGGATCTACTTCGATTCCCTTTGCAGAAACAATATATCCTAATATTTTTCCTGATGTGACACCAAATGCGCATTTCTTAGGATTGAGCCGAAGACTAAACTTTTCCATATGATCTAGGATTGGTCCCAAATCTTGCAAATGAGTATTGCGTTTAGCACTTTTGACCAAAGTATCATCAACATAGCCCTCCATAGTTCTATGCATCATTTCATGGAAAATTGTAGTAACAGCCTGCTGATATGTAGCTCTAGCATTCTTTAAACCAAATGGCATCACATTCCAACAAAAGGTTCCCCATGCACATGTGAAAGCTGTTTTCTCTTGATCTTCTGGCACAATTTTTATCTGATTGTATCCAAAAAAACCATCCATAAGTGAGTACATCTCATAACCAGCTGTCATGTCCATGATTATATCAATATTAGGGAGCAGAAAATCATCTTTAGGACATGCCAAGTTAAGATCACAGAAGTCTGTACAAACTCTGATAGACTTATCATGCTTGGACATAGGGACAATATTGGATATCCATTCAGCATAATCAATTGCGTGAATGAAACCAGCCTTTAGAAGTTTCTCCAATTTGGCTTTGACTAGTAATGCAACATGAGGATGCATTTTCCAAAGCTTCTGTTTAACTGGTTTTATGCCTGGTGTTATGGACAAGTGATGCATAATAAGATCAGGATCCAATCCTGGCATGTCAGAATATGTCCAAGCAAAATTTATTTTCTTTCCCTTGAAAAAGGCAATGAATTGTTCCTTTTCTTCAGTTGACAATGACTGAGCTAGATGTATCACATGAGGATGTTCTTCTGTGCCCAGGTTAATCAGCTGTGTTGGCTCTATTAACACTGATGATCTCTCCTGAAAGTGACTGGGAAGGACATCAAATATCTCATTCGCGGGCACCTCAAAGAGGTTTTCAATCTTGGATACGTCTTTTGTTTTTACTTTTTTTGGATCTAACACTGCCACAATGTGGTTTTCACCATCGGACCTCTTGCATTTTTTCTTTTTAATTATGTGACTGAGATATTTGATGTCGGCCTCAGTCATGTTGACACTCTACTCATTGGTGGAAGATGTTACAGGTTCGATAGCATTTAGGTAACAAAAAAGAGTATAGTCATTCTAGAATGTGGGGACTTTGTTAGATGCATTGGGGTTCTAGTCTATAAGCTCGAGATGTGTGAGTGAGAGAGTAGTGGCTGGTTCAATTGTGTTCATAGTATAGTTATTAAATGCGCAGACTAGCAATTCGAGACCTACGGTGACCTCACCCATAGGTGTATTCAAACATCTCAAAGTATGAACGTTAGTAATTGATGACTCTAAGACACTAGTTAGATCAAACCCTTGTGACCTATCCCTAGACATTTCACTCACTTTGATTTGATTTTCATAGACATGCACTTGGTCAATGTCTTTATCAGTAGTCACTTCTGAAAGATTGTCAAATTCATATTCATGAGAATTGGTGCTACATGGTGAGAGACTATAGAACTCCCCAATAGTGATAGGGACATACTCTCCTTCAGCCTCTGGATTCTTACACAAATACTCAATATGGCATGACTGACTAGATTCCCCCTTTTCTGAATGATATTTGAGTAGTATTGTCCTCAGAAGAATCACTAGTATCATCCACAGTGCTAACACATGGCACAAATTCATCTGGATCAGAAAAGAATTTAGCAAGATCATAAGGAATAGGATGAGGGTAAGAATCCTCATCATCAGATTCTTCCTTTTGAGTACCTAATTCAGATTATGACTCATTTTCAGATGAACTATTAGGTACGGATATGAATTTATTGGATCCCAAATGGAAAGGAACCTTCTTGAACCCTAGGCCAGTCGTGTCACTGTTGCTTCGAGTTGTTTCTTTGATAGGATCTATTAAATAGTTGTTATTGCACCCAATAGGGCCGGTTCCCTTGTAGCCAAAACGCTTCATAAGCTTAAGACTAGGTCCATACTTCTTAGGAGTGATTTCTCAAACTTGTTTTGTTAGGTCTACTAGAGACTCTTCTTTGTAAAGCCATGCAGCAATGGCTCTATTTTCACTTTCATCTTCTAAGGGAACTGTAGCTTTGACAAAAGAGCCATTAAACTTGGTCTGAGGTGTCAACACGAATGGCTTCTTTGCTACTAAGGGTCTCCCAAAATGTTGAGGGGACTCTGGAATTGATGTTAATGATAACAATGGTTCCATGTGGTACTCTCCCATACCAGTTTCTTTCAATTTAAATGACTGCTCAATTTGTTTCAGCTTATTGTTGTGACAATCAGTAGACTCACAGTTAGCAGGGACGAAAGAATTAGCAGCTTTGAGCATATTGCAAGTGTAGCTAGTAGTTGCAGGAATAGTAACTTCAGAGCCATGAAATGAAAATTTAATGCATTGGTGGTATGTGGATGGCACAGCACACATCTCATGTATCCATGGCCATCCCAACAGAATGTTGTAGGCTAAGGGAATGTCAAGCACCTAATAGGTGACATCCCTTTCGACAGGACCGACGCGAATTGGTAAAGTCACAAGACCTAGTGACTTTCGTTCTACTTCATCATATGCTTTAATAGTGATCTTTCATCGAGGATCAATAGAGTCCTCAGAATAATCCAATTTTCTAAGCAGAGCCATAGAAACAATATTTAGGCCAGCACCATTGTCAATGAGTACCCAACTAACATGTGTCTGGTGGATCATAACCTCAATGTGTAGAGGCTGATTGTGTGGGTGATTTAGTGAGTTGTCATCCTCCTCAAAGAAGGTCATAAGATGAGGTGAGGTCAGGTGACCTACCATGGATTGAAATTGTTCAAGATCAAGATCCTGAGGAACGTTTGCCTCAGTGAGGGCTTTGTCTAGAATTTACCTATGAGCAGGCAAGATTTTAAGTAGCTCAAATATAGAAATGTGAGCATTGGTTCATTTCAATTGATCTAGAACACTATAATTGGTTGTAGTCAAGTTCGTCATGTGTTTTGCACCTTTACCGGATGGACCAGCAAGGGCTTTGTCCTTGTGTTGTTTGAGATTTGAAGTAGGAGGTGTAGGGCCTTTAAGCACCAATTTCTCATGAGAGTGAGTAACATCATTAGCACAGTGTTGCAAAGATGCATTATCCATGTTATTGGAAGTAGGGCCTCTCAAGACAAATGGTGTCTTGGGTTTATCTTTATCTTGCTTCCCCTTTATGGTAATAACATTGCAGTATTCAAAATCTACAGGTTCAACCATGTGAATGACATTGTCATCATTGGAATACGTATAATTAACCTTATTGTAGGGTTTTGGTTTCGAAGTCTCTCCTTTTTCATAAGGTGGGAAAGGCTCTTTGAATGCCTTGTGGTCCGAGTTTTTGTTATGTCCATCTACCACAAGTTCACCAGCATCAATCATGTCCTGGACTTTATGACATAAGTTTATATAGTTGATGGTTTTATGTCCCTTGTTTTGGTGATACTCAAGAAATGAGGTCTCATTCCACCATGGTGGACGGGGTTGTGGATCATAGGGACGAGGGTTATCCATTGGTGAGATAAGCTTGTGTTGTAGCAATGTTTTGTAAACCACATCCAAAGGTTCTCCTAAAGGTGTATACTCTCGCTTGGGTCGTGTTGCCCATGAGTTTCTCGGTTTGTTCCCAGATGTTTTATTATCAGGAGGAGGCTTCTCAGCACTTTTGGCCACTTTGAAGCAGTCTGTGAGATTAAATGCTGCTTTAGCAGGTTTTGGTGTGACATTATCAACAACCCCATCATGTACAATTTCTCGGTTCTTGTTGACATGTTTGGTTTTATCCTTGTTGGAAGTGGAACCTTGTTTTGAGTCTCTCTGAAGAGTGAGCTCACCTTTCTTGACCATAAATTATTTGATACGGATAGCCTATGTAATCATGTCTTCAAAGGTACGTGGACCTTGTAGTTGGACTCTATACCTGAAATTAGGTAAGAGTTTATCAGTGAAAATGTCGAGCTTCGCCATTTCTGGGATTTTATGGGAGTACTTGGTATAAAGCTATCTCCACCGTTGGAGGAAAGTGAGAAAAGGCTCACCAACCTTCTGTTTAAGGTTGCATAGATCTCGAATATTTACAGGATGTTGAATGTTATGAGAATATTGCTGAACAAATGAATTAGCAATTTTGTCAAACGTCTTGATACCAGGAGGTAAATGTGAGAACCACTCCAAAGCTTGACCACCTAGGCTTCTAGGGAATAAACGCATGAGGTACGTTTGATTATGTATAAACTCCATAGACAAAGCACCAAATTCCTGCAAGTGATCTTGGGGATTAGTAGTACCAAAGTACTTGTCATATTTGGGTAGTTCTACACCTCTTGGGAAAGGCAGTATGTTTATACTTTTATCAAATGGAAATGAACAAATAGCGTCCAATGTGTATGTCTTTTTGGGTTTCTCTTTCTCATGCATCATCTGAGCCAATTGTTCTTGCATAATTTTCAGTTTTTTTGGAGTTTAGTGGTCTTAGTTTCTTCTTCATGTGTGATAATGGTCTTCACATCAAAATGTGTGGGCAGTTTAGCTCCCTCTTGGGCGAGTTTGAGAAAGTACTTTTCTTTCTCTTCGTTGATTATGATTCCCATGACCTTCTGAAAGTTTTTGTCTCTTCGACATCTTGCTATGTGTTTAGGAAGAATTTCCACCTCTTCTTGTTCTTCATTAGTGTCATTTTCTTTCTCTTTCTCCTTGTCATCCCTAGGTTGTTCTTGATATCGAATATGGCTACCCCGTTCAGGTTCACGATTAGTCATTATAGGAACTTGTTCAGTTTCTGTATGTTGTGTTTGAAAAGGGTCCATGGAGAAAGGGTCATACATTGTGTTTGAGAATGCAGGACTCCTACCTGTCTTAGTATCCTTTTGGTAAAAAGGATTCCTAATTTGTTGCAAATTGGAAAAAGTTCGTTGAACTTGAGATGACCTTGCAGGTGAGGAAGATCGTGAAGACGCCTCACTAGCCAAACTGGATACAGATTGCGTAGCGAAAGGTAAGCTACCTCTGCTGTGATTACGACCCCTAGCATGACCATGTCCAATGTTATCAGGATAAAACACATTGCCACTTCTAGTTGTGACAGTCATAGACAAGGACAAGAAGCTAGAACCTAGACAAGGACTAAACTAAGACTGAGTCTCAAAAAGGACAAGATAGTAGCAAGAATGATGTTCACTAAGGCACAAATGGTCTGATTTAAAGGCTAGAACAACCAGAGATTATGACCACTGCAGCACAAAGTATGGCAAGTATTAAGACGAGGACCAAGATTACGTATGAGACGAGACTAGTCAAGGTATAAGACACAAGTTTTCAATTAAGCAAAGTGTCACTATTCCACGACTGTTTGCAAACAGAGAGTGATAAATAGATGCAGAAAAGGACAACATGCAGGCCGCAGATAGCTAGAACAGACCCAGATTGTAAATGCTGATACAAAATCTCATGCGAAAAACCTTTACGGGTCACGCAAAGAAGTTTTACGAGCTGCGCAAAGATGTTTCTGTCTCACGCGAAGATCAATACCAATTTTTAATTTCGTGCGAGAATGTTTCTGGATCGCACAAAGATGTGCAACAGAACTTTAATTTCACGCGAGGGCAAAATGGCTTCGCGCGAGAGCCAAATTATTTTGCGTGAGAGCAAAATGATTTCGCGCGAAAGGACATAACAGTTTCACAACAATGACTAATTTTGACAAAATTTTTGATCGATCCAATAACTAGGCAGATAAACAGGCACGTAGAACAATAAGCAAGTGATTTCAAGCACGTCTGAAAACAATGAGCAAGGGAAAAAGCAACCTTACGCATGAACAATCAAGTGACTTAGTTTGTGTTAATCCCTAAGAGAGCTATTTGTGTACATTTTCAAAGAGTTTTGCAATCATCGCACACATTCCTAAAAAATAAAAGTTGGCTTCTCTAAGGTATTTAATAATGGTTTGACTTTGCAACTTTTATGGCTCACAGGGGTGACCTCCAATCCCAGCGCACCGAGGTTTTGACACAGTCTGAGAACTTAATCTTCAAGAGCTGCTAGGGAGATCTGACAACCCACAATGAACCACACCCATGGAGATTTCTTCCACAAGGACATTTATATAGAGATTGTCACTACCATGGTGAAAATGGCTATTACTGCTTGAGGTTCCATCATCACAGTTTTCCCTATAGAGGGATTGTCTGCTATGGTTAACCCTCTCTAAAGGTGACCGACTCACAATAGTATACCACAAGGGGACTTAGCTTCCAGATTCAAGGTTTTGACACCTTTTCACCTTTAGCTCAATAAAAACAAATAGATTAATCCGACATGCTAGACTAAGATTATCTCTTAAAGATCTATGATATCATCTTCCTGTGATCTATCAACCTCTCCGAAGAAAGGATGCCTTAATCAACAAGGCAAAGATTCATCTATCTACGAGATGCTCAAAGTATCCTCCCCACCCATAAGGAATCCGTCTTAGAGAGGAGTTTCACTAGGAACCCACTCCCTCAAGATCCACGAATAGTGTTCATGGGGGCTTAATTACTATGTGTGTATAGATGTTAATTCCTAAAAGCAAATCTATCTAAAAGTAATCAAAAAGCACAAGGTGGTACACTTAACACTTTAACTAATGTGAGGTGAGTCCAAAGATGTGGAACATTTAACCCCTCTCACAAGCCAAAATGAGTCCACAACTTAGAAATTAGTGAGTTCTAAAAAGCACAAAAGGGTTGCCTCATGGAGCCCTTAATGCTTATGTCCTATAGACCCCTCCCCTATTTAACGTGGTGCTAAGCTTGCAACCACAGGGTGGAACGAGGGTCCGGTGGATCAGCGAGTCCAATAACCCAAGATAGCTAATCAGATCTATCACTAAAGACTAAGCCTGCTAAATGAATACTAACAGAGATCACACCCTAGTATGAGTTTATGCATGTGTTGTAAAATTGAAATACAGAAGGAAACACACAAGCTCAACATGAAAGGTGTTTGTTTTAGATCCAAATGAAATGTTATCAGCTGATGAAGATTACCTGGTGATCCTCGCAATGCACTTAGTAGATTTTTACCTATTTCTAACAACTTTAGCATGCTTTTCCCATTGTTCCACAAACCACTGCTATGCTATTCAAAAAAATTAGAAAACATAGAAACACTAGAAGCTACAAATAGTCAGCAAAAAAATCAAAAAACACGCAAATCAATGCAAAAAATTTGCCTCTGTCAACAGAGTTTCACACGAAATTCCTAACAGTCCACGCGAAGAAGTTTTATGGCCTGCGCAAAATCAAATTTGGCTCGCGTGAGATTAAATTTGGCTCACGCGAAATTAAACTCAACTCGCACAAAGAAACAGGTCTCGTGCGAAGTTTTGCGCGCCAAAGAAATTTCTCACGCGATGCAGAAAAAATCTTCGCACAAAGATTCTAGATCCTCGTACGAAAATGAACAGTTTTGCACAAAGATCTGAATCTGTATGGAACAGTACGAATAGAGAACAAAAAAATGATTTAAAAAATACGGAAAGAGGCCAGAAAAATTGATTTTCGAGCCCTACGGTGGGTGCTAGAAATGTATATGTGAAAATGTGGCCTATGCTAACACACACACTTCAACACTGTCCTTATTTGCGGATTCATCGCGGAATGAACATTGAATTGTTCATCCAAAATTTGCCCTGAAAAGTGACCTGTTGCCTTCTATATAAAGGGATTTTGCCTGTTAATATCCTCAGAATCGAGGTGCAGGCAACCAAACCCTCTAAGAATGAAGGATTTGACAATGGAATTAAGCTAAGAATGAGTATACAGATTAATCTAAAAAATGAAAGATGCAGCATAATCTAACAAATGAAGCAAACTAGATTAAGCATATGCATGATTAAACTAAAATGAGATTAAACTAAGAATGAGAATGTATGCAAGAAATGTAAGTAAATATGAGCATGAATTTCAATAGCAATTCGATAGCAAATCAATTCATCCTCCTAAAATGAAGAGATGAGGGTCTCTTAAATAGAGTCTCCTGGAATCCATCAATGGTTGAGATCGATTCAGATCAACAGTCAGGATTGAAGATGAGTTTCAGTCATAAAGGGAGATTCCCAAATTAAAGGGAGTTAATAGACTTAATTTGAGTAAAATAAGGAGTTAACTGTTTTAATTTAAGTAGAAAAAGGAGTTAACTGAGTTAACTCATTTTTTATCAATAGTGAACTGGAAATTCCCCTTTTTGAACTGAAGAGAGATTTTGTTGAGATATTCAATTTAATAAAATGAAATATGCTCTCATAATTACTTTTTCTATTTAATTAAATAATCTTTAATTAATTAGAGACACTTTTGTTTAATTAAATAACTTCATTTAATTAATTAGGAATGTCTATCCATTTAATTAAATAACTTTGTTTAATTATTTAGAAGTAAGTACTCCATTTAATTAAATAATTTCTTTTAATTAATTAGAAATACCTTTCCCATTTAATTAAATAATTACATTTAATTAATTAAGATAGGCGTATTTATTAAATTAAATAAATTTAATTCCATAGTACATTAGCCTTAGGATATAATTATAATTTAATTAAAGTATAAATACTTAATAATTAAATTAAATATTAATCAATAGGTTTAATGTGACTAATACGAGTAAATACTATAGGAATTAAATAATAAGCATGATGAATGCAGATTTAGGTTTTTTGCATCTGACAATTAAGTCAAGTAGCGAATAGTAGAATGAGAATTGCCTATTAGAATAGGACTTTGAAATTATCAGGAATAGACCAAAATTGGTATAATGGCAATGAGCCAATTTTGGGGTATTAAAACTATAGCTTCTAATAAAAAAGAATCAATGACTATTGAGTCACATACAATGGATGCGAAGTTATAATAAAAAGCCAAGGTACATTTTCATATTAAGATCAGTTGACATGAAAGGAATTCCAAGTTACCTAATAGAGAAGTGTACAGTGAATCTAAAATTAGACTTCAAGAAAGACCCACTGTAGAATGGAGGAAAAAACTAAGGTTGTCAAAGTATGTTAGAAGATATCATCTTTTTGAAAAAATCAATGGAGATAAAGAAGATAAACCAATGACAAGGAATAGGTTGAGAAATGACACATGTTTGTTAAGCATGCATGAACCTAAAGCAATGAAGGATGCATTAGAAAATTAAGAATGAAATCAAGCCATGAAAGAAGAAATTGATCAAATTGAGAAGAAGAAAAAGTTGGACACTAGTACCTAGACTTGAGTACAAGAATATTATTGGAACCAAGTGGGTGTATATAAACAAACTAGATGAAAATGGTGAAGTTATAAGGAATAAGACAAGATTAATTTGTAAAGGATATGCACAAGAAGAGGAAATTGACTATGAAGAAACATTTGTTCCAATCGCAAGATTAGAAGGAGTAAGAAATATGGTTGCTTACTCTACTTATAAAGTATTTAACATTTATCAAATGGATTTTAAGTCAACATTTCTAAATGGTATACTCGAAGAGTGAATGACCTAAAGGATTTGTTGATCCAAACAATAAGAACATGGTGTGTAGGCTGGACAAATATTTTTATGATTTGAAGCAAGCTTCTAGAGCATGGTATGAAAGACTACACAACTATCTTGTGAATATTGGCTTTGAGAAGACTGATGACAACAATAATTTGTACTTGAAGATAGAAGGAGGTAAATGAATTTTACTAGCTGAAATATTTTTTGATGATATTATATTTGGAGGATAAAATAAATTGTTTAAGACATTTGAAAATGAAATGATGAAAGAGTTTGAGATGTCTATATTTGGAGAAATAAAGTTTTTTGTTGGATTGCAAGTATATCAGATGAACTATGGCATTTGCATCACTCAATCCAAGTATGTGAAGGAATTTTTTTTAAAAATTGGTATGGAAGATTCAAAACTATTTAGCACTCTTATGGTGATAGGACACAAACTATCCAAAGCTAATGATTTTTCTAAAGTAAATCAAACATTGTATAGGTCTATGATTGGAAAATTGCAATATGTAGTTCATAGAAGACCTACTATTGCACTAGCTATTTGGATTGTTGCAAAGTTTTCTAAAAATCCTAAGGAGAAACACTTAATGGTTGTTAAAAGGATTATGAGATACTTGAAAGGTACAAAAGATTATGGTCTATACTACAAGAAGAATGACAAGTTTGAATTGAGAGCCTATACAAATGCTAATTAGGTTGGAAACATTGATGACATAAAAAGTATAAGTTGAGGAACATTTTTCTTAGGAAAATATTAATCTCTTGAATTAGAAAGAAAAAAAATTGTATTTCACAATCTACAACTAAAGCTAAATATGTGTTGTTGTAATGAATTTCAAAAATGTAGTATGGATACAGTAGTTACTCAAAGGAATGAAGGAAGAAAAAACTAAACTTATGGTAATTTACTATGACAATACAAGTGCTATAAGCATATCTAAGAGTCATATGATGCACAAAAAGAGAAAGCATATTGGAATCAAATATAATTACTTAAGAGAATTGGTTCAAGATAAATAAGTGAGAATGGAATATGTGAATACAAAATAACAAATAGTTGATATATTCACAAAGGCTTTACCTAAGGACACACATGAATATCTTAGAGGTAAACTAGGGGTGATACCCCTATCCAAAGCTACTTAAGAAGTAAGAGTAGAGCCTTGCATCAACTAAGTTGAATGATATATTTTAAAATTGGATGCAGTGTGTCTTACTTTAGGAGATGCCTAAAGTAAGGGAGGAAATAAAAATAGAAGATTTATAGTCACGTGAAAGGTGACAAAGGGAGAACTTGAATTGATTATATTTACATGTATAGATGACAATTCTTTGGAATTATTTCCAAAGGGGAAGATATCAAAGTGATACGACAAGGAAGGAGAAATATTTTCAAAGAGGGACAAGACCATGTTGGTGTTTTAAACAAACTATAGGTTGTAGAAACCCTATACTAGGATGTAGAGAAAAGATAAAATTCTAAGGATTAGCCAGTTCCCATATTTAGCAAAACTTATCTCAAATCTAAACCAACTTCAACAAATCATACATGGTTTTTATACTCTTTAGGCTTTGCAGGACCAAGGCGGGTGCACCTAGGGATTAATATGGCTTCTTCTTTTTCAATATTTTTTCACTAATTTTCTTCTTTTAAGATCTATCCCTTAAATAAGATAAATGGTCAATAATCTTCTTGATATTGTAATCAAATTATGTGTTATAGCAGCTAAGTAAAAATTCCATGAATGTTATTACAACAAGGGAATGACTAGCAATTTAGATCTTCATTATAGAAATGAAAAATAGATTTTGATTTAAATGTGCATTGTGCAACCACATGACCACATCAATTTGCATCTAAATTAATGACTAGTGCCTTATCTATTATTATACATAGTCAAACCAATAAAATCTTGACTTATTTAATTGACTTGTAACTAAAATCATCAGTTGTTAACCCTAAACCCCATTCTTATGATATCTCTCCCATTCATGCATTGTCTTTACTTCAAAATGAGGATTTCTCCATGAATGAAGGGGAGAATTAGATAATATTATCCATATTGAGATATTTAGTAGGAGGATAGTCTACCATTAAAAGTACTCTCTCTATTCAAAAGGATAGTTCATCATTCAAAGTACTATTTTTCTATTCAAAATAGGTTAATATGCTATAAAAAAAATTCTAGTACAAAGATAAATCTCAATTATATTATCACGAGCCTTTAGCACTCTAAAATATATAAATGTAAGGGGGAGAGGATAACACCAAGGCTATTAAATTTATAGATTAATCAATTACTAGCAATATTATTCTATTATCAATCACTTTCTATCCAAAAATAATGATAGGAAAAATTGAGCATAAGATAGGAATTTTTGTTGGGAAAAAGAACATAAGATCCTAAGAAAAAATGTCCATCAAAAGATCTAAAAAGGATCATTTACCCTACCATGATAACATAGGTCAAAGGACTAACATACCAACCTCAAACATGCCACCATATAATGAAAAATCAAAGGGCTACAAAAAGGAGATTACTGAATACATATTTATAATCAACCATACTAATACTATATCATTGTCTATAGAAGATTGGCATGCTATAGTAAAATATTGTCTATCACCAAGATAAATCTCAATTATATTCTCCATGAGAGGGTTTTGGGACTCTAAAATTTATGAATGCAAGAAAATAAGAGAGTGTCAAATTAATTTAATTTAAAGTTCCATCAATTAACTCCATAATTTTTTATAGTTTGTCAAATCACTTTCTATTAAAAAATTATAATAGAGAAGATTGATTGCAAGATAGGGATTTTTGTTGAGAAAAAGAGTATGAGAACTCCAAACTAAATGTCTACCAAGAGATTTATAAGTGATCTTCAATCCTACCACACCATAGGTCAAAGGAGCATCTAGCCAAACCATAACATGCCACAAATAAATCAAGGCCTAGATAATAGGAAGGCACACACCATCAAAAAAAATTCCAACAAGACTTAAAGAATAGGAGATCAAATATTCAAAACACAAACTGCAAAGAATCTATGAATCTACAATAAGAATTTTTTTTTATACAAGATAAGACCACTATACCCATACCATCACCAATAACTACACTAGAAGCACATAAGAGAAATGGGAAGAAATCTTTTCTAAATGAAGCTAGAATTATTGGTATAGATGTGCATCTCATGCTCTTAGAGGGTTAAATTACTTCTTTCATTAAGTTATTTTGGAATTTTTTATTATTTCATTAAATTTTTAGGATTTATATATTATAATAATGTAAAGGATACATAGATATATTAATTATCATTTTAGAAAATTCATCTTCAAATAACTCATTATGACTATTTATTAAGTTAATTATTTTATATAATTTAATCTAATATTTTTTTCTTTTACAAATTTTGAGAATTATATGGATAAATTCTTTGATAATCATTTTTTAATGGTAATAGAAGACTCAATAGTAAGCATTAATAAAGCCACAAAACAATATTTGGCTAGCGCAGGGTGGAAAAGAGTCAATGCTCCTAAAATTAAAAACCATCAAAGATATAATTTTTGGGTGTCACGAAGTACAAGGTTATGTTTTACTATTGGAAAAGGGAAGGGTCAAAAAAGGCCCATGGTGATGGAGAAGTGCAAGCTTGATGGATCAAACATACACCAACTTTTGACATTGTGCTTCCATTATAGAGGTGCCTTTTGGTGTTGCAATCTTCATAATGATGTTTAAAAATAAACATCTAAATGGGTTAACATTCATCAATAATGAAATCTACCAACATTTACTATCTACTTAAATTTATACATCTTCTAAATAAAGCATTGAATGCTTATTGTGGAGATTCAATTTCAAATCACAAATGGCCAACAAATATGAGATTCTAAGTTATGAGTCTTTCATAGTTAGTTTCTAATGTGAAAGTGGTTTCTAATTAAATGGATTATTTAGTTAGTTGTGACTCTTGTATTCTATAGGTAGTTTTTAGTTTTAGTTTTTGAAATGTGATCACAAGAAGTAGTTCTATCATCCAAACACAAGCAAGGAGATGTCATTTCTTATTAAAAAAAATCTTATTTATAAGGCTTCATGTTTTTGTCGAGCACATTCATGTAACAACATACACATCATTACATCAATTGAAGAGCATTGATGCATATACTTGAAGAACAATGATCTAGATTTTATACAAACATAGCAATGCCAATATATAAAACAACAATCTAACAATAATTTAGTGATCCTAATAGTAGGTATCACTTATCAGAGAGAAATTACATATAACAAACATTACTTGAGAAGCGATCTATTTACTTACAAAATGACAATACAATAAATAGGCACCACATCTAAAAGAGACAATTTTATATGGATGTGTCTTTCCAATTCTAAGATAAGGGTTATAGTATACCTAAGGCATCAAGATCAAAAGGAAGAAGGGGAATGAAATTGTAAGAAACATAGGAGAACATATTAAAATACTTGTAAAAAGTACTATTTGAAATGCAAAAAAATGTTATCAATCCCTCCTGACTCATTTGCCTTAGCTGTTCATACTTCCTATTTGAGCAACACAATTTGTGGAACCAATCTTTTGCATAATTCCTCCTGGCTTTTTCGCCCTAGCTTTGTTCATACTTTTCCCGAACTCTATTCACGCTCTGCCTTAGTTTTTTTCACCCTAACTTTGTTCACACTTCACAACATTTGGGGAAAATGAGAAATGTTTTTTTTAAAAAAATAATCATGTGGACATTGCAATAATGATGACATCATTGGTATTGTGAAGGTGTTAGGAACACTTGCAAAAATAAACACAAAAATCACAAACAAATTACACTACCATTGCAATTTAATCCTAGATGTAGTAATGAATAGTTAAAAAAGTTAAATTCTAGTAGTGAGAAAATTGATGAGCAATTATATTATTAGAGACCTTCCTATGATAAGACTGGTCTTGGATATTTCATTAGAAAAAAATTAGAAAAGAAATCTAAAGCAAGAAAAGAACCAGATCTAGTTATTGAAAGCCCTAAACCTAAGAAGAATGATCAGAATGAGATTGAATCCAATCAATCTAAAGATGCACCTAAAGAAATTGAACATGTAAGTCAACCTAAGAAAGGTGATGAACCTAAGAAAACAAAGCAAGTTGAATCACATAAAGAGGCAAGGTATGAATTCAAAGGTAGATGCTTTCTATATAATGAAGTTGGTCATATGAAGAGGGATTGTATAGGTAAGTCATTTGAACATATTACAAATTTATACTATTACAACTATCATGGTTTTTGTCATTAATCAGTTGATTGTAGGACACCTAAGTTTTATAATAGCAATAGTATAATGTTTAGGGATACTAGCCCTAAAAGGTAATGAAAGAAGAAGATCTAATGAAGGAGAAAGAGCTAATGGAATAAGAAGTAACATTGTATGTTACAATTTTAAAATTTTTTGATACATTGCTAGGAATTGCAGAGCACCAGTTAAGAATGGACCTAGTCAAACAAGGAGTACACCAATATGTTAGTTATGTAACAACTTTGGTCACATAGGAAGATTTTACAGAATGGACATGAGGAACATCAATAAGAACCCACACTTTAGAAGGAGCAATAACAGAGATGTGAGCAGAAATGATAGCAACAACAATAACCATAAAGATGAACTGAGAGAACATGTTGAAGAATTCAGAGAAGTATTTATAAAGGCAAAAGATCCATCAATTTCACAAATACTATTGGAAGAAAATTATTTTGATGCACCTGATGAAAGATTAAAGTCATCAATTTTATGTGATTCATCATATTTGAATTAAGCACTTATCTATTGAAGATAGATTACTAGAGAGATGGAACAAGAGTTAGAAATTGAATTGGGAGTTATGAAGTTAGCTAGCAGGTATAATATATCATGAAGAAGATATGGTTAGGTGTGCAAATTATTTGAAGATCACAAGAAGTTAATATAAAAAATTTGAGTCTACTAGTAATGAAGAATAGATTTTTATGGACTAAGTAGTTGTGCAATCAATCTAAAGTTAAATCTAAAGGGATTTTAAGGGATGCAAACAAGATTGTATATACCACTCAATTGTTTGAAGAATTAAGGAGATATTGAGATTAATTTGATAGAAAGTTCAAGGAAAATTGAAGTGTTTTCTTATAGAAAGTGAAGAAATCCTTAAATACATGTGAACTAGGTATTTTACAAATTTACAGGTGAATTTTAGAAGAATTTGAATCAAGAAATGGATAACCCTAGTGTGTATGATGTTTGTGAGAGGCCAAGGTACAAATTCAATAAACACTCATTTGTATCCTTGATAGTTGATCTTATTGGAGCATTTTTGCAAGTTCTTCATAATGTATTGCATGTTGAACATGTTAGATTGTATATTCATTATAAGTTTGGAAGAATTGGTGATAATGATATCCATAAGTATTTGGACCTTGTGTGCAATGGATATTTTTCATTGAAACATGAGTTCATACATATGAATGACTTGAATATTGTGAAGTATATGTTTTATATAGAGTTTGATAATCATGAGTGAAGCCAAATGATTTTGAGAAAAATTCATGAGGAGATATTTTGGTAGGAGACATTCCTACCTTAATTGAAAACAACATGATCCACAACCTCACTAAAGGAAGCAACCCAGTAAATGTGAAGAATGTGAAGAAACTGGTGGAAACCAGCCTAAAGACTAATTATGATGCAAGGAATATATGAATAGTCCTAATAAATGAGACTAATGTTAGGGTTATAAGAAAAATAATAGGATATATGATGAACCATAGTTAAAGATTCAATTTAGTGTCTACTTAATGACTGGGATGAAAGAGAAAGTGAATATGTATTCAAAGTAGTAAGACAAAAATTGCTAGATAACATTGAGAAGTTGGAGGAAACCAAGAATGCAGTGTTTAGATTTGAATCCTTATTTACACACCTATTCTTCCACGTAATTAGATAGTTCCCTAGTACACCAAACCATAAATGGGATGAAGATTAGTTCATCATGAGGTTGTTTATCCAACACTATAGAGAGAAATTAGAGGAAAGAATCACAACTGATTTATCTAGAATGATGAAGAGTTTTTAGTTAGCAATGAAGCAAAGATTCAAAATCCCACCCTCATTGGTTGAAAAGTAAAAGGATGACATATGTTTTATGGTTGAAATAGATGTGACTTTTATGGCGTTAGTTGAATTGAGAGTTCAGTTCATAGAACCCATGGGCTATCAAATGAGTGAAGATATCATTGAAGGGTATGCAAAGAGCATACTTAAATATGACAAAGACACAAATTTCTTGAGATGGGTAACTTATGATGAGAAATTCAGAGAGACTTACCAAAGTGAAACAAGAGGTTGGGTCACTTTCTTAGAAGCAAACCAGACAATTATCAAGTAAACTAGGCAAGAGAAGGAAAACTTTGTAGATGAGTGAATTTGATGAATCAAAAGAAGAAGTAGAAGAAGAGTCAAAGGACAAACCCATAGAGAAGATGGAAACTAAATTCAAAACTACCTTGGGTAAGAAAGCTTGGAAACCAAAGGTAAATAATCTTAATGTTCAAATTACTAATAATAAGAACTTTGCTCAGTTGAAAAATTATTATCATTTGTATAACAACATGGATAGAATACAATTAGAAAATGTGGTTGTTACATACATGATTTTGGAAAAGAAAAGATTTGAATACATTCCTCAAGACTTGCATAATAGGTTAGTTAACAAAAGAAGGAGAGTAGTAGAAGAGGATAGAGGAATAAGGGAGAATTAGATTAAGAAGCTTTATGAAGTTGATAGTGAGGAGGGTATGAGAAAAATAATGGGGGGTATTGAGACCTTGTGGAGGAACAACATGTTAGTTTGTGGTGGCTGATCTAGGAAGTATTGTGCATACTCCATAGTTTCTTGGTGGGGTTTGGGGTTGGGTCATTCCTTGAATTGGGGTTTGAGAGTGATAGTCCCCAACACAACCCCCAAGAAAATACTTGGGGACATTTTATTGACATTTTTGGGCTAACATGTTGTAACTAATTTTAAGCCTAAAGTGGAAAAATAACTTGTACAAAATGGCTTAGGGTTAGGGATTTCATAATGTATGATGTTATAATTAATTCTTACAGTAATATTGAGTTATAAGGGATTACAGATTGTAATCAAGTTATAATCACATAAAAGTAATAATATTGTACTTATTGTTTGGTGGATGTAGCCCAAGGATTGGTTGAACCATGTTAAATATTGGTGTCTTGCATTCTCTTCTATGCAATTTATTATTTTCTAATATTGGTTAAATTTGCACGTAATTGTTATTTTTATCAGTGATAAATTCTAACACAAAAGAAGAATAGTTTTATTAATGGGATGCAATTATGAGGAAGTGAATGAGAAGACAAAGAAATCTATTCTCAAATTCATGACCTATGTACCTAGTATTTCTAAATAGGGCATGGAGTTAGGGGGAGCAATCCCTATGTCAATTAAACAGAGTGAACCCACTCCAACAACAGTTGAATTCAAGGACACTAAGATGCTAGAATCATCATCGTAGATCCCAATTGGTACTAAAACCATGCAAATGGAAAATACTCAAATAACTTTTGATGATAAGGAAGATCCTTATAAGGAATATGGAACTAGCATTGTTGGAAATATCACTAGATATTCAAGCACAAATGAGGAAGAAGATGAAGAAGAGGAAATAAGAAATAAAGAGGAAGAGGGAAAAGAGAGAAAAGAGGAAGAGAAAACAAAGGTAGAGGAAGAAAGAAAAAATAAAATGAAGAAAAGGAAAAGAAAGAATAGAAGATGAGAAGAAGAAAGAATAAAAAGAGAGAAAGAAGAAATAGGAGAAAGAAGAAGAAGAGGAAAAGAAAAAGGCAAGAAAAGGAAGAAGAAGATAAGAAAAAGAAAGAGGATGTAGAAAGGAAGAAGAAAGATAAAGAAGAAAAGAGGAGAAAAGAATAACAAGAAAAAAAGAGGAGAAAAGAAGAAGAAAATAAAAAGAAGGAAGAAGAAGAAAAGAAAAAAAATGAAGAAGAAGAAGAAGAGAAAAAGAAAGGAAATGAAGAAGAGAATAGAAAGGAGGAAGAAATGAAGAGGAAAGAAAAGAAAGAAAAGATGAAAAAGTAAGGCATAATTGGAAAGTTGTAATGTACAAATCTGCACTTCAACCTCAACTCAAGCATGTTGTAATAGATTTTAACAAAGTTTAATTTCATCATGAATCATACATCTTGTTACCAAATCTTGTGAAGGAAAAGACTTCTATGAATATAGTATTAACAATTGCATTTGATGATGATGATGATCAAAAGAGATTCTTATCATCCTTAAGAAAATTGTTAGAGAAGGTCAAAAATTTGCAGAACACCTTGGGAAAAGTAGTTGAGAAATTGCAAAAGATAGTCATAGTTAAGGTGACAGAATAGGATTTGCAACTAAGGGTAGAGGAATTTGTGAGGCATTTTCATAAAGAGTTCACTATATAAAATATTGCATTATTGCAAGTCTAGATAAGTCATGATGCACAATTATTTTCTACCATTTTCAACAATGTGAAGAATGATTTATAGACCCTTGATATCAACATCAAGGAATTAAGGAAATGTCTTGAGGAAGGAAGGAAGTTGTATGGATAGAGAACTATGTCATACAATTATATAAAGGATATAAATGATGAAAATGATGAAATAAGTTCAAAGGGGAATGAACTCTAGACATTGATAACAATATTGTAGCAACCTAGTAGTGTGATTGAAGATCTTGAGGACGCAATATCCAAAGTTTGTGATGATATTAGAATAATTAAACTTTAGAAGGAAAGATTGATCAAAAGGATCTCTCTACCTAGAGAACACATAACAGCTAAGTGTAGGGAAAAGTTGGAGTTTAAATTGATGGATGATTTCTTAAAATAATTGAATTGAAATAGCATACGAGTGTCAATCTAGGATTCACAAATTAGTGAGAGATATAATGGTTATTTTTTCATGGGATAAAGATAATAAATCAAGTGACTATGAATTCAAGTTATAAATGCTAAGAAATCAAACTAAAAAGCTTTAATTAATCAAATTAGAACTATCATGTTAAAGAATGAAACTAAGAAGGAATGTGTATGCAATGTATCTTCACACTTAATCAAACAATTGTTTAAAGCATATCTTTGCACTAATTAAGAAATAATCAAACTCTACAATAGCCATACACCTAAACAAGTATATATTAAAAATCATAGTCCATGGATATGTCCAATCAATTAAACACCACTATTGAAAAATAGTCTAATATAATGGAGGTTAAGATTGACTCTATTTGCTATAGGAAGTTCAGTTGTAGAAAGAAGTTTATGATACAGTTAGAAGTCTAGATAGTAATGTTTGATAGGAAGTTCACTAAGAATGATGGGTAGTGTTGTGGTTCTGCAACACATGCTCCATTCCCTAGAAGGAATGGGGACCCCCTACTTTGTTTCCAGATCCTGGACCTACAATCAGGGATCCAAGAAAGTTAATGGGGTCTTACCTAGTCCCCTTACTTGCATCCAAGGTCCTTGTTAGAGAGTAAAATTTTCAAAAGGATATGTATTTATGAGAAAATCAAATAGTCAAAAAATCAAAAAATTAAGAAATAAAAAAAGTCATTAAAAAAAAAGAGCGCACCTGCATGCTTGGTCAGGTGCGTAGTAGCACACCACCCCTTCAGTGATACATAAGTGTGCACCTATGTAGATGTCTAGGTTCACACTTGTGCACCACTGAAGGTGGTTGGGGTTATATAAACCCCCACCCCCTCTAAACTTTCTACCTTGTCTATTTTGTTTCCTCCACAATCTTGCATTTTGGCGATTCACAAAATACCGCACCTTCATCAAGCTCTTATCCCACAACTGTGCACCTAAATTTGGTGCAGCCTTCCTCTTCCTCATGTCCACCAAAATTAGTGTGGTGCATAGTTGCATACCTATGCACCCCCTCATACTTCCAAAACTTGAAAAGAAAAACTTAAAAAACAAAAAACTATCACCAAATTTGGTGTGCATTTGCACAACTAACATGGTATGCAAATGCACACCAAATTTAATCACTTTTGTGTGCAGATAAGTTAAAAAATGCACAAAGGGTGCACAATTGCACACTCACTCTAGTGCACTCTTGCACACCCCATATCTAAAGCCATAAAAGAAAATGGTGCACATTTGTGCACCTAATTTGGTGTGCAAGTGTGCACCCAACACATTGAAAGAACACCAAAAAATGAGGTGCACACCTATGCACCTGATCTGGTGTGTAGGGGTACACCTTATTTTTTTTTATTTTTTTTCTTTGATAAATAACAGGGTATTTGGGTGTTTTGTTTTAACCTTTCAAGTTTTGTTTTGAATGAGATTAAACATTTTCATTATCATTTCATTTTTCTTATGAACTAATGGATAGCTTCATTTTTTCATGTAGATCTAATGGCATCCTCATTGGGTGAGAAAATGGCACCAAAACTTGTGGTGTTCAAATTCCAAGGTGTCCCCTCCAAATCAAGGTTTTAGGATGACTACGCAGAGACAAAGGATACTGATTTGGGACACACTAATTTGGGGGAATTTCTAAGAATTTGCAACAAACCCATAGAGCATTAATTTGATCAGGGTTAGTGAACATAGCTTTGCACCCAACATTAGTGCAATCATCCAAGTCAATCATGACATTGGCACAACACTTTTTTTCCTGAGGAAAGGATGGTGAAGAGCATGACAAGAGAAGTTGTGCTTGACCTCTGACCCAACAATATTGAAAGGATCTTTCATCTCCCTAGGGTAGATCAATTCATTAGACTCACTTATGAGGCAGCTGAAAGGTGGTATAGGGAACACCCAAAGGAGGCGACAGATATCATTCAATCTTCCTATCTCATTGAGAAGACTCCTCTAGGGAGGATAATAGGAAAAGTGGATATGACAAGGGGGTATATGAAGGAAGATATTGGATACTCTATCATTGTTCTGAGTAAGGTCATGGGTCTACCGGTAGCTAGGCACCTAAATGTTTTCATGGTGAATTTCATTGAGACAATCAAGATAGAAAGAATGCCACTTGATTGGGCCACCACATTGAGTAAAAACTTGTGTGAACAATTGGTGACAGTCAAGGACAAGAATAAGTTCTATATAACTTCATACATGGTATATTTGCTAGCGGCAAGGGCAAAAAATTATCCTAGACTATGCAAGAGGGGCAACATGCAAGATCCCAATGCATGGCCTTACATTGTCTACCCTCAATTAGTGAGGAAGAAGCTCGCAGGGTAGAGCAAAGAATACAAAATTGTGAATGATGCGTTCATTTTTACTATCATCTGATTCATAAAGGGAGACTACACAAAAAGAATATATGATGATGCAATAGCATAGATAACATCTCTTGGGGCCTATTATATCTAGTTCAAAACATTCATGTATCTTAGGGTAGCTAGTACCACTATCAACCCAAAGAAACTCCCAAGGTATCCGAGTGATAGACTAGTTTTGTTGGAGATTACATGATAGATTGAGTTTGCATATGATAGGGTTAGAAAATAATGAAGAACATGTTGGACATGGCCCATAGTCATAGGACCATATCAAGTAAAGCAGAAATAGGATATTCCATCTTTCAAATGGGAATGGGGGCAATATCCTCTTGAGAAGTACAATTCTCCTAGGCCATATTTTGACAATATTGGGAAAGTTGAGAGTCTAGTGGGCAGGGAATTCCACCATGAAGAAGCCATTGACAAACATTAGATGAATGCAACAAATGACTATTATGTTCATGTTAGGGACTATTATAGGATGACTTTGTCTTTGGTTGAAAAGACTTTGAAGGTTCAAATCCTTGAGGAGATACTGAAGCAAGATTTAGGGGAGCTGTTGAACCCTCTGTTCAACTTAGACAAAATTGGAGAGAGACCCATAATGAATGCCAAGGTTGACAGGGAAGAGAGCAATGATATTAATCATCGGGTGAGGCATTTCATTAGGATGATAAAGGATTGGATCAAGAAACCATTTCAACTTGATCTAATACCTAATATCATGATCTTTCATGTGCAAGCCTACCCAAAGAAAGGTAGAGGAAAGAAAGTTACCATTCCTACCTTTGTGACCTAGTCTCCTATCAAGCCAAAAATAGTATACCAACTTGACCGCTCAGTTGGATACTATCACCCTCTGAAGAGGAAAGGAAAGGGAAAAATAAAGAGGAGTTCTCCTCAAAGGGTCAAAAAAAGAGAGGGTGAGGTGCAAGCACCTCCTCAGTAGGAGGAAATAGATGTGCAAGGATCAAAGGATATTACAGCTTCTCAAGTCCAAACATATCCACAATTGACTCTAGTTGTGCCCAGTCAAACCAAGGGAAAAATTCAACAAGTCTCTATTCCTCCTCCACAAGTAGAACCAACATCCCCTTCTACCTCTGAGAAGTAGAAAAATATTAATATCACATGAAGAAGAGGCAAAGGGTGATAAAAAGAATGGTTCCCTTCGCATCTATCTCCGAAACTATTCCTGAGGTAGAAGAGGAGGAAGAAGAGGAAGATGAAGAAGAGGACGTGCCTATACAGAGAAGAACTTGACTTTCTAGACCCAAAAAATAGGAGAAGAGAAGAAGTTCCATAGTAACACCACCATCATCCCTAGAGGAACCTTTGAAATTTTCTTCTTCTGAAGATGAAGTACAACAATGGTTGGATGAGTAGGATGTTGAGGGTGATGACGTGTTTAAAATGTCATATTTTGACTTCATGCCCATGGGAATAGAATTGGTTGGGGATAAGATTAGGGATATCCCTATAGGTGAACCCCAATAGGAACATTGGACATAGATGCCACCAGAGTCATAGGGTCCTAATCTTACTCCCCCATCCCCACCACAAGTCATAGTGGTAGATCAAGGCTTGGTTTCTCCTCCACCTCCAAGTTTAGAAGAAGAAAAGGTTCAAAAGAAACCTTCACAAGAAGAGGAGCCACAAAAAATGGTGATTGATGAAGTGTCAAAGGAATGAAAAATGGTAGAATATTCTCAACCAGCCTCCCAAGATACTGAGGTGTAAACTAAAGGGTCTACGAAGATAGAGTCTATAGAAGAAGAGCCCTCGTAAAGGGAAAGAACTCTAGCGAGGAGTGATAAGGGAAAGGAGGTAGCTGAGCATACCCCTTCATCATCTTGAGGCATGTTTTTAGCTAAAAAGATCCCAAGGTGGCTCAGGAAAGAAATAATGAGGAGCACAAAACCATAATTCTATGTTGATGAGGAGGATATTATTGAGTTGGCAGAGATTCTGAATAAACTTGAGTCTCCATCACATGAAGTGAGACCGTTGGCATTTTTCAATAGTACCTGGGATTAGGATTTGTTCACACAAATGGCCATTTCTCCTGCTAATACAAATACAAAAAGCCTTGGTCCATAAGATTATCAAATCAAAGAGATCATGGTTGGGAGGCCCACCTTGGATATGACTAGATTGATGGTGACCATGGGAAAAAAGGAATTTTTCAGGAATATGGAGTAGGAAGAGGTCAAAATCCAAACACTTCAAAGGTAAAATGAAATCCTAAGAGGATATTTAGCCAATGTTGTTGGTCCTCTAAACCCCGAGCGCCCTGAGGAGACCTTAAACATTATACTCAAAGAAGGGGGAGGTGTCCATTTGGACCCATTTTTGAAAGCCTATCAATAGTGGTGGAAAGGTTTTGAAGAGAAGGGAGTTGTGATTAACTAAGGGAACCTGAAGTTACTACATGCTATGTAGGAAAATTTGAATAAGATGGTAGCAATTTTGAAGCAAGATTTTAGTATACTAGATGAAGTAAGGGCCTGGAGTAAGGACTTACAAGTTTTGCAAGCCATAAAGGGGCAACGGTACAAGATTTTGGCAGATTTGTATACATCAAAAGAGTTAGATTTGATTGATGATTGAATAGAGAAGGTTGTAGATAGTAATAAAGTAATGGAAACATTACACATGGAGATCCAGAGGCTCAAGGAGGAAGCTTGTAAGAAAATTTTATGAAGTAGAGAGGCATTATAGTGATGCATGTTTAGAGATTTTTGAAGATGAGGAATGAGAAAATTTATTGCTTGTAGAGGTAGTAGTGGAGATTTTCAGGAAGATTTTTGAGGAAGCTTCTAATGATGAAGACATCTGACAAGCTTTCAAAATAGACGAAGCCCTATTAGAGTTGGATACCAAGCTTGAGGATTTTGCTGAGGCTTGAATTGAGGTAGACAACTATAGATAGAAAGGTAAAGGCAAATATGAGGCTCCAAATTTACTAGATGTGGTGAAGATTACTAATATTATAAAGAATTCAAGGAGAAACATCCAAACATAGCTTTGGGATGAAGGGGAACAAAACCCAGAAGCTAGAATTTCAATTTTGACACTCAGTAAAATTTTGAGATTTTGAACCATTTTGAGGTGTGCAAGTCCACAGGTGCACTTTTCTAGAGGTGCACTGATAGTTAACTTCTAGTTCTAAAAATAGAACTTTCCATGCATCATAAACACACCCTAATGATAGTTTAACTCTAACAAATGCCTAGTGAAGGATCAACTTCCATTTTTGGCACTTCCAGACACTTCCACTTTGACTGAAGGCTCTCTCATTCTTCTTTTCTCATAAATTCTTTGTTTCTAACATGTAAAGGTTCATGCATCCAATTAATGAATAAAAAATGGATGGAGTCCTACTAAGCACCAATTAAATTGTTAGTTTGTATATAATTAGTTTGTTTTATTAATTTAAAAGCATATTATTGCATGAAGATATCTCTCACTCTCAACACAAATTGAGGAGATGATATCTTATAAATACTCTATTGTAATGTAATTGGGGCCACCATTATTTTGCAATAAATTATGCTTTTGGTGCTCACATTTGGAGTGTGGTAATTCTTGCCTAAATGTGTCATTGTTTTATGAATTTACGTTCATGGAATTGTGATTGAGCCAAAAAATTATTTCTTTGTTTCTAGTTGTGTAATTCATTGATTCTAGTGTTTGCTACAATTTTGACAAATTCTGCTACTGTAACTAGCTTGAGAAGAAATCATTGAATTGTGCTTGCATAACTTTTTGTCTCACAAACATACTTTTCCTGGCCTTGCAATTTCATGAAATGTGAAACATTATACGATCACTAAGTTTCTCACCGATGATTGCATCAGTGGAATCAAGGAAGTGCTA
The DNA here is from genome assembly GCA_028749045.1 of Cupressus sempervirens. Taxonomy (NCBI): domain Eukaryota; kingdom Viridiplantae; phylum Streptophyta; class Pinopsida; order Cupressales; family Cupressaceae; genus Cupressus; species Cupressus sempervirens. Next base: position 533,098,975 of record CM053789.1, read on the forward strand.
CTCCTTTCATTGGGTGCCCACCAATTTCTTTGAAAGCTTAACTCACAAACGTGTCATTTTCCATAACTTATGTCCATTAGGATTTCAATTTCATGTTATTTTCTTTAAATTTTTGTTATTTTCTTTGCTAACCCCCCTTGTTAGAATAGGAATTCATACTAGTTGCATTGTTAGATTGCATTCATAAAAAACATAAAAATACAAAAACATAGTTCTTTCTTGCATGTTTTATTTTGTAGTGTGTAGATTCTTCATCTCATCCAAAATCAAAATGAACCAGCAAAGGCCTCCTTTTGAACAATCACATTTATCTTCAACTGAACAGATTCTAGTAGGTCACAAGATTAACCCAGAACCTTAGAGTTGATTCACAAAATCAACTTTTCAAGAGATGAGTTTGCAAGAATTCCTATTGTTTAGCATTGTGCATAATGACAGCTCAATAGGTAGTGATCGAAATTTTTTTGAAAAAGGTGACAAAAAATATAATGTAACTAATGATGGTTTTCAGTGAATGGAGGTGTCAAATCAATTAGCCACCTTAGATAAGGAAACAAGTTTGGTGCAACTAACAAAAGAAGGAGACACAAGTAAGAAAAATAGGCCTCCTCTATTTTATTTCTCTTTGATTATAGGGGACAAAATAGTTCATAATTGCATGATAGATTTTGGAGCCAGTAGTTCTATGATGCCCAAATCTATAGTTGGATTCCTTTGTATTAAATATGAACCAATTGTTAGAGAGGTACTTTAGTTAGATGGTAGCTCTATTATAATAGTAGGAATCCTAAAAAATGTGGAAATGGCATTGCATGCATGCCCTAGTTGTACTGTGACTCAAGACATATCAGTAGCTAAGTTTGATCCACATTTTTCCATCTATCTTTCCAAAGACTTCACTATACATATAGGTGGTTATATTTCATCAAATTGGTCCTATATGTTCTTTAGGACAAGATATGGGACAAAATCTTCCATAAGGGAAGAACCTTTGGCCCTTACCTATACACCTATCCCTATAAATATTAATTGTACAATACATGAAGAAGATTAGGAATGCATAACACATGAAAATATTATGCTACACTATTAATAGAGGTACCTAATTATCTTTTAGATGAATGGGCTAATTCTTTCTAACCTGAACCAATACAAGAAGCTGAATAGATAGGCCTTGGTACATATTGCATATTGGAGAAAGATGCTCCTATTCCTAATCTCATAAAAATAGAAGAGAACGTTGACAGATTATGGAGCATGTTCTTTGATGGCTCAAGAAACAAGAATGGCTCAAGAGCTTGTGTGATGCTTGTCTCCCCTACTTTATAGGAAATTTTACTTCTCTTATAGGCTTCAATTCAGTTGTACTAACAACATAGTAGAATATGAAGCATTGATTCAAGGCCTCCAACTTGAAAAAATGAGGGGGATCAAATCTTTAAAGGTCTTTAGAGATAGTGAGTTGGTTGTTAACCAAGTAATTCCAGAACATCACAAAGAATAATCTTATCAAATCATACAAGCACAAAGTTTTAGATTTTCTTGAGGGCTTCCAAGCATTTAATATCCAAAGTGTCCCTAGAAGAGATAAAAAACATGCTAATAGACTTGCCGCAATAGGTGCTCACTATGATTTACCAGAGCATGTTGAGGACAAAAGAGAGCAACACATTAGACTAGTTATAAGACCTGTAGTTCCAAATAACCATGCCAATTGGCAGGTGTTTGACTCTAATGTGAAAATTGTTAATTTTTTGCAAAGTGAAGTAGAATTCTCTAATAGGAATCAATACACGCTACAAATCCAATATGATGATCAAATCATGAACCTTAGCTCCAATAAGTTTTCTAAGGGACTAATCACAATAGAAGGTGTTTTCAATCCTGACGATCAAGCAAGAAGTAGGGGTCTGAACCTAGTTGCAAATAAAGATGATCACATACCAGTTGCCATTGCTAATGGTAAGGTTCTCAATTTAAAAAAGGTATGCTCTGGAGTTGAACGAGAAAATTTTGTTCATTTATGTCAAGAATTCAATGATGTATTTGCATGGACATATGATGATTTAAAGGGTTTTGAACCAAGTTTGTTTCAACATACCATAGATTTAAATAGTGATGCAATGCCTATTAGGCAAAAGAAAATAATAGTCAATCCTATGATTGAACCTATGATGAGAAAGGAGCTATCCAATCTGATAGATACTAATATTATTTTTCCTATTAAGCATTCCTCTTGGGTATCCAACCTTATCCCTATCAAAAAGAAGAGTGGAGAAATCAGATTATGTGTAGATTTTAGAGACATAAATAGGGCCTCTCTCAAAGATCACTATCCTGTCCCTTCCATGGAATAAATATTATCCAAGGTTAGTGGCTTTAAAAGATTTTCCTTCCTAGATGGGTTTTTGGGTTATAACCAGGTGTTAGTCTAGGAGTTTGATAGATAAACGATAGCCTTCACTACTAAATGGGACACTTATGCCTATAGTAATATGCCTTTTAGATTAACCAATGTAGGTGCTACCTTGCAAAAATCAATGGAGATTTCTTTGAAGAGCATGCTTGAGAAATTTTTGTTGGTCTACCTTGATGACATAACAATCTATTTAAATAATTTGGCAGAAAACTTTGGTCATCTGAGGTAGGTGTTCATCAAGTGCAAGGAAGATGGTTAGTCCTTAAATCCAAGCAAGTGTGTGTTTGTCACTAGTCAAGGGAAGTTTCTAGGAAATATTGTGTCTAGGGATGGCTTAACCATCAATTTAGAAAGAATAAAAGAAATAATTTCTCTTCCACTTCCTAGTCATAAGAAGGGGTTGCAAAGGCTACTTGGTAGAATCAACTTTGTAAGAATGTTCATTCCTAACCTTGCTACCATGGTCAAACCCCTTACAACTATGCTAAAGAATAACATGGTTTTCACTTTGAAAAAGGAAGAGAGAGATAGTTTTGAATAAATCAAAGAAACAATAGCATCATCTCCTACCCTTATCAATCCCAACTTTGATAAAGATTTCATTCTCTATACCCTTCTGGTTGAGTTAAGCATATCAACTATCTTGACACAGTTGAATGATGCAGACAAAGAGAAACCTATAGCCTTTTTAAGTGAAGGGCTAAAGAATTATGAGGACAAATAGAATTATGTGGAAAAACAAGTTCTTTCTATCATAAGAGCTTTAAAGAAATTCAGACATTTATTTTCACATAACAAGGTCCAACTCCTAGTTCCACATGAAAGTGTGAATGAGTTCCTCTTGAAAAAAGATATCAATGAGAAAAGAGCTAGATGGATCACCAAGGTCATGGAATATGATGTTGAAATCAAAATCACAGAGCTTGTGAGAGGTAAAGGATTGTATGAGTAGATGATTTCATCCTAGGAAATGACTAAAGAAGTTTCATTGGTATTACAAGAATGACCAATGGAAGATAAAAAAACAAAATAGTTGGATACATGATATGAGAAGCTTCTTATTGGGAGAAGGATATCCACAAGGATTAGACAAAGCTAAAAGAAGACAATTTAGATTGTAGTCTATTCCTTTTGTCCTAGTAGATGGGATTCTATTTAGGAAAGATCTCAATGGAGTCCTATTAAGATACATTAACCCTGATCAAATAGATAGAATGATCAAAGAGTTTCATGCTAGTCCTAATGGTAGTCATTTCTTAGCTAGAACAACAACCATGAAGATAGCGAGAGCTGATTATTATTGGCCAACTTCATTCAATGACTATCATAAACATGTGAGGAAATGTGAGAATTGTTTCTTATTTTTATGTAAACAAAGGTTAGAAGCTCCTCCACTTCATCCTATTTAGGTTAATCAACCATTTTCTTAGTGGGGGCTTAATTTTATTGGCCCAATTAATCCACCTTCTAGATCTAGTTAGAAGTGGATCTTAGCTACAAGAGACTACTTCACAAAGTGGAAAAAAGTAGTAGCTTTGAAGGATTCCATAGAGACTTCAATAGTGGAATTCCTTGATGGAATTGTTACTAGATTTGGTGTCCCTTAAATAATTATATCAGGTAATGCCAATTCCTTTGCTAGGACTCACATTTTCTCTTAGGCAGTTGACCATGGTATCTATTTGAGCACTTCCTCAAATTACTATCCCCTAGAAAATGGCTTGGTTGAGTCCTCCAACAAGAACCTAATCAAGATTATCAAAAGGACAATTGGAGACAATTAGAGGTGTTGGCATTCAAAGTTAAGAACAACTCTTTGGGCTAATAGTATTACACCTAAGAAACCAATTGGGAACTCACCCTTCATGCTAGTATATGGAAGGGAAGAAAGGGTTCCTATTTCACTAGAGTTTCCCTCTATTGAATTAGCTCATCAATTAGAGCTAATTGAAGATAATGCCATAAGAGTCAGGATGGCAGAATTGATTGAACTAGAAGAAAAAATATGGCAAGCTATGCACACACTTGAGATACATCAGAAATAGGTCAAAAGGAGTTTTGACAAGAAGCCTAAATCTAGGGTTTTCAAGGAGGAAGACCTTTTTCTCAAGTGGAATGTAGACATAGATAAACTAGGTAGACACTCCAAGTTTGATGCTATGTGGAGTAGCTCATATGCTATCACTAGTTGTAAAGAGGCCAATTCTTTTTAGATATCTAGGCCTGATGATGATATTCTTTCGAAACCAATTAATGGAATTTACCTTAAGTTTTGCTTCTATGGAAGGTTAAGAGTTTCTATACATAATAGAGTAGTTTCTTATTTTTCAATAAGTGCGTGAGCACAATCTATTTCTCTGTGGACTAGCAAGGTTTTGAGGTTTTTTGCAATTATAGAGGTTACAGTTTTCATTGCAAAATAGAACTCATTTTTGTGACTTCATGCCCAATGGATTACTTAACACCACTAGTCCATGCTTGGTAGGCAAGCATCCCCTTTGATTCACAAAATTTTTTAGCCATTTTAGCCCCCCCCCCACCCCCCACTTTTTCCTTGTCACCATCATTGAAATTTGATTAGAGATATCTATTCATGGCGTCAAGGTTTTCATAGTGTGTTAGGCATGTGGCTAAAACCTAAGTAAACCCTAGTTATCCCCTTCAATGATATAATTTTTCATTACTCTTTTTAAGGGCCAAAATACCCATACATCACTTAAGTTGGGTCCCCATGTTAGGTTCATTCACTCTAAGTGTTGACCCCATGCCCTATTCATTAAATCATGTATCTACCTTTGTATTTCCCCTAAGTCCCACTTATGGTGATGTAGCATTGGATAGGTGTCAACATTCTAGAAGGTCTTGATGGATCAAAAGAAGAAAAAGCTTTAAAGTTCCATGATCAATCAAGGTCATTGATCTAGAAGTAGATCAATGCTTGTCATATTCTTTCTTTTCAAAGATGCATTAAGATTAGCCAAAGTGAGAAAGCAACAAAATGACATGTGTCCTAAGATCCATGCAGTCAAATTTTGAACTATTGCATGATTGTAGGTGGTTAGATAAACTCCAATTTCTAAGTTGTGAATATGTATAACACAACAACAATTAAGTGAAATGGTTATTGCATCATCACAAAAGGTTAAGAGTAACCTAGGGCTAAGGTGGTGAAGTTGCAAAAGCTCATTGATCACACTTTCACAAGATTAAAAGATGGGCTAATGTTTTAGGTTGTGAAGATGCCAGCTATTAGTTGAATGCTCATCATCGAGTCATAGAGGTTAGTGAACTAAAGTGATAGACAATCGTGAAGCAGTGATAAGGCTTAAAATGAAGAAGTCACAATTTCATGAGGCCATGCAATAAATAAAGGAATAAATTTGTGAAGAAGAGAACAATAGAAAGAATAAGATTGACATGGCAGTTAGTAAAGCAAGATGATCCAATAGAGTGCTTCAAAGATGTGAGGCCACGTGGTGAGATTGATTGTTAAATCCTATTGAATGATGATACAATTGACCTAGTACTATTATGAACACTATCAATTGGCTCATGAATGATGAAAAAATCCTATGATCTATTGTAACCACCTTTTTCTGTTCTTGATGCCTAATAAATGAAAATTTCATTCTACTATTTCCATGATAATCCATCTACTAGTCAGAGTAGTTATTACCACTATTTTTGTCTCTTCAGGGCCCAAGTTTGCACATAAAGATTAGACTTTCTACATATGAGCATGCATTCGATCAAATCTTTCTAGGATTAATAGTTATTGTTCTTTGTAGCATTGAAGATAGTGGTTGAGGTTTAGTTTTTTAGTGGAAGTCTTCTTAGTTATGCTTAAGCTATAAAACATAATTTTTTTCAATTTTTCAAGGGCCGCTCTCTTGTCCGATTCTATAGAATTTGTATTGTATACTTTGCTACTATAATTTACTTTTAGTGAATATATTTCTCTTTTGTACCTCTTTCTTCCATTAATACATGTTCAAAACCTTCTTGCCTTCTATTAATATATTTCTTTCATTCTTCAAGTTGTATGTTTTATCCATTTTTCCTTAAATGATATATAGTGAAGCTCATTCCTTATTACATTTCATTAGTTTCTAATTTGTATGTGATTACTGAGTTAAAGAAAAGATTGAATCTATGTACTTTGGGATTATATTGATGAACTGTGCATTTCTAGGTAGAGATAAGACTAAACGTACTATTTGGTGTATCACCCCTCTAGATTAGACTAGGCAGTTTGATTTCATGCATTTCCTTCTCCCTTTTCCTTCAAAGAAGCAATTAGGTGCATCCTAATAATGATGAAGCTATCCTTCTCCAAAGACTCAATCTCATTGTTCAAGTCCCACAACTTGGAGATTATTTCCATGTTTCACAAAGTTGCCTTGAGGTCAAACTTCAGGCAAGGGTGAAAACTTTTGTGATAATAGTTTTGGCATACCCAGTGGGACTACATGCAAGCTTACTAAGAAGTCTATTGGTTTTCTGATGTCAAGAAAGGAACTTCCAACTTATGCTAAGGATATAGTGTTTCTCTTAGAATTTTAGCCTTTAGGAGGCTCACATTTAAGCACTTGGTGACTCCATCTCTACATCTTGGTTTCCAGACCAGAATTGTTGTAATTCATGGCCAAGGTTTAAGCAAGGGCATCTTATAGAAGTATTTTTAAATTTAATGAACTTTATTTTCAAACTCTAGGAGAAAGCAAAATAGACTCTCTCTATCACTAGTTAGGAGTTCAAAAGTAGCATATATACCTGCTTGATCTCTTTCTACTCCTCTAGTTGATAGATCAAAACCTAGAATACCATATTTTCATCTAAACATATCTTTATTCCACATGGCCCTCCCTAGGAATCAAGTTTTTGCTACCTTCAATGGAGGGAGCCCTCTCATCTTAGCCCAAAGACATGATATCCTAGTATATGCTCTCAAAAGTCTACCAGATTTTACCACTGAAACTTCTATTTCCCCAATAGAACACCTTCAAGAAGTTTCAAACATTTACAATATACATGGTATTACAGAGGATGATGTTGATGTTAGACTTTTATCTTTATCATTAAAGGGAAAATATTTACAATGTTATAGGGGATTACCACATAATTCTATCAATAACTGGGATGAGTTAGGAGAAATATTATGCAAATGTTTTGAAGATAAAAGTGATCACCTACCACTTTTAGAGCAGTTGACTACAATTAAGAGAGCACCCTGTTAATATATGATAGATTTTAATTATAGATTCCAAAAGACATGGGATAGAATACCTACTATAGTAAAACCTACCCCTGGTAACAATTTCATGTATTATCTAAGATATTTCAATAGTGATATTGCTACTACTTTACAAATCATGGGAGGGGATACCTTACCAACTACATATGAAATTTCCATAAGAGCAAAAAATATGTTGATTCAAGGAGGGAGGGGATACCTTACTAGCTACATATGAAATTTCCATAAGAGAAAAAAATACATTGATTCAAGGAGGGAAGTTAGCTCCAAAGACTCCAATTCCTTCTTTCATTACATGTCTACTCATCAACCTACAGTAGCCCCTATTCCTACCACATCCACAAGCCAATCTCTTTCCATAGCCTTAATAGCCTCTAAATCCTCCAACAAGTTAGGAGAGTTGAAGAGCATGATGTAGGCCCTAATGCAAAATATAGACAAGAAGTTGCAAGATCAAGGTTCCAATCTAGAAAAGAAGCTTAAATATAAGGGTTTCAATCTAGAAAAGAAGTTGGAAAAAAACATCTCAATGGTGCAAAATATGAGAAATGAGGTGGTGACCTTAGAAAGGCAACAAGCTCAAGGTAATAGGCCCTTTCAGCCTCATTATCAAAACCCAAAACATAATAGGTCACCAAATCTGGGTCAAGGTTATGCTCCATACAACCAAAATAGGCCTATGGGTAATACCCTGGCAACAAATGCAAGGAAAAGTTTAGTAAGGATATTAGTCCCTCAAAACAACCTTTCTTAAGAGAAAGATCGTTATCCTTCTTACAATTATTTATATGAATGTTTCTTGTGCCATAAGGAAGAACCATCTCAAACATTTACTTTTGGGTGTTCATTTTGCATGAGGTCAACTGCAAGAATCCATAGTGTAATTCCTCTCTTGAAAAGAAAATCTTTTTAAGGATCCACTCCAAGGTTTGGTGTTTGTCTTGCGATGTACCAAAATCTGCTTAGTAGAAGATAAATGTGAATGTTTATGAGGAGGCCTTTGCTAGTTCTAAAAGAACTCTTTTGTCTTGGAATTGAAGTAAAATCTATTTGCTATCTCAAAATATCACACCAAAAGAACAATATTTTTGTATTTTCCATTTTTTCATTGAATGCAATTCTAACAATGCAACTACTATGAGGTCCTATTCTAATAGGGGGTTAGCAAAGCAAATAGCGAAACTGAAAGCAAATAACATGAAATCAAATAACTTGAAATTGAAATTTCTAAATGGACATAAGCTATAGAACACAACATGCTATGAGTTAAACCTTTGAAGAAATTGGTAGGAAACCAATGAAAATAGGAGCAGTGCTTCCTAGAATCCACTGATGCAATTGTCGGTGAGAATCTTTAACAAATCGAATGATGTTTCACTCTTCATCAAATCACAAGGCCACAAAAAGTGTGCTCATGTGAGACAAAAAGCTATGTAGACACAATCAGGTGATCTCTTCTCAAGCTCGTTACGTCAACAAAATTCATATATCTATAGCAAACACCAGAACTAAAAGATCACACAACCAGAAACAATGCAATAAACCTTTGGCTCAATCAAAATATCATGAATAAAATCCACAAAACAATGACACATTCAGGCAAGAATAATTACACTTTGAATGCTAGCACCAAAAGCATATCTTTATTGCATAATAATGGTGGCTGTTGTTACATTTTACAATGGGGTATTTACAAGAAATCGTCTCCTCAATTTGTGTTGAGAGTGAGAGATATCTTAATGCAATAAAATGCTTTTAAAACATTAAAACAAACTAAATATATACAAACTAGTAATCTAACTGGTGCCTAGAGGGACTCCATCCATATTTTATTCATTAATTGGATGCATGAGCCCTTTACATGTCAAAAATAATGAAAGCATGAGGGAGAAAGTAGGAGGAAGCTATCAGTCGAAGTAGAAGTGCATAGAGACACCAAAAATAGAAGTTGGCCCTTCAGTTGACATGTGTTAGAGTTAACTTGCCATCAAAATGCACTCCCAATGCATGGAAAGTGCTATTTTTGGAACTGGCAGTCAACTGTCAGTGCACCTCTGAATTGCGGAGTTGCGGACCTCGACTGGGTCAAAATCTCAAAATTTTACTAAGTGTCAAAATGAAAATTTTGGCATTTGGGTTTTGCTCATCTTTATCCTAAAGATATGTTTGGATGTTTGCCCTTTAATTTCTCTATAATCTCAATAATCTTAGCAGCATTGGGAAGATCCAAAGCCTCATACTTATCTTTAACCTTTTATCTATAGATGTCCACCTCAATTCAAGTTTCTACAAAATCTCTGAGTTTGGTGTCCATCTCTAACAATGCTTCTTCTGTCCTGAAAGCTTGTCTGATGTCTTCATCACTAGATGCTTCCTCTAAAGTCTTTCTAAAATTCTCCATAACTACCTCAACTAGTAAAAGTTTCTCTCATTCCTTATCTTCAAAAATGTCCAATGCATCACTGTACAACTTTTTTGCTTCCAATATTCGCTCTTGGGCTTGTTCCTTGAGCCTATGTATCTCATCATGCAATGTTTCCATCACTTTATTTCCCTCTGCAATCTTTTCTATCTAATCATCTATCATGTCTAGCTCTTCTCTGGTATATACATCAATCAAAATGCGGTACCTTTTTCCTTTTATGGCCTGTAGAGTTTGTAAATCCTTGCTCCAAACTCGTACCTCATCCATAATATTGAAGTCTTACCTCAAAATTGCCATGATCTTATCAACATTCTCTTGTGTAGCATGTAATAACTTCAAACTTCCTATGATTATAGTGACACCCCTATTCTCAAGGTTGTCTCACCAATCCTGACAAGATCTTAAAAATAGACTAAATCGTACACCTTCCCCTTCTTTAAGAATGGTAGTCAAAGTCTCCTCAGGGTGTTTAGAATCAAGAGGACCAATAACTTCAGCTAAATATCCTTTCAAGATCTCAACTTGCCTTCGAAGTGTTCTAATTTCAATCTCATCCTGTTCCATATGGTTAAGAACCTCCTTGACTCCCATAGTCATCATTTATTGGGAAGTATCCCATGTAGGCTTTCCTAACATGATATCCTTCACTTCATAGTCCTGAAGGCTGATAGCTTCTTCATATATACCTTTCAGAGGGTGAGCCACCTGTGCAAATAAGTCCTAGTTCCAAGTAGTAGTAATGAATGCAAATGGTGTTGCATCATGTAATGGAGAGTCAGGCTTGTTCAAAATCTCTGCCATGTCACAAATATCATCCTCTGAAGCAAGGAATTGATTCTTAGCACTTCTCATTATTTCCTTTTGGAACCATCTCGGGATATGTCTTTCTATAACCTTGGCTCTAGATGATGAAGGGATGTGTTCAACTACCTCCTTCCCTTTGTCGCTCTTGCTTGGAGTCTCCTATTGTGAGGGTTCTTCTTCTGTAGTCTCAATTTTTGTAGATCCTATAGTTTGATCCTCAACTTCCTAGGGAGGTTGTTGTATACATTCTATTACCTGTGCCTCTTTTGATGGCTCATCAATAACCCTTGGTTCTGGTTCTCCTTGTAATGACAATTCCTTCTGAACATGTTCTTCTAAACTCAGAAGTGGAGGTGTCACTGAAACCTTATCTACCATCATAACCTGAGGTGAAGATGGGGGAGTTGGATGAGGACCTTGTGTCTTAGGTGGCATCTGTGTCCAATCTTGCTATTGAAATTCACCTGTAGGAGTATCTCTAATCTTATCTCCAACCAATTCTGTAACCACTAGCATGAAATCAAAATTTGGAATGGAGAGAATATCATCACCTAGCTCCCTTTGCTCATTCACCCTTCGTTGTACTTCATCTTCTGAATAAGAGAGTTCTACCATTTCAGCTTTGGGTGGGTGGTGGGGTATTTGTGACATTCTTCTTTCTTTTCAATTCTGTGGCTTTGGCTAGTCGAGTTCTCCTTTGTAGAGGCACTTGCTCTTCCTCCTCATCTGATTCTTCCTCAAGAATGGTTTTAGGAATAGATGGATTAGGCACTAATCTTTTACAAACTCTTTGCCTCTTGTTCATTCTAACCTTAACCCTCTTTTGCTTCTATGGAACCATAGGAGAAGTGGGCTCTTCATGCATCGGATGAATGGATGTCTCTGGAATCTCTCCCTCTTCTTGTTGGCTTAACAAAACAAGAGGTAATGGAAAATCAACCTAGATATGAGAAATTCTAGAGTCTCGGGGATCCTAGGGAGTAGATTCATGTTTCTATGAAGGGGCCTGTTCTTCAACATGCTCTCTCTGGATCCTCTAAGGAGAGGCTCTCTTCCTCTTTTCCTTCTTCTTCTTTGAAGGATGGTGGTATCCCACTGGATGATCAAGCTAGTAGACTATTTTTGGCCTGATAGGAGATTGGAGCACAAAGATAGGAACTGTGACTTTCCTCCCCTTTACCTTTTGTGGGTGAGAATGTGCATGGAATTTCACTGTATTTGAAATTGGATCAAGTGGAAAGGGTTTCTTGATCCAACTCTTTGTCATTTTGATGACATGTCTCACTTGATGATTAATATCATCTCCTTCCTCTCTATCAATTTTTGCATTTAGGATGGGCCTTTCACCAACTTTATCTGTATTGAATAAGGGATCCAGCAGCTCCTATGAATCCTATAGCCTTATCTCATCTGGGATGGTCAAATGGAGAGCCTTCTCTGCTAAATACAAAGTCATTCTACAATAGTCCCTAATATGAACATCATAGTCATTTGTGGCATTCATCCAATGATCTTCAATGGCATCCTTGTGGTAGAACTCTTTTCCTACCAGATTTTCCACTTTACCAACATTATCAAAGAATGGCCGAGGAGAGTTATATTCTTCGAGAGGATAATTCTCCCATTCCCACTCAAAAGTCAGGATATCCTACTTTCTCTTTACCTGGTATGCTCCTATTACAAAAGGCCAATCCCAACAAGGCCTTCATTGTTTTTTGATCCTCTCATAAGCTGACTCAATCTAGCGAGAAATTTCCATTAGAATCAACTTGTCACTTGGGTATCTTGGGAGATTCTTTGGATGGATGGATGCACCACCAACCTGAATGTATGCGAATGTTCGAAACTAGATGAAATATGCATCGAGAGCTATGATCTATGCCTTGGCCTCATCAAACAATCTCTTTCCATAATCTCCTTCAATAAATCAAATGATGGCAAAGATGAAGGCATCATTCACAATTCTGTACTCCTTTCTCTATGGTGAGAGCTTCTTCTTAACTAGTTGAGGATAGACTATATATGGCCATGCATTAGGATCCTGCATATTGCCCTTCTTGTACAACCCGAGATAGTCAGTGGCTCTTGCTGCAAGTAGATATACCACATAAGAAGTCATATAGAACTTCTTCTTGTCCTTTACTGTCCACAACTGGTCACACAAGTTCTCACTAAGTGTGGTGGCCCAATCCAATGGCATCTTTGCATGTTTGATGGTCTCAATGAAGTTAACCATGAATGGAGCGAGATGACCCACTGCAGGCAATCCCATAACTCTGCTCAGGAGAATGATTGAATATCCAATGTCATCCTTCATGTATCCTCAATTCATATCTACTTTATTGATTGTCTTTCCCTAAGATGGCTTCTCAATGAAGTATGAGGAATATATGATGTCGATGGCCTCCTGGTAATGTTCCTTATGCCACCTCTCAGTTGCTTCATATGAAAGCCTGATAAACTGATCGGCTCTAGGTAGGTGGAAAACTCTCTCAATATTATCAGATCATAGATCTAAGACCACTTCCCCAGTGATGCTCTTTACCACCCTTTCATTAGGAACAAAATGTCGAGATAGGGTCATAATCAATTCAGCTAACTGCACAGTCCTAGGATGTGATGCTGCATTTACCAATCCAGAATGGATTAAGGTAGATCTCAAAGAAGATCTTTCAGTTGGGTTGTTACAAACCCTCCAAAACTCTCCCAAGCCTGTGTGTCCAAGTTCTGTGTCTTTGATCTTAGAGTATTCATCATACAACTATGACTTCAGGGTTACACCTTGGAACTTGTACACAACTAGTTTTTGTTGTTGATTCAGATGTGGACACCATCTGATTATATTAGCTACACATCACAAAAGAGAAAAAGAATGATTAATTATTGGATAAAATGCAATTTACAAAATGTCCTTCTAGAAAACTTATTTAATTTGTTTTTTTTCTTTTTTTTTTTTTGGGGGGGGGGGGGGGGGGTTTGACTTTACAAAAAAATAAAATTAATTAAATTTAAAAAAGGGGGTTTTGAGGCGCGGGGGTGGCCCAAAGGGTGCACGCCATGGCGGCCACATGCATGCGCTCCAAAGGGTGTGGCGGTAGCCATGCACGTGCACGCTCAAGAGGGTGTGGTGGTGGTCGCACGCGCGCATTTGAAAGGGCACGCGGCCCAGAAGGCATGCACAACGCCACACTTTGTGCCCAAAAGGGCACAGCAGTGATGGTTGTGCATTTCCCAAGGGCACACACAGCACTGCACCGCATGTCGAAAAGGGCACAACAGCGGTGGCTGCGCATGGCCCAAAGGGTACACGTTGCGCTCTTCCTCTTGTGGTCGCACACGCGCGCTCATGAGGGCTGCGTGGAGGTAGGGGGGAAGGGTTTCCATACCTTTCCCTCTTAGCTCTTCTAGAAAAAATGAAGTAGTAAGAAAGGCAAGGGGGGTTTTATAACCTCCCTTCCTTCTTTGCCTTTACAAAGTGCGTGCACTTCGATGCGCGCGTGCAAGATTTTTTTAAATTTTTTTTGGGTTTTTCAAACTTTAAAATTTTAAGTTATTTAACCGAGTTTCTTTCTCCCAACTCCCGAGCTATGAGTCCGGGAGTCAAAAAAAGGTAGGGGGTCCCCATTCCTAGTGTTGTGGAGACCACAACACTTACCACATAGGATCAAGTAGTAGTACAAAAATATAGTGCGAGTCAACCTACTGATGTTTCTCACTTATAGTAGTACGGTGAATTTTCTTTTATGAACCATCAACTAGAGGAACAATGTCATGCTAATCATGATAGCTATGATGCTAAAGCTCATAATACTAGAAGAAAATGAAGAGCCATTGAGAATGCTACACCTCCTCCATCAAACTAGGATTCAACTTCACGTGTTGCCCCTCATGCTCCAATTATAAATGCATAGTCAAATGTTTCTCCCTAATATAAGAAAAAAATAAGCAACAAGAGGTCTATAGAACCTCTGGCTGCTCAAATTCAATCATTAATTCCTATAAGCCCTAAGGCTCTAGTCAAAGTAGTTGGCACTCCTCTCAACATAATTGATCAAATGAAAAAAACTAGTGTTAATATTCCTTTGTGGGATGTCTTCACTATACCACTACAATTGGAGCTACTACAATAAGAGTTAAAGAGTATTGAGATGTCAAATCAGGCAGCCACCTTAGATAAGGCAATAAGTTTGGTGCAGCCAATGAAAGAAGGAGACATAAGTAAGAAAAATAGACCTCCTACTTTTTATGTCTCTTTGATTATAGGAAACAAAATAGTTCATAATTACATGATAGATTTTGGAGCCAGTAGTTTTGTGATGCCTAAATGTGTAGCTAAACTCCTGGATATTAAATATGAACCAATGGCTAAAGAGGTACTTTAGTTAGATGGTAGCTCTATTACAAAAGTAGGAATCCTAAAAAAATGTGGATATGGCATTGCATGAATGCATTGGTTGTACTTTCACTCAAGACATATCATTAGGGGGGTTGATTTACATTTTTCCATCGATCTTTCTAGAAACTTCACTGCAGAGGTAGGTGGTTATATTGCATAAGATTGGTCCTATATGTTCTTTAGGACAAGATATGGGACAAAAGCTTCCATAAGGAAAGAACCTTTGGCCCTCAATCACATAGAGACCTATACACCTAGCCCTATAAACATGAATTATACAATCCATGAAGAAGATAAGGAATGCATAATAGATGAACATGCTACACTCTTAACAAAGGTTCCTGATTATCTTTTAGATGAATGGGCTAATGCTTTCCAAAATAACCCAATACAAGTAGCTAAAGAGATAGGCCTTGGTACATATTGCATATTGGAGAAAGATGCTCCTATTCCTAATCTCATAAAAATAGAAGAAGGTATTGATGGATTATGGATCATGTTCTTTGATGGCTTGAGAAATAAGAATGGCTTAGGAGCTGGTCTGATGCTTTTCTCCCCTACTATGGAGAAGTGTAACTTCTCTTATAGGCTTCAATTTAGTTATACTAACAACATAGAAGAATATGAAACATTTATTCAAGGCCTCCAACTTTCACAAAAGAGGGGGATCAAATCTTTAAAGGTATTTGGAGATAGTGAGTTATTTTTTAACCAAGGAGCCAGAACATCACAAAGAATAATCTGCTCAAATCATACAAGCATAGAGTTTGGGATCTTCTTGAGGGCTTCCAAGAATTCAATATCTAAAGTGTCCCTAGAAGAGATAATAAACATCATGATAGACTTGTAGAAATAGGTTCTCACTATGATTTATTAGAGCATGTTGAGGACTGTTGGTCATGTTTTTGCCTCATGTTTCTATGAATATGTCATTTTGTGAATTTTTCCTAGTTTTTATGAGAAAATTAGGGTTTGGATCCTTTTAAAATTGTTAACCCTAAGAAAAACCCTAATTAATATCTTGTATGTTGTTCCCTAGGTAAACCCTTTAAGTCATATGCCTTTACTTTATTAATTGAGTGGGAAAAATCATTTTGAAAAGGTATATATTTTCAAGAACCTTTTAAAGAATTTTCATTTTGGCTTCATAATTACCTGGAATGTTTCTTATTGTCGAATCTTTCTAAGATCTATGGTGGTCATCTTGTCACTATAGAAAATTGCATTCACTTTATCTCATGCAACATAGCAACCAAGTATGTATTACACCTAAGACCTAGTTGATATTTGATATGGTTTCAATGAGCTTTGCCTGCATCATCAAATCTTCCCAGATCAATGGTGGTCACTATGTTGCCACCAAGAATTGCAAGGTTTTTTCTAGCCATGACATGGCGACCTCCCACAAAAAGGTGAAACATGGTGGGACTAGTTTTAAAGACAGACACTGGGATTTTGGTCTATCATAAATGAGCCTTGTTAGCATGATGGAATGTTAGATGTGTCAGGCACATTAAAAAGTGTCCCATGGAAAAGAGTGTGCTAATATTTCATGACACTAGAATTCATTGGGTTATATGGTGGTCACTTTTCCACCACTAAAAATTGTTAAATTTTCATTGGTAGTGACATGGTGACTTCCTGTGAATTAAAAACATGATGGGACCTTTTTTTAGAAAAGAAGAAACAAAAGGATTGATAGTTATAAATGACTATGCCAGTGTGTCAAGGTGGTTTGATGTCACATGCCACGTGGATTTGCACTCAAAAGAAGATCTATCTTGTTTGAGGCCATCTGATCTTCTTAGATCGATGGTGGGTGCCATGTCACTATAGGGACTTGCTCAATCTTTAGTGCATGTGACAAGGTGACCAAAGGAAAATAAGGACCAACCATAGTTGCATTAAAAATACTTCTAAAATTTATATCATCTGGTCGAGGTTGCACCAATGGCAGTCACAATGTCGAATACAGAAGCTTCTTGGTAATTATGCATAGCGACATAGAAAGAGTGTGACACATGTCTATAAGTGTCAGTAGGTCTAGAATAAGTTTCTAGTAGTGGAAAGGAAAAGCTTATGTGGAGAAACTTGATTGGGTTGATTGCCAACCTAGCAATTTAAAAATGAGTCATTCATGATTTCATTCCCAAATCGTTGAATTTTTAAAAATTAACAGTTTGTTTTCAAAATTAGAAGGTGATGCCACCCTATTTCTTGTTACAATTCATTTATGAAAATTTAAAGCTCCCTGTGAAAACCAGGACCAGAGATATATCACAAATATTTCACCATTTCTTCCCTATGCAAATGAATTTTAGAATTTCAAAGAACTAAGAGCCATTGAAGAATTATTCCTTGTATGATCAAAGTGTGAAAGAACTTCTAGTATCCATAGTGTGTACAAAATTATAGTGAAAGTATAAAAAACAACCAAGTAAGTATCCAAAACCATAGATAGTAAAGAATTCTGGTATTTTATATCACTAGTAAACATGCCTCCGAAGAAAATTTTCTCAGGAAAGATAGACTATGCGAGTAAGAATATACATGATGACCTTCTTGAAGTACTGCCTAAGTCTACAAATGAATCTCCCCAGATGAAAAAAATAATTTCTGTGAACCCTAGGCTCAAGATTGTGGATGACCTATATGATAGAGGGAATTGGATTTGGGATGCCACTACTACTAAAATAGAGCTTCATCTTTTTAATAAGTGGGTTTTAGAAAGAAAATTGTTTGCTCCCCATGGAAACATTTGGAAATTTGATTTAGGAAAATTAGTGGTCCCTGGTGTTTTTTTTGGATTCAGACCTACTCATGGCCATTGCCCAAAATTATGAGCCAGTAGCCAAGATAGTGAGAAGAATATATGGGGAATGCTTGGTAATAATAAATGTTGAAGAAACTTGAGAAATTTTTGGTTTAGTACCATTTTTAGATTATCATGTAACCATTGACCTGCTAGGACTAGAGAAAGAATACTTATCTAAGAGGGATAAGATCATGCTGGGTGCATTGAGGGCACACTTGGGTTCAATTGGAAATTTTCCAATGGTCACAACATCTACTAAAGAGCCCTTTAAAAATGAATTTATCAATTCTAGGGCCATATATATATATATATATATATATATATATATATATATATATATATATATATATATATATATATATATATATATATATATATATATATATATATATATATATATATATATATATATATATATAGGTTTTTGGTGACAATGAGAAAAAAATTTTGCCAATAAATTTTGCGTATATGATGACTTAGATTTCTTCTTTTGGTGTTGATATTATTTTTGATTTTGCATCCTAGATAGCAAAAGAGATCCACATAGGATTAGTTGGAATTGCAAAGAGCAAGGTGGAAAAAATGTTTGGCCATTATTCACTATTAATGCACATTTTCCTATTTAAAGGGGTTACATATTTTGAAAAGGAGATGGTCCTGAACCGAAAATATGAACAAGAGGCTCTGTCGATCTAGTTGTGCAGTGCAGACATGACTTGGGATGCAAATGAGGCTAGTTTTGTTAGGTTTGATAGATATTTTGCCTCTAGATTAAGTTGCCTCTTATTAAGGGACAATCCTAGAATCCCCAAGGTATTGATGGATTTTATTAGACTTATGGATAATCCTTTTGATTTAAAAGTGTCCCACAATTGGGCATATGTCATTCCATACCCTGTTTCAAAAGTTTTTATGGTTTATGGTTTCTAAGGGACTCCCCATGTACTACCCTACCAGGTTCCTTTGAAGGTAGGGATAGCTAAGATTTTGTGGTAACACAATTGGCTAGAAGACACAGAGGCTCAATTTTCCCCACTTATATTGTGGCCCATCATATCATAATCACAAAGGGTGGTTGGTTATTCTTGTATAAATTCTTGGACCAATACAAGATGGCTATGTCTCATCCCCATTTATGAAATTGAGGGATTCTTTGATGTGTTCATAAAAAGGGCTAAAGTTGGTGCAAAAGATTACCAATTCTATTTTCCTAAAGATATAATAAGGAATGAGTTCTCTTTACAAGAGCAAGAGATCAAAAAAGAAAAATAGAGAGTTTATTCTAGATTTTTAGAATTCATTCATTATTTTGATAATAACTATAAGCCTCTAAAAGATGCAAAAACAAAGGTAGATGGGTTACATAAACTAATGACCACTTTTCCTGAAATTATCGAGGTCATGAATGAAAGGAAACTATTCTTTATCAATTATTTTCCAAAAAAAGCCAAAGAGATCACGAGGAGATTATCTTTTACTCCCATAGTAGGATCAGGGTAGTTGATTTTTCAAAAGAGACTTGGCTATAATGTGATCCAAAATAAAAGAGCCACTGTAGATAAAGGAAAAAAAATAATGGGATCAACTAGTGTTGTTCTTGAAGAAAGACCTGATGAGCCCTTGCTCAAGAGGTAGAGAATAGTAAAGTAACAAACACCTCAAATTGAGGAATATTCACCCACTCAGTCCCCATTACAAATAGGAGATGAAAACTCACTAGGGAGCAAGTGGAGCAGTTGGGATCCTAAGGGGGAGTTTTCATTACTCAAGCAAAGTTAGAAGAGGGGAATCCTTAGGAACCTCCAATGCCAAGCCTTGAGTTAACAGTGGCAGACTATAAAGGAAAGGAATTGGACCCTGTAATGGAACAAGCCAGCCATGAATTTATCTTTGATGATAATTTTGTTAAATCTAGAGCCTTTTACCAATTTGGTTGGAGAACAAACATTGGAAAGCTTGAGGAAAGATGTAGAAAATTGAAAAAAGAGCATGTGGAAATAGAAGAGGTAGATGTACAAAACTAAGTCAAGGAAGAGATGATGAAGGAATTGAAGAGTTTGGCCCCTGAAGAAGGGAGACAAATGATAAAGGCATCTAGAGTTTTACTGTTACCCAATTAGGATATTGTAGATGCTATGATTTTTAATTCAGTTACAAATAAAATGAGTATAGAGGAAAAGGGGGAAGAAAGAGATGAAAGATGTCAAATTCAATGAAGACCATGATACATTGGTCATTTGGTCAATAAGGAAAGGATCCAAGACTACCTCTTCCCAACTTGATGATACTGGCTTGATAGGAAGCTTAATTGTAAAAAGAGTTGAAGAGACCACCACTGAAGAGGCCATACAACTAGGTGTTGGATCAACTAGCTTCACCTTAGCTGCAGTCCAAAGAGACAAAATAGAAAAGCTAGAGTTGTAGGAAAAATATGAGAAAATCTTGGTTGCATATAATAAAGAAGTTCAAAAGAGGATTAAACTGGAGAATAAATTGATGGGACGTTCCACTAGGCCAAGAATCACTTACACTCACCCATTAGTGGAGCATTTTAAATCCACTCCCCTCATTGAGATCCTAGACACACCACAAAGGCCATAGTATTATACTACAAAAGATTTCAAAGAAGAAAAGAGAAAATTTTGGGCATTATTGAAATATTCAAAATGGGAAAAGTACTTCTGAGAGGGGGGTGAGTTAGAAGTACCACACTTTAGTCTTTTCAACTCCTTTAAAAAAAATAACTAAAAGTAAACTACATACATGTAAACATATTAAATAAACATAGAGAAAATACATGCATTAACACACATAACACTAGATTTGGAAACCCATAATCCCTCTAAGAATAAGAAGGTAAAAGTGGGGTGGGGATGATACCCACAAAAATTACTGTAGTAATAATTTTTTGACCACTTACGATGGTATGTCCTATGAAAGGCCTACCCTATCAAAGGCTTTACACTATGTCAATAGTGACTTGGTTAAAGGATTTACAAATACTTTACATGAAGTGTCACCTTGTTAAAGGATTTAGTTACCTCTTCAAAGGATTTACAAAATAGCTATTAAGCTAACATATCAACATAGGGTTTTCACTATCTAATACAATGGTAAGAGATTATTAGAAATCTTTTGACCTGGTTGCTTATAATCTTCAATTGCTGATTTTAGGCACTTGATCTACTCACTCTAATGTGATCCTTGCTTGATCTAATATCTATTTGTATCCCTTGTTATGTTTTGATCAACTGAATGTGTAATTGTTTCTCAATTCACTAAGTCTGTGATGCCCCTACTATTTACTCTTGTTCTGCAATTTTTTATTTTCTTAGCAACTTCCTTGACTTCACTTATGTAGCATACAATCATGAGGTCTAAGCCTTCTTATAAAGAATTTTTAGACTTATGGTTATGTATGGATCTATGATCCATATTGAATCTTGAGTTCCCACTCATTCCTTACATTTTTCTCATTGGTTGCATGCCTTCTTTCATTCTTATCCTTATCATCCTTCGAAATCCTTCTATGTTAGCTCCAAAAATGGTTTACATTTGAGTTTGGGATTGCACAAACTCATATGTTGATACTGTGTTACTCGATACATACTAGACTACTAGTGCTCGACACATATACTATCCTGCTTTGTTCAACATCTATTGCATTCTATCTTGCTCGGCACATGTATGACTCTGGCCCACTCAACATATGTAGTGTTTTGATTTTCTCAGCATCAACTATGACTTGGCACCTATATATCACTCGGCACCTGTATAATGCTTGACACCTATTGGAAATCTAACTCAGCACATATTGTGGCTCAGCATACATAGTGTACTCAGCTTCAATGTAGAAAGTAATTAATTGTGTTGACACTCAAATGTCAAAACCATTCTAAGACCAAAAATTTCCTCCTTTGACATGAGTGTCAAAAATACTTAACTAAACATTACTAATATGTCCTTATGAGTACCCTATCTAATCTATTCTACACATGTACAAAATTTCAAAATTTGTTCAAAAATACCTTATAACTCCCTTGAGTTGATTGTTCTATTTCATTCTTGTACCCCAAAATTATGTGCTAGATGTGCCTGATGCTCTTTGTCTTTACCTTGTACCTGTGTGCTGAGTAGTTTTGTCGACTTTGTCTGTACTTGCTAGTTTTATTCATATTTCCCTCAAAAAAATATTTCTCCCCATGAAAGAATGTAATAAAAACTTAGTATTCTCCCCCTTAGATATATCTTTCTTACTGTTATTTCTCCCCTTATCTTCCTTATTATTTCTCCCCCTTTTTGACATTTATGTAAAAGGGCTCTAAGGAGTAATACCATATTTTGCCAAAAATGTGTTGTTTACCTCCATTATTATTTTCAGAGCTGCATCCCAATTCTCCAAAGCAATATCTAGTGACTTGTGTTGGATAGCAATCTCTACAACAAGATGTACAAGTCCATCTAATGTAGAAAGATTAGGATTTTTCTTTAAGATAGTTTCAGCATAGACTTGCTCTTTGTGGAGGACCTCCAAATGTGGGGTTATGGAGGATTGAATCTACATTAATTTTCCCTTTATATTGGCCTCTTCACTTGCTAATGTAGCTAACTCTCTTTGAGTGTGAAGCAATTGGGAAAATTGCTTCTCACTTTGAGTTGGATCCCTTGGCAGTTGCATGCTAGAAATATTCAAATTTCTCTCCAAGTTCAATATCCTTTGATATGTCTCTTGTGTAAAGTTGGAGAAATCACATAGCTTTTTGTACAATGAGAAAATGTTCTCAAGTACAACTTTGACCTTGTCAATTGTGTTGGCCAATTCTACCTATTCAAGTGCTATACCACTTGATATTTTCTCATTCACCTTCCGCTAAAATTTCCTTTCAAACCATTCCATAAGTTTAACATTTGTATCCTAGTCTTCACTAGTCACCTAGTCAACTATATTAGATAGTTGTTATATTATGGGCATTGCTTCATCTGGTGAGTTCAAGCTGAAGGCATCCATAAAGATGTCCTTAATCTCATGTAGTGCTTGCTTGTGTTTATACTCTTTTCTGAGTATTTCCTACCTCTTCCTTTTGTTTAAAGCATCTTGCATTTTTGTGATCTGATCCATGGTGATGGTCTTTGAGTCATAGGCAGGTATGACTATGTCTTCATCTAGCTCAGGATCTCCATAGTAAAGTATCATGGCCACTATAGTTGAGCTTGAGCCTGGTGTTGAGATTTACAAAGGTATGGCTTTAGTGCTCGGCTTCTGAAGAGCCTTTGTAGGAGTGCCTATCTTTGGTAGTTCTACTAATGTTTGAATAGCAGCTTGCTTCTTTTCCTTTGATATATCCTCCTTCTCATTAGACTTCCCTTCTTCTATGCTTGGCTTTTGTAAAGTACCACCTTATATTGTAGGTGGTGGAAGCATCAAATTTTTAGTGCTAGTAGCTATATAGGTGAAAGGTGGTTCTTGTAGTTTCACCTTGTCTTGTTTTGGTTCTGCTACTACCTTTTGTAGCTCATCTACACTCACCAATATAGGGTTTGTGCATAAATGTGCCTATAGATTGGATTGGTGAAGGATCTTGGAGAGATCCTTTGTAGTTAGGGGATTGATGTTCTGAGTTGAATTGTCAGGAACATCCTTAATAATTATTGTGTCTATGTGTGATGGTTACATGAGGAGGGCTAGGAGGTGGCATTTGTGTGTCTTGCACACTTTGTTCCTCTTCTTGCTACTATTTAGCTATTTCCATATCTTCTTCCTTTTGTATTTCTTCCTCCTCACCTTTTTCTTTGTCCTCCTTAACTTTCTTATCTTCCTCTTTTTTCTTCTTTTCTTCATCTACTTTTGTTGTTTCTTCCTTATCTTCCTCTTCCTTCTCTTCCTCTCCTTTCTTTGTTTCTATTTTCTTTTCCTTGGTACTAGCCTCTACCTTATTGGCTTCCTCTTCCTTTTCATTAGTTATTTTGTAAATTGTTTTCCACAATTGTGTGGATTTATTTACTACATCCTCAATCTTGTTTTGTAGGATGCTAAAGGCTCTATATTTAGGTGCAAATTTTCCACCATGTTTCTTATTAGCCTTTTTTATTTGACCTCTTGTTAGGTCAAGCATCACTTGTGCTAAGGTAGATTCTCTGATCTCCTTTTCCATTTTCAGACAACAATGCCATTTATTTTCAGTTATCTCAGATAGCTCTCTAGGCATGGTATTGTCTAGCTCTAGAGGTGTATTCTTAAATTCAATCATCGTGGCATATATTGATTCCTCTATTCTATTTTGTTCTTCTCTACTTAACTTGTTGAAATCAAGACTTTTCAGATCATTCAAATCTACATTCCTAACATTTTCACAAATTTTGTCTAAGGTAGATTTGGGAGGATGACTTACCACTCTGAATTGGTTGATATCCTTTGACTCTGTTCTTTCCTCATCATCTATGTCTAGCTATGCCACATATTTTCTTCTCTTCTTTGGCACTTCATTAGGCTCTTCAATGGCCTTATTCTTATCTTTTGTTTCCTCTTTGGCCTTTTGTATGGATGCCCTTGTGATAGCTCTTGTTTCTAGTGCTAGCTTGGCTTATGGAGGCTTAGTGACCTTCTTGGGCTTGGGCTGAGCTGGAGGCTAAGTTTTAGCCTTTCTTTTCTTTTGCTTGGCTACTGTAGGTGCTTCCTTGGTTTCTTCTTCCTCAGCACCTTCCTCCTTGTCTTCTCCTAAGCCCTAGGTCAACTCCATTGGGCCTTTCCCTTGCTCTTCTTCTTCTTCACTTTCTCCTTCTTCTTCTTCTTCTTCACCACCTACTTCTCCTTCAATATTTGCTCCAAATTTCTTCTTTATCTTCTTTACTAATTTATCTTTCCTCTTAATAATAGAGGCTATCTTCAATTTAGTTTCAACTTTGGATTTGACAACATCATATGTGCCAAAGTGAGGAGCCTACTTATCTATCTCTTTTGTAAGAAATGTTGTGATTGCTACTGAGGCTTCATCTATATCAAGCTCATATCCCAATGGCCTTAGCCATCTTACTCTTGGTATTGTTGCCTAGATGTAGGTATAATCACTATCAACCAAAAAGTATATGTCATTGATGTTTTTTTCCACTAGGGAAACTGGTATTCTCACCCTTTGCTTCATGGATTTCTTAAAATCCTCAAAATAGCTTTTTGTTTGGGCCTCAAAATTGTCACCCATCTGATCAATGAACTCATTGATTTGTGTAATTGTAGTTTTGTTAGGGTTCCATTTCCAACAGAAGGAAACTCTTCCATAACATAAAAGAATGTACACATAAGAACTAAAGAAAATTTGCATTAAGCACCTTTTGATCTCCTTATTGCTCCTAGATTTTCATTTATTTGATGCAACATTAGTTCTGACAGATCATATGTGTGATCTTTCTTTACCAGTTTGTAGGCTATATCAATAGCTATACATGGCACACTTTTCAATCTATTGGATTGATAAAATTTATGAGAAACCACTCTCACTACAAAATCTAGAAGAGGATCAGTTATAGTATCAATAGTCATACACCTCTTATTCCATTTGGCTCCTATATTACATTCAATGATCTCTTTGGAATCACTGTGCAAGGTCTTAGGTTGATCTAGGGTTGGGAAACCCATAACCCTATGCACTATCCTTTTTGTAATCTTTACTGGTCTTGTTTCCAACTACACACATCCATTGTGAATTCTACTAAGGACAATCTGTATCCATTCAATTTTGAAACCTATAGGGTAAACTAGGGCATTGGTCAAACCCTTTTTCTTGACTATTTGGAATTCGTCCTTTAGAATTTTATTTTCACATAGTTTGTCATAGGCTTGGGATATCTCAAGATCACCTACTACACCTATCTTGTAGTTATAACACTTTCTCACATCTTGTACCATGACAACTTTTGGTGGAATGATGGACAATGCGCCAACTGGATCATTTTTGTAAGCAACTTTAGGGATTGGCCTAAACTTGAGTTGTTTTACCTCGTTACTAACTAACTGGACCTCATGACCTTCCTTTCTTTTGGGATTTCTTGAAGTAGAAGCCATTATACTGAACTAGGGTTTTAATGCATTAAAAACTTTAACACTACACTTGATAAATACCTTAGATCGTTGAAATGTATGTTGAATTGCTATTGAGATTGATGCAAATGGCTTCAAGGTTGTTGTATGATCACTCCTACACTCCTTTTTGTCTTTGCTTTGTGTTCAAATGGCATAAAAATGATCAAAATTCAACCTTATACTTGTCAAAACTGAACATTAAATGCTTCATGCATACAACTGTAAACTCGGCACTTGAAGATTTCACCATGACTCAGCTCCTATTGTATTTTGTTTACTTGGCTTCCACTAGTTTTATATTTCACTCGGCTTCAACTATCAACTCAGTCGCTATTAGAAACTCGGCATCCATTGGAGCTTTACTCGACATCTAAGGATAGTTTGGCATTATTTGCAAAAACTTCAAATTTTGACTTGGCATCTTTGCTCATGCAGATTTCTTCCTTGCGATACTTCTTTGTCTTGGAACTGATGTATGATATAACTTTGTATATCAATCTCATACACATATTCTTGGTTAGTTGGATGAGATGTGATCACTTGACCTCTTGGGTGAAGTGATCTTTCCATTTGATGAGCTACACTCATCTTTCTTCTTCCAAGTTTTGTTCATTTTCCCTCCTATTTGTTCAACATCAACCTTCTCTTTTCCTTTGTTGACTTTTGTCTTGGGTGCTTTTGACTTTGTTGGGCAATTCCTATTGATATGACCAATTTTCAAGCAACTAAAACATGTAGTTTGACTTAACCATCTACTGTAATTCCCTCTAAAATGTGTCCTTATGCAATTTTCAAGAATGTGTCCATACTCCTTACCATAGTAATAGCTATACCTGGTGTTGTAATCCCAGTTGTAGTGATGACCATGGTTGTTTCCTTTTGCAGGGTGATTAGGTGTCCACATAGGCTTTGATTGAATTCAAATGCTCTATGTCCATATTTTTTATAGTTGTAGTAGTGGCCTTCAAATCTTGGTGTCCTCATGGTCTTGGATCTACATTCATGTGGTTGATGTCCTTGCTTTTTGCACTTGTGACAAAAGCTTGCATTTGTAGGCATATCATGTTGATGATTGTTCTTGCTCCTGCATACATTAGAGGTATGTCTCTTGTTACCACATAAATGACAAGTAGGTTTAGTGTTCTTACCTTTGTTACTCCTTTCTTCTATAGTCTTGTATGATTCTCCTTGCTCAGTGTTGGTGTAACCAAGTCCTGAAGTATCGTTACTCTCCCTTGGTGATTTCAATAGTTGCTCAAAGTACTTGATAGCCTCATTGGGTTTGTTGAAACTTTCTACTATCTCCTTCTCTCTTTTCAATTCATTCTGCAATTGCTCATTTTTCATTCTCAAGGTTGAAATCTTAATGTCCTTTATGTTTAGCTCATGATGAGCATTCATCATCTGAATTAAGGTGTCCAACTACATGTTTGAGATTCTTTCAAACTCAATTGTCTTCTCCTCCAGTCTATTGGTAAGATTTCTCTTGTCATCTTCTATCATGACCTTGTTTTCAATAGCTCTCTTCCTTTGTTCAGTCACTTCACAAAGCATTATGGCTTGTGATTCTTCTTCAAGCATGATTATTCTAATTTCTTCAGCCCTTTTCTCTAAGTTGTTAGGCTTCTCCTTGTGAGAACCTATGCTCTAATACCAATTGTTGAAATATTCAAAATGGGAAGAGTACTTTTGAGAGGGGGGTGAATCAGAAGTACCAAACTTTAGCCTTTTCAACTCCTTTAAAAAAAATAATTGAAAGTAAACTATGTGCATGTAAACATATTAAATAAACATAAAGCAAACACATGCATTAATACACATAACACCAGATTTGGTAACCCAGAAACCCTCCAAGAATAAGAAGGTAAAACTGGGGTGGGGATGATACCCACAAAAATTATTGTAGCAATAATTGTTTGACCACTTCTGATGGTCTTCCCTATGAAAGGCCTGCCCTGTCAAAGGCTTTACACTATGTCAATAGTGACTTAGTTAAAGCATTTACAAATACTTTACATGAAGTGTCACCCTATTAAAGGATTTAGTTACCTCTTCAAAGGATTTACAAAATAGTTGTTAAGCTAACCTATCAACATAGGGTTTTCACTATCTAATACAATGGTAAGAGAGTATTAGAAATCTTTTGACCTAATTGCTTACATTCTTCAATTGTTGATTTTAGGCACTTGATCTTTTGACCTTATTCTTTTCTGATCAATTGAATGTGTAATTGCTACTCAATTCACTAAGTTTGTGATGCCCCTAATGTTTACTCTTATTTTGCAATTTTCTATTTTCTTAGCAACTTCCTTGACTTCCCTTCAGCAGCATATAATTGTGGCATCTAAGCCTTCTTATAAAGACTTTGTAGACTTATGGTTAGGTATGGATCTATGATCCATATTAAATCTTGAGTCCCCGCTCATTCCTTGCATTTTTCTCATTGGTTGAATGCCTTCTCCATTTTTTTGATTGGTTGCAAGTTGATTGCATAGGAAATATAAAAGATTCGTTCTTATCCTTATCATCCTTCAAAATCCTTCTATGTTGGCTCCAAAAATGGTTTACATTTGAGTTTGTGAGGGCACAAACTCATATGTTGATTCTGTGTTACTTGACACATACTGGACTACTGGTGCTCGGTACATATACTATCCTATTTTGCTCGGCATCTATTGCATTATGTCTTGCTCAATACATGTATGACTATAGCTTACTTGGAATATGTAGCATTTTGACTTGCTCAGCATCAACTATGACTCGGCACTTATATATCACTGAGCACCTATATAATGCTCGGCACCTATTAGAAATCTGACTCTACACATATTGCAGCTCGACATACATAGTGTACTCGGCTTCAATGTAGAAAGTGGTTAAGTGTGTTGACACTCAAATGTCAAAACCATTCTAAGACCAACAACCATTGCATGTGGAACTAGATGTAAAATACAAGGATAAGTAAAGGAAAGCTCTTATATATTTAGTTAATAAAATTAATTGGCCCTCATTTTATGAGCAATTAGTAAAGACAGTAAATATATAGGATGAAATAAAGGCACATAATGGAGCTTTGAAGCCAATTGTCAACAAATGAAGTAAAAGGAGTAGAGAGGTTACTCTTTTATGTTTTTCTATCATTAGTTTATCACATGAACATATAGAAAATACTTGTGATATTGCCAATAATCTTTCATAATTTGATGATAAAAGAGTTGATCTACAAAGGAGAATTGTCAATTACCTAGACAAGTACAAGAGTATCAAATTTGATTTGTTCCCACATGCTTTAGATAAGAAGAATAAATTGAAAAATAAGGCAGAATGGGCCCAAGAATTAGATGACCTATTTTGTCTAAGGATGAATACAATCATAAAAGAAAAAGGAAATTCATGTTGGGTAGCTACTACTAAAGAAATTGTAAAAGTTCAGTTATTCTTTGATTCTTTAAAAAAGATTTTGTTGAAATTGTCAAAGTTATAGAATATGTTATGAAAAAGTAGCAGGATATTCTACAATTTAATTGGCCAGATGACACACTTTTTGACAAGTGGATTGTAGAATCATTGATGTAAAGTAGTTAGAACATGCTGAAACTAATGATGAAGATATGGAACAAATGAAGTACAAATGATTGACACATCAATAAGAAAAGAAGAGGACAAAGATGAGCAACCAACTGCAATTACAAGCATAGAAACCCAGACTGGTGACTTGGTCAAAGAGAAATCAGATATAACTATTATCTTATTAGTTCATGATGATATACATGGAGAACCTTGAGTGGAAGTTAGCTCATAAAAAGAAAAGTTAGATATGTCACAATCAATCCCATTGGCTACAACTTTCAAGGAGCAATAACACTAATTAGGTTAGTCATCAAATTTTCCACTCACAAAGAAATGAAACAAAAGGTGTAACTAAAAATGGTCCCACAAAGGAATATTATGATGTAAAATTTTCTATTGCACATTTTTTTGTCTTTTTGTGATTTTAAATTTGTAGATATTTTTCTATCTTTAGGACAGTTGTCAATTCTCTATGTCTAAAGCTTGTTACATCTCATACTATATAAATGAGATTCCAAGGGTAGAGAAAGGGGTCCAAGTCATTACATAATTTTAGTTTTTACTAAGTATTTTTTGGTCCAATCTTGATGCAAACTTTGTAATGTATTTCCTCTACAATTATCTGAGAATACATTAATGTAACAAGATCTAGATGTCTTATCTTGAGTTAGTTTGAGTTATATTATAGTTGTTATACAATTTTCAAAAGAAATTAATATAAATCATTAGTTTTCCCCATATATTTTCTTCCTAAATCTTATCTCCAATTGTTATTACCTAGATATCTTGAAATTGTATAAGCAAAGCTTGTTCAATAGAATGTAGTTATGTTAAAGTTGTATATCATTTTCATTATTGCTTTCAATTCAATGAATTAGGTAAATTCTTCATTGAATTTGATAGGATTTCCATGGTAGTTGGAAGGGTGTGTATAAGAATGAATTTCAATGAGAATTTTTGATAATATTGATTGTAATGTAGTTAATTAGGTTTGGAAATTGGATACACTTTGAATGCCAATGGATGAGGCACTGATCTATTAGTTCAGTCTGCATATAAAGAAATAATGAATAAGCATCAAGCATAATTTCAAAATCAATTTTATGTTAATTTTTGAAGAATATCAAAGCTATTCAACACTTGTTTACATTTAAATTCTGAGTCCAAGTTAGCTACTATTGCCTAGAATTACTTGTAAATCTAAGAAGAATTACGACCAATCTACCATAAGGGATGTGTAAATTGTTACTAAATTTCATAGTATAAAGTGAAATATCTATGTAGTATCATGTTGTAAAATATTTCATCCCTTAGGTGCACCCACCTTGGTTTTGCATAGCCTAAAGAGTAGAAAATCTTTCTAATTTTGTTGAAGTTGGTTCTAGATCAGAAGCACACATGACTGTTTATGGGAATTAGCTAATCCTTAGGTTGCTGTGATCTTTTTATCTTGATATTAAGTATTTTTTTGCTTAATAGTGTAAAAACACCAACAAGGAAAAAAGAGAGAAACACATCAGATTGGTTGTAAGACACGCAATTCCAGATAACCATGTCAATTGGTAGGTATTTGACTTTGATGTGCAAATTTTCAACTTTCTACAAAGTGAAGAAGAATTCTCTAATAGGAATTAGTACAAGCTACAAAGCCAATATGGTGATCAGATTGATGAGCCTCTAGAAGGCCATTATTTTGAGATCCTTTTTATCTTGTTTTAAGATATTTATCCTGCAAAAACTTTTATGACTCTATAGTTTTAAGTGAATGAACTTATATATATATATATATATATATATATATATATATATATATATATATATATATATATATATATATATATATATATATATATATATATATATATATATATATATATATATATAAAGACATGAATATTGAAGTATAGATAGTTTAGATATGTTGTGTTTGCTTGAATATATGGACTTCTATGGTATAATGAAGGAATATTACATGTTGATGAATGTTTCCTCATCCATGCTATGTTTGGGTAGATTCCTTCCTATAGCCATAGGATTTGGAAAAAGTGATAGTTTGAACATTATACCTTTTCTAACATTGATGATGAAATGAATATATGTATGTGGAAGTTGTGTGCATTCAATGTTTTGTAGCTACTTGTCGCATGTATTCAAAGTTAGCACTTCAATGCTAATTCAAAGCTAACTAGATTACTAAATCACCACAACGAGTAGATTATTGTATGATTTCTATTATGGAAGCACACAGATATAGCTCCCTCAACCTTCTATATTCTTGGAGGAGTTAAATCATGGTTAATGATATTTCTGTTGTAAATTTAATGAATCTATAATTGATCCTCATTGATGAAATGATCATAGAACTAGGAGGTTGTTGTAGTTTCCTTTAAATAATGCTCATTTTTACTTTGAAAGAAGTTTTTTGCCAGGAGAAAGATAGAATAGATGGATTTTCATAATAGCAATGTGTAATCTTGTTTTTAATCAAATATAATCTTTTATTATGAATGAATAGGATATGAAGTTCAAGTCCACATCTTCTATCTCAGTTGTCTTTTTAATTTGATCATCCAAGAGGGCCCACTTGGTGAGTGAATAGCTCCAATAGAATAGATTTCATTTCCTTGTTTGTTTCTTTGTAAAGTTAATTTTTTTTGTTTATGCAGCCATTGATAACATAATCATTGAATTATTCCTGTAGCATAAGTACATAGATAGATTTACTATTTGTAGCATTACTCTAAGCTCTAAGATAAGATGTTGTTTCAGTTCCTAGCTTAATTCTCTTTCAGCATTCCCTTTGTATTTTAGTTGTAATGACTTAAAGAGGAATTACAGCATATACTTTGCATCCACCCTCTCAAGATTACACTCCCAAGCTGACAAAATAAAATTAAGTTAGTACATTATTCTTACAAAAACACATGATTTTTTCTATTCATAAAGTCACTGTGAAAGAGTGTACTATCCTTTTTTATTGAGGTATTAAGCTGACTGACCATTTTTGGCATCATTTTCCTAGAAGGTATCAATCTAATTCAACCTTGAAGTCATTATGTTAGTTTTATTTTGCATTATTTTGCATGTATAGAAGTAAAGACCTCCTTGGGAGATTTCTTCCTCGTAATATTGCAAAAGACATTTTCAATCCTGAACCTGAAGAACCTCACAAGAAGAATGAAGAAGAACCTTTTGAAAATCCATTCACTACTGCTCAAAAATTAATATCCCCATCCTCTAATGAATTTTTGCATTTGAATTATCTCTTTGTTAAACCTAAATATCAAGATAATCCACTTGCTCTTGTTAGCTATCAACCACCACTACTAGTACCTTCTCCAAGAATGACTCAGCCTTAGCCTCAACCAGCATTTCCTTTTCCTATCCCTCCTTAGTAGGGTAGTCAAAATTTGAAGAATATACCTATTGCTATAGTTCCCAAGTTTTATGGCTTGATCATTGAAGGCCCTAAAACCTTTCTCTTTGAGTTTGATATACTTTGTTGAAGTTATGACTATACAACTGATGCCCACAAACTGAAGTTGTTTCGTTCTACCCTTAAAGAAACTTCTCTAAGATGTTTCATGGGGTTGGGTGTATATGTTGTAGTAGATTGGCCTATAATGAACAACTTGTTTCTCACAAAGTACAAGGAATACTATAGGGGTCAAGATTTGGAAGGGGATGACATTTTCAAAATGTCCCAAAAGGATGATGAAACCTTGGAAGATTATGTTTTCCAGTTCATGTTCAACCTATAGCATAATACACAAAATCAATTGAATGAGGAATCAAAGAAAAATATTTTTTTGAGAGGTGTAAATGATGGAAGCATTGAAGCTCTAGATCTTATGGCAAAAGGAGATATCACTCAAAAGACTTGGACTAATATATATAATACATGCCTAAATTAGTCTGGATCCACTATGAAGTAGGGTAGGGGACTTAGAGATTTACAAACATAAGTCCAATGGCAGTTTAGGAGTATCCAAGATGGAATTATCCAATTTATTTTTTGATTTCAAAAAAGACATCATTAATGATGTAGTCATTCAGCTAGACACCATGCAAGCTAGAAGGAAGAAAGATGAAGCCGATGCCATGTTGACTGAAACTGTCCACACTGTAGGGAAAAGAAAATGCATTGTAGATTTAAGTCTATTGCAAGTATGGAGACACAACCAATGCCTACTGAGTTCAAACTCATTGATAAAAATGGAGAAGTTCTTTATGTCACTTAATGAAGG
The DNA here is from genome assembly GCA_028749045.1 of Cupressus sempervirens. Classification (NCBI taxonomy): domain Eukaryota; kingdom Viridiplantae; phylum Streptophyta; class Pinopsida; order Cupressales; family Cupressaceae; genus Cupressus; species Cupressus sempervirens. Next base: position 533,132,979 of record CM053789.1, read on the forward strand.
CCATGGGCTCAAAGACAAGGTATGCCACAAGATCCTTTTCAAAGTTATAATAATAATAATTAATGGGAAAATTTTCAAAATACTAGTTTTAGTGGAAATAATAGTTGGCAACAACCTCAACAAGGTTGACAGCAACCTCAATAGGGTTGGCAACAACCTTAGCAAGGTTGGCAGTAACCTCAGCAAGATTGGAAACAAACTTAAAATTGGAATACCCACCCTAGTCAAAAAACCCTATTGCCACCACATCAATAGCAAGCTTTAATGCCTCCTCCTATAGCCACTAATACTCCTCCCAAGAAGACCCAACTACTAGTTCAACCTAATCCTAATATGAAAAATACTAAACAATAGGCTAAACAACAAAGTTATGCCATCTCATTGAATGATATTCAATTAAGGTCAAGCACCATTCTTCTTGCACCCCAAAAGCCTATAATAACTAAAGTTGAAGATCTTCTGACTAAGCATACATATGAGTCAAATTAGTAGACCTCTCCTATAGCCAAAGAACCTCCATTTCCCCATAGATTGATAGAACAACATCAACCTACAAGGAATTGTACAATCATTATTTTCTTAATCAATTGAACTAGATGACAATAAGAATACCATTACTAGATGTAATTAAGGAAGCCCCTACCTATACTAAAGCTATTAAGGAAGCATGGATTAAGTAGCTAGGAATGAAGAAGAAAGATCCAAAAACTATCCATGTCCTAGGATAGTTGTTTGACTTAATGTTGGAGAAAGTAATTGTACCTAAATACTCTGACCTTGGGAGTCTTGTAGTTATAGTCACTATCTATGGGATTCAAGTTCAAAATTCTTTAGTTGACCTAGGAGCGTCTATAAATGTCATGAAAAAGGAGGTATTGTATTGACTGCATATCATAAGCCTCAAAGAGATACCCACCATACTTCAACTTGCTGACAGCTCCACCATTAAGCCAGATGGGATGATAGAAGATGTCATAGTCACCTTAAACTCTTGGTAGTATCCAATTGATTTTTTTATTCTCTCCCCAAAGGTTAATATAGGAGGATATCCTTTAATTTTAGGAAGACCCTGGTTAGCCACTATAGATTCCTATATAGCTTGTTGATCTAGAAAGATGATAATATCCAATGATATTCATACCAAGAGCTTGACTTTATATTCCCCTGCTCAACCATTGTTACTAGATGACCAAGTAGTCTAGCTAGACTTGGGTGATGATGATCTAGAAGTCAATTCCATCCATCAATTGATGATGATAGATAGAGAATCATTTATAATTTCTCAAGAAGAAGGTGAAATAATTTCATCCATTATTCTAAATGAATATGGAATAGAGTTTCAAGTGTATCCTCAAGCTGAATGTATCTTAGAGACCATTTTGCCATCCTTCAATTCACCACATCATTTAGAAGCTTCACAGTTTCTCCACTCAATATTATCTCATGAGATGAATTCTTCTTATGTTGCCCAATTATTCATGGTAGATAAGGTTATTAAGATGGAATTTGGTCTAGGCAAAGAATTGAATGTAAACAACACCTTATCACCCTCCCAACAGAAGATTATGTTCTAGTTACTATAGGAGAATCAAAGAGCATTTTCTTGGTATTACACGAACATGAAAGAATTGGATCCTATGCTCTACATTCATGATATTTACATCAGCCTTGACTTTAAACCTATTTGATAGCCTTAAAGGAGAGTTAACCCTATTGTAAAAGATATAGTTAAGAATGAATTGTAGAAACTACTAAGTGTTGGTTTTATATATCCCATTTTTTATATTCAATGGGTCTCACCCCTGGTTATAGTACCTAACAAGGGAGGAAAATGGTGCATTTGTGTAGATTATAGGGAGCTCAATTCAGCCACTAAGAAAGACCATTTCCCCTTGCCATTTATAGACCAAGTCCTTGACAACCTAGCTAGTAAAAAATATTTTTCTTTTTTGGATGGTTTTAGTGGTTACAATCAAATACAAATGTCCCTAGAGGATCAAGAAAAAATAACTTTAACCTAGCCATGGGGAACACTTTCCTACTTAGTCTTGCCTTTTGTCTTGTACAATGCCCCAACCACATTTCAACGAGTTGTCATCAATATTTTTTCAGATATTTTTGCTAACTGTATGGAAATGTACATGGATAATTTTCCTATTTATGGTGCTATTTTTTAGGAAACAAAAGAAAATTTAGAAATGGTACTCCAAAGATATTAGGACTATAACCTTTCCTTAAATAGTGGGAAATATTTTATGATGATGGAGGAAGGAGTAGTGCTAGGCCATTTCATTTCATCTAAGGGTATCCAAGTAGATCCATCAAAGATTGAAGTCATTAGTACCTTGCCTATGCCAAAGAAGCAAAAGCATGTACACAATTTTTTAGGACATGCTATATATTATAGAAGATTCATAAAAACTTCAGCTAACTTGTAGTACCCCTCTACAACCTGCTCAAAAAGGATTCTAAATTTTCTTGGGATTTTGATTGTGTTATATCTTTCGTTCAACTTAAGAAAGTTCTTAACACATTGCCTTTTCTAAGAGGACCCAATAGGGTACTACCTTTGCACATCCATATAGATGCCTTAGACTATGCAATTGGTGTTGTGCTAGGACAAAAAGTAGACTTAGTTGAACATGTCATTTATTTCATTAGTAAGAATTTGCTACGTGCAGAATTTAATTACATAGTCACTAAAAAGGAATTACTTGCAGTCCTCTATGACCTTAATAAGTTTGGGCACTACATTAATAGATATCAAATATTTGTTCACATTTACTATTCTACTATAAAATATTTGGTGAGCAAACTACAATATTAGGAAAATTGGCTCACGGGTTGTTACTCATGCAAGAATTTGATATCACTATAGTTGATAAACCTGGCAAGGCCAATATGGTAGCTAACTTTATCTCTCAGCTACATGTCCCTGATGATCCTATAGCCATTGATGATATTTTTAAAGATGAGCACCTTTTTCTATTGTTAATACAGAATCTATGGTATGTAGACATTGCTAACTATCTCACCACAAGTAAAATACCACTTCACTTCTATACCAAAGCAAGAAAACTACTAGCAGAGAAGAGTTTTAACTATTCATGGATTGCTAGATTTATATTCTATACTGGACTTGATCAAGTCATGTATTGGTGTCTAAGAGAGGATGAAACATATGATGTCTTAACGGCATGTCATGATGAACCCTATGGAGGTCGATTTGTAGCTAAAAGAACCACTTTCAAAATCTTGACAACTAGGTATTATTGGCCAAGTTTGCACAAAGATGTAGCTAGATATATGAAGAAATGTGACAAGTGTCAATGAATGGGAAGACCCACTAAATTATATATAATGTCTCTATAGCCTCAAGTGGTTATTACATTCTTTGACAAATCGAGGATTGACTTTGTAGGACCTATTGAACCTTCTTCACAAGGAAAATCATACATTCTAGTTTGTACCATGTAACTAAATGGTCTAAGGCTAAGCCCATGAAGCACCAAAGGGATATCAATGTGGAAAAGTTCTTATATGAATCTAGCTTTACATAGTTTTGAGTCCCTAGGGAATTGACATCTGATTAGGGTGCTCAATTTACATCAAGTTTAATAATTGCTCTTATGAAGGAGTGTACTATCAGGCATGGTGAATCATCACCTTATCATCCCTAGGCTAATGGTCAAATAAAATTTATTTATAGGGAGATGGAATCCATCCTCACCAAGACAATAGCACTCCATAGGAAGGATTGGGCCACACACCTTTCTAAAGCTTTCTGGGCTTATAGAACCACCTAGAAATGCACCATTGGTTTTACTCCCTTTGAGTTTGTCTATGGTAAGTTAGCAATAATTCCTATATAATTTGAATACAAAACACTAATGAACCTTGGAGCTTGATATGGAACTCACTATTGCACAATGGGACTAAATCTTGAGTTTAAATAGTCTTGATGAATGGAGGAAATTTGCATTGAACAATACTAAACTCATTCAATACCAACAAAAATAGTGGCATGATAGGTTTATTAAATAGAAAATGCTTTTCATAGGAGATTGGGAACTCCTTTATGACTCCAAGTACCACCATAATCCAGGAAAATTTCAAACATATTGGTTAGAACCCTATGAGATTATTGTTGTATTTCCAAATGGAGTAGTTTAATTATCTACCATTGATCTTGTCCACTTCAAGTTACTTGGCAATGGGAATTGCCTCAAGCTTTATAATAAACTAGTTATCTATAAGGAGTTCCTGTAGCAAGTCTAGCACAATGAGGACATTCTCATTCCTATAAATAAAGAGTTTGGGTCTCCTACCCTGACTCCTAATAATTCTTGACTCCGTTCAAGGGATTCATAATAAACACTTTCTTTTTTAAAGTACTTTCTACACCATCCACTCCATTTCACCTTCTCTCTCTTCCATCTTAAAATTCCATCCCATCACTCTGTTAAATATGTTGATCTTTTCTAGAACATCTTTCCTGTAGTAGTTGCTAGGTACTTATCACATAACTTTGCATGCATTTTGTTCTATTTTATTCATGCTTTTTTAGGAATTGGTATTTTTTAACAATTATTCACTCTTTCATATCCTGGTCTAGTGGGACCCATGCCTTTTCATAATAGGAGGAGGGAAATATTTAAATATTTATTTTCAAAACAATTTCAGATCGCATGTAACTTTAAAAGTTTATTAAGATGACTAGAAATAATTGCATGCTTAATGTCACATGTTGATGACTTGTCCTTTTGTGATTGCATCATTATGAAATTAAGGACATTAAAAGTAGTTACTTAACCTTTAATGATAATCTACAATGTGTTCCTATGACAGACTTGTATAGGACCAAAAATTATGAAACTTGATGCAAGAAGGATATTATGAGATATTATGCATTAAACTCTCCAAGTACATATCATTTTTCTAAATTAGCCAGTGTCATAATATTGCAAACTTTGATTCACCAAGCTCTGAAACATCACATTTTTTTTGCCAAAATTTTACTAAAACCAACAATGGGTGGAGGACTCTAGAGGAATGATCTAGTTGATCACCAAGTTCTATTAGGTGATGTAGTTAGTTGTAAAATGTTTAGAAGAAGGGGATGGTTGGATTATTGTCTTAGCTTAAAAGGATTTAATAAAGAGATCACTCTTCAATTTATGACCACCTTAAAGGATGGAATTACAGTAGTTAAAGGCTTGTGAATTGAGTTCATAGAAGAGGTGGTAGCTAGGGTCATTGGGTTACCCAAGGGAGGCAAAAAAGGGAAAAGAGTTTGACCTAAGGATAGCTAGGGCACAATTCAATGCTCACTAGGACCCTCCACTAGACATTGATAGGAAATAAGGTACTTCTAGATTATCCTTTCCAATGTAGTTTATTCAGCCAACAATATTTATCATCCAATACTTTATGTGCGAGTATGGTATACATACCTTCATGCCCTACATTTCAAGATTTTGGATCACATACAACATGAATGCAGATAGCTAAACTATCCAAATTTCTTATTTGACATTGTTAAGAAGCAAGCTTCTTTAGTGCAATTGGGAAAGAATCAATCTGTCTCTCACAATTGCTTAGTAAAATTAATCATAGAAATGAAATTGAATAAGAAATAAATTGGGTCATGGGAGGAGTTCTTGCAGTTAAAAGAGGTAGAGCCTAGGTTGGTCGGCCCTAGAGGCTAGGGTGTTGGATGTAGGAAAAGAAAATCTACTAGTTTCTATAAAGTTGTTCCTAGAGCTAAAAATGTTCTTGAAGCCTCTCCCTCTAGTTCTAGACTGATTAAGAACAGAATTTACAAATTTGAACTCTTTGTTGCTAGCAAAAAGAGAAGCAAAAATGTTGAAGTTGCTAGTACCCCTGAAATCCTATCATCTACTAAAAATACGTCTATCATTGAGAAAGGTAAAGATAAAACTATGGAACCTAAGGTAGAAAGGTTAGAATAGAAACTAGATGAGGATAGTAACATTAATGAAACCCTACACTCTCAAGAGGGGGAAGATTTAGACAAACCTCATGAAGTGTCTGTGATGGAAATACCTGTAAGCAAGAAGAAATGAAAGAATCCTCCATGCTTGTAAACACCACTCACGAGGTGAAGTGTGAGATTTTCTTATGGTAGGGTTCTTGAAACCTCTATTCCAGTAGTTGCCCTTGAGTTTTTTGAATATGAAAAGGAGTCCTCTCTATAGGAAAAATTGTAGCAAAATAAAGCTAGTGAAAAAGAATGTGAATTCCAAAATCTACAACACAAAGTTGACTATAGTGTTGACTATGTACTTATTGATAGTGATAAGGAGTCTACTAAGCTTGAAGTATATAGGAAATTTGAGGAAAACCCTAATATGAAAGATATTGGTGAGAATTTTGCAAAGTTGCTTCAGAGGATCATCCAAAACTCAGACCTAAAATTGTTAAGGAAGTAATGGAAAAACTAGACCAATATGAGTTAGACATGTTAGCCGTAACAACTACTAAATCTGATAAGGAAGAAAATATGTTGACAATAGTTGTCATAAGAAAAGAAGAATGCTCGACACCATAGAGTGTTAACAAAACTCCCCATTTGAAACTTGAGTGGATAGATCTCTTTAATCAATAAACATTGTTGCCACCCAATTTGTCTACACCTTTATCTGCAGCTATTAATTTGTTTCAAAATTTGTTATGGGAGAGAGCTCAATGGAAATTGGAGAAAGAAAAATTAAAACATGTTATTAATGAGTAGAGCTACTAGTTGAAATAGAGTTCATATCATAATGAAGTCTTGAAAAGAAGAATTGAACAAATCATAGGATTGATTCCTGAATTAATAGAATATAGGTCACCATCACCAATACATGTCTTATTTCTTAAAGAGAAATTTGCAAATTTTAAATTGGCTAGAATTATGGAAGGCCTTAATCCCTTTGTTTCTACCCCACATGAGTTTTATGATGCATTTCAATCTATTCCCATGGCTTTGAACAATTTACTGTGTGAGATGTATCTCCATAATTTGGGAGTACCTAATGACACATAATGGAATTCACTCCTATATGTATGGGATGTATAGTTGAGGGAAATAATGTCATGGATACAAAATGAGATATGTAGAGAACATCAAAATGCACCCTACAGGGAAAGTGAAATGACAACACCATTGCTCATGAGACTAGAGGTTCAACATTCTAGATGGACATATCTGGATTGGATTTCTATTCTGGGCAATCTTGCAAGATCTAGTAAGGTATGTTCAGTCAAAGAATGGGCCTTTATAGACTAGGAACAACACTCATCTTAGGATGTTGAGACAATGATTTTTGCCTCAAGACAACAATGGATTCAGTTGCTACAAGATCTAAAAATAAGAGAGCCCCACTCTCCATAAAACTTGACTCTTGCTATAAGTAGGATTCCATGGTATATTGACTTGGGGAGAAATCAGTGTAAACATTAGTTGCCATTAAGGTATCAACCCCAAGTTCTCTTGCAGCCACTACTAGTAGTAAATGATAGTGCAGAAGATCATGATATGATAGCTAAAGTATGTTGCTAGATTAAGATGAATTATAGATACTTTGACTATGTGAAGAATGAGCCAAGAGAAAGGATACCCGGTGACTAGAGAGTGTAGACCCAAATCAGGAACTTCATGATTGTTGGGGCCCAGCAATAGATTAGTTGGGGGGAATGATGAACCTCTATAAGGCCATTATTTTGAGATTCTTTTTATCTTCTTTTAAGACATTTATCCTATAGAAACTTTTATGGCTCTATAGTTTTAAGTGAATGAACTTATGTTTTTAAGGATACGTTATCTATATGTTAAGACATGAAGATTAATAGTTTAAATATGTTTTGTTTGCTTGAATCTATGGACTTCTATGGTATAATGAAGGAATATTACATGTTGATAAATGTTTCCTCATCCATGTTATGTTTGGGGTAGATTCCATCCTATAGCCATAGGATTTGCAAAGAGTGATAGTTTGAACATTATACATTTTCTAACATTGATGATGAAATGAATATATATACGTGGAAGTTGTATCTATTCAATGTTTTGTAGGTACTTTCCACACATATTCAAAGTCAACACTTTAGCACTAAGTCAAAGCTAACCATATTATTGAATCACTGCAATGAGTATATTATTGTGTGATTACTATTATAGCAATGCATGACCATAGCTCCCTCAAATTGCTATAGTCTTGTAGGAGTTAAATCATGGTTAATGATATTTCTGTTATAAAATTTATAAATCAATAATTGATCCTCATTGATGGAGTGATCGTAGAAATAGGAGGTTGTTGTAGTTTCCCTTTAAATAACACTCATTGTTGCTTTGAAAGAATTTTTTGCCAGGAGAAAGATAGAATAGATTGATTTTCATAACAGCAGTGTGTAATCTTATTTTTAATTAGATGTAATCTTTTATTATGAATGAATAGAATATGAAGTTCAAGTCCACATCTTCTAGCTTGATTGTCTTTTTAGTTCGCTCATCCAAGGGGGCTCTCTTGGTGAGTGAATTGTTCTAATAGAATAGATTTCATTTCCTTGTTTGCTTCTTTGCAAAGTAGAATTCTACTATTCATGTAGCCATTGATATTAGAATCATTGAATTACTTATGTAGCATAAGTGCATAGATAGATTTACTATTTGCAGCATTACTCTAAGCTCTAAGACAAGATGGTGTTTTAGTTCCTACCTTAAGTCTCTTTCAGAATTTCCTTTCTATTTTATTTGTAATGACTTAAAGAGGAATTAGAGAATATACTTTGTAGCCACCCTCATAAGCTTATGCTCCTAGGTTGACAAAATAAAATGAAGTTAGTATGTTATTCTTAGGAAAACACATGATCCTATCTAGTCATAGAGTCACTATGAAAGGATGTCCACTCCTTTCTAAGGTATTAATCTAACTAGCCATAGATAATGAGCCTCAACTCCAAAAAATTTCCTAAAGGTATAATCACTTTAGAAGGTATTTTCAATCCTGATGATCAAGCAAGAAGCAGGGGTTTGAACCTAGCTACAAATAAATATGATCACATACCAGTTGCTATTGTTGATGGGAAGGTTCCCAATTTGGGAAAGGTATTCCCTGAAGCTAAATGAGAATTTTTATTTATTTATGTCAAGAATTCAATGACGTATTTGCATGCACATATGATGATTTAACGAGTTTTGGCCCAAGTTTGTTTCAATATACCATAGATTTAAATAGTGATGCAAGGCCTATTAGGCAAAAGCAAAGAGTAGTCAATTATAAGATTGAACCTATGATGAGAAAGGAGCTATCCAATCTGATAGAGGCTAATATTATATTTCCTTTTAAGCATTCCTCTTGGGTAGCCAACCTTGTTCCTATCAATAAGAAGAGTGGAAAAATGAGATTATGTGTAGATTGTAGAGAATTAAATAGGGCCTCTCTCAAAGATCACCATCCTCTCCCTTCCATGGAACAAATATTATCCAAGGTCAATGACTTTGAAATATTTACCTTCCTAAATTGGTTTTTGGGTTATAACTAGGTGTTAGTCTAGGAGTCTAATAGATAAAACATAGCCTTCATTACTAAATGGGGTACTTATGCCTTTAGCAAGATGCCTTTTGGATTAACCAATGTAGGTTCTACCTTCCAAAAAGAAATGAAGATGGATTTAAAGAGAATACTTGAGAAATTTGTGTTGGTTTACAATGATGAAATAATAGTCTATTCAAACAATGTGGCAGACCACTTTGGTCATCTAAGAAGGGTATTCATCAAGTGCAAAGAATATGATGTGTTCTTAAATCCAAGAAAGTTTGTGTTTTCCACCATTCAAGGGAAGTTTCTAGGATATATTGTGTCAAGGGATGGCTTAACCATTGATCCAAAAAGAATAAAAGCAATCCTTGATCTTCCACTTCCTAGTCATAAGAAGAGGCCACAAAGTTTCCTTGGTAGATTCAAGTTTGTAAGAGGGTCCATTCCTAACCTTGCTACCATGGTCAAACCCTTACAGTTATGTTGAAGAAGAATATGGTTTTCACTTGGATAAAGGAAGGGAGAGCTGGACTTGAAGAAATCAAAGTAGAAATAGCATCAGCTCCTACCCTTATCAATTCTAATTTCTATAAAGATTTCATTCTATATAACCTTGGGGGTAAGTCAAGCATGTTAGTTGTGTTGATAGAGTTGAATGATATAGATGAAAAGAAACACATAGCCTTTTTTAGTGAATGGCTAAATAATTATGAGGACAAATAAAATTATGTAGAAAACCATGTTCTTTCTATCATAAGATCTTCTAAAGAAATTCATACATTTGTTATTACATAACAAGGTCTAGCTTCTAGTTCCATATGCAAGTGTGAAGGAGTTCTTCTTGAAAAAAGATATCAGTGATAAAAGAGTTGGATGGATCATCAATGTCATGGAATATGATGTTGACATCAAAATCACAAATCTTATAAGAGGTAAAGGATTGCATGATCAGATGATTTTATCCCAGGAAATGACTAAATAAGTTGCACTAATATTAGAGGAACAACCAATGGAAAATGAAAATTAGATTAGTTGGATACATAATATGAAAACTTTCTTATTGGGGGGAGGATATCCACAAGTATTAGATAAAGCTAAAAGAAGAGAGCTCAGATTGTAATCCATTCCTTTTGTCATAGTAGATGGGATTTTTTTTAGGAGAGATCTCAATGGAGTCATATTAAGATGCATTAACCCTAATCAAATGGATATAATGATCAAAGAGTTTCATAATGATCTTGATGGTTGACACTTCTCTACTAGAATAACAACCATGAAGATAGTAAGAGATGGTTATTATTGGCCAACTCTATTCAATGACTATCATAAACATGTGATCAATTGTGAGAAGTGTGCCTTCTTTTTAGGTAAACAAAGGTTAGTATCTCATCCCCTTCATCCTATTTAGATTGATCAACCATTTTCCTAGTGGTGGCTAGAATTTATTGGCCCAATCAATCCACCTTCTAGCTTTGGTCACAAGTAGATCTTAGCTACAATAGACTACTTTACAAGGTGGACAGAAGTAGTAGCTTTGAAGGATGCCATACAAACTTCAATGGTGGAATTCATTGATGGAATTGTTACCAAGTTTGGTGTCCCTTCAACAATTATATCAAATAATTTCAAGTCCTTTATTAAGACTCACATTTTCTCTTAGGCAGTTGACCATGGTATCTATTTGAGCACTTCCTCAAATTACTATCCCTAGGGAAATGGCATGGTTAAGTCCTCCAACAAGAACCTAATTAGGATTATCAAAAGGACAATTGAAGACAATCAAAGGTGTTGGCATTCAAAGTTAAGAACACCTCTTTGGAATTATAGGATTACACCTAATTGAGAAATTAGGAACTCACCCTACATGCTAGTATATGGAAGAGAAGCAAGGCTTCCTATTTCACTAGAGTTTCCCTCTCTTAAATTAGCTCATTAATTAATGCTAATTGAAGATAATACCATGAGAGTCAAGATGGCAGAATTGATTGAACTAGAAGAAAAAGATGGCAAGCTATGCAAACACTTGAGATACATCAGCAATAGGTCAAAAGGAGTTTTGATAGGAAGGCTAAAGCTAGGGTTTTCAAGGAGAGTTACCTTGTTCTCAAGTGGGATGTAGATAGAGCTAAACCAGGTAGACACTCCAAGTTTGATGCTACCAGTTGTAAAGAGGCCAATATTTTTTAGTTATCCAGGCCTGATGGTTATATTTTGCCAATTTCAGTCAATGGAATTTACCTTAAGCCTTTCTTCTAGGGAATGTTAAGGGTTTTGTACATAATAGAGTTGTTTCTTCGTTTTCAATAAATGCATGGGCATAGGCTATTTCTCTATGAAATAGAAAGGTTTTGAAGTTTTCTACAATTGTAGGGGTTACAATTTTTGTTGTAGAAAAGGGCTCATTTTTTGTGACTCCATACCCAATGGATTGGTTAAGGCCACTAGTCCATGCTTAGAAGGAAAGAATCCCCTTTAAGTCACTAGAAATGTTAGCCATTTTATCCCCTGTCCCCTTTTATTCTATTGTCACCATCATTGAAATATAAATAGAGATATCTATTCTTTGTGCCAAGGTTTGCGCAGTGCACCAAGCATGTGGCTAAAACCTTACTAAACTCTAGTTATCCCCTTAAATGATATAATTTTGCATTAGCCTTTTGAAGGGTCAGATACCCATGTGTCACTTAAGTTGGTCTCCTTGTTAGGTTCATTCACTCTAAGTGTTGACCACATGCCCTATTCATTAAATCACGTGTCTACCTTTATATTTTCCTTAAGTTCATTTTTAGTGGGACCTTGTGATGGTGACTTATTTTTGTATAGGTGTCAACATTCTAGAAGGTCTTGATGGATCAAAAGAAGCAAAATCTTCAAAGACCCATGATTAATCACAATCGTTGATCTAGAAATAGATCAATGCTTTTTGTATACTCTCTTTTCAAAGATGCATGAAGATTACCCATAGAGAGAAAGTGATAAAATAACATGTGTCCTAAGAGCCATGCATTCAAATTTTACACCATCGCATGATCACAGGTGGTCAAATAAATTCCTATTTTGAAGTTGCAAAGATGTGAAAGACAATGAGAGTTAAGTAAAATAGTTATCCCATTGTCACAAAAGGTTAAGAGTAACCCAAGGTTAAGGTGGAAAAGTTGTGAAAACTCATTGATCACACTTTCATAGGGTTAAAAGATGGGTTAATGTTTTAGGTCACGAATATGAGAGAAGTCAATTTAATGGTCATAATTGGGTCATAGTGGTTATTGAACTAAAGTGATAGACAACTAAAAAGTAGTGATAAGGCTTAAAATAAATAGGTTGTGGTTTCTTGAGGCCATGTAGTCAATGAAGGATTAAAATTTCAAAGCAGTGAAGGCTTGACATGGAAGTTAAAAAAGCAAGATGATATAGTGGAGAGCTTTAAAAATAGGAGGCTACATGGTAAAATTGACTATTAAATCTTGTTGAATAATGACATAGCTGACCTAGTGATGTTGTGTACACTATCAAGCAACTCATGAATTTCGAACAAATCCTTTGATTACCTACAACCACCTTTTGGTCTTCTCAATGCTTGATGAATGCAAATTCTATTCTACCACAGCCATGGTAATTCATCTACTATTCAAAGAAATTATGACCATCATTTATGTCTCTTCAAGGCTTGAGTATGCATGTAAAGATTAGATTTTTTGCATATGGGCGTGCATCTAATCAAATCTTTCTTGGATCAGTAGTTACTGTTCTCTACAACATTGGAGATAGTGGTTGACATTTAACTTTTCAATGGAAGTCTTCTTAGTTATGCTTAAGCTATAAAAAGAAAATTTGGTCATTGTTTCAAGGGTTGGTCTCTTCTCTAATTCTATAGCAATTGTATTGTATACTCTCCTAATATATATTTCTCTATTGTACCTCTTTCTTCCATCAATACATGTGCAAAACCTTCTTGCATTCTGTTAATGTATTTCTTTCATTCTTCAAGTTATATGATGTATCCATTTTTCCATTGAATGATATAGAGTGAACCTCCTTACTTATAACATTCCATTGTTTTTTGATCTGTATGTGATTTTTGAGTTAAATAAAAGATTGAATCTATGTACTTTGCGATTATATTGATGAGTTGTTTATTTTTAGGTAGAGATAAGAATAAATGTACTATTTGGTGTATCACCGCTCTAGATTAGACTAGGTAGTTTGATTTTATGCATTTCCTTCTCCCTTTTCCTTCAAAGAAGTAGTTAGGGACCCAGCCATCAAGTATGAAATTTACCTTTGAAAGCCTAAAATTGAGAGTCACACAAAAGCGCCCAATCCCTTGGATGGAAGGAACGTTGGATAATGTGTTTTTCATGCCACAGTTCTCATTGATTTTGAACAAGTTTAGTATGGAGGAGTGCCTCCTAATACAGTTCATCTAAAGAGTAGATTTTTGTTATATGTTCCTATTGAGCATCAAAGAGACTCAAACCAAGTTAAAATGTGGTTTGAAGAGTCTTAATCTCAAACTCAATTGGAAGAATGACCTTTTTACCATAAACCATTTCATAAGGGGTTAGACCAATGGTGGTCTTCCATGTTGTATGATGGGCCCACATAGATTCATAAAGCCATGTGGCCCAATCATAGTTATGAAGTGCAATAGTCTTGGTAATAATATTCTCCAATTTCTTATTAGTCACCTCTACTTGTCCATTTTCTTGAGGGTGATAGGATGATGATTTTTTCTGGTAGATCGCATACTCTTTGACTAATATAACAATGAGATATAAAGTGAACTAGGGTCCTTAATCCATAGTAATATCTTAAGGAACACCAAAGTGATTGAATATCTTAGAGTATAGGAATTCAACAACCTAGGTATCACATGCATTCTTGAGTGCAACCACTTCAACCCATCTAGTAACATAATCTGTACAAACAAGAATTTATTCCTTTTTGTTAGAAGGTGGGTTAATAGGTCCTACAAAATTGAGACCCCACTTCTCAAAAGATTCAATAAAGATTTGAGGATGGGTTGGCATTTCATTAGATCATGTAGGATGACCTATTCATTGGCACTGATTGCAATGATGAACATAATGCTCATAATCCTTATGGAGCATAGGCTAGTAATATCCTACAGTAAGAATCTTGTGAGCATTCCTTTGAGCAACAAAATATCCTACACAAGGTTCAGTATGGAAGGCCCAAAGAATATTAAAGACATCATCCTTTGGAATACATCGATGCATAGTTCAGAACAACAGACCATTGATCCAAGTATATTGTCCACTAAGACAAACTAGTTTCTGACATTCTCTAGGAGAAAAATGTAGTCTGAACTTGCATGTTACCAAATAGTTATTAGTGTCAATGTACCATATACTCTTTTTAGAAATGGAAAAGAGGTGTTCATTAGGGAATGTGTCATCAAAAAGAATAGGTTCATTATCTAGCTTCTATAATTTGGACAAGAAATCTGCAACCACATTTACTCAGCCAGGCTTACCAAGTATAGTGACCTCAAATTATTGTAATAAAAGAAACCATCTAATAACCCTACCACTTACTATTGGTTTATTCATTAAAAACAAAATTTTTGAGTGGTCAGTATGAACAACCACTTTATAACTAGTAATATACTATTGAAATTTATTAATAGCATAGACAATAGCCAAAAATTCCTTTTCATTTACTATGTAGTTGACTTTTGCGCTAGTAAAGTTCTTGTTGATGTAGTAGATAGAGTAGAAGAGGGTGTCCTCTTTTTTCCAAGTACTACTCCCATTAAAAAATTAGAAGCATCAGTGTGAATATGGAAAGATAGTTGCCAATTAGGGCCTCTAAAAATAGGGGTAGTCACAAGTTTATTCTTGATAATCTCAAAGGCTTCTTGACACTTCGGGGTCCAACTAAAGATAACATCTTTGACCAATAAAGAAAACAAAGGAGAAGCAAGCTTGCTAAAGTTTTGAATAAATCTTCTATAATATCTCGCATGACCCAGGAAACTCCTAACATCTCTTTGGGTCAAAGTTGTAGGGATGTCCTAGATTATTTGAATATTTTGGGCATCAACTTGGATACCTTTTGAGGATATTAAGTAGCCTAATAAAATTCCCTTGGTCATCAACATATGACACTTTTCATGGCTCATAGATAAATTATTGTTTATACATCTCTTAAGTACTTTGTCCAAGTTATCTCTAGCTTCTTCAAATGTGTTCCCATGGACAATGAAATCATCCACATTAACTTCCACACAATCATTAACTAGATTAGAAAATATGCTTAATACTACTCTTTGGAATGTGGTAGGAGCATTGCATAGCCCAAAAGGAAACATTGTATGCAAAGGTTCCCCATGGACAGTGAAGGTTTTCTTGTCCTGATCTTTTGGGGCAATTTGGATTTTGTTGTACCAACTAAATCCATCCAAAAAAGAGAAGAATTGTTTCCTTGTAAGGGGTATCCAATGTGTGATCAATAAAGGGTAATGGAAAATGATCCTTCTTAGTAGCCTTATTTAAAGCCCTATAATCTACACAAATGTGTCACTTACCATTTTTCTTTGGTATAAAAACCAATGAGATACCCACCTTCTATATAAGATACAATAGATGAATCCAACATTCAAGAGTTTTTAGAGTTCTTCTTTAATGACATTGCACAAGGCAAGATTGAGTCTTCATTGTGGTTGTCAAACCAGGAAAATTCCTTCTTCAATGTAAATGTGGTGGGTACAAGTGTCTGGATGAATACCTCGCATGTCTTGATATTCCCAAATAAATACATCTATATGTTCTTTAAGCATACCTATTGACTTGGGTTGGTGCTAACTATGGATTAATATTGAGAGCATGGCCTAGTAAGATCTCCATAGGTTCTGATGGTGTAGGAGCATTAAGAGTAAGTGTCTGTGACAGATTTGATTTATCTAAAGATAATAATGGACTATAAAAACATTGATGTGGTAGAAGCTTGTGTAATATTAGAAATTTTTAGATAGATCAAGGATTGCCTACTAGGGGAAAATTTCCAAAAGGACAGTCAAAAATCACATGAGAAGGAAAACCCATGGTTTCTAAGATATCATTAGACTCATACCTATTTTGAAGATGCCATCATTAGGTTTCTCAAGGTGTTGTGCTTGTTCGATGGTAAGGACTAGTACAAAGTCTTCTAGATCATTATCAACCCATAAAGGATCTTCTATATATAACAAAGGTTGAGCAGGAGGATAGAGTGTCAATTATTTTGTTTGTTATTTAGTAGAAATAACCATGTTACCTAACCAAAAATGTATGTGTGCATTAGAAACATCTAACCATGGTCTCCCTAGAATCAAAGCATAACCCCAAACTTAGCTTTTGGTTGTAGAATCATAAAATCAGTTAGATAATCCCAACTATTAATGGAAAGAAGAACATCTTCTATAACCCCTTCTAGTTTGACTAAGGACCAATCAGCCATCTTGAGTACTATAGGAGTAGGTTTAAGTCCATCCAATGATAATTTGATTTTTTTTCATTAGTCATTACATTTATAGAAGAACCTAAATCCACAAGTGTATTAGGAATAAAAATCTGACCTATACTTACCTGTATAACTAGATGGCTAGGATCTATGTATCTTAGAATAGTTATATTCCCCAACATTAATTCTACCAATTGTCCAATAACTTGAATAGTCTTTGGATCCTCCTTTTTCTATTGTTGGATACTTAACTCACATACCATTTTATTGTATACTAGAATATCCTTAAGAGCCTACAAAAGAGGAATTTTGATATTAACATTGTGTAATTCATTTAAAATATCAAACTTTGAATGTGTTGGTTCTTTAGGTTTTGGCTTAGGGATGAATCAATTAGGAAAGGGAGGCTCTTTTTCTAATTATTCTTTAGGTTCATCAAGGACTTATATGATAGTAGGTCCTTTAAGAGCCTTCCTAGATCTTAGTTGTACACCATCCAACTCAATTGTGTTAATAGGATAGGTAGGAAAATTGGCCACCTCATTATTATAAAGTAGTTTAGAATACTTTTATTAGGATTTGGATTTGGTTGAGTTGGCATGGATGTGGGTTTAGGCAGTAGTGGTGGATTTGAAGGTGGATTTTAGGAAGATGGAGATATCAGAGGAATAAATTGTTAAGGTTGTTGATAGGGAGTTATCATTGGTGGTGGAGGAAAAGATTATTGTGGAAGATAGAATTATGTATAAGGTTGTGGAGGTAGATACAAGGATTGTGGCACATGTGGTCTCCATACCTAATGCCATGGTTGTGTACTAGGTTGAAAAGCTTGGGGCCATTGAGGATAGGATTGAGGTTGTTTCCAACCTCCATACCATGGACCTTGGTTGGAAAATTATTGAGATAGTCCTAAAAAATGTTCATTGGAGAACCCTCTAGGTGGGAACTAGTGTGGTTGAGCAATAAAGTAAATTGATTCTTTGGTATACTCCATAGGAACCATCCCTTTAGGAAAATTTCATAGTGCCAAAGCCTTATTAGCTTCCTCAAGGGATGCTACATGAGTCCAATTATAAGGGTAGTCTTTTGGTCCATGCTTCTTATGACAAGTTGGGAAATATACTACCAAGGATTTTTCAACTTCCTCTTGTTTCTTGCAAGTATAAAAAGTATCAATTTGCTTGCCCATATGATTTAATAAATCAATTTTAAGGTCTTCAAGTAGGTTACCAATTTATCACTTGGAGATACCTGATGCATTACCCATAGTGGAAAACTTACTTTAGTGTCCACGAATAGGTCTATGAGATCGAGAATATGTTAATCTCGGATTGTTTTTGACATATGAGTGACAATATACTTAATTCATTTACTTAGTTCATTCCAAACAAGTAATGCATGTGGAGCATAAGTTTTCAAATAGTATATGTCGAGTGAGAGATATACAGTATGTGTCAAGTCACTAAAGTGTCAAGAAGATAGTAAGTGTTGAGTCATTCAGATGTTAAGTGATCAATGGATATCAAGTCATTCAGAGGCCAAATTACAGCATTGAAGTTATAGTTGATTACAAGCATCAGGGACTTCAAGTGTCAAGTAATACAATTTTGACATAGTTGTTTGTAATAGTACAAACTACTATGTAAACTATTTTGTAGCTGACTTGAGGATTGTTTTGCGATCCTAGATGATAAGGATGAATATTTATTGAGAATCCCTATGCAGTACATGCAACCAATCATAAAAAAGGAAGGATTAAGTGGAAATATGGGTGAATCACAATCGTTGATTCATACCTAACCCTAAGTCACCTACGTCTTCTTAAGGAGGACAAACCCTAAACTTTTCATGAATGTAGAAGGAGAAAAGAGAGAAGTTTTCATGCACAAACAAAGCATTCATGGTGGCTAAGCAGTTATGAATTGAGATACATTATAGAATCTCTTAGAGGAGAAGAAAGGAAAGGAATTAGAGGACAAAAGAGATACATCTGATCATAGGATCAAGGATACATGCAAAGAGGAAATCTATTATCTAGTAGTAGAGTACTATTCATAGGATCATTGATGATATATTGTAGTAGGTGAATCAGTTAAATCTATTAACGGAGTAGTCTTAATAGGTTGTTGTAAATCCTTTAACAGGGTGCTTACTTCATTGTAAGTTAAAGTCCTCTTAAAAGGAACACTTCTAACAGGATGTTGAAATCTCTTAATAGGGTAAGATCTAACAATCTTGTAAGCCTTTAACAAGGTAAAGCTTTCATAGGGTAGATCATGTTTCATGATCAAAAATTATAACCTTCATAAGATACACTTTATTATTGCAGTAGTGGAGATTTGTGGGTGTCATCCCCACCCCATTTTTACCTTCTCCTTGGAGGGTTTCTGGGTAACCAAATATCTTGTGTCATACATGTGTTTAATGTTTACTTACTTTCAAGTTATGGATGTGTATGCCTAATTTGGTATTTTAGTTTACATGCATAGATTATGAGATGGATGTGTGATGAATGATTTTAAGGTTGAAGTTTTAAGTACTGATTCACCCCCCCTCTCAGAGTTTACTTTTCCTACTATATTTCCAACAAAATAGTACCTACATATATCACAAATATCATCAAAGGATAATTTAGAAATATCATCTTTACTAACCAAATTTAAAGCATTCATGGTTTCATCAGGAATCCCCCTTAGGAAGAGAATTTTGATATTGTATGTGGTTAAATCAAGGTGTCTTGAATGTTGTAAGCTAAAGGAAAAAGGCTTTAGGAAATATTCAACTGACTCATTTTCCCATTGATTCATGAAAAATATTTCATCTAATACTTCCTTGGTCTTACAATATTCTTGATAATTTTCTCAAAAATAATCTTTCATTTGGTCTCATGCTCTAATGTCCCTAAGGCTCATAAACCATCATAATGTAGCATCTTAAAAAAACATCAAATTCAAATAAGAACATATCAGGATCCTTAGATGTTGACCCTCAAAATATAGGAAGTGTTAAGTGAGGGATATTTGTCATAGGGGAATTATCCTCAAAAGGATGAATAGGAAACTCAAATTTCATATTGTGTTAAACAATTGCATTACCATTGTTTCTACCATTGCTACCTATTGTGTTATTCCTGATATTATCAGTCATGATTCCTTCCAAAACTTCTGTTGCCCAAGGTGTGTAGCATGTCTTGAAAGGTTGTTCTGGTGGATTTGGAGGTTTACTACACCTATCTTCGTATCAATTTTTGAATTGTTGAAATTTATTAGAAGGTATAATAGGTGAGGTGGATTGAGAAGCTGGTCATAAACTAACTTTGTGGATGGAAAGGGATCACTCTGAGTCATGTGGGCAAGGTCATCCTGATCATGTCTACCCTTCAAAACCTACCTACTTATGCCCTAAGACTTTTCTCCATCCCTTCCAAGGTGGTAGCCCACTTGGAAAGTATCCAAAAGAATTGTATGTGGTCTAGGCCTGATGACAGCAAAAAGTACCCCCTAGTGGCTTAGGAATCCATATGCAAGCCCAAGAAGCATAGTGGGCTAGCCATTAGAAAGTTGAAGCAGTTCAACTTTTCCCTCCAAGCCAAACAAATATAGAGAATCTTCAATAATATTGGTGAGTGGAGAGATATTTTGGCATCAAAGTACACTAAAAACCTAAATCTTAATTAGTTCATCAATAAAGAGGTCCACCCCAGTGGCTTCTTCATTTGGAATGGGCTCTTATGCTCCAAGGACCTAGCCTTTGGCAAAGCCAAATGGTCAGTGGGCAATGGTGCAGATATCGACCTATCAGTGCTCCATCACTGGCAAGGACAAGAAGGTGGTTTGGAGAAATTTTGACCACACCATGACCATTTTGGGGATCAAGAGAGATATTATCCACACCTAGGTCAAAGAAAATAAGGAGGGAAAGATCCAAATAGAAGAACTTATCGACCCTTCCTTGATCATCCTCAAGAACATTGCCAGGGACAACACAGAGATGGATGTCCTAAATAATGCTAAGAATAGCACTATGGATAGCTACAAGACCACTAAATGCCTCTACCATGAGATCCTTGATCTCAAACATAGACTCACTATGTTGGAAAGGGAGACCTACATCCTTAGGAACAAGGTTCATGAGGATGAACTTAGCACAGAGAAGAATTTGGAGGCTTTCAACACCACTTGCCTAGATATGGCGAAGACCTTGCAGGGCATAACTGAGCAAAACCTCAGGTATCATGAAAGCATAAAGAGGTTCATCAACTTAGGTGAGGATCAAAGTGGAAAGGAGTAGGAATAGGGTATTAGACAAAAAGACAAGCCCCTGGAGGAAGGTGCTCAGAAAAGAACCACGTCCAACACCAAAAAGAAAGACACCACGGCCCCTGAGCAGGAGACTCTGGAAATGAACGAGGAGATGGGCAAGCTACCTGAGCTCGAGATCAATGTAGCAGAGATGCTCAAAGACATCGTCTGATCTACTGGCCTTTGGCCTATCTTGGTTTTTGGCGCTCTCCCCTAGCTCCTTCCTGCTTTTTTTTTTTAGGGAGTAGTTATTTTTCTTTCAGGCACTTGGTGGCCTTTTTCGTTTAAAATATTAACTTTTTTTATCTATGTACGGGGTTTCAAGGCCCTTTTAAAGCCTATTTTCCTTAATCAAAAACTTTGTTCTTTGGTTTTGTTTCAATGGTCAATGGACTTTTCTCTTTTTGTGATTTTTAAATTTTTGAACTACCTACTAATTCTTTCTTAACAAACCTGCCTTGACTATCTCTAGGTCTATTCCTACCTTGACTATCTTGAGGCCTATTAATACACCTAAATTATTTACTATAGTGAAAACCCAAGATACTAGAGTGAGCAAGGCCAACACTTTATCAGGCACTTTCAAAGATGCATTGTTCCTGTCTTGACTTACTATGATTTCACACCTTTAATATCTCTCCCTAGAAAAGACACCAAAAATGTTGGGCAAAGTTGGATTCTAACTTGATGAGAAATTTTGAACATAATTAAATTGAAATACCCTAAGAGTGTCAATCTAGGACTCATAAACTAGTGAGAGATATAACGGTTATTTTCTCAAGGGATGAAGATAATAAATCAAGTGGTTATGAATGCAAGTTATATATGCTGAGAAATCAAACTAAAAGGCTTTTAATTATTCAAATTAGAATTCACACATTAAAGAATTAAACTAAGAAGGAGTTTGTATCCAATATATCTTCACACTTAATCCAAACAATTGCTTAAAGCTTATCTTTACATTAATTGAGAAATAATCATACTTGACAATAGCCACACACCTAAACAAGTACATATTAAATACCATAATTCATGGATATATCCAACCAATTAAACACCACTATTGAAAAATATTCTAATATAATGGAGCTTAAGATTGACTCTATTTGATAAGGGAAGTTTGGTTGTGGTAGGAAGTTTGTGATATAGTTAGAACTCCATATAGTAATGTGTGATATGAAGTTCACTAGGAATGATGGATAGCGACAAGAAGTTTATGGAAAAAGGCGAGAAAAAATATCATGTAATCGATGATGGTTTTCAATGAATGGATGATGTGGCAATAATATGTACATAGTTGATCCATTTCCCCCCAAGCTCCTATAACCACTCGTACATCCATGGTTAGCTCTTGTAGTAAATATATCCAAAATGTTGTCAAATTCTACACATTGGTGGACTTTTCAGTAATTACTTCCTATCTTACATTTTATCAATATATTTTAAATCTTTACTAATTAGTGGCATAAATGGGAGTGGGATGACGTGAAGTTGGGTGAAAATATGCATAAGGAATATATGAAAAGACACACAAATGCACACTCATCATTAAGGTCAACATTTTATAGAAGAAGTTGGATGAATGCCTTGCAGAAAAGGCTTCATATAATAAATTTTCCTACATAGACCTAAATATAGTAGAAGTGTCCTCTTATGTCTTGTGTGCACTTCTCAGCACCATAGAGGTAGTTAGAGATACATGGTAGAAATAATTTGAGTTCTTAAAGACAAGTTTTGTAGATTGTCTTTCCAGAATTTCAAATTAATCAGATGTAAAAAAAATTATTTTGTATATAGATTTTGACACCTTTGTCATTTTTGTCAAAGGAGGAGAAGTATAAGGAAAGTTATATAATGTATATATAAGGGGAGCAGTAACTATTAAAGTAGGAGAGATAAGGAAAGATGGTTAAAATTTGATGATCCACAGTTTTGAATTTTGAAGTTTTGAAAATTTTGTAAGACCAGGAGTTTGAAGTTTTTGGTCAACATTTTGGGACTTAGCCAATTTTCCCATATGTTGCCATCAATGCCAAATGGGGATATTATTGGAAATATGGCTAAGAAGGATAAGTTGATATAGTGATTGGGTTTTCATTTATGGAAACATATATCTTATGAAAGAAAGTACATTGTACAGATAAGAATTCCACAATTAGATATGGAAATTTTTCTAAGTATCAAATAGTTTTTTTGATAGCACAGAGACAATTTTGGTGTCTTTGGTTAATAGAGACAATATTGGCACATGTGGAGTTAGATATAGTTAGTACATAGCTTGAGGAATATATGTCTAATCCCACAAGTTAGTACAAGCAATATGGATCAGAGTATGAGTCAATTACCAAATAGACAATGTACAGGAAAGAATATAGCATGACAAAGAAATGTGAATTATGATTTATAGAATTATTTTATGTACAAAATAATTATTTAACTAATTAAGGACGAATCCTATATGTTAACCCTATGCTAGCCAAAGTTAATTTTGTATTTAGCCAAGCATGTGAAAGCTTGAAGGCTTGTTGGGCATGTTTTGTAAAATGTAAAGGTATAAAGAAAAGATTGTATTATGTGAAGTGAAGAAAAAGACATGTGTGATATGCGAAATCATATGTGAACTATATGATGCAAAGAGTGATATATCATCAAAGGTATGTGAAGTACAACAAAAGGGAAATATGATATTGAAGATATCAATAGTAAGAGGTTTTGCATCTATGTCTTCTATGTAAAGGAATTATATTCTATAATTACATGTTTGGGCATTGGGCTCATCTTGCATACATTCTATAATTGTATATACCAACTCCTAATAGGGTTAAAGAAACTCCTAATAGAACTGAGTATTTTTTAATGTCCCCATTTTGGGATATTAGAAATATTAAAGGAATATTATATTTAATATTAAAATTGACTTGAAGAGCATGGACTCAAAATATAAAAGGTCAATTTAATATTACAAAGTGGGAAAAAAAGATGAGGAGAGATAAGACGAAAGGATAGGAGGGAAGTTGAAGAATCATAGCTATGAGGTTAAAAGGAGATGAGACTCTTTCGTTTAGTATGCTTGATTTATTATTTCAGATTTTAGTTCTCTCTTGCAAGAGTATTTGAAAAGCTTCAACTTTTAGCTAGTATGAAGACATAGCCCCTCGTATCGGCAGATAGTGGACGCAAACCCCTTGTCTGAGGAGACATCAATTAAGGTGTTTTATATGCATTTATAGGTTAATATTCTAGTATTCCAATCTAACTATTAATTTGTATATAAGATTGGATTTTCTAGTGTTGGTTATTCTATTGATGTTGTACAATGCAATAATGTGTTTACAGAGTTGTATAAGAGTTTACTAGTTTGTGATGCACTTTGATATGTTCAAATCCTTAATAGTATCTTGGAAATATGATTATTTTCTTGTGAAGAATCTATTAGTTTATTTTTGTATCATATTATATCTATCTATGTTGAGTGTGAATATTATACTTAAGAAGAACCTAGTTGAATATCTATTGGGATTTCTACGGGTTTCAATTGTGCCATAATACATATGCAATGTTAAGTCCTGAATATACCATTAAAAAAGAGAAATCTAGTAAATATCTAGTTAGAGATATTTCAGTGGTATCAGAGCTATTGAACCTACCATCCTAGTGGGTATTTTAAGAGTTTTGAATCAGAGATTAGTTTCAAGTTTCTAGATAGGGTAATGAACAATTAATACATATCAAGGAGTGTGTTATTGTAATTTTGGAGCCCATATTCAATAGAGAGTAGTCTTTAATAATTTCTATGGTGGGAATCTCATTTTGGAGATTGTGAGTTCTTTAAGAGTGTAAGTTTTTATCGAGCCTTCCTTTATACAAGAATATGGTTTATTTGGAAACTAATGGATGCAAATTTGAAAAGCTTGGACTGATGCAAAACCAAATGTGCTATGCATGTCTTCAAATAAACATTCCAAAAAACTACCAAATAATTTTAACAAACTTCTAGAAAGGAAACCTTATTAATGGAAAGTATTTTGTAGTAGCAACAATAGTTGGAGGTTTAAAAATACTAATATTTTGAATAGGAGATTTGTATTTGAAATTGTGGTAAACCCTGCATTTAGTTCTAGCAAGTGTAATATTTAATACTGCATGGGCACCTTGTCTAGACATGTTGAACATCCACATACTATGAACGAATTTAGATAGCAATTATGTGACTTGTGGGGGACAAACATCCTTAGCAATTGATCATTTGGATGAAATCCCAAATGCATCATGTCCACCTTTGTTGAAGTAAAGTTTGAGAAAATGATTACATTTATAGGAAGAAGATGAAGTGGCTATCACATGATACACAAGGCCTATGTATTCTGTAGCACCATAATATTCTACACAATTACTAGGATGTCATGGTGTGTAGGAAGAGTTTGAAGGAACCCATATTGGCTAGCAAGGAACCATGATAATAGATGACCTATAGTTTTTATTGCCATCCCACATAACTAGTTCAAAGGAAAGAAACTTATCATACCTATTCTCACTAGTGACATGGGAGTATCACCAAGGCTGACAAGTGCTATTCTTTTCTTGCTACACATGTTCACCATCTTATGACTTCCTATGGTTGGCTGGTGAACATTTCCAAGTAATTAAATAGTTGTAGGAAAGAAGCACAACCCTCAAGCATAAGTATTTTTGTGGATAGGTTTTGGGAAGTTAGTAGCATCAATAACAATGGTTATCTCATAGATGGTAGTGTAAAAAGGGGACTCAGCCATGAGACAGGCATAGCAAAGGAAGATTGTGGGTGTTCTAGCTCTATTCATTGGCACTTTAATGAGAGAACAAGTTTGAACTGGGGGAAGCCAAACAACATTGGGAGGAAGCGAAGTAACATATAAATTTCCCTCTTATTAGTGTCTCTACGTGAAAGGATATATGATGGGTTGAAATGTTAAGTTAAGATAATTAATTATGCATCTTTTCCATTAATTAGCAAGACTATTCATTATTTTCTATTCGAGTGCAAATTTGGCAGGATGTAGGAGGAGCTTCAAAGCACACCTATCATTAAACTCTTGGCTTGAGAAAATAAACTATTAGAGGAACTATTACATCTTCAAATTCTCCATACATTAGGAGAGTTATCATCAGCAAGCAAGAAGACATGGAGGTTGTCTACGACTAATCATATAGATAACATGAATATTTCTTATGACATGGAGGATATTTGTCTTTGGCAGATATGACACAAAATAGTAGCATCTGACAAGCTGAAGGCATGCCCTGCACACAACACTGCATTTGCAATGGTATTGCTAGGAGCTAATAGTAAGAGTAGATGAGATTGTTGGAGGCTTGAGAATGTCCAATTGGGTCTAATAGTGGTCTAGATGGTAGCTACATAGGCCATCCATCCTCTACATGTTAGTAGGTTGCATATGTGGAAGGCAGAACATTTTTGGATCATTCTTAGATTATAAACCCCGAATAGTAAAGAAGACTTGTGAGTGAAATATTGCAAGGTTTGAATTAGAGAAATATGCTTTAACAACAAATAAATTTCAGCGAGTCAGAATTTGGAGATCTGTAGCAAAGAGAAAAGATACTTGTTTGAAGTTCAATCTAAAATAGTAGCAAGGTTTGAGTTTGTGTTTTTAAAATAGTAGCAAAGTCAATTTAGTGTAGAATTCAAAATATATTATTGCCAAGAGTGGGAAACTCAACTTGCAATTGCAAATTCATAATCTTTGTTGACTTTTAGTATAGCTGGGCAAGATTCATCTAAGCGAAAGGAGTTCTTTGATAATCAGCTTGCAAATTGTATGATTTGAGTAGGGTTATTCAACTGATCATTCTTTAAAGAATTTAGGAAGATTCTATATGGGCGGAGACAAAGAAGATTATCACCAAGAAGGAGGATGTTAAAGAAAAGAGGTTAATAGTCATGGAAAAATTGAAGTAAACACAAATAATGTGGCTAAAAGGATTGTAGCTACTCACTCTGAGAATTTGGATAGAGGTAACAAGTCTTTAAGGATCTCAAATGGGAAAGATATTCAAATAACTAAGCTTATGCAGACTTCATCGGATTGCTATGGGGTAAAGAAAGATTTTTATAGTTACTCCAAGAGACATGTCAATACAAGAAGTATTACTAATGTAAAGAAGGTTGGAGATGGTGAACATAAATGGTGTAGTCTAAAACACGAAGACACAAAAAGAGGTATGGAAAGAGCTGAATACTCTAGACTATGGGTGCCAAAATCGGAAAATATAAGACTAGAAATACTCAACATTCACAAAGAGTATCAAAAAATTCCTACTCGAGTTTAGAATGATTTATTGTTCAGTGATTACTTGGAGCTTCATGTAGAGCAGCAAAGTAAGATGGTTATGGAAAAAAGAAAGCACTTTGAATTGGTTTAGGATCTACTTGAAAAAGACCAATGCAAAAATTTGTATGAAGAATTTCCAGCAGGACAAAATCATTTAATAGAGGATCTTGAAAAACAAGAAAACCACCTTTGATTTACAACCTTCTCATGATCTAGTAGATGATGTTCCACAAGGTGTAAGTTTCTATGTTTGAGAATGGGTGGTTAGCATTAATAGGTAGATTGATGAGACAGGTTGCACATGAGGTAATAGCAGGGCGGGGTCCTTGTATGATGAGTCCTTATATGCAAATGATAACTTGGAAACACTTGGGCCTTCAGATATAAATCAAGAGAACAAGGGAAAGAATACCTATGATTTTGAGAGAGGTGATGAACCATATATTCCCAATGTCCATGACATAAAATTGGAGGAACAAACTGAGACAACATTGCAAGACAATGAACCACATCAACATGACAATAATGAAATGCATACCTTAAAGAACCAACTAAAGGTTAGTGAAGACATGGTTGTGGCCTCTTTGGTACACTATGACAACACTCACAAAAAGGTTTAAGATATCTACAAGATGGCTCAAAAGAGAGTGGAAGGAAATTGGCTTGTTTCTGATTTGTAGGTGATCAAAATAGCTCTTGAAATTATGAAATTAGATTATTTGTATTTTTTTTCTGGTAGGGATAAAATTCTTAAGGTTTCTAAAATAAATGTTGATCCACTAGATAAAGAAAGGAATGAGATTATGGAGATTAATAGAGAGCTTAAGGATACTCATTAGGCATTAGATGTTTCTTAGTTTTCCCTTCAGGAAGCACAAAATCATATCAAGGTCACGAATCACTCTCGAGAACATGAGGGTAAGGAGAGGCAAGAGTTTTTCAAAGAAGTCATTGTTGAGATTGATAGCATTCAGAAAACTTATGACTTGGACAATTTTCCTAAAAGACCAATTACCAAAGTTTCAAATCACATTCAGCTTATTGATAACACCATGTTTGAAGTAGATGTTGATTGGATTTTCAATAATCCCTTTTTTGAGATAAATGAGGACTCTCCTTTTGATTATCATGAAGAAGATTATTATGATTTTAAGATATGGAATCCTAGTATGATTCCTAGCAATGAATATGGATTATAGGATGGAAGTGGTGAATTGACTATGGTTTTTCATCATTGGTTCAATCCTAGTAGGGTTCCCAATTTCACACCATATAGGAGTTGGTTGGATTACAGAAATCAACCTTTGGATAGATTTTGGTTAGTTTTGATGGGACTCATGTTTCAATCTCAAGGAATAGGTTTTTAGCTTCATTATTATTCATAATACCTATGTACCCAAAGGTTCTCTAGATTGATGATGACGGCATGGTATTTGATGCACCCAAGGTCTTACTTTTAATTTTTTAGTAGCTTGTTCATTATGTCATCTATGTAGGTCAATTTTTTTCTATCTATTAGGTTATGCATAGTTCATTGATACATTTCTACCTTATCATATCAGCTGGTTATGACAATAGGGGTTGGGATCCAGGTGTTGACAGTATGCATCTATTGCTTATTGGGGAGTTGGTTACAGTTCTACTCAGTTTGAGACTAGATGCGAGGATGGTCAAAGTTGTACAGTCTATAGGTACAATGATATTTCATATATTTATGTGGTATCTAGGATTCATGTTGATGGATGGGCTGTAGAGTGACACCTTTCTTTGCAATGTGGTTAGATTTATTTTTAGATTGGGGTATAGGGCTACCTGCAGATTCGTATGGGGTCCTAGTTTTGATTGCTTGAGGACAAGCAATTTTGAGGGGATATTTATAATGCCCCCTTTTTGGGAGATTAGAAATATTAAAGGTATATTATATTTAATATTAAAATTGACTTGAAGAGCATGGACTCAAAATATTAAAAGTCAATTTAAAATTACAAAGTGGGCAAAAAGGACAAGGAGGCATAAGATGAAAGGATGGGAGGGAAGTCAAAGAGTCACAGTTGTGAGGTTAAAAGGAGATGAGACTCTTTCATTTGGTATGCTTGATTTATTATTTCAAATTTTAGTTCTCTCTTGCAAGAGTATTTGGAAAGCTTCAGCTTTTAGCTAGTATAAGGACATAGCCCCTTGTGCCGACAGATAGTGGACACAAACCCATTGTCCATAGAGACATCAATTCAAGTGTATCATCTGTGCTTATAGGCTCTTATTCTAATATTCCAATCTAATTATTAATCTATATTTAAGATTAGACTTTCTAGTGCTGGTTATTTTATTGTTGTTGTATAATGAAATAACATGTTCATGGAGTTGTATAAGATTTTATTGGTTTTATATTACTATTTTGTGACTGACTTTCATATGTTCAAATTCTAAATATTATCTTGGAAAGACAGGTTTTTTTTTTTTTTGGTGGAGAATCTATTGGTTTTATTGTTGTATCATATTATATCTATCTATGTTGAGTTTCAATATTATACTTAAGAAGAAGTTGGTTAAATATCTATTGGGATTTCTACTCGTTTTGATTATGACATAATGCATATGCAATGTTTAGTTCTAAATATATTGTTGAAAGAGAAATCTAGTAAATATCCATTCTGGGATATTTCACATTTTAATAGAGCTTAGTCCTCTAACAAGGAAAAATACTCTATATGTACTTACTAGACTCCTAACAGGTTCAACATCCTTAACATGGTAATTTTTTTTAGTTGATCATTTTTTAGATACCATCCTCACTGGGATTTTCCCTTGGTTAGGGTTTCCCTAGTTAACAAATATGGTCTTATGAGTTCTCTTTGTGTATGGTTATTATTATTGTTTAGCATTGTTAGTTTACTTTCATATGCATGTTATAAAGTAATTAACAATATTTCATTTTGGGCAAAATTTTGTAGAATATTGATTCATCCCCCCTCTCTCTCAATTTTATCTATTTCTAATAGTCCTATAGTAGGATGCATATCTGAAAGTGGCCTTATTCAAGATGTTGGTTTTTGAAAAGTTATACCCTTCCCCAAGATGGTATTAGAATGCAGAGACAAATATGTTGTAGTTGAGAGATGTATTAGGAATTTCAATGGTGAAATTCTTGTGTATGTAAAATATGTTACTGTCATGAGATCCCTAATAATTTTGTCCAAAGAGGTATATCAAAATTGGAATATTAGTTTTTCCTATTCCCAATTCACCATTAACTCCAAGGATTATAATAGTGTTATCACTAAAAAATGGTTGTTGAAACTTGAGAAAGGGGGCTCTCATCTACCTAGGCCCCTTACCAGAGAACATATGATACCGGAGTTAAGGGATGTGATCATTCTTATAAATTGGGTGAAGGGAAATTGACATTCCCTTTTGCAAGAAAATTGGATGTATTTCCTAATCATTGATATGCTTGGAAAAGAAAAATATATTGATTGGATTGAAATCATTGCAAACAAGCTACATGAAGAACTTTCACAGTTCTCTGGAACATTAGGATTCTATATGTCATCTTATCTCTTCTATGTTTTATATTTTTGTAGCAAAATGGGAAGGTTTTTTCCATGAAATATGGGTTGATAATATTGTCATTTATGATTTCTACCCCCTGTTGCAAAAGAAGAGAAATTCTGATGATTTTTGTAGAGTTCAAGATACATTCCTAAGGAGATTGATGTTTGAACTACAAGACAAGGAAAATAAGTGATTATTAGAAGAGGTCATGATACTGATTAAAATTTATGGTAGTTACTTTATACAATTCCCAAAATTTACTTGTCTAAGAATTTGAGGTTTCCAAGGTAAGCCTTTGAAGTTACCTAGATATTTTTTGGACATATATGTTTTGATTGTAGTATGTTGTCAAATGGTTGAAGTGGAAAAGATTTATAAGGCTAGAAAAGGTTTGGGATATGTTTTCCCTATAGAACTAGGCCTTTACCATTTCAAAACCATTCAATATGTTATCTACCTCAAAGAAGAGTTGAAAACCATGAATCTGACCCTATATTCTTCACGACATAATTTTGGTAGCAAGAACTTCATTAGTTCCCAAGTTGAATTATGCCCTTGATTGTTCATAAACCCCATGTTGAAAATTATTTGGTGGAATATGAGGATGATCTAGAAGGAAGAGGTTTTGGTCTAAGTTAAAGATCAAAAAAAATTTAGAGTTCAAGATTCCATTGAAGGTCTCAAGAATTGAAGAAACAAAAAGTGAAGATGTCCTAGATCCTGTATTCATAGAACAAGCTGAAATATTGCATATGCCCAACCTTGATTGGAATAAGCCAGAAGAGGAATACCTACATGCTATAAGTTTTCATGTGATCGACAGGACTAAGGCTTTGCTTAAGATGAAAAAATTTCAAGGCTGAAAGATGCAGAGAATCCCCCACAAATGGCCTCAACTAGTTCTAGTTCAGCTATATCACACCCTAATACTAACAAGGTTGCACGCTATTCCTTTGTAGGAAAACATGTTTTGTAACAAAAAGTTTAACACCATATAAAGGAACTAGTTAAAGTTCAAATTTAGGCACCTAGGAGTATTACTAGCTCTCAAAGTCAAAAGGGGGAAAAGAGTAAGGAAGTTGTAGTAATCCTAGACAAAGATCCTAGCAAAGGAAAACAAATTGCAAAATCCATAGTAGAGATCCCTTTGAAGGTATTGAATCAAATGGATTAGAAGCAAAATGTAGATGATGGGTTTAGTATCCCTAATATGGGTGCACTAGCCGATGGCGCCTCAAAGCTCTCAAACTCATGGTAATATTTCTACTCCCAATTGGTTTAATCTTCCAGTCAATAAGAAGAGAATAATAAAGTCATTTACTCTCCCAATACAAGAAATGATGGGAAAATACCTTAGTAGGAGCTCTAAAATTAAGAAGTCAAAGGTTGAAGGTATGCTAAATATAGATGATAAAACATGATGCTGGATAGAAGACATTTAAAAATCCACTAGTGACAAAGATTAGGAAGAAGTTCAACCATAA
Source organism: Cupressus sempervirens (assembly GCA_028749045.1). NCBI lineage: Eukaryota > Viridiplantae > Streptophyta > Pinopsida > Cupressales > Cupressaceae > Cupressus > Cupressus sempervirens. The sequence continues at coordinate 533,165,654 of CM053789.1, forward strand.
GACTTCATGGTGGAAAGGACTAATTTTGGAGTGACAACCAAGGTCATGGATAGGAAGATTTTCAGTGCTAGCAATAAGAAGATTGAGCATAGAATTTGGAAGCATTGGAAAGACAAGAAAGAAATGAAACAAGCCATACAACTCATGGCAGGTTATATTGACATCCTCCAAAAACTTGATGTGCTAGCCATACCAAGGAATTCTTAAGTGATAGATGTTACCTCTCACTCCAACCAAATATGCATTAACTAGGTTAGAAGGGATTGATCTTTTTCCAAGGTTTTTAATGATTGGGTGGATATTTTATTCACTAATTTGATAAAATACATCTCTGAGTTAGCCGAGACTAAGGAATAAGTAGCTAAGATGGTAACAAAGAAATAATCAAAATTGAATGTGTGGGAGAGTGAGAATGTGAAATCGGATGAACACATCATCCAAATTACAAAATTTCAAACTTATGGTACTGCCAAGTTCTTGGTAGATGTACATGATGTTGTTGTGGATGTTAATTTCTAATTCATCACAAGAGCTAATCTCGAAAGGAGGAACATGACCATGGATCAAGGCGTAGGAGAAGTTTTAGAGTTGCTAAGGGGTATGGAATACCTCAAATAGATCCTAGAAAACAATATCAAGTGCATTAATGTTAGGATCATGGAAAATAAAGACAAACCTAATAGGGGAATCCAATAAGTGTTGGAATCCTTTCAAGACAAAATAAAGATAATGAAGGAAATCTAAGAATTGAAGGGGAGATATTTTTCTACCATCACCTGTAGGGACTCTATCATAATTTTGTGTAGGGACCATTTGGAAGGATGTGAAAATAAGATGGACCATGTTTACAAGATTGAGCGTATTTGGAAGTGAAGGTTAGAGTTGATCAAAGTGCCCCTACAAAAGGAATTGGTCAAATTCACTGTCGCATATAAAAAGTGGAAGGATGTTGGTGGTAAACTCCCCAAAAGTCAAGAGCAGCAGGTCAATCCTAACATAGCCATTGAAAATTGACTAGATAGGATCTAGGGGCTATAGGCCTTAGTTTGTTTTCCTTTTAATTAGTTTCTAAAAGATTTTTTTTTTTAAATTTTATTTTCCAACTCCTCGCGGGGTAAGTTTTTGAAAAACTAAATCTTAGAGCCCTTTGCAGCTATAAATGTTAATTCTGAAGACATTAAGGGTGTTGTTACTCTAGTTATTGATACTTTTGTTCTAAGATATATTATTTTTTGGTATGTGATAGATACATGGTTGAATGTAATAGTATCTGACATCATGTGGTTTTGATATATTGACTTATAGCTGGTAAATTGTATGATTCTTTTGAAACAAATTCTTTTTTTTGTATGGAAGTAACTATGTTTGTGATCATCTTTTCCTTTGCATCATGTATTGATCATTGAATCCAAAAAATAGAGTAACCTTTATTCTGATAAAATTTATTTAGAAACTATTTTGTAGTAATATGCAGTCATGTGGCTAATAATTATTGTGAAAGTTGAACTACTTTTCAATTCACAAATTCTTTTCATCATTGTGACCTGAATGTTTTGGTAAAACGTGATTGTCACAATAAATATTTTATCTTTGAAGTCAAGGATTTGTACCTATGAATGTAGAGAGATCATTAACAAAGAACTTATTTGGTAATGTTTCAATTTTTCTTGTAATTTGGGAATAGAGTCAAGAATTACTTATCATTTTGAAAAGGAAAAAATTATATAGTAATAGTTTTTGGTGACTCTACTGGGGAAAGTTGCTAGTGTGTCCAAGGCATAATTCGAATTAAGAGATACCTATAATGGTCTTACTACACCAATATATTTTTCTTGTCCTTTAACTAGACAAGATTTGAGAATACTCAAGAAGATAACATCTCAAACCTAAACACCTTATCCTGGCATTCTAGAATGAGTTATGAAAGTGAATCATGTTTGGGAAGAAGAGAAAGAATAGAGAGAACTCATTAGGGGATTTCTTGTTGCAAAAGAAGCAAAAGTCGTAGAAAGATTATACCAACAGCCCATAGTAAATGTCCCTAATCCCAATTAAACACCAAAAATCATAATTAAGTTAAAATTAGCTAAGAAGAAATATACCAGAAGTGAAAAGTTCAAGGGATTAGTGGGTGATGACTATGAAGCCTTAACACATTTAAGCTTTGCTCCTGGCTATACACATAGAAGGAAAAAGACAATTAAATCTACAAGTTCTTCTCCTCCCAAAACATCCCATGTTGTGGTTAACCTACAAGCTTTCATAATTCCTAGAACCCTTATTCCTTCACACTTCAATGCCTAACCTCTTAATTTTATATTACCTTACATGGTTGCTAACCCTTGGGGTGCCCAAGTCAGATCTTTGAACATTGGACCCAATCCAAATCACTCTCCTGAAAGGAGAAAGAGACATCCTTCCCCAATTGATTGGTGATGGAAATGAGTCAACATATTAAAATTTTAACACTTTTAGCACTATGTGTGAATTTCTTGTTGCAAGAAAAAATGTGGCAGTTACGTTATTTGTGCAAACCCTGATTGAAGTAGTCGTAGATTAGTTCCATCATCTTCCTAATGGAGTAATCATGAACTGGGCCTCTATGAGGAACACCTTTGAAGAAAGGTTTAAATTAGTTGATGATGAATATACCCTCTTATTTTAGTTAACACAACTTAAGAAATAAGTTAAAGAACCTATTCATGATTTTGTAGAAAAAATTAACAAGATATTACTTAAAATACCCATTACACAGAGGCCAAATGATGAGAATAGGAAAGGCTTTTTTTGTCAATGTTATGCCGCCTGAAATCAATTTTTACCTAAGGTGTAATAGAGTAGTTGATGTGGACATAGCCCAGAGACTAGCCATTGACTTAGAAGATTACCTGATATCCACAAGAAAATGGAGAAGGGAAGTGCAAACACTTAACTCGCAAACCTCTACCTTAGGTTCAACAAAGTATCTCGTCCAAAGTTTATTTAATGGTATGATAATGATTAAGAGAAAATTATTGAATAATTCAAAACCATACCAATATGTTCCTAGAAAATTATCTAATCAAGGTGGGGGATCGTTTGGTAAAAAAATACATATGTTACCTAGTTCAAAAAAGTTGATGATCAAAGGTCTTGTTGCTAGTAAGTAAAATATGTGTACTTTTCATCTAAAAAAAGATCACAGTGGTGTTTCTTACTCAGAGATGGTGAGGTACAAATAAATAAAGGTAAATAAAGATACCATAGAATAAGTTCCATCTAAAGGAGGAACCTTGGGAATACCTAGTGACTCTGTCAGCTACTACCTCAAATATGAATCTGATTTTGAATGTGGTGGTGATATAGTTTTTACTCTCGAGGAACCCTCCTCTGTGCTTACAAAAAATTAATGTGGGATAAAATCTATATCTCACTCTTCTTCACCTACCCCAGCTAGAAAAAAGGAAGTAGTGGTGAACTGGCCCGAAAGTGATCCCAAAGTTCAAAGAGATCTGGTACCAAAGGTGATTATATTAAACTGATCCAACCCTGAACCTACCTTTGATATTGTTTAATTTTGTAAGTCCACAAAGATTCAAATTTTTGATTACTTGAGGTCAATTCCTAATGATTTAGATAGATTAATGAAATATGTAAGAGGTTATACCACTCAAGACATGGCCCAATAGGTGAATTTTGTGTCATCTCCTAAATCTCTCATTTAAGCTAAAGTAGCTCCATTAGTTCAAGATGTGTCTATAAATGTAAAGACCTTAAAGAATTTCCCTATTATTGAAAAACCAAATCCCTTTTATGTTTCCTTGTTTATTCACGATCATATATTGAGTAATTTTCTTATAGAATCTGGAGCCTCTTATAACATCATGTCATCTTGTGTTGCTAAATCCTTAGACTTACCTATGACCAAGACTTTTGGAAAAATTTATTCCATGGATTTGAAAAAAGTTCCCTTGAAAGGTTAGATCAAAGATGTCCAAGTCTCCCTAGTCAAGTTTCTTGACAAAATAGTTAACTCAAAGATGTCCAAGTCTCCCTGGTTGAGTTTCTTGAAAAAATAGTTAACTTAACCATCCTAGTAGAAGATATCCTAGCTAGTTATGGAATGTTGCTAAGTAGGACATTTTGTAAATATCTATGAGGAAAAATCAGATTGGGCTAGTCCCAAGCTGCCATTCCTATTGGTAATAAGAAATTCATCTTATGCCTTGAGACCCTAGGTCACTTATTTTGTACAACAAAACCTAAGTTTGCTAGCTTTGTTATTTTATCTGAAAAAGATGTAGCAAATGTAGGTGAAGAAGCTGAAGAAAGAATATGCCAGATCAAATTTTATGGTAGTTGCTTTTCAATTGGATCTAGAGTTGGGATTTATTTAATACCACCCGTGGAAAAAATAATTCCATGTGCCTTTAAGTTGGCATTTGAGAACATGAATAATATTGCCAAGTATGGAGCTTTACTATTAGGAATTGGAGAAGCCAAAAGGAGGGGAGTAAAACTATTGAAGGCCCAAGGAGATGTTGATTTGTGGTCAAATAGGTCAACAGTGTATTTTTCTTTAAAAATATATGATGAACCATTATAGTAACAAGGTTTGGGATGAACTAGAAGGACTAGATTCCTTGATTGAAGTAGTACCCCAAGAATACAATGCTAGGGTTGACACATTGGCAGGGATAGCATCTCTAATGATCTTAGGCATAGACTTCCAAGAAGAGCTTTATACCAAGGAGTTGGTTCATCACCCTACTATTCTCAATGATTTCAATTCTTGGAAAATATTTGATGATGACACACACAAACTCTTTCCTGAGAGGAATTGAATAGTTTAGAAACCTATTCTTAGAGGGTTCAAGTTTAGAATGGCAAGATTTATGCCCTAAATCTATAAGTAAATTTTAAAATGGTGTCATTTCATTAAGAGGTAATATAATCCCAAAGGGACTAGTGGTATTGGAAATTATTTTTGATAGGAGAGTTCATTATGTGGGGAAATTTTTCACAAAGGAATGGGGTCCCTTGAGTGAATATGAAAGGATAAATTTGGGGGCAGAAGAAAACCCCAAATTTGTGAACCTAGGTATGTGTTGAAGTGAAGTCAAAAATATGTAGTTCACTTGGCTTTGAAATAATTTAGTGAATTGTTTTCTTGTTCATACAAAGATCTAAAGGATTTTAGGTAAGGACAATTCAAATATCAAATCCCACTAAAACCTTGTGTGATCCCATTTAGGCAAAAACTAATAAATTATAATCCAAAGGTGGTGGATACAATTTTCAAAGAAGTGGACAAAATATCGAAAGCACATATCGTATACCCTATACATCACTCTACATGGGTAGCCAATATAGTACTAGTTCATAAGAAGAATGGAAAACTTAGAATCTATGTGGATTACAAAAAATTGAATCGAGTAACTTTAAAAGATAACTTTGCATTGCCAAATATGGATCATATTGTACAAATGAGAGCATACTCAAGAATGATATCCATAATAGATGGATTCTTAGGGTAAAATTAGATTAGTGTAGCTCCTTAAGATCAACATAAGACATCCTTAACTAGCCCATGAGATACCTTTTCTTATAGCAAGATTCCTTTTGGCCACAATAATATGGGTGCTACCTTTCAGAGGGCCATGAACTCATCTTTTGCACATCTCCTAGACAATGTAATTTTTATTTACCTAGATGATATGACTATCTTCTCAAGGAGGACAAAAAATCATCTCCAAGATTTGGAACTAGTCCTCGAGAGATGTAGAGAGCACAGGATATCCTTAAACCCAAAGAAATCTATGTTTTGTGTCATAAAAGGAAAGTTTCTTCAAAAATTATTGTCCAAAGAACTTATTAGAATTGATATTAAATGATTTCATGTCATTCATAAATTATGCCTCCCTTCTAATCGCATTGGACTATGTTATTTCTTTGTTCAAATCATTTTTTTTTAAAGATTTATTCATGATTTTGCTGAAACTACCAAACCCATTGTTGATCTACTTAGTGAGAAGAATACCTTAAAGTAGAGTGGAAAATCCATGAACTCTTTTGAAGAAGTGAATATTTTCATTACTAAATCACCATTTCTTACTGATTTATATTATAAGAAAGATTTTATAATCTACTATTATGCAAGTGATCACACCATGTTAGTCATTTTACTGCAAACAAATGATGAAGGTGAAGTAATCCTGATCTCTTTCATGAGCATACCATTGAAGAATAATGAGTTGATATATTCCCTCATAGATAAGTAGGCATTCTAGGTGGTAAAGCCAGTAAAACATTTCTATTATTATATTTTGCACTACCATTCCACAATCTTCTTCCCTAATACCACAGTCAAAAGTATCCTTGATCACCAAGAGGTGGTAGTAAATAATAGAATGATGTGGATATCAAAAGTGCATGAGTTTGATCTAGAGATCAAGCCAACCAAACAAGTGAAAGTTCAGGGTTTGTGTAAGTTGATGGTCAAGAAGCATGAAAACAACAGAGATGAAGATCCCTTGGCACTAATGGTTGGCTTAAAGGATAACTGATTGAGACATTGCTTATTATCTCACTTATGGTGAATTCCTTAACCAACTAACTGGTAAGGCAAAGGGAACTTTGGGGTCGAAGTCTGCTAAATATGTGATTGTAGATGATGTTCTCTATAAAAAAAGGCTTAGATGACATGTGCCTTCGCTATGTTGATAGTGATCAACAAAAGAAATTGCTATAGGAATTTCACAATGAGGCCCATGAAGGACATTACTCATCCATATTTATGGATTTTAAGATCTTCAAGGGTGGATATTATTAGCCCAGGATGTTCAAAAATGCATGCAAGTGGGTAGCCCAATGTGATAAATGTAGGTTTTTTTCTAGTAATCCTTAGTTGGCAGCATTACCTTTAAGAACAATGGTCATCGAAGATCCATTTTTAAAATGGGGTATGGACTTTATAGGCCTTCTTAACCACTTTCAAGTGCTCAACATACTCATGTCATGATGGCTACAAACTACTTCACCAAATGGGTTGAAGTTATCCCAATTAAAAAGACTACTTATGAGATAGTATGGAACTTCCTAAAAGAAAATATTTTGGTTTGTTTAGGGGTACCAACCAAGGTAGTGGCTGATAATGCTCACAAACTTTCTTCTAAAGAATTGTAGCTCTTCTTTTATGAAAATAGTATTCAACTTACACACTCTTTAGACTACTTTCTACTAGGGAATGGTCAAATAGAGTACACTAATAAAAATCTAATCAGTATCATGAAGAAGTTAGTTAGTGATAATGCTAGAGATTGGCACAAAGATATTTTTGAAGCTTTATGGGCTGATAGAACATATCCAAAGAGATCCATAGGAATGACTCCTTTTGAGTTTGTGTATGGAGTGGAAGCTCAATTATCACTACCACTTGAACTAACCATAGGTAAAGTTCAAAAAGTAATAGAAGATGAGACATTTCAATGTGCTCTGGAGAAAAAAAAAATTCTACCTTACAAAGGTTGAAGAAGAAAAGGGGAATATTGTAGACCACATCACAAGTCACCAAGAACAAGTCATGAAAATGTTTGATCGAAGAGCCAGGCGAAGAAATTTTATGCAAAATGATAACGTACTCCTTTGGAATGAATGGAGAGAACATCAAGGATCCCATGGAACATTTGAATCACTCTGGAAAGGCCCTTTTGAAATCAGTCAATTGCTTGGTCCCAACTCTTCCAACCTAAGATACTAGGATGGAATAGATATGCCCTTGTCCTATAATGAGAAATATTTGAAGTTGTATCCATTGTAAGATATTTCCTTCACCATTGTACATAATGTATATAACATCTTTTGTGCATAGTATTGTTGTTTCATTAAATTACCATGTGTCTTGCCCTTTGTTTAGTTTAGGTGTTGTAAAACTAGAGATTCTGAGACCCTTTAAGGCTTGTGTAGACCTAAAATCTAGTCAGAGCCAATTGTTAGCCATGTTTTGAACTTGGTTCTATTATTTTTCATGAGCTTTTGAAAAATATTCTTAAGTATGGATATTGAACCTTGAACACATTGGTTCAAAAGTTCAACGTTTAAGAAATTCAAAACTGCTTTGCTAAGCTATCGAGAAACCTTTTCTTTAGTCCTATTTTTTTACCAAGTATGAACCTTGAACTTGAAACATGAACTCACTAATTCAAAGTTCAAATTCTATTAGTTCATTATTTAACATTTCCAAACCCAACAAGAACAATTGTACTTAGTAGTGGATCCTAGTGCTCCATCGAATTTGAACCTTGAACCACTTAGGGTTAGTTCATGTTCAAGGTCTTATGTGTTAAAAGTTTTTTTACTCCCTTTTTGTTACATTTTTTCGTGAGCACCTTATCCTAAAATTCTATGATGGGGTGAACTTTAACCATGAACTAAATTTGTTGTGGTTCAAAGGTTTAGAGTTCATGTGGTTCAAAGGTTTAGAGTTCATGGGCTTAATGGCCACTTGCCTATAGATACGTGGCAATATGAAGATGTTCGATCCTTCTAGAAATATTGAAAAGATGTGCATTTAATATCAATTGGTGAAGGTGGCAGCAATATAAAAGTACGGTATGTGTGGAAGTGAAAAGCACTCATTAATGAGTGAGAGATCTTGATAGATTAATACTTTCCTTGATCATTTAGTGTCCATGTCCTCTAGGTATCTAGTACCATAAAAACATTATTTCTAGTAAATACCAAAGTTTCTTGAACTAGAAAATCTAGTGGGTCTTCTTGAAATGAAGGTGAATACAAAGTTTTGTCTGTGTTTGGAATTCAGGGTGAGTCCACAATTTCCACCTACATTCTTTTCTTTGTCTCTTTTTGTACTTTTAAGTGTTGTATGGTTCCCTATTATATCTTGTCTAGTATTTTGGGTATGAACCTATATCTTCATGATTGTCTCATGCCCCAGATTGTCCAAAGAGAAGAAGCCTACCCCATTGATAAGATTTTTTCTATGATTAGGAGACACGGCCCTTGTGGATGAGGAAATTGAAAAGGAAGTGGGTAGGTCTAGGAATTTGCAACTGGGATCTATATATGGTTGAATGCTTATCTAAAAGTGGCATTATTCAATTTGTTGGTCTCCCTAAAGCTATACCATGCCTTGCGCTGGTATTAGAATATAGAGACTAATATGATGCAGATGAGAGATGTATTAGGAATTTGAATGGTGAAATTCTTGTTTATGTGAACCATGTTACTATCATGGGAGCCCTAAGATTTCCATCCAAAGAGCTTTATCAAGATTGGACTATCATCCTATCTTATTCCCAATTCACCCTTCACTCCAAGGATTATAATAGCGTTATCTCTAAAAATTGGTTGTTGAAACCTAAGAAAGGGCACTCTCATCTACCTAGGCCCCTTACCAGAGAACATATAATACCAAAGATTAGGGATGCGATCATTCTTTTGAACCCAATGAAGGGAAATTCACTCTCCTTTTTGTGGGAAAATTGTATATATTTCCTAATCTAGGAAATGCTTTGAAAAGAAAAATATATTGATTGGGTTGAAATCATCGCAGATAGGCTACATGAAGAACTTTCTCAGGTCTCTAAAACCTTGGGATTATATATGTCATCTTATCTCTTCTATGTTTTAGGTTTTTGTCGACAATGGGAATGTTTTCCCTATGACATATGGGTTGATAATATGGTCATTTATGATTTCTACCCCCTATTGCAAAAGAAGAGGGATTCTAAAGATTTTTGCAGGGTTGAAGATACATTCCTAGGCAGATTGGTGTTTGAACTACAAGATGGGAAAAATAAGAAATTATCAAAAGAGGCCATGCTATTGATTACAATCTATGGTAGATACTTTATACAATTCCCCAAATTTACTTACGTAAGAATAAGAGGTTTCCAAGGCAAGCCTTTGAAGTTACCTAGATATTATTTGGATAGATATGTTCTAATTAAAGTATGTCGTCAAATGGCTGAAGTGGACAAAGTCGTAAGGATAGAAAAAGTTCAAGGTATTTTTTCCCTATAGAACTCAACCATTACTATTGGAAAAGCATTCAAGATGTTCTCTATCTTAAAGAAGAGCTGAAAATCATAAATCTGCAACTGTATTCTTCCCTACCTAATTTTGGTAGTAAGAACTCTTCCAGTTCCCAACTTGAATTGTGCTCTTTGATTTTTCATGAACTTCATGTTGAAGATTATTGGGTGGAATGTGAGGATGATCTAGAAATAAGGAAGATAGTGTGGTCCTAATTCACAATCAAACAAATTTTAGAGTTCAACCTTCCATTGAAGATCTCAGGAGTTAAAGAAGCATAAATTTTAAAGTGGAGTGATCCTAGACCTTATGTCCATGGAACAAGTTGAAATATTGCCTATGCTCAACTTGGATTGGAATCGGCCAGCCTCCATGATCTAATTGTCCCTATGATCGACACAACTAAAGCTTGTCTTAAGATGAAAAAATGGCTAAGGTTGAAAGATGTAGAGCATCTCCTAAAAATGGTCTCAATAGTTCTAGTTCAACTATATGACACCCTCGTACTAATAGGTTGCACCCTATTCCCTTGCAAGTGAATAGGTTTTGGAATAAGAAGATGAACCCCTTATAAAGGAACCAGTTTAAGTTCAAATTGATGCACCTAGGAGGATTTCTCGATCTCAAAGTCAAAAAGGATAAAAGAGTAAGGAAGTTAAAGTAACCCTAGACAAAGATCCTAGTGAAGGAGAAAAAAATACAAATTCTACTATAGATATCCCTCTAAATGTGTTGGATTGAATGGATCAAAATAAAAAGGTAGATGAGGGATTAGTACTCCAAATATGGGCATATTGGCTATTGGCACCCATGTTGCACTTCAAAGCTCTCAAACCCAAGGTAATGTTTCTATTCCCAAGTGGTTTGATCTTTCAAACAATAAGAAGAGAAGCATAGTGCCAATTACTCTCCTTGTACAAGATATGGTGGGCAAGTACCTTGGTAGGACCTCTAAAAGTAAGAAGTTAAAGTTTGAACCTATGCTAGATGTAGATGATAAAATAGTTAATTGGATAGCAGACATTTATAAACCCACTAGTGAAAATGGTCAAGAATAATTTCACCCATAAGATTCATGGTGGAAAGGATTGATCTTGGGATGGCAACCAGGACTATGGACATGAAGATTTTTTGTGCTAGCAATAAGAAGATTAAGCATAGAATTTGGAAGGATTAGAAAGATGAAAGAAATGAAAAAAACCATATAATTGATGGAAGAATATATCCATGTCCTCCAAAATCCTAATGCGCTAGCCATACTAGGTAATGCTTTAGTAATAGATGTCACCTCTCCTGCCAACCAAAAATTCATTGACTAGGTTAAAAGGGATAGATCTATCCTAAGGTTTATAATGGTTGACTGGATACTATATTGACTAATGGGATAAACTAAATCTTTGAGTTCATTGAGACTAAGGCACAAGCAACTAAGATGGTAAGAAAGATAGAATCTTCATTGAATGTGTGGGAGAGTGAGAAAATGAAATGGGATGAACACATCATCCAAATCACAGAACTTTGAACCTATGGCACTGCCAAGTTCTTGGTAGATGTACTCGACATTGTTGTGGATGTTGATTTCCTATTCATCACAAGAGCTCTTTCGAAATGGAGGAACATGACCATTGAGCAAGGCCTAGAATAAGTTTTAAAGCTACTAAGGGAGATGGAATGTCTCGAATAGATCTTGGACAATGACATCAAGTGCATTGATGTCAATATTGTGGAAAATGAAGACAAACTTGATAAGGGAACCCAATAAGTATTAGAGTCCTTTCAAAATAGAATCAAGATAATGAATAAAATTTGAGAATTCATAATGAAATATTTTACAACCATCACTCCCGCGGACTCTATGATGATTTTTTGTAGGGATCATTTGGAAGAACATGAAAAGAAGATGGACCGTATCCATAGGATTGAGTGTGTTTGGAAGCAAAGGTTGGAGCTGATCAGAGTGCCCCTACAAAAGGAATTGGTTGGATTTGGTACCACATATAAAATGTGAAAGAACACTAGCGACAGACTCCCCGAAAGTTAGGAGCCATATGCCAATCCCAACGTAGTTTGTTGGAAATTGACTAGATAGGACCTAGGGGCTATGTGCCTTAGTTTGTTTTCCTTTTAGTTAGTTGTTAAAAGACTTTATTTTTACAAAGTTAGTGTTCAACTCCCCATGTGAGTTATTTTTTGAAAAAAGTGAATATTAAAGTCCTATATCGCTATAAATGTTTACTTTGAAGACTTTGAGCATTTTTCTACTCTGGTTATTGATAATTTTGGTCTAAGCTATCATTTTTTTTGGTCTATGATAGATACATGGTTAAATGTAATAATATCTGAGATCATGTGGTTTTGATATATTAGGTTGTGGTTGGTAAATTGTATGATTCTTTTGAAACATATTCTTATAGTTCATATGGAAGTAACTATGTGTGCAATCAACTTTTCCTTTGCATCATGTATTGATCATTGAATTTAGATAATAGAGTATCTTTCATTCTAATAAATAAGTTTATTTAAAACTATTTCATGGTAATATACAGTCATATGGCTAATAATTACTATGAAATTTGAACTACTTTTCAATTTGCATGTTCTTTTCATCATTGTGAACTGAATGTTTTTGTGTATGCTTTCTAGTTAAAAGTGATTATGGCAATAATTCTTTTATAATAAGATTCATATTTTTATATCTTTGAAGTCAAGGATTTGTACATGTGAATGCATAGAGTTCATTAACAAAGAACTTAGTTGTTAGTATTTCTATTTTTCTCTTAATTTGGGAATAGAGTCAAGAATCAATTATCATTGTGAAAAGGGAAAAACTATATACTAACACCACACAAACCATTCGATTGACATCTAAAACTATTCAACAAATTGTAGTGTCATGCCTACTTTGACCTCACATGATAAAACTCTCAATAAAATGAATACATCAAATGGAATAGATGGAAATGATTTGAATATGGGTTAGGCATATATCCCAATTACACAAGCTCTAGTTTCATCACTTTTTACATTTTCATATCTTCTATGAAGGCATACATTTGATTGATATCTCAAGCTTATAATTATACACCTCTTCATACATTGGGACTTGTATCATTTCAACTAACATCATTTGGACTTACATCATAATCACTTGGCAAAACATCTTTTGGGCCTACTCTTGCACAATACGATGCCCTTGATCTTCCTAATAGATGAATAAAATCAAGAGCCTTGAAAAATGAAGGAAAATAAAGAGTTCTCTATTGATGAATTATGTCCCTAGCAATTTGATTGATTTATCAATATGCAACCATTTCCCTCAAACTTTGAATTCTCAAAATTCAAAAAATAATAAGGTGAAACATGTCCTATTCAACATTTTAAGGAATTATATGTGGTGTGTCAAGAGGTTTCCTATGTAATTAAAACTATCCTAAAAGACTTTTTACTAGAAGTCTTGGAAGCCCCACTCTTGAATGGTTCATTAATTTGCCTCAAGGAAAAATCTCTACTTTCCCTAATCTTGTAGAGAATTTTGTTGCAAAATATTCTTGTAACAATGAACATCAAGAATCATTGAGAAACTTGTGCAACACCAAACAAAGAAATGGTGAAACATTTACAAACTATTCAAACAGTTGGAGACATTTTTGCAAAGAAAATGTCTTGGAAAATCCCCGAACAACACTAGAGTGATAGATTCACAAGGAACATAGTCTTACATATGACATTTCATATGAAAATGGATTCTTTAAACAATTCTAAATCTATAGTTAAAGCAAATGGAAGAACATTGAAGATGGCCTTTTACAACAAGGCACCTTTAAATAGTACACCAGCTCATCCAATGATAAACTAAAATTGTGGACTAAACAAGAATGTTCTAAATGATCGATGAGTGATTCTAAACATGTCCAAATTTTCCAAGGATATTCTAATCAAAATAACAACAACAACAACAAAATTTGAAACAATCAATAAAATCATCCACCACAACAATCACAGCTAGAGGAATCCTCGATGCACACTAAAGGAAAAATAATTTGTAGAGTGAGTTGGAAGATTCATCTTGTCAAGAAACCTTAAGCACCGTGAGGGACCCTTCCCAAACCCTTGTTGTTAATCCCCTCCCCCTCAACCCCTACAAAATACTATAAAACCTACCCATCCTATGTCTCCCCTGCTAAACTTGAGCAATGTTGTGATGGATAGTCTAGGTAAAGGTAAAATGAGTGGTATGGTTGGTACCCTCAAGCATCAAATTCCCTGCCTCGACATGTTTGAAAAGTAGATGGAGGAGATGGTTGTCCCAAGTAACCACATGAATGACAGCCTCAAGAACAACAATAGAATTACAACCCACCTAATAACTACCATTTTACCCATCACAACAACAATACAAACAATCATCAATGACATCTTCTCTCAATTTGTTGAGTGAAACATGTTGGAATACCCAACCACCAAATCATGTGATGATAATCAAATCAAACCTCATTGGTATAATGAAAATGGATATTGTGACTATCATCGTGTCAAAAGTAATGAAACTATGAAACGTATGAAACTCAAGAATATTGTTCAAAAACTTATTGATGATGGAAAAATTGGGATTGAATCATCATGATCCAATGCACAACTAAAGATCTAAAACACCCATTTTCCTAAGCATGGTCATAAAATGCATCATCGTTCAAAGTCATCCCATATGATTATAACATGAGCCACACCTTAGGCTTTAATTACATGAATGGAAACCTTGAAGAAAACACTACCCTAGGAGTTGACTCTTAGTGTGGCCATATTGAACAAAGTAGATAACCATGTGACTACCATTACCCTTAAAGTTGATGATTGCAATGCCACTACTCATAGAGGAAGAGTTACCACTCAAGTTGTTGCACCACCATCCACTTCATCTAATTCCACCAAACCTTCATTATTTTACTGTCTCCTTTATTACCTTAGAAGACAACCACATAGATATCAATCCTTGAGTTTCTCCACACATTTCCAATACATAAAGATATTCTTGAGAAAGCCTTTCTTGAGTCACATATTCTAGACAATAGTAGCACTATTGGAAAAAGACATTGGTATTGATGGCTTGTATATTTTCATTGATAATAACTATACATGTTTTAGATGATCACATGTCATAGTTTGATAACACTAATAGTTAGAAGATCAAAATAGCTAAGCATGAAGAAAAGTAGACAATAAACATTGTTCAACAAAAGCTCTAGTATAGACAAATTTTTTGAGATTTGGGGAGTGAACCTAGGGAGAGCTTTATGTAATTTACCTTATTCTAGCTTCACAATAATTAAAGATTTCATATATGAAAGATACAGGGTATGGTGTATCAGTTCTCAAAATATCAAAGAAGAACAATGATAGAGGGTTGGTAAGTCACATAGCAATCCTATCATATTGATTTGTAGATTGGCTTTTGAGTTTGAGATGATAGAGTCAACATGGTAGAATGGGTATATGTGGTTGTTCAAGGTTAGCATTGTATTTTGGTTATGCATTTGTCCAACACATTACACATTACCAAATATGTTCTTGAGGTCACCCTAGCAAAGAATTTAATTTTGATAATAAATATATATATAAGATTGAGTTCTTCAGTTAATTTGAAATGGTTACGGTACACAAAATATGATGTGATTGAAATATATGCAAAGATGATGTGATTGAAATATATGAAAAGATGATATAATCATAAGTTAGGTTGATGGTAAACTATAATTATAGTATTAAATCAATTTGTGTACCTAAATGGAATTGATATTGCATTTTTAGATGAAATGGTCCAATTCATCTTTAATAGTAAAGAGATTTTTTCGGTAATTAGTTCTTTATGAGAATCAAAAGAATGTAAATACCTTACCTAGAGAAAAGGGGAAGTTTAGTCCTAACTAGTTAGATCCTTATATTATTAAAGACGTATATGGACTCGGTGCATATAAAATGGTTGATATGAATGGTGTACCTTTTAAGGAACCTATTAATATTATGTAGTTATGTCGTTATTATGTGTAATTATTCATATTTTCTATATTGTGTGCATACATTTTTCCTTTTTTTTCAAAAGTGATCTTTGAAAAAATGCTAAGTACATGCTACTTTCATTCACGTTCTCACATTTTTCTTCATTTTTGTAACTAGTTGTGTAAATTAATCATAAGAACAAATAGTAAAACATTTCAATCATATATATCATCATTAAATTGTTTTTCTATACATAATAGGCCCTAGATACAAAATATGTGCTATATCAAAATAGTACAATAACTCTCATACATAGGACAGCGAGAGCTTGATCTCTCTAGTCTATGATGTGATGATGGGGTTGTCCTCTGGGTAGTCAACACATATGTGTGACTTCTAGAGGTACTCCTCTCTGACTGGCTATGAGATTCACATCAGTGCTCACTTAGCTCTTGTAGCTTGTGGCCTTGCCGATTCAGCTATTCTCGCATCAACAGTAGCTCTATTGCTACAAATTTGAAGATGTCTAGGTGACACATGGAATCTCATCTCCTCACATAGTAGATCTAAGAAGTGGAGGTATTGTAGATCATACATGTTTTCTAAGATAGTGAGCTCTTGGCAGTGTGCCTGAATGCATGTGTGTTCCTACTGTACTACTCCTAATAGAGTTAGTCCTTTTAATAGATTACATCATTTTTGGGTTTTATCCCCACCATAGTGACCCCTCTAACAAGGTTTTCACGATAACAATCATAGTGTTATGATGTTGTGGATGTTTGTATTTTGCTTGAATTATTTTTTCTGTTGTATTTGGTTTATTGGTGAGAAATCATTTTTTTAAGGATAAAACTCTTAGAACATACATTCACGCCTTTGAGAGTTCAAATTCTAGAAAACCATGCAGCGATTAACAAGAATAAAAAGAAAATTTTCACATATGGTTCTTTGGTGGTATATATTTTCTTTTATCTTGAACTCAAATATTACATGGAGTGCAAATAGGTTTGTAGTAATCTATATAAAAGAATTATAGTGTATGCTTGACAGTAAGACAAGAAGTATTCTATTGGGTTATTTCAAAAGTTTCCAAGAATAAATGCATATGAGATACAAAATTCTAAAGCATATTGTTGTTGACAAATATGAGGATAGCATATATTTTATGGTAGAGACTAATGATTTCTTCTTGGAAGCAATGGAGCCTAGAAATTCATGGCTCATGCCATTGGGATATGAGGTTGATTCTATGCTTCTTGGAGCTTATAATGAAGACATATTGAAGAAACCTACTAATACAAATTCAGAAAGATTTGGTACTTACAAGGACAAGAATCTTAATGTGAACCTAGAATTGCATAGACTAGATAGAGAAAGAAAAATCAAAAAAGAAGTTGAAATGGTTGTAGAGAGTGTTGGTATTTCAAAAGAGAAGTTAGCAGAAGCTAGAAAGAAGATAGAAGAAGAGGAATAAAAGGCAGCAGTAAATGAGCCTATCGATGTTGATTTTTTTATGCAACAACTATAAGCACCACACTAATAGCATCTTTATCCAAGACGAGGCAAAAAGAAGATCAATTCCAAAAATAATTAGTCCACCTACAGATAAGCCTACTACATCCAAGAAGGCTACTAACTAAAGGCATATACTATGTTAAAGAGAGCGACTTTGAAGCAGAAAGCACAACCCAAACTATCTAGCAAGAGAGAAGATAATGAGTTCAAGATAATGTAATGGTCTTGATGATGAGGAGGAAGAAACGAATCCAGATGATGCGATTAAAGACTTGAGATCAGAAGGAACAAAGATAGCTACAATAACAAAAGCTAAACCATCTAAGGAAGAACCTACAAGAAAGAAGAAAGAGATTGATATTGGTAAGCCTTATATTGTAGTTGATAAAATTATTAAGAATTTTACAGGTTATGTTGTTTTGGTATCATTGAAGAAAAACTATAATAGATATGGAAAATGAAAAGAGAGCACTTGAAGAACTTATTTGGTACTTCAACAAGTATAATAGGGGATTAATTGGCCTTAAAGAAGAGATTATTGATGAATTGTATAGCATATTGGAAATTAGAAGATGAAATGAACAATTTGAAGATAACAAAATCAAATAAAAAATTGTTTATCAAACTTTGTCCAATAATTGCGACGGATAAAGTAAACAGGATACTTGAGTTGACAAAGAAAGGGTTTGGGAGCATGGCGAGATTGAACAACCTAATGATTGGCAAGACTGATGAGGTGATGAATGATACAAGGAATATCCTAAAGGAAAATCTTACTGCCAAATAATTATGATTGTTCTAAAGGATGATAAGAATGATATTCATGATACTGCTATTCATTGTAGTGAACCTTTGGATAGTACTTTTGATGATAAAGATGATACTCCTCATGTATTCATTTCTAGTATTTCATTTAGTTTATCAATTGAAGGTGATAAAGCAAAGAAGGATGATATTGAAACTATGAATATTGATATTCTAGAATATGATAATGAGAACATTGCAAAACAAATTGAAGAGCAAACAATTGCTACAAAAGCTAAAACTGAAAGAGTGGCAAAGGAGAAGAAAATTGAGATAATAATAGAGGCATCACATATTGTGAAGGAAGTGGAGTTCCTAGAGGAAGACAATAATAAAATGAATGAAATAGAAATCATTAAAGGTCTAAATCCAAATGGATGCACTTTGTACAGTCCAAATTATGAGACTTGCATTGGCTACACAAGCCAAGGCAAGAAAGAATATTTTGAAGACTCGTGTTAAGGATAGTGAGTTGTTAGCAATTTCATCTTATGTGTTGGGTAAGATCAATGTGCCAACTTAAGTGAAGTATCAAAATGATACACCATCTAGCCAACTTGAGGGCTTAATTAATGTAGTAAGGAATCACTTAGATTGACTAGAGAAATCACCTATTATCCAAGTCGAGAATGAATTTGATAAGAAAAGATTCAATGATTATGTGCTTTGAATGCAAAAGATAGGACATTTCTAGGAGTTAGTGTGCAAAGGGTTAAAGACACTTTAACCAAACGAGGAAAGATCTACCAAGAATGCATTTCATATCCTAGATGTGTTGAAGGCTTGGCGAAGCTAATAAAAGAGTGGGAAAAGTTGACAAATAGTTGACATCATTTGATCCATTGAATAATTCAATTTCAAGCCATGGAGGTTAAGTAGTTTCCTTGAATGATAAAATCAAAACCTTTTATCACAAAGAAGGGGAGTGATAGCAAGAATTGGAGAACTTAGTTAGTTTCCTCCAAGATGGATATATTGCTTTTATGGTTTGAAGGAGGTTGAGGCAGCTTATAACACTCCTAATGCACATCCTCCACTTTTAGTAGAAAAGTGTGTCTCCACAAAATGTGGGCAAATTCAAATTATTAACAATCTAAAGAAGAGTTGGGATAAGGATTTTGGTGCTTTGAAGAGAACTTCTCATATGTTTTCAAGTTTCTATATCTAGAAATTTAATATACTTGTACATAGGCAAGATATCTTGGATTTTGGCAAAGAAAATTTGTAATGATCCCCAACCTTTCACATTAACATCAAAGGGGAAGAGATATGGAGTGGAAATGTGTAGGAGTAATATTCATCTTAGGGGAAGCATGTTATTTTAATTGTTGGGAGATTAGTTAATGTTTGGCAATTCTAGATTGCAATTAGTGTTTAGCATTTTGTTTTTTTGACACACTGTCATTTTCACTAAGTGTGTTTATCAATGCCAAAAGAGATTGTTGGCAAGATGCACTACTCTTAGATGGCTTATATGTTGTCAGTGATGGAAACTATACATGATTTAAATTATTTCTTGTCATATCTTGATCATACCTAAGGTTAGAAAATCAAAATGTCTAGTAGGGAGGAAATTAGGTAGTTATAATTGTTAAGTTTTCAAATTTTAGGGCAGAGAAAAGATCTAGTGTAGCAATGGTGAATAATAACGTGCACATTATGTTTTGGTGTGTTCCCTATTCACCACCCAACACATTATATATATATATATATATATATATATATATATATATATATATATATATATATATATATATATATATATATGAGATGAAGAGGTGCATCTTCCAAAAGACATGACACTTCAAATGGGGCCAATTAAGCTTTCCCACTTAATTGAATTATCATATAACAAAATAATATATTACTTATTATTATTATAATATTGTCATTAAATATGTAGCCACTCTTGGTTTAATTTTGCATATTTAATTATTTATTGTTGATCTTTCTTGTAAAGACCACAAACATTAACACTCCCTCTTGGACTTGAGAAGAAGATCAACCAATGAATCTCAAAAAGACCTCAACTTTTCTATCTTCACAATTGGTAGAGGTACCAAAAACATAAATTCAATAGATCTCAAATCTATTATATGTCCCATACATCATCTCATGATGTAAAACTCATAGAGATCTCAAAAGATCTCAAAGTCATCATCATATGCTCTTAAGTATTAACCTCTTGAGTCTAATTGACTCAATCGATATCAAAAGCATTGGCCGAATATCAAGTCCATGATATTCACTAAATGCTATGAGTAATGGCTTCCCGACATCAAGTCCATGATGTCATAAGGTACTCAACCTATGGATCTAGATCCACAAGTCACAAGGACTCCATTGACATCAAATCCATGATGTCACTCGTACTGGTATCCAGACATTAAGTCCACCAAGTACTAAATCCGACATCAAATTCATGATGTCACTTGTACTGGTATCCAGACATTAAGTCCACCAAGTACTAAATCCAACATCAAATCCATGATGTCACCTGTACTGGTATCCAAACATTAAGTCCACCAAGTACTAAATCCAACATCAAATCCATGATGTCACCTGCACTAGTATCCAAATATCAAATACATGATATTCACCAAGTGCTCCAAGTACTAGTGTAATAACCCCAGCCAGGTATAACTTCAACAAAAACCAAATTGTTTTGATTCAATTATTTGACATTTCATCGAACACTTTGAAAGAAAGCTTTGATACCATTGTAATAAATCTCAGCTAGTTATAACTTTGAAAAATTCAAGAAATTTGGCATTTTGACAAACACTTTACAAGCTAACTCAATATTATCAAAAATCTTTGTAGTAGTTGCATTCAGAACACACATATATAGAATTCTAAAATAGTTTGAACACAAAAAACATAATTCATGTTGTAATGTCCCCATTTTTAGCAAGTTCCTTCAGTTGGCTAGGTCACTTCACCATTGCAACCCTCATGAGTTGACATTGGGATTTGAGGGTCTTAGTTGTGTGGTTATAGGCTTTCCAATAGCCTATGGTGTGTTTTGGCTTTGTTTGAGGGACTTACTATTTATAGTAAGTCAATATTTTGGTTTTGATAAGCTTAGTTGAGTTAGAGGAATTGGAGGATGCTCTCAGTTTTTATTTCGAGCTTCGAATTTGAGCTCCAAGAATCTTGGAGGGAGCATCTATTTATAATAAGTCACCTCGTTAGGTTCATTCATCATCTTTCGTCATCATGATCACTTTGGTGTTGTCAGATTTTGATTCTGATGCCTTTTCAGTTGTTTTCACAAGACAAGTGAATTATTATTTTTATTCATATAAATACACTAAGGTTGCTATTTTTGATAGTGTTGTTGGTTGGTCATCTCAGTATCATAGCTCGTTGGAACCAAGACGAAAAGTTTTAAATCATGGGAACAAGAAACAGTGGCCTTAAGTGTCAGAATTTGAAGATAAGTTGGAAAAGGTCATTTTCGGGACCAAAAGCAATTAATAAATTAGTTTATAATGGCACTTTATTATATTTTATTTTTATATGTGGGAAGCTTCCTAAGTGAAGTTCATTTGGGAAACTTTGTGCCATTTGGAGATTATAAATATGAACTTATTTGATTAGTAAAGCACCTAATTGATTATATATTTGATTTTGTGTCTTTGTGGCTTTTTCCTGGGTTCATAACTATATGCCCCCGCTAATGTATAAGGGTCTCTGAAGTTTCTAATGTTTGAAGTCACTGCTGATGTATGGTGATTTCACTATCTAAACTTCTATCTGTGTTTCCTGTGTCTGGGAGATTGTTCTGGTAATTTCATTGCAAATTGTGTTGTTATAAACAATTTGCCAAGTCTCCTTATTGTAATCACTATGGCTATGGAGGTTGATCTTTTGAAGGAAATTAATTGTATTGTGTTGCATACAAGCAATTGATTTGATGAAGTTTTGAGGAATTTGGTGATTGCTGAGGTTGGCATTTGAGATTCCCATTAGCTTGACGCCAAGGCTGTGAATTGTAGAAGTTTATTTGTGTCAGGCGGAATTGTACCAGGCAGCACTTGGAATTAATAGCCTGTCATTTGTGAGTAGTTGGGCGTCTTTCCTCTTCCAACTACAATGTGCCATGGGGGCATTCCGTAATAACTATGGAGGGTTTGACAATGTCTTAGGCCTGCAATTGTGGATATCCTTGGAGACGTGCGTTGAGGAGTTGTCATGGGACTCATATTCTGGTCTTCCCTTTCATTCGGCAAGCATATTGAATTAAGCTATAAGGAAATCAAGTTCCTTACTCAATTAGTTGGTGGAATTCAATATATGTTCTTTGTATTCTCTTTCTACATAAATTTATGTAAAATGTTGAAGTTGCATTGTTAGCATTCCTCCTGCACTTTTAATGTATTCTAAAAATTAATTCTAATAAAAACAAGAAACCTAGCAACATTGTTCAATTGGCACTAAAATTTCTATCAAAGCATACATAGAGTTTTTACACATGATGTAACCAGTTATGTTGAACTTCAATGTTGAAACTTAACTATCATTTGCATGAATATCCACCCTTATTGAATTCAAATTTGATTGTTATCGTGAGTAATGGCAATTGGAAGTACAAACACATATATAATTATGAAGAAACTGATATCTTGCCAGATTTAAATACGCAACCACTTGTAATGAAGAATTCAAGCCTCCTGCAAGTGACATGGTTATATGAATGGACTTGCCACCTTGTGGTATAAAATAGAGTCCCAAATAAGACCATTGCTACTATAATATGAAACATAAGCCTTCAAGAAATTATTGACTTCCTTTAACAGCAATGCCAAACAAATCCCCAAAATTATTCTTCTACCTAGATATAGTATGAATAGTAGGAGATATCGGCAAATAGCTTTATCTCAGCAACTATTTGCAAAGCAATTTAAAAATAACTCTCAGATTCATATCTACAATACTTCAGTTGTAGATCCAATGGAACAACTCAGAATTCAGTCCCTTATACTACAACAATGTCAGAAAAATCAGATCTCAGAAAAAGCCACAAAGGCATCAAAAGCAAATAAAATATCCAAGCATGTTTTTCCCCATAAAATGAGCTCATTTATAATCTTCCATTGGCCCAAAGTTTCCTTAAAAACTCCACTTCTGAAATTATGGATGTTTCCTAAAAGAACTCAACACTAGAAACTTTCCAACACGCTTTTTAGAAATATCACTTAATGTTGTTATTATAATAATATAAACATTATTATAATAATTCAACTTAATAATAAATAAGAGCTCATGCAATTATTAACTTAATTTACCGCAGGTGACAACCAACTACCAAAGCCACCAACTGCACTACCAAGATTTAAAACTGCCAAAATAGACCTACTAAAAATAGTGCATCTACAGTTGGGACCCCCAAAACACCCTGTCAGCTTATGAGGGTTGCTATGATGAGCTAACTCCATCAACTATGTAGACCTGCCAAAAATGGGGACATTACAATCCTCCCTCCCCAAGATTTCTTGTCCTCAAGCAATCTGAAATCATACAAAAACCTCCAATGAGATCCCGTAAGAAGCAAGTGATGTCCCTATCCTCATCGAACACTTGTGCCAAAGTGTCACCTATAGTCAAATCCATAGAAGGTCCCAGTATGTCGCCTGCACTAACCCAATCATTTTGTCAATCATCAGACTTTGGTACAAACACTCTCTGCACAACATACAAATCCTGTACAAATATGAAGTAATATAAACTCCTCATAAAATATACTTCACTACAAACGTCACTAGAATCCTGATCATCTCTAGTAACCCCTATAAAAGATGAAGCCACAAGAGAACTAGGTGCAGTATGTGGTTCTCTATTGCTCTCAACAAATGCACTCACCTCCATTGTATCCACAATACCCACATCCTCATCAAAATTGGCAAAAACACCAACAATTGCCACTATAAGAAACTGAATTGTATCTGCAGATGGTGTAAATTGAGCCTAGCTCCACTTAGGTGAGTGATAATTATCAACCTCAAAATCAATAACATACATACAGTCAACAACACACCCCTGAACATCTAAGGTACTACTCCTAAGTGCCTCACTAGATGGCTCATTTATCATAGAAGTAGATGTAGATATATCATCACACACACTTACTCCCATTACCATTGTATCCCTAAGTGAAGAAGTATGCCCTCTGTGAGTATAATATCTACCTGGAATGAATCTTCTAACACCATCCATAATGTCGATAACCAAATGACAAAATCAATTTGAAAATTTTCAAAGTCAGCACTAATAATAACTGAGCCCAATTCCTACAATTTCGCAAAAAACTGCTCTAATACCACTGTAATAACCCCAACCAGTTATAACTTCAACAAACACCAAATTCTTTTATAATTCAGTTGTTTGACATTTCATCAAACACTTTGCAAGCAAGCTATGATACCACTATAATAATCCTCGGTTATAACTTTGACGAATTCAAGAAATTTGGCATTTTGACAAACACTTTGCAAGCTAACTCAATATTATGAAAAGTCTCTATTGTAGTTGTATTCAAAACACACATAAATGGAATTCTAAAATAGTTTGAACGCAAAAATCATAACTTATAATGCAACCAATTATGTTGAACTTCAATGTTGAAACTTAACTATCATTTGCACTAACATCAACCTTTATTGAATTCAAATTTGATTGCTATCCTTAGTGATGGCAATTGGAATTACAAACACAAATATAATTATGAATAACTTGATATCCAGCCATATTTAAATATGCAACCACTTGTAATGAAGAATTCAAGCCTCCTACAAGTGACGTAGGTATATGAATGGACTCACCACCTTGTGGTATAAAATACAGTCCCAAATAAGACCACTTATGCTATAATATGAAACATAAGCCTTCAAGCAAATCACTGACTTCCTTTAATAGCAATGCCAAACAAATTCCAAAAATTATTCCTCTCCCAAGATATTGTATGAACAGTAGGAGATATTAGCAAACAGCTTTACCTCAACAATATTTGCAAAGCAATTTTAGAATAATTCTCAGAATTGAATCTACAATACTTCAGCTGTAGATCTAATGGAACAACTCAGAATTCAAACGCTTATACTTTAGCAAAGGCAAAAAAATCAGAACTCAAAAAAAGCTACAAAGGCATTAAAAGCAAATATAATATCCAAGCATTTTTTTTTTCCATGAAATGAGCTCTTGTTTATAATCTTTCGTTGGCCCAAAATTTCTTTAAAAATACTTTAGAAATTGTGGAAGTTTTTCAAAAGAGCTCAACACTAGAAACTTTCCAACACACTTTTTAGAAATATCACTTAATGTCATTATTATAATAATATAAATATTGTTATAATAATGCAACTTAATAATAAATAAGAGCTTATGCACTTATTAACTTAATTTACTGCAGGTGACTGCCAAAGCCACCAACTGCACTACCAAAATTAGCAACTACCAAAAATAAACCAACTAAAAATAGTAAATCTACAGTTGGGACCCCCAAAACACCCTATTAGCTCACGAGGGTCACTTTGATGAGCTAACTCCATCAATTGCGTAGACTTGCCAAAAATGGGGACACTAGTCCCCCCTCCCCAAGATTTCAAGCAATCCAACATCATACAAAATGCCAATACCATCAAAATAACCAATAACATGGCTTGCAATATATCACCAAACACTTTCGCCAAAGTGTCACTTGTAGTTAGATCCATAGAAGGTCTCAGTATGTCCTCTGCACTAACCCAATCATTTCACCAATCATCAGACTTTGGTACAAACAATCTTTGCACAACATATGAATCATGTACAAATCTGTAGAATGTACTCCCCATAAAATATACCTCACTACAAACCTCACTAGAATGTTGATCATCTCTAGTAACCCTTATAAAAGATGAAGCCACAAGAGAATTAGGTGCAATATGTGGTTCTTTGTTGCTCTCAACAAATGCTACTATAGTTTGAATTGTATCTACAGATGGTGTAAATTGAGCCCAGCTCCACTTAGGTGAGTGATCATTGTCAATCTCAAAATCAATAACATGTGTACTATCAACAACACACACTTGATCATCTAAGGTACTACTGCTAAGTGCCTCACTAGATGGCTCATTTATCACAAAAGTAGCTATAGATATATCATCACGCACACTTATCCCCATTACCAATGTATCCCTAGGTGAAGAAGTACGCCTTCTACAAGTATAATATCTACCTGAAATGAATCTTTTATCACCATCCATAATGTCAATAACCAAACCAAAAAATCAATCTGAAAATTTTCAAAGTCAGCACTGATAATAATTAAACCCAATTCTTGCAAGCTGGCACGAAATCGTTTTGATACCACTGTAATAACCCCAACTAGTTATAACTTCAACAAACACCAAATTCTTTTATAATTAAGTTGTTTGACACTTCGTCAAACACTTTGCAAGAAAGCTCTGATACCACTGTAATAACCCTCATTTGGTTATAACTTTGACAAATTCAAGAAATTTCACATTTTGACAAACAGTTTGCAAGCTAACTCAATATTATGAGAAGTTTGTTGTAGTCACATTTAGAATACACATATATGGAATTCAAAAATAGTTTGAAAGCAAAAATCATAACTCATGATGCAACCAATTATGTTGAACTTCAATGTTGAAACATAACTATTATTTGCACTAACATCCACCTTTATTGAATTCAAATTTGATTGCTATCATGAGTGATGACAATTGGAATTACAAACACAAATAATTAGATTTAAATACGCAACCACTTGTAATGAAGAATTCAGGCCTCCTGCAAGTGATGTGGGTATATGAATGGACTCGCCACCTTGTGATATAAAATACAATCCCAAATAAGACCATTGCTGCTATAATATGAAACATAAGCCTTCAAGCAAATCACTAACTTCTTTTAACAGCGATGCCAAACAAATTCCCAAAATTATTCTTCTCCCTAGATACAGTATGATTTGTAGGAGATATTAGCAAATAGCTTTACCTCAACAACTATTTGTAAAGCGATTTCAAAATAACTCTCACATTTGAATCCACAATAATTCAGCTATAGATCCAATGGACCAACTCAAAATTCATACCCTTATACTTCAACAAGGGTAGAAAAACCAGGACTTTGAAAAAGCCACAAAGGCAGCAAAAGAAAATAAAATATCCAAGCATGCTTTTCCCCATGAAATGAGCTCTCATTTATTCGTTGGCCCAAAGTTTCCTAAAAAACTCCACTTCAGAAATTGTGGAAGTTTCCCAAAAGAACTCAATAGTAGAAGCTTTCTAACACACTTTTTAGAAATATCATTTAATGTTGTTATTATAATAATATAAACATTATTATAACAATGCAACTTAATAATAAATAAGAGCTTATGCAATTATTAATTTAATTACCACATGTGACAACCAACTGTCGAAGCCACCAACTGCACTGCCAAAATTAGCAACTGCCAAAAATAGACCTACTAAAAATAGTAAATCTACAACTAAGATCTCCAAAAAACACCCTATCAGTTCACGAGGGTCGCTATGATGAGCTAACTCCATCAACTACATAGACCTGCCAAAAACGGGGACATTACAACTAGTATCCGAACATTAAGTCCACCAAGTACTTAATCCTTAGTCAAGAAGACTCAAACCATGGATTTCCACTATCCACAAATCATAAAAATATAATCACATAGGTGAATTTAGCCACATATGCATACAAACAATATAGTCTATTCTATATTCACATATCAAAGAAATGATCCAAATATCCAAATATCTTAATTATAGATTCAACTATATAAAAGAGGTTAGTCTTTGCTAGAAAATAGCCAATGATCATAACAAACACAATCAATAATGTACCCAAGGCTAAATATATTCCTAGCTAAATACATAGCCCATAAAATATATATAAAAGAAATGCTTATACATATGAATCCCCAAAGGAGGAGTTTATAATGCAAAACTAGGTGAGAGTAGGCCCGTATATAAACTCCCTCTTAAGTTCGAGCATCTCTAAGGCGGATTCAATCCACATATGCAAGTTCTCGATTTATCCAATGATTGTTTTAAAGTCAAACCAAATTTAAGTACGTGGTGTCCATGACACTTAATGTGATTTACTCCCTTAGTGAGGAGTTTACAAGTTTCCTATTTGCTCTCTCTGAAGTTTTAGGTTTAACTACTTCTGGTAGAACTCCCTCTCAAAGTGTACATTGCAAGGTCCTCTCATGTTATCTAGGGAAAGTTTACGAATAACTTCTCAAGGGGTTATGATTTATTATCAAACCATGAGAATTTTTTGTTTATGTCATTTAGTCCAAAATTATCTCAAAATTAATGGTTTAAACAACTAGTTTTAATTATTTAACTCATACTCAGAAATGAATATAATGTATTATCCTGATTGACATTCAACCTTAAACAATAAAAATATTTTACTATGTTTAGAGTGCACTTGGAAATGTTTGAATGCTCTTGGAAATTATTCCCTTTGACATTTGGCGGCTTCTTTTGTTCTCTCAGCTTTACAGGGAGCAATGATAATGTAGTTATATGTTTCATGCTCAAGATAGAGTCCATCTGCAACCACTTTGATAGTAATGCTTGAGCTTCTTCTATCTGCTCATTTCTGCAGAATGTTCGAGCGGCAATAGAATAGGCTTTCAAAATGTGCCCACATTCCCCACTCAGAAGAGTGTAAAATTTCAGCAGCAGTACCTAGACCTATTGCGTCATTACAAAGAGAATCAACTAGAGAAATCAAGGCAGCTATCCCGAAAAATATCCCCTCCTCAATCAGTTTAAAGTATAACATGTGCACATGTTTTGCTTTTACAAAAGCATTTGACAACTTAAGAAGTGGCAAACCCTACATTTCCTAAAAGCGAGTCTTTTTCATTCCTTCCAAAATAGTGAATGCTTCGTCAAACATAGAAACCATGCAGAATCCCTTAAAAGTGATAAGATAGGATTTAAGTCCACGCTTGCACTTAAATTCTTCATATCGGTTGAACATCTTTGGAGCATGTATCACTCTCTCTTTGCACGCCACATGTGCTCAACCAAAGTATCCAATAATGGTGTACTCACAAATCCCTTATGCTTTACTACGTCTTCCTGAAACAACTTTTGTATGATGCTAAGCCCATCCCCATTACTCTTATTGCACATGGTCATAATAATGATATTCATAATATGTTCTTCATTACTGGTTTTGTGGGATCGTGGATGTGATTCGAACCTTTTCCGTCCCTAAGCGAGTAGAAGAGGCATTAACTGCTTTCGAAACTCAGCAAAAAATCAATCTTGCCTTTGATCTCCACATTTTTGCTAGATGATTTTGAAGTGAATGTAAGCCAGTTGGTATTATTAACACTATTCTAACAAATCAACAAGTTCTAAACCTATTTGTAGTCTCGGCATTGTGATTTATAACAAGTTTCATCCTTATTCATTCAAAAAGAATTCAACCCAACTAATGGTGTCTCTATCATTTATGTAGAAGCGACCACTCCTGTATTTTCTAATGGATCAGAATAAAACTGAATTTGATGTGCAATTTCGAATTTATCATTTACTGATCGTGACAATATTTAATCTATCTTCCCCATATGAACAGATGCCGATACAAGGTTATGTAACCATTAATAACATTCACATCATCTCCTTAGAAAAGTTGCTCCCACAAGGAGAGTATTTGATTGGATATGCAGGACGTCCTCAAGCAATTTGCCTTTGACAACATATGTAAGGTGGCATTCTGCATGGATCCTGGTGCCTTGACATTTCTCTTTAAGAATAGCATCCTGTCCATAAATCTGAAGGGATCTTCCTTCAAGTTGTTAAGCTTTCAAGAAGGAACTAGGCTTTGATACCATGTCAAGTTTTCAGATTTTAGGGCAAAGAAAAGATTAGTGCAGCAGTGGTGAATAATTACTTGCACATTATGTTTTGTTGTGTTCCTTATTCACCACCCAACACATATAATATATATATATGAGATGAAGAGGTGCATCTTCCAAAAAACATGACACTTCAAATGGGGCCAATTAAGCTTTCCCACTTAATTGAATTATCATATAATACAATAATATATTACATATTATTATTATTATTATTATTATATTGCCATTAAATATGTAGCCACTAATTGTTTATTGATGATCTTTGCCATAAAGGCCACAAACATTAACAATAATGTTCCATAAAAGCTTTGGTACAAACAAATAGTTTTTGAGTTTTGGGGAGTGAGCCTGCAAAGAGCTTCATAGAGGTATACTTGTGTACAAGATATAGGGTTTTGTGTACTTGTGTACAAGATTTCCAATTACCAAAGACGAATAATAGCAGGGGGTTGGTAGATCACTAGTGATTCTATTAGATTGATTTGTGGATCAGTTTGAGTTCAAGATAATAGAGCTAACATGGTAGAATGGGTCTGTGAGGTTTTTCAATGTTAGCATCATATTTTGATTATGGATTTGGCTAACACATAACACGTTACTTGATATGTTGTTGAGGCAGACTTAGTGAAGAAATTAATTTTGATATTAGGTAAATAACATCAATTTTTTGAGATGATATGATATGGTTGACTATAAAGAAGAATTATGGAATGAAATTAGTTTGTGTACCTAAATGGAACAGATATTGCAGTTGTGGATGCAGCAATCAAGATCATCCTTTGGATTGGACTGCATACATGTTTTTGTAAGGCAGTGAGAAAAGCCACCTTTTCATATTGCTCGTATAATGTCCTTTCATTTTTGCCTAAAAGCGTTACAAGTTTGACAAGAAGCAGGTTCTCTGGAATGGTTATATTATCATAATGGCTAGGGCTACACTAGCCTTCATGGTACATCAGTTTAGATATTGCATAATCTGGGGTTCAATGACAACAGAATATTAACTCTCATTAAGATACTACAAAATCAGAATCCTTGTGAGGGTTTCTCCCAATCCAGGACAGTTTCTAGTTGGACCTGTTCTCCCATCAAAAATCAATTTTAATATGCACAGCCTAAAAATCAATTACGGTTGTTTTGCATTTACAGATGGATCAAACCCTAAGGCAAATAAGTGGGTCATTTAAGATAATCAATGCTAAGTCATATAATGTGTGGTGCATTGAGTTGAAAAGTACATTTCTGTGATCGGAAGACTTTGGGAACAAAAGACACATTTTCAAATTGCTGCAAAAATTCCTTATGTTTTTTGCATGTGAGTGCTTAGTTGTACACAATAAAGCTGGTTTGGTGGAATGACTTCTCGTCACAACCTCTACTGCTATACCAGTCCCATTGATGCATCAAATTTTTTATAGCATAACCTTGGGTCCATGACATGAGAAAGTGAACCCCGGTTGGGAAATTAAGAAGTCAAATCTCCTTGGCAGCTCCACCTACTTCACTTCTGCCTGGAAGATCAATAGAACCAAGAAATATTTAGCCATTTATTGCACATCTTTCTCAAAATTCAGCTTTCTGACTCTAAAGCATCATCAAACTTTATTGAGTTCCAAATCACTATCCCATTAGTTGCCAAATAGTACAAGGCTAAAAGCAAGTAGAATTATATGTTTCTCAATGCATCATTCAAAGAACTTACCCTTATAGAACATACTTCTCAAATATAGGTCGACCTCAATAACCATGAAGATTTATGATGCTTGGTTAGACTCGTTGCAGTATATTATCTGCAACAGATGGAGCAATTCCCTACAAATTTGAATGGGAACAATAATTATTATTATTGTGAACAATCTTCAAAACATGAAAGAAATATCAAAGTAGACTGAGCAACTTGCCTGTTTGTAATGCATCAAACATTGAGCTAAAAGACTTGTTGAGACTGCAAATATTTTTCATAGAAGCCGGATTCTCTTTTTGTTATCATATTGAGTATAGCACTGTCATTTATTTTTCTGATTATTATCTGGACTGTAAAGACCAGTGCTCCACCATTGCAATGTATTCAAGGGAAATGCTAACCAACCAGCGTTTATTGACATCAACATTCGTTCAGTGGCATAGAGCTTGAACTTAACTGGATGGAAAACATTAGTAAAAAAAGTTGAACTCATAGGTAAGGTTTACCAATCCAGCTTCTTGTTTCTAATCTCATATTCATATTTCATCAAATCTGCAGGGACAGATTATGTTAAACAAAGATAATATTATTGTTTCCGACCTCAACACATCAGTTTTGACAAACAGAAATATGAAAATTTTTACAAGGCAATAATATAATACTTAAAGTAACTTGAATAAAAGTAAAAAACCACCTCACAAGTGTAGCACTTATTTCTCCCCAACTAATCAACGCACATATTATAAGCAGCGGAGAGCAACAATGTGGTCCACTAGGCCAGTGACCTGCAAAAAGTTCAGCTCTAACAAATCCATGCAGCATAGAAGATTATCTGCATCATGCATAGTATACCCTGCAAACGAATTGAAGAGTCAGAAAGAAAACATCAATATCAACAACATGCTTCTATACAACAAAGATTGGGTTAGAAAGCCACATACATATGGACTTTTGTTGCTTTTCAGAGTGCCAGTGAATATGTGATGATAAAAGATGATAAATGCTATAAACAGATATCATATGACTATTAGATGAGAAGTCCTAGGAACATTGCAACCAGCTCTCATTCAACTTGAAAATCCTGGCACTTCTGCTATATAAAACGGCATACATGTTCAAAATCCAACTGTTACACATTTCAGGGCATCTGTATCATCTTTCTGTAGTTATAGCAATGATTCTTTGTTTTTTGATTGTTCACACTTGCTGCCATAACTTCCAAGAAGTGCATGCAGGCATCTTACTTAGCCAATGCTCCAATTTGTCTGCAGAAAAGCTACATAATTTTGAAGATATCAGAATACATGTCAAATGCATCAAACAAACCCATAGTGTGCAAGAAATCTGAATGAATCTCAAATAGGTTCATGCATCTTTTGTATAGACGTCTGGACATCATATTGTTTGTCATAAGTAAGAACATATCACATTATAGTATCCATTGTTTCACAGTACAAGTATTACATGGCAAGCCCCTAACATTCTATTACAATTTACAATCTTACTGTGGGAAGCTATATTGTTGAAATCAACCTTGTGACTATCAACAGACAGATCAGAAATACTCTTTGACAAATATGGTTAGGTGGTTGATGAAGAATGCAGCATGATAAAACTAAGTAAGATTTGAGAAACAAATAGCTAAAAGAATTATAGTTGGCATGAGCATCGCCTAAGTAGCCGAATCGGGTACAGGAACGGGTACGGGTACGTGGGTACGAAACGTTGGTATGGCAGAATTTTTTTTAGGTGTTGGGTACGGGTACGGGTACGTCCACATATATATACAAAAAATCTATATATATATATATATATATATATGTATGTCTGCTGCTAGAAAACATACCAATATCAAAAACAAATTAAATTTAGAATTTAAATACCAACACATATGCTAGCAGCTAAACAAAACCATTATAAATTTCAGACTTTGAAACATAAGTACTAATTAGCATAAGTAATTAATCTGAAATTCAATTTTCGATATCAAAAGATCGAGCTAGTGTCATGAAATATAGTTATTGTTTGCAATAGAAATAATACTAGAAATCAGTATCACTGATCAGCTCACTAATCAGAACCATATGGGTCATAATCAATAGAAAGATTGTCATCAACATTGACATTAGATGATTGAATCCCACTGGTATTTGCACTAAAAATATGCTGGCTACTTAAATCCTCCATTGGTAAAGCTGGTGCACCAATAGGAAGATCAAAGTCAGTAGACTCCGGTTCTACATCCCATAATTTTGCTGCCCCTTCCTTGTACTCATCAGATTTGTGAGTAAGAATGCGCAAGTTTGAATGCACATAGACTAAATCCTCAGCTTTGCTTGATGCCAACCGATTGCGCTTCACTGAATGGATGGAGTATGTACTCCAATTTCGTTCAGCTGAAGATGAACTAGCAACCTAATGAAGCAAAGGAAGATCTCATTGGAGTCTCTAAAATTTAAGTAAATCAAATGAGTTTGTTAATTTCAAAATGACAACCAGATTTAGAGTTTATAGTATATACAAACTTACCTGTGATAGAACTTTGATTGCCAGAATTTGGAGGTTTGGCGATTTGTGGCCATTGAGGTACCACCAAGAGTGAGCATCCTTCCTATACTTGTCACGAATAGCAGCAAGAGTATGACCAGTGGATGATACAAAATCAGCAAATTCACTTGTAACTGCATCCTCCATTTCAATATCAAGGAAGAGTTTAGAAATAGCTTTCCTAGCCCCTTCACCTACTTCTGCATCACGATATGGTGGCACCCTTGTTGGCAAAGCAAGAATCTCTTCACTATAATATTTGGGACTCAATGAGAAGGCAAGAAGATGGAGTGGGGTGGTCATTTTGTTCCATCGCTCAACACATATTAATTGCACCTCCTTGAAGAAGGTTTCTTCAGGGTCTTGCTCTTTTGCATTTATGACAGATCTCATATTCTCAATCATTGAGTCTATTCCATCATAAACTTCCCCCAAGCATGGCTTATCCATGTCAGTAAAGCGTATCATACCTAGGATGGGCTCTGTGAAACTAAGAAGGTATTCTGCACGACTCCACCAAGTTTCATCCAAAATCCTTCTCCTGATATCAATTGCCCTCTCATTATTGGATTGCCTCCATGTGTTCCATTGGTGGCTGATCACCATACTAGAAAGTGCCTCTCGAACCTTCACAAGCCGTCTCAAGACAATTGTATTTGATGCAAATCTAGTCTCAGCAACCTATTTGAAAATTTAAAAAACAAGTAATTAAAGATAAAGAATATGTACATATATAGTTTTGCTGAAATAAATAAGATAACAAGTTATAACTAACGTAAAACATAAAATTGTAGTATTTGAATTTTGGATTACCTTCAATAGCTCCAAGCGCGAGAATGATCTAAAAATGGCTTGGGAAAAGTGGTGGTTCGTTATGAACATTTGGATATCTTAAGCTTCATCATAAACTTGTTTGATCCAAGCTATTTTAGTACCCAACTTCTGTAGCGTGAGGTTGAGTGAATGCACGGCACAAGGTGTCCAAAATATATGTGGGAATTGTTTCTCAACTAACATACCAGCTGCTCTACAGTTCTTTGCATTGTCTGTTACAACTTGGACAACATTTTGAGGGCCTACTTTATTAATGTATTCTATGAGAATGTTAGCAATGAATTGTGCATCCTTTACTTCACCCTCACAATCAACAGCTTTTAGAAACATTGCCCCTTTAGGGGACATTGCAATCACATTAATTAAGGGTCTGTTTTTTGCATCCTTCCACCCATCAAAAATAATGGGCACCCCTATTTCTTTCCATGAGGCTTTAATAGGAGCCAATGAAGTTTTTATATTGACCTCCTTTGTCAATAAAGTGGTACAAACCTTCTCATAACCTGGGCCTGTGTACCCCTTTGAAGCTTCATTTATTTTTCTTATCATGTCTTGCCAATAGGGTGATCTGACAACATTGAATGATAAACCGTTTGCATAGAGGCACCTAGCAATCGCTTCATCAGCAATATCTCTATAATCATTATTAAATGCCATCTCCAATGGTCCTCTTGCTCTCTTCAGATTACTAGTCTCATCTTCATTTCTCGTCATAAATGGATGGCTTTCTACAACAATATCAGGAGCAGCACTAGGTGTATAGCTTTGAGATGATGAAGCACGTGACTTCTGTGAGCCCCTTCCTTTGGTCTTCAACAACGGATGCCCATACCTACTTTCAATTCTTGCATCCGCTTCCTCTTGTTCCTTAATATATGCTGCTATTTTAGAAACCGGTATGGGTACCTTATTTTTTCTTGGACAAGCTTTGATTCCCTTTCCAGGAATCACACACAAATGCCCTTTCACTCGGCTGTATGAACTTGTATACTGCACATCACATCCGGGACATATCCAAATACATGTCCCTCCACCAGGGATATGCTCTAATATGTTCACATGCCTCCATAATGGTGAAGCTAGGTTGACAGTAAATGCAGTAGTGTCTGCCACGTTAAATTTGAATAACTGCTAGCACCCTGCAATTCATACAAGAATAACTTTTAAAACAGATAATTTAATTTCAATAGTAAAATAATAAAACTTGAAATAAAAAATATTTAATAAACTTATTTAGCATTTAGTATTTACTAATAGTAATAGTCTAATAATATACTTATATATATATTATATTAATATATATCATATATGTTTATAAAAATATGATTATTTTAGTGTTTATAAACTTGTATATGATATACTATAAACTCTCATATTTATAAACTCACTAAATGATATACTATAAACTCTATATAGTATATCCTTTTAAAATAAACTATATGATATACTATAAACTCAAGTTTATGAACCTTATCATATTTCTAATGATAAATCATAAATATATAATTTAATAAACATATATTTTTGAACCTCAAAATGAAATAATATTTTTGAAACTATGGTAGTAAAAATTAAAACTATCCTTGAAAACACAATAATATTTTTCATAATTTTTGAAACCATAGCAATAAAAATTAAAAAAAATCCATGGTCGACAATGGAGGGAAAAACCAGATGAAGGTCGCCGATTTTCTTGGATAATGGTCGCGTCGCGTGGTTGAAGGTCGCAATCTGCAGACACAGGTCAAGGTCGAAGTCACGTTAATGGAGGTTGTCTGTGCAAATGCAGGAGAGCTGCAAACCCCAGAGCTCAGCAAACACACGCAGGAGAAGGTAAAACATGGCCGCGAAAAGTGGAAATAACCCAAAAAAAAGTGACGCCGCGTTATGTTTACGTAGATTTTTTAGGGTTTTCCCCGCGGTCAAAGTCAAGGAGTCGACGTGGAATCACCACGTCAGCACAGAATCGCTATGAAACGAAATGAAACGAAAATCTGATTCCTGTTCGTGCCCACAGTCGATTCCCCTCGATTTCTGATTCCGAATCGACTCGTACCCAAAAACGATGGGCTAGGGGGAGCGATTCGGCTACTTAGAGCATCGCAATAGAAAGGAACGCCTTCAGGCATGAAACTGTGTGTTCCAGAAACAACAAGGTTCCAGCAGATTCCTTTTGGACAATAATGCAAGAATTATTTCGATTACAACCTTCATACATGAAAAGCATTGTGCCATTTCATACAATAGTTATATTTTTAAGTTGTGCCACAGGACAAAAACTATAAGAAACTTTTTAATGAAGAAAGGTTTTTTGCCAAAACCTCATGGAGAACATATAGATGAAATGATTTCAGGGGAACTGCAACAGCTAAAATATCATTAGAAAATTAGAAATATCATTTAAGAAAGAGAGCCTTAGAGATGACAGGGCGATGATTCTGGTTATAGATTTTAATAAATTCAAACAAATCGCAGCATATGATGGATTAGAACATACTATAATATCCTGTCATATTTAGGGCATTGTGTTTTCCCGAGTAGCATGATTGACACTGTTTTAGAACCCCAAAATGGATACAACAAATTATGGAGGCCAGTTGTAAATTCACAGAAAATTTATTGACATGATAACAAAATGCCTAGTAATATAATTAAATATCTTGGAGATTTCCCATAACTAGGTTATCTTGTACCAAGGACCATTAATAAGTATTATAAATCTGTTTATTAACAGTTCTATTATCATGGTTGATGCTCATTATTTATGATAAATAAATAGATGGCCCCTATCGAAGGATAAACCTAGGTAAAGAAGTAGCATGCTTTGAGAAAGTGATTAACTGATCCTTACTAATAACCATCATACTGTAAGCCTTTATTAACCCCAAATTCAGTATTGCCATTAACTTGTAGATGGTGACATACACTTACAATATGTAAAGTTTCTGCTAAATCCTTATCTCTTAATCAGACTTTTAATTCAGTCTTATATGCTGAGAATGATCTTCTAAGTAGTATGAATATCGATGAAATTAGTGCTTATTATAATGCAGATACAATACTGAACATTTAACCTTTTATTGTGATAGAGAATCTCAGATATAAAGCGCAGGATTTAAAATGCTTATAGGAGCTAACTACTGTAACTGTGTGTCCTATAATCTGCATTTACAACCTACTTATATATCCTTTCTAAAGGGTATGTCCCTCGAGGGACATAACCCTTCCTAACTTGGCACTAATTAAATTCTTCCTAAGTCGGCAATCTGGGAGACACAAGTTAGTAAAGACTAACTAACTAAGAGTTAGTTTGGTCAAGCATTAATAGTTGCATCTTTAGAAATTGCCGGCACCTATAGGAGAGATATGTATATTATTAAATCAAAATGCCAACATTAGAGATATATTACCATGAAGAGGAAGTGCGATCTGTACTGTCAGACCTGTAGGTTTATCTTGGTTAATATTCTTAACACTCCCTCTTAACCTGATAATTCTACAGAGAGATATTATATCTAGCATCACCAATACAGATGAATAAGCAAGAATTAATACTCTATATCTGTCTGTCTCTTCTTAGTATGTGGTATCATAGAACACATGATACAAAGTCATATTACTAAACCTGTGATATGACAAATCACTGCCACTAGTGATATTATACAAGATAAATCTGAAGAGTAATCTGTTCATTTATTCAAGTTATGATTTCATAGAAATTGGTATTTCCATATCACAACACGATTCTGAGTTTTAAGATCTACCAGAATACAAGATAAACACGGAGAATACTAAGATTCTTCCTTTATCCAATTTGTGACCCATGAACATAGCAATGTCAACATCACAATATGATCTTGAACTCATCTAGATCTTACAGTAGAACTCTACTGTTTAGCATATTATCTATGAGATTGTCACCTCTCATAATGTTTTATACGTGTGTTCATTATTTTAAGAGATCGTCACCTCTTAAATAATGAATACAACTGGTGGAGCCCATAACAGTCAATAGACTGACGAAATAAAATTATTTTATCAATAATCAAGAGAGTACAAATGGATTACAACTCAACCATACCAAGTCTCCTCCTAAAGTGCTCTATCTTCACTCTAGATAGAGGCTTGGTGAGTATGTCTGTTGTCTGATCTACAATGCAAAAGTATTCCAATTTTACAGAATTCCTGTCTACCATATCTCTTACATATTGGTAAGGAATTTCAATATGCTTGGACCTGTCATGGAAAACTGGATTCATTGAGAGCTTTATGGAACTTTGATTATTACAATGAATAATCATGGGATTCATAGTTTGCCCAAATAATCCCACAACTAACTTCCTCAACCATACTGCTTCTCAGGAGGCCATCGTTGCTACAATGTATTCGGCTTCTATGGAACTCTACGCTACTAAAGACTACTTTCTACATATCCAAGATATCATCGCTGATCCCAAACTGAAACAGCATCCTAAAGTATTTTTCCTGTCTTTAACACTTCCACCCCAATCTGAATCAATGAATCCATGTAAGTCTAAAGCAACTTTCTCATATTTGAGTCTGAGATTACGAGTGCCTTGTAAGTGTCTCATAATGTGTTTAACTGCGACTAGGTGAATCTCCTTTGGTTCAGACATAAACTGACTTAAGGCATTAACTACATAGCAAATATCTGGTCTTGTATTTACTAAGTACATAAGAACCCAATCATCTGTCTGTAGAGAGTAGAATCTATGGATGGCGATTCTGCAGCTGCTTCCTTAAGTTTATGTAGATTAGTCTCTATTGGAGAAGACATAGGTTTGCAATTCCACATTCCAAATTTCTTTAAAATATTTGATGTATACTTTCCTTGATTTAGTATGATACTGTCAGAATTCTGTCGTACTTCCAGTCCTAGGAAGTAATGAAGGAGTCCCAAATCTTTCATCTCAAATTGTCTAGTTAGATCTTTCTTGCATTGATCTATGAGATGATAATCACCTATTATTAGTACATCATCAACATATAGTATTAGAATTACCATATCATCTTTATCTCTTTTATAATATAAATTTGGATCAGCTTCATTCTTGGAGAATCCTAAGCTGGTGAGATACTTATCAACTCTTTCATACCAGGCCTTGGGAGCCTGTTTAAGCCCATAGAGAGCTTTCTTGAACCTACAAACAAAAGCGTTAGGATTATGAGTTTCAAATCCTTCAGGTTGCTCCAGATATACTTTTTCTGATATCTTTCCATTTAGGAATGTTGTTTTCACATCCATCTGATGTACCTTCCATCCCTTTGATGTGGCATTTGCTAAG
Organism: Cupressus sempervirens; assembly: GCA_028749045.1. NCBI lineage: Eukaryota > Viridiplantae > Streptophyta > Pinopsida > Cupressales > Cupressaceae > Cupressus > Cupressus sempervirens. The sequence goes on from CM053789.1 coordinate 533,206,287, forward strand.
ACTGCTCTTACGGAGGGATATCTAGCAACAGGAGCAAAGGTTTCTTCATAATCAATCCTTTCTTTCTAAGAAAATCCTCTAGCTACAAATTTGGCTTTATACTTCTCAATACTACCGTCAGCAGCACGCTTTATTTTAAATATCCACTTGGAAGAAACAACAGATTTTTCTTTAGGTCTTGGAACAAGTTCCCAAACATCATTTTTCATAATAAATTGGTATTATTTTGTCATTGCTTCTTTCCAAGCTGTATGTTTAATAGCATCAGAGGGATTGGTTGGCTCTGTTTTGGATAAATCACTTATGATAGTTGTATAACCAAAGAATCTTTTAGGTCTTTTGCTTTCTCTGACTGTTCCGGAAGGTGCAGCAAAGTATTGCGCTGCTTCAACTGTTTTAATGACCCAAACTGTTCTTTTCTTTTAATTTTCTTCAAGATTCATATTTTGAATTTCATCTTCAATTTCTTCTAAGTTCTCCCTCTGGGACCAGATTCACTATTTCTTTCAAAACTAGATAAAGGAGAAGGTTCATCAGAAATTATGGCTCTTTTAAATGCTAAGTTACCGGATTCGCACCCTGGAGCTCGGGTCCGGGTCCGGATTCATTCGGGTCCGGATCCGAGCCCGGGTCCGCGACCGGTCCGGGCAGGGTCCGCATTTTGGCCTGCGGGTCCTCCCGGGTCCGTGCAAGCACGGACCCGGGAGGACCCGCAGGCCAAAATGCGGACCCTGCCCGGACCGGTCGCGGACCCGGGCGAATCCGGGCGGACCCGCGGCAGGTGGGGCCAAAAAGTGGCCCAAAAAAGCAATAAAATAATGTTTTTTTCATTTTTTTTTTTGCCAAACCCTAAAGTAAGGCCTATTAGATGCATTTCATTCATCTAATCTCTCATTTGCTTTGTCATTTTGCTCTCTCATTTTGGTGTGGCCATTTTGCAAGTTTGAAGAGAAGGTTGTAGAGATTATTTGTGGAGTTTCAAATCCTTCAAATAATCAGTGTTGAGTGTTCCAGGTATGCATTTGATCCTTCCTTTTGCTTCTTTCATAGTTTGTTTTTAGTTTTTTAAATTTTTTATATTTATTGTTCTAAATTTTTATCAAGTTTTGTATAAGTTTTGAAATATTTTTTTAAATTTGTTTTTATAGATTGCAAGAATCCAAGAATGAGTAGTCAGGGTTCAGTGGGTGGGGTGGGATCCCAAAGATTTAAAATTGATAAAGGCTCTCCTTTGTGGAAGTATACAACAAGAATTGAGCAATGTGCTGGCGGGGGAGGGTATATATGGAAATGCAATTTTTGCCAAAACCAATATAGAAGCTCCTATTTCCGGGTTAAACATCATTTGATAGGTCCACCAGGTCAAGGGATTTCCATGTGTGAGGGGCCCCCAGAGGGAGGTAAAAAAGGGTTGTCAGCTCCTCAAATAGCAGGCATGTTAAAAGAACAAGAAGAGGCTGATAGGTTAGTGTCAAAGGTAAAAAAAGATAAGTCAAAGCAAATACCACCAACACCACCCTCTCAAACAATTAGTAAACCACATCCCTTCCTACCTACCCCATCTATGGATGAAGATGAAATAGAAACACCCGCATCCCGCAAGAGAGGCCCATTAGATACGGCATTTGAAAATGACAAGAGAGAAATTGCTGACATAAAGGTTGGGCGTTGCCTCATTACAAATGGTGTTTCATTCAATCTAGTGAGATCCCCTTATTGGAGAGAGATGGTGAAAGCAATAAATGATGCACCTCATGGTTACCAATCCCCTGGATATGAAAAGTTGAGAACCACCATATTGCATAAGGAGAGAAAGAATGTAGAAAACCTCCTCAAACCAATAAGAGATTCTTGGATCCAAACGGGGGTGACCATTGTCTCTGATGGATGGAAAGATTGCAAAAACCGTCCTTTAATAAATGTGATTGCTGTTTGCCCCAAGGGGGCAATGTTTTTGAAGGCGGTTGATTGTGAAGGGCAAGTAAAGGATGCAAATTTTATTGCCCAACTTCTCATTGAATCCATAGAGTCCGTGGGAGTTGACAATGTTGTCCAAGTAATAACGGACAATGCTAAAGTTTGTAAGGCTGCAGGTGCTTTGGTAGAAGCACGATATGAGCATATCTTTTGGACACCATGCACTGTCCACACCTTGAACTTGGTGATGAAAACAATGGGCAGCCAAATTGAATGGATGAAAAATGTGTATGAGGAGGGTGAGCAGATCCAAATGTTTGTGACAAACCACCATATGTCACAAGCAATTTTCAGAACTTTCTCCCGCTTGGAATTATTGAAGGTAAATTTTAAACTTTATTTAGCTTCATTTATCATATTAATTTTTGTGTCATACTTTACAAAATTTAATACATATTCTTAAATTTTTGTGTTATCAACTTATCATATTAACTTACAATTTGAATTAACATGGTAATAGGTTGCTGAAACAAGGTTTGCTTCACACACAATCGTCCTTAGACGACTTGTGAGGGTGAAAGAGGCATTGGGTCAAATGGTTATTAGCAACAAATGGGGTGGATGGAAGCAAGCTGATACAGAAAAGGCCAAAACTGTAAAGGATTTGATCTTGAGTGATAATTTTTGGAATAGGGTGGAATATGCATTAGAACTCACCGAGCCCATCATGTCTATGCTTCGGTATGCCGACACGGATGAGCCTTGTTTGGGAAACATATATGATGCCATGGACTCTATGCTAGAAAGAATGAAATCAGTAAGTTTAAATTTTTATACAATACTTTATCCTTGTTTATTGAGAGATTTTGATTTTTGATTTTAATTAAGTTATTAACACTACATCAAGATAACTTACATGTACATCATTTGACATCCCAGGTCATTCAGAGGAGAGAGCAGGATCCTGATACCTTGTACACTAAGGTGGAGAAAATTGTTCTACATCGTTGGAACAAGATGACTACACCTTTGCACCTCTTGGCATATGCACTTTCTCCTAGATATTATAGCAGTGAGATACTTGCGATTCCTGGTAGAGTGGCGCCATATAGAGATCCTGAAGTTGCTGCTGGGTATAAGAGGGCACTTAACAGGCTCTTTAGTGATCCTGATGTGGCATCAAATGTTAGGAGAGAGTTTGTTGATTTTGTCTCAAGCAAAAATGCAGAGCCTGATGCAATCAATGACCAAAGTAAATTGGATGCCATTGGATGGTGGTACTTACATGGGGAAAGTTACCTGTACCTCCAACCTCTTGCCATTAAGATCTTGTCACAAGTATGTATTTAAGTTTTTTTTCCTTTTCTTATGGCTACTTAGCTTGTCGAATTAGCACTCTTAAATTCCTATTGTATTGTAAAATTACTTAGCTAATTTTTTAAAATTTGTTGGTTGTCTCTCTAGGTTGCAAGCTCTTCTGCTGCTGAGCGGAATTGGAGTACATACTCCTTTATCCACTCAGTGAAGCGTAACCGGTTGGGTTCAAAGAAAGCAGAGGACTTGGTATTTATTCACAACAACTGGCGCCTCTTATCACGCAAGGATCCAGGATATAAGAAGGGACCAGAGAAGTTGTGGGATGTACTACCTGAGACTTCTAACTTGGATATGACTGTCCAAGATATATCTAGAATTGCCTTGCTAGATGTTGAGGAGGACGAGGAGGAGGATGTGGCTGCATCTGGGGCTAGTGGAACCGGTTTGGGTTCCAATGATGTGGAAAATGTCAATGATATAGATGAGGATGAAGCCATTGATCCCTCATATTTTGATGACCCATTTGACCCTTGAAGGGCATTTGCATCTTTGATAAACTATGTTTAAACATTTGTCATTGACTCATTGAGTCATTTATGATTTATCACTATGTTTCACAGTTTCAAACTTTATTAAGTCATAATTTATTATCTATCAATCTGATGAAGTAGTCTATGTTTTGAAATTCCATTTTGCATTTTAGTAATTCAATGTATGATTTTATTTACAACATTAGCATAGATTAATGAGTGAGTATTTAATGTTTATCTTTGACATTTGGCATTGATCAATAATCAAGTAACATTGATATATTCATACTATGGAATGACTTAGTTTTACTTTTACAACTATATGAGTTTATATTTTTTTTGCATATATATATATATATATACACTAACGAACCCACCCACGAACCCAAATGGGGAAAAAAAAATTGCCCGAACCCACGAACCGAACCCCGAACCCGAACCCGTCCCCGAACCCGAATCGGCAACTTAGTTTAAATGCAAGATCTTCTTCAAAGATTACATCTCTGCTAAGTTCAATATTTTTTTGTCCAAGTATGAAAATCCTATATGCTTTAGAAGTTTCACTATACCCTACAAAAATACCTTTCCTCCCAGAGGATTCTAACTTGATTCTCTTTTCTTTTGGAACATGGATATATACAGGACATCCAAAAATTCTAAGATGACTTATATTAGGTTTTACTTTAGTAAATACTTCTTCAGGGGTTTTATCTTTAAAATAGGAGTGAGGACTTCTTTTTTGAATATATACAGTAGTACAAGAGGGTTCTACCCAAAGATAATATTCTAGGTTTTGGTCAAAAATCATAGCCCTAGCAGCTTCTATAATTGTCCTATTCTTTCTTTCTACTACCCCATTTTGCTCTGGGTTATAGGAACAGTGTACTCCCTCTTAATCCCTGATTCTTTACAAAACCTTTTAAACAAGTCTGAGATATATTCTCCTCCGTTATCAATTCTAAGGGCTTTAATTTTATGTCCTGAAAAATTTTCAATTAATGCTTTGAATTCTTTAAATCTTTGTAGGATTTCTTCTAATTCCTTGCATTTTTAAAAGTGAATCCATGTTTTCCTAGAGAAGTCATCTATGAACAAGATATAATACCAGAATCCTCCAAGAGAAAGAACAGACATAGGTCCACATAAATCTGAATGAATTAATTCTAGTACATTATTTTTTTTCCTAGTACAATCATGAAAGGGACTTCTGGTGCTTTTACCCAAAGCACTCCCTTTGCAAATACTAGGTCTTTATTTAATTTGGGTAATCCAGTAACCATCTTTTCCATAGTTGATAAAGTTTTATAATTTAGATGCCCTAATCTTCTGTGCCATATTTCATTTGAATCTTCAGCTTCGTGAACTGGGGCTTGAATGGATCGACTAGATTCTGTATTCAATTCATACAAATATCCCTTTCTTTGACCAATTAACTTTGCTTTCTTGATGGAAGAGTTCTTAGCCCAAGTTAATAATTTGCCATCCACGAATGCAACATTGTGTCCATCTTCAAGTGCTGTAAATGAGATTAGGTTTCTTTTAATCCCTGGTACATAGAATACACCTTTAAGAAGAAGAGTATTTCCTGATTTTAGTTTCAAAGTACAATTTTCAATTCCTTCAACGAAGTGTGTTGAGTTATCACCAATGGTAACTTCACCGTTAACCTTCTCTGATAAAGAATCTAGAGTTTCTTTGTATCCCATTATATGTCTAGAAGATCCACTATCAATTACCCATACTTTATTTGAAATTTCATTTGATAAAGAGGAATACAAAACACGGTTCTTGGAATCATAAGTAGCTTCTTCTCTAATGACATTTGTACAATTTGCTTGTTCTTTGAAATTTTCAGGACAGTTAGATCTATAGTGTCCAAATTTTTCACATTTGAAACACTTTATTTTAGATAGATCTTTCTTGGGCTTTCGATTCTTTTGATTTCCCTTTTTTTTATTGAAATGCTTCTTCTTGCCTTTATAGGAGTTTGTATTAAGAACGTGAAGTTCTTCATCTTCTACTTTTGGTTTCCCTACTTTCTTTAATTTTCTAGATTCCTCTTGAAGATAATCATTCTTGAGTTTGTTAAAGTCCGAGAGCTGATCTCTGGCACTTATTCCTTGTGCGAATGTCTCCCATGAATCTGGCAATCCATCTATAGCCATAAGTGTTAATTTTGTGTCACTAATGATAGTTCCTATGCTTGATAGTTCATCTCTAACGCCGGCAACTCCTAAGAAGTAATAACTTATCGATTCTCCTTTCTTTATCTGAATGTGATTCAGTTGCCTTTTTAGTGCAAGAACCTTGGTTGCATTGTTTACTTCATAGGCATTTCGTAATGCATTCATCATATCAAAGGCAGTTTGATATTTTGTAAGCATAGGTACAATATCATTTTTAACTCCATCCAAGATGATTTGAATAGATTTTCTATTTCCTCTGCTCCAGATAGATTTGTGAGGTTCAACTCGGGGTTGTTTGAATGCTCCATCAATGAATTGTTTTACATTGTTCTCTTCAAGAATCAGCATGATTCTGAACTTCCAGGCTTCAAAGTGCTCTTTCCCATCAAACTTGTCCTCGGGTCTGATTGTGTAAGCCATGGAAGGTAGAAGATTGTTGCTTGATGTGTACAAAGTCTGATTACTGAAATTTAACAGAGCCTAGGTTCGATTACCAGAGCTCTGATACAATGTAAAGTTTCTACTAAATCCTTATCTCTTAATTAGACTTTTAATTCAGTCTTATATTTTGAGAATGATCTTCTAAGTAATATAAATATCAATGAAATTAGTGCTTATTATAATGCAGATACAATACTAAATATTTAACCTTTTATTGTGATGGAGAATCTAAGATATAAATTGCAGGATATAAAATGCTTATAGGAGCAGCCTGCTGTAACTGTGTGTCCTATAATCTGCATTTACAACCTACTTATATATCCTTTCTAAAGGGTATGTCCCTCAAGGGACATAACCCTTCCTAACTTGGCACTAATTAAATTCTTCCTAAGTCGGCGATCTGGGAGACACAAGTTAGTAAAGACTAAGATTTAGTTTGGTCAAGCATTAACAGTTGCATCTTTAGAAATCGCACCTATAGGAGAGATACATATATTATTAAATGCCAACATTAGAGATATATTACCATGAAGAGGAAGTACGGTCTGTACTATCAGACCTGTAGGTTTATCTTGGTTAATATTCTTAACACAACAAACAAGCTAATCCTTGCTGAACAGGCCAAACAACTGAGAAGGGAGGGATGAACCACTTATTCCACACAAAAAACTTTTCCAACTGTCGGTAAACACTTAACATACATCCACTGCTACTTAAGATCTTTGGGTTAAAGCAGAGTAATACCCCATCAAAAGATATGCAATGAAGCAAGGGTACACCAACACAATGAACACCATATTTTATGTAGAAAACCCAGCTTGGGAAAAACCACAAAGAAGCTAATTCCTCATGAAATGATAACAATACTGGTTAACGTGACATTGATAAGGTGACTTAGTACAACAAGGCTAATTGCATGAACAAGGGTACTGCTACCTAAGTAGCTATGCCTCAAATACAAAAAGGCCCACAACCAATACAAAGGCTCATAGAAAACATAATGAGAAATGTAATTGAAACATAGCATAGTGTAAGAATATGCAATAAAGGCCTTTGCAATTTCAGGTAAGAATTGACTGCACATTCCCAATTAATTGTTTGAGTAGTTCACACTTTCATTACACAAAAGGATCACTAATATGATCACATAAACACACACCATGATGCACACTTGAAATAAATCAATATAAATATCGAATTCCTACCATAAACCTGTTGACCAAAACAAATTTCAAACGGGACACACCACCTTGAGCAATACACTCATCCTCAAGCACATCAACATGCTACCACGATCTACTAAGCCAATAGGTATGATGAACATGCTAGGCAAAACTGTTGGGATCAAAATCATCAACATGCTTTGCAAAGGATTGACCCAAATCATAAGCTCCATGCAACCACAAAGATGATCCAAGCAACCACCAAGGCATGATACAGGATTATAATCAATACTGGGCCAACGGTCATGAACAACATATGAAGCACAATTGTCGATGAGAAAGCAAATCAATGCATAACCAACTGATATGCCACAACTACTAGAAACCAGTCGATTTACAACCACCAATGCACCACCAAAACATCAAGGGTCAAGATAAGGATGTTGACACTAATGATAGCCATGTTGACACCAATGACAACAAAAATGGTAACCATCAACCCTACATTTCAACAATCTCCCCCTTTGTCATTGATGGAAAAATTCAGCAATAACAAAGCAAAGAGAGTAAATTACCAGAACCAATCAACTTTGCATGTGAAACTCTCCATCACCAAAACTCTCCCCCAATTGACAGCAAGGGCAACGGGCCACGAACAACACAAACTAACTGCTCCCCCTTAGGTAAGGGACCCTTCCACCCCTCAAGTGGCTCTAGCCCAAAGTACGTGCACAAGCTTACACTACTAGTAACCCATTCACTTACTATGGCTATCACCATTGCACTATTTTGCTAGCCACACACTATTCCCCCTACGAGGAAGCTCCACAACACTGATCTAGAAATATATGAAGTGAAAAACATTGGATCAATGCCCACATCAATGCTCATCAACGAGCACCAGGAAGCAACAGAATGCCCAACTTCCCCCAAAGATACTCAAAAGTAGCTTTGTACAAAGGTTTAGTGAATGTCTCCTATTTGCCCCTTTGTGGGTACATACTCCAATCTGACTTCTCCTACTTCAATCTTATCTCCGATAATCAAATATTTGATATGTCAATATGCTTCATCCCACAATGCATTACAAGGTTCCTTGACATACGAATAGCAATTGTATTATCACAAATTATTCAAATCGATTAAGGCAAATCAATCCCAATACTCTTCAAGGTTTCCTTCATCCACAATACTTGCATAGAACACGAGGATGCTGCAATATATTCTGATTGGCAGTAAAAAGCATTATAGAATCCTACTTCTTGCTTGCCCAACTAACCAAGAACCCAAAAAGAATGGTCGGCCACTAGTACTCCTTCGGTCATCCAAAGATCCCGCCCAATCAGAATCCTACTTCTTGCTTTCTCAAGTAACTAATTGAGCCAATATGTTCAGATAAAATGTTGCAATGAATAATTTTAATCTCTTATATATTTTGGTTGTTTCGACTCTTGGTACACCTCAAGTCATATAGAACCAAGGTGTTGACTTGTATTCCTTTAATGTTGGCATCCACATATGAGGGATTGTAGATGACATATATTCCTCTTATTTCTTGAATCCCTTCCTCCAAAAATTAATGTCTACTCCTCTTCTTCCACTTATATTGTTTGTACTGGGTCTGTAGAGAGTCACCACTTTAGTCGTTGGCCTCGTATAGTTTAACAATAAATTGTTATTATATTTTAATTTGATTATTAGTTCATATATTATTATTTATTATGATGCATTTCTATCTTATAGTTGTAATGTGTATATTATATTATATTATATTATATTATATGAATGGTCGTGCTTTATTATCGATTATATTATAATATAAGATAATAAAAATTTACTATTATTTATTTATTCATTGAATTTTAATCTTCGAGATAGGGGACATTATAGTCTGCCCTACCCAAAATTCCTTGTCCTCAAGCACTTCAAACTTTAGGTATCTATGATGTCTTGTTATGTAACTCTGACCTCCAAAATAATAACCCTAAAATGATAATTTTAATTGAGATTAGAACTACTTCACAGATATGGATTCATCAAATCTAAAGATCATAATATTTAATTTAAAATATGAAGAATAATTCAAAAATTAAACTTATCTTGATGTACTTTAGCATTTTCTCCTCCTTTGTTAAGTGTTATCTGGTTTCTTGATGATTCTTGATCAATGCTTCCATTCCTTGGCGAGAGTTCGTCATCAGGGTCCAAGCTCTTTGGGAGGAGCTCTTGAGGTTCTAGTTTGCCTCATATGGTTATTCTAGAATGGACCTCAAGCTATGTCACCATCTCATTATGACTATCTCTTCCCAAGGCCTTATGGATATCCTTTACCTAGTATATCCATCGTGACAATTTTTAGAAGAGACTTTCTCTCTTCCCAATCTTTATGGGAGAGTTCGTGATCAAGTTCTTCGCTCTTGTTAGGGGACTTCATGGCGCTCTAGTTATCTCATAAGTTGGACCTGTCCTCTATCTATGATATTGTCTCCTCACGAATCCTCTCACCTTAAGGCCTCATGGATATCCAATATTTGGCATATCCATTCTTCCTAGATGATAGATCTACATCTCCAAGGCTTTTAGAGATGCAATCTCTGCCTTGTAGTAGACTACCCTAGCAGTTCTCTCATGATTGCACTACAGTAGGGTGCCCTTGGTGGTTCTCCCTTAACTATTACAATACGCTACCCTTGGCGATTCTCCCTCGACTACTTTTGCAATAGGGTGCCCTTAGCAATTCTCCCTCAATGATAGCGCAATAAGGTGCCCTAACAGTCATTCTCCCTCAATTGTCACTACAATGGGGTACCCTACACAATTCTCCCTTAATTGCAGTCTTGGTCTCTTCTGCAATATGGTGCCTTTACAGTTCTTTCTTAATCACAGAGTAATAGGGTACCCTTGTAGTGGTTCTCCCTTAATATGCTACTACAATAAGGTGTTCTAGCGATTCTCCCTCAATTGCAACCTTAATTACTTCTACAATAGGGTGCCCTACCAATTCTCCCTTAATTGCAGGTTTAGATGGCCAAGTATTAGCAATAGGGTACCCTAGCAATTCACCCTTAATCGCAAAGCAATAAGGTGCCCTTACAGTGATTCTCTCTTAGTTGCTACTGCAATAGTGTTCCCTAGCAATTCTCCCTTAATTGCATCCCTTTCCCCTCATTTAAATTATATTTAAATGTTTATTAATAATATTCAAAATAAAATTTATAAAGTGCACAATTTTATACATTACGGAATTATTTGATTGTTGTCACGACTATGGGTGAACCACTTCAAATTGTTAAATCTAGAGCCCAAAAATCAATGATGATAAGCAACAGTAAGAAGCCAAAACCGAACCAATAAACACCAAAAATATCCTAGGAAAACCCTTCGAGAATGAAGGGAAAAACCAAACCACACAACAAAAATATACCTTTATTGATAATGAAATGTTCAAGTGTACAATGTCCTTTGCTTGATGCAAATGTATAACAATAAGAGAGACTCTTCACATCATAACCGAAGGTCTCTTGAGATTCCCAACTCCTATAATTAATTATAAGTCTTCAGATATTCATGCCTCAATGCATATGAATGACACATGTTATTTACATTTAATATTACAAATTAAACTTAAGTGATCTTTTCAGCTAAAGATGATAACGATAATAACGTCCATATTTCCAAAGATAAAGATCTCTACCGCAGCTACCATCTTCAACACTCCCTCTTAGCCAAAGAGAGAACTTTAATTGAACAATCGTACAAGACTGCAACCAAAATGTCAATGATAAGATCTCATCCCATATATCCTATAAGATTCATGAAAAACCTGTGACAATTACTCATATTCATGGAATCACTTCAACATGAAAACCTATAACAAATACTCATATTCATGGAATCACTAAACATGAAAACCTGTAACAAATACTCATATTCATGGAATCACTCAACATGAAAACTTGTAATAAATACTCATATTCATGGAATCACTCAACATGAAAACATTTGTAAGACACAGCTAAGCCTTTAATGACGGACTCTCTCAACGTGAACTGTCATGGAATCACTCAACATGACATCCAACTCCCATCACAAAATCTCTCAACGTAATGACATCATGGACTCTCTCAACATGATGTTCACTATCGCATAGTGAAAGAGTTATCATAGTTGATCTTACAATCTCATTTATTCACACAAGAATAAAATAGGTAATAACAAAATAAAACTAGGTTCCATTTAAGTCTCAAATTTTACAAATACCACAAACATATATGAGAATGAAGGGGATTTCATAAGCACTCCCTCTTAATTGTGAAGCCTCCCTCTGAAGCTAAAATCTCCTTCTAAAGATCAACATCTCCCTCTAAGGATCATTATTTTGCAACACCCTTATCCAAATTGCATAATCTCATTGCGTCCTTTGAATACGTAACAGCAACATTCATCTCAATGCTTAGTTATGTACCAAAAGAGATCATCATTAATGTTAAAACATAAACTATTCTCAGTGATCTAATTAATCATCTAATCTCAGTATATTAACATCTAAGATCAACATAATATCTTCAACTTGAGTGCCAAACAAATTTCCTTCTCATGACACATTCTGCAATATAGACAACTAACACAAAGCCACGAGAGATATTAATTACTTTCTATTGTCTTCCCATAGATTTACTATTTTATTAGTTAATGTCGTCTCAAGAATTATATTGCAATCAACTCAAATACTTTGCCTGAGATGTTTTTCCAAAATGTGTGAAAATATAATTATATACAGAAGATACACATCTTAATTATATATAGAAAAAGAGATTACGTACCTCAACTGTTACAAAAATGCTACCTTTATGAAATTCTATAGATTACCAAAAGATGGAGTTCCAAGGAAGTCCAAGCTTTGTAATACTGTGTCCAACAAAGGACATCCAGATTGTCCTGGGCTACAATTTCTGAACTAGAGATAAACTCCATAAAGTAGACCCCCATTTTCGGCAAAGCTAAATCTTTCCATCTTTGACAAGTACAAGCACATGAATGAGCGTATATCCTCCCTCGATAGCTAAATCAATGATATGAACATGAAGTATATCCAAAACACCAAACAGAATGAAGACTCAAAAGGAACGATAGTTTTATTTTCTATTCACCGACAATGGTCATAGCCTCAAGACGTTTAGGATTTCTCTTACTTCATCTTACTTTACATAATTACCATAATACTAAGATTAGTTAATAAATCAAGTGCGTCGGTTACAAGACAAGCGAAGATGCAAAGATGATCTTCTGGCAAAGATGACCACTTTTAGCAAAAATTGGGCTAGTGTGAGAATTTTGTGTTTCACCGTAATCACCTAACGAAATAAGAATTCACCAATTATTCCCTCGAAGATGCCCATCTATAAGCATTGCTTTATTAAAAACAATGTCTCAAGGGAAATGACGTGAAAAATAGAAGGGACAGAAAGATGGTGGAAAATTGTTGCCAGCTAGACAAAATCGAAATTGAAGATGAGCTGGCAAGAGCCAAGAACGGTAATATTCATAACTGGTGAAGAAAACTCAACAGCTTCTATAGTATCCACGCGCACATCAGACGTATTTATCTTGATCATTTATGCAAAGGCACTAGACTGAAATGGAGAAGAAAATGGTCAAAAATAGGGAGACTTGAAACTAATACGGAGGCAGAACGGTATGCTCTAGCAAGTCATTTGAAACTTCACCCCATAAATCGCATTTGATATTACCAAATCTGCGTACATATCACCAAATCTTGTCCTTCCCACCAAGCCTTCTCCCATAAATGTTTCATTTTGAACCTTCTATCCTATCCTGAGCATAAGGTTCCACTACATAAGACGGGATTCACCCAAACAAGACTACCAAAAGTTAAAACCATAGTCGAACCAATTTCTCTACATGCAATTTTAAATTCTTTATCGACTATTAAGAACACCTCAATATCACTGCACCATCCAATGGCATTGCTTTTGATATGCCAACTCAAACTAGAAATTAGGAAACAACAATAAAATCAAAATTGAAGTCTCTGTCAACGATCACATACAACACAATAAATTATCTTAGATTGCATATGAAGCTACTAAAACGATTGTTATTGTCATCTTACACCAAGACCCCTGTCAGCAGATGATAACAATAAATAAACTTAACGCTCCAACAAGACATTATAGCCGATAGAAGTTATGAATGTGGGAGCCACAAAATACAATGAAGCCAAACCCAAAAAAAAAATAACAAAGAAAACCAACTCAACAAAATCGTGCAAGGACGAAGCTACCAATAACAAGAATGTTTACTGAATCTTTGAGCATGATCGATTTGGTCATGCAAAAGTCAAGCTCTCTCCTCTCTGATGAATCCAACTTTCTTGAAGTGATACTTTACCTAGAGAGCTGCATGCCTAATAAAATTGAGGCAAAACATAAAGCCCACAACCCAAGTGCCCAACATAGTCAAAGAAGGCAGAAAATAGGTATGCTCTTGCACACATGAAGCAGGGTGATAAAGCATTTCCAGATTCTCAATAGCGATAAAACCCTTATCATAATATATGCATGCAACAGAACGAGACACAACCAGAGGCAGAAAAATTAAAACATAGATTCCTTTCATTGTTGTTAACACAACTAGGCTTTGATACCATGTTAAATCTAGAGCCCAAAATTCAATGGTGATAAGCAACAATAAGGAGGAGCCAAAACCGAACCAATAAACACCAAAAATATCCTGCGAATACCCTTCAAGAATAAAGAGAAAAACCCAGCCACACAACAAAAATATACCGTTATTGATAATGAAATGTTCAAGTGTACAATGTCCTTTGCTTGATGCAAATATATAACAATAGGAGAGACTCTTCACATTATAACCGAAGATCTCTTGAGATTCCCATAACTCCTATAATTAATTATAACTCTTTGGATATTCATGCCTCAATGCATGTTAATGACACATGTTATTTACATTTAATATTACAAATTAAACTTAAGTGACCTTTTCAGCTGAAGATGACAATAACAAAAATAACGTCCATATTTCCGGAGACAAAGATCTCTATCACAGCTACCATCTTCGACACAAATCTCCATTCACTTTCAGCATTATTCTTTCATAATGAATCATTTTCATATATCCTCTCTTACCCTGCAGGATGGCAGGATATGCTCTGATACCACTGTGATGACCCCTGCCTAGCTAGCTTCGAATATTGGCACAATGTTTTGAAGACGTCAACATATAAAATAAGGTTTATCTTGATAACAATGTCAGTCTAATACCTTCTCTATGTATATGTAAATGATATCTTGTGTCATCAGAATGAAATTCAGATCTGTGGTGTATGACTCTTGTTGGTATGTTAATGTGAAGTTTGTTTCACAAAGTTAACCAGTAATGATATTACTATCATATATGTGTATATACTGGTCACTCTCTAATTCCTTATCACATTTTGTCTTATGAAATGATGGTGTGATATTTATTTCTGATGTGACAAGTTTTACTTATTAGTTAGTCCTCTGTATCAATGTCTGTCCCTTCTTGGATGATGAGGTCCAATTTATTCTACTACTTCAACCCTCAGAAATCTGCGCCCAATATATTTTTGGTAAATTATTTTTATTGATCTCTAATTTTTTATTACTTCCTTGATATTGTTCCCTTGGATACTCTCAATGAGGTAAGGCTGTTGTCCATATTGACTCCCTAGACTCATGGCAACATAGTGTCTAATCTCACTTCAACCCATATATGAGCTTCTATCTTGTGTTTCCTATAGAACATTTCAAATCTGCATGCATCCATACATGCATCAAAACACACACACACACACACACACACATACGTACCTACATATATATTAAACTGCAAATATCACTGGTCCATGATAATCATAGTTAAAGCTTTCATTCTTTCATTTGTTCTATATTGCTGTTGATTAAACATATATATTTCTCATGCGTTTGATATAATCAGAAGGATTTTGATGCCCTTGACTTGGTTGCCATCTATCAATTAATTTCGAATTACGTTCTCCCACTTAGTCTTTACAAGCTCTCCCTCCCTCTCTCCCCCCCCTCCCCCCTCTCCCTCTCCCTCTCTCTCTCTGTCCTCTCCCTCTCCCTCTCTCTCTCTCTCTATCTCTCTCTCTACAGTGTTTAGGATTTTGATGCCCTTCTAGCAATTAATTTCGAATTACGTTCTCCCAGTCAGTCTTTACAAACTCTACAAAATGAATCAATGTTTCATGTTCACTGTATGTTTTATCTGCTCACTAGATTACTATGGCTGACCATTTCACTGGCCCTCAATGTATCCATTAATTTCTGCCTTCAACGCTGTTTCTAGTATTGGGTCTTCAGTGTATCATATCCTTTCATTTGACAATCCTAGTTGCCGTTTAATGGATGCCTCCTTTTTCTTGTTATCGACACTCCCTCCTACACATTGTCGATTCTGTGTTAATATGTTGAGTTAATGTATATTACCTCTTTTCTTATATCCCCTTTCACATCTTCCCATTTTAATAATTTCTTAATATTTATATGAATATGGATTAGCTGTTCTCTCTCATTCTATTTCTATTTCCTTATTCACTGAATAGACGTTCTTTCCTTCATTTGGTCCCATGTCACTTCACAAGGATATAGTCATTGACTCAGATTGTTATATCCATGATGCTTTGATATAATCAAGCCAATACGTTCAGATAATATGTTGTGATGGTAATTTTTATCTCTTATTTATTCTGGCTGTTGCTTCAACCCTTTGTACTCCTCACACCATATCAAACTAAGGTGTTGACTTGTATTCCTTTATTGTCATTACCCACCTATGAGGGATTGCAGACAACATATATTTCTCTTATTTCCTAGCTCTCTTTCCCCACAAAATAACCTTCACTCCTCTTCTTCCATTCATATTGTCTGTACTGGGTCTGTGGGGAGTCAACTCATTCAAAATCTCTATTTCTTAGAATAATTCTTCAAAATTTATATGACCTTTATGATCAACCTTTTACATCAATAACATATTCAACAATACTAATTTCATGCACTTACATAACAGATCCCCATAGCGTAACTAAATAATACTTGGATTGAATTGACGTCTATTTTTCTTCTTGTGATTTATCCTTTAGGAGGCATTTCTCTTCAATTTGTTGTCCTTTTCTCCATGCTACATCAAAATATATTGTTCGTTAAAAAATATAATCATATCCATTCTAATATCAAATAAAAGTAAAGCACATTACAATTATTATAATAGATCCTAGACAAAGAAGAAGAAGAATCAATAAAGATATGTGGAAACTTCATATTTCTCAATATGTTAAATTAATGGATAATAATACATATAAATAAACAAGGGCTGTGCGAGCAGCTCAAGTCCCTGCCGTGGTGGGGGAGTGGGAAAGAAATGTGGAAACATCTGATTTAAGAAGATTGTGGAATCTGAAACTCAAGTACTGATGTCTCTGCCTAGTGGAACATATCAAGCTTTGGTGGAGTTATAAATGATTAATATGAGTTTAGTAGTTTCATAATCACTTTCAAGTAGTAGATTTCTTGAGAACATTAGAATTTTTTTTGTAAAATAGGCATCTAGGCAGGCAGATGTCAATTTTTTGTCTAAACATACTTTCTAAATGGGACAACTCTGCATTCAAACTAACTTATCAAGGTCAAGCCTAGAATATTGATTAAAAGAAGATTTCTTTTACCCATGATGTGGCTTCTTTTCCTTATTAGAGATCACTTCTTCTGCTCCCCCCTTCACTGGTTCTCTCCCACAATTTATCAATGACAACCTCAAGTAGTTTAATAACTCTCAATATCCCTCTTCTAGACCATAAACTACTTTACCAATTATATAGTGTTATTATTATTAAACAAAGCCCAATCTACACCATTCTCAAATCTCATAATTTTCCACATTCTAACATTTTCTAAATATTTTTTTTATCATAAAATATGATCTAAAATTTGTGATAAAAAAGGTTAAATGATTTAATTCAAAAACAACTAAATGGAATTCTCAAATCTAGCAGAGAGCTCCATAGAAAAAATTAAGTCCTACAGACGGAGGAGTTCTAGGGAAGTTTGGACTTTTTTTGGTAGTTCAATGATCATTGGACAGAGGGGTGAGAAAATTTTGTTGTTCTATAGCTTCTAGAAAGGACAGACTTTTCACAACCATCAATTCAATTAAGCTAACCACTCTGATTATTTGTCCACATTATTCACTGTACAGATGTGCTACTATGACAGGCACATGAAACCTAAGAATTACTTACATGTCCGACGTTGATGAATAAACACGATTTACTGCAAGAGGTCCAATCACACTATCGATTTAAAAAACAAGAATGGAAAATTGCTTTTTTTTCCAGTTGTAGAGGAAGTATATAAAAATAGATTTATTGACTTCCACAACATACAAATCCAAAGCTTTGTTCAGACGTTAAGAAAGTAATTTTCCCCTACACCTATCTTCTCTCCATACCCATGCGTGAACTGGTGTTCCCTATTTATATATTTTCTGTAGCAGCCAGTGTGATGGCAAGCACCTTATCTTCTGCGTCTAAGTTTTGTACAGTGGAAGACATGTAGATCTATTCCTTTTTGTCCTCATCCAGTGTGGTGTAAGACATGGATGCAATGTGCAGTGATCACCAACCTCAAGGAGAAACATGATGACACTATGGAATGAGTGTCTGTTGTAGCCTATTTTATGATCTGCATTTAATTCACCATATCCGTTGTTTGCCTAAGTATAATTATCAGAACAAGTTCTTTTAATTAGGATAGCAAAGAGGCTTCCAAATTATGTGAGTGGAAGTTTTTTAATGTAAGATACATCTATGGTTAAAATACTATGTTGTTTCCTTGACATTCTCCGCAGCCTTTATGCTACATGTGAGACTTATAAATTCTCTATTATGAGGGGCATCACACTGTTGAATTCGGTAAAAGTCTGCGATGTCCTCCTCTGCATATTCGGAATATGTAGAAGCATTTCAAGAACGAAAAGAAACAAAGCATCTCACCCAACATATTTTTTAGTTTTATAACCTACAGTGCCCCTTTCATTTGGCTGAGAATGATAGTTTTTTGATTGGTGGATTTCCACAAAATAAAGGAATTTGTGCAACATATTGTACTGGAATTCATATTTTATTTTATTATCTTAAAGATGAAATTGAGATGTAGTTTATGGGAAAATATCACTAATGATTGAATGACTATATTAAAGTTTGGGCATCCATTACTTCGGTAAGCAATGACAAAATTTTTGCAATTTTTACACAATGCGCTGGGATTTGAAGTGTTAACCAGAATACAACCATGACCGGCCGCTATGATTTGGGGATCTGCTTCTGTAGGAAGAATGAAATTGGGAATGGAGGATATTAAGAGTATATACAAGGCAAGCCATGAGAGTTTGGAGTTTATATTTGGGCTTTCCATGATGAAATCGCATTGCTAAACAATTCACTCAAGTTATTTTAAAATATAGAAAAATGAAGACTGACAGCCCTTACAGTAGAGACTTTTCTTCAAAAGACTTTGCAGCATAAGGTAGGGACTTTGCAGTCTTCTGTGCTGAACAAAACTGAAGTCTGAAGCAGATACCAAACTAAAATGTAAATTATAGAAAGGTGATTGAAAAAAAAAGTGTCCCTCTAAGAGTTTCCATTAATATTCACCCCTCTGCCTCTGTCATGAAGGTTAAATTACTGTTTGACTGTATATCAATACAAACGATTTCATAGCTGTGAAAAATGTTGTTCAGCAGTTAAAACACGGTACCTGCAAGAGGAAGCCATTATTCCCCAGGAAAGAGCCTCGACAAAATATTGTCTTGACCTGCAAGGGAAATCAAATTGTTTAAATAAATTAACAAAATCTCTTTGAAACCTAAATCTTAGCATGTGGACAACACAGTGAAGTGAAAGTAAATGTTATTATTCAAAAACCGAAGGAAATGTTTCAATCTGTAAAAACCACAGAAACCACATGCAAGCATAGTCTTATTTTACAATGTGTTTAGATTGTAAATATTTTTGCCACGGGAATCAATGTACCAAACTATTCAAGAAGTTTACACCTCATTGCATGCAAGGAATACATGTTCTCCAAGTTTTGTTCCTCCATAGCAATTGCATATTTGGAGTATTGCAATAATAGACATGTAACATTTTTTTTTAAATGACAATTG
This sequence comes from Cupressus sempervirens, assembly GCA_028749045.1. Classification (NCBI taxonomy): domain Eukaryota; kingdom Viridiplantae; phylum Streptophyta; class Pinopsida; order Cupressales; family Cupressaceae; genus Cupressus; species Cupressus sempervirens. Next base: position 533,226,087 of record CM053789.1, read on the forward strand.
CCCTAAAATATTTGTGATAATTTTTCTGCTGGAAAAACAAAGACTGCCCGGAAAAAATAACAGGAGAAAATAGAATAAAACTTATTTATATATATGATGTCATATAAATTTCATTATAACTTGCAAACTATAGTCTATGATAGTATTATCTTAAAATGCACAGTTTTCAATCAACCAACTATTAGATTACAAGAGATTGAAAACTTTAGTCTCCTGCCTTACGGCAGGGACTAATCAAGTTTGTGTAAGAACTTACAAATCTTGCAAGAAAACACCTTCTAATTGGGTGTAGTTATATCTGAAGAGCGTAAAGGAAGTAATGAGAGGGGGAGGGAGGAGAGCAACCATCAAAAACACAAACGCAAAATTTCTCATGGAAAACCCTTCTGGTAAAAACCCACTGCATACAATAGCTTTCATTGACAAAAATGGGCACCAACCCATATTACAAAAGTGACCACAAACTCACAAAGCAGAGCACCTCCAATCAGCTTTTGCACCAACCTCAATTTGAGCAGAAACTCAAATCGAGAACTTAATACCACTTTCCAGAACATTCCCAGCAATTTACATAACAGCCCTTTTATCAACAATAACAAAAAAATTAATGCTGCACTGCAAGTATCATGAATCAATTCTCTCATCAGAAAATCTTCCAACACACAACTATCAATAGCATCTCAAATGCAATGAAATACATGATTGTAGTCATATGCTTTACTTTCATCTTATATACTTAGCTACATCAGCCTTTATAATAGTGCAAACCCACACCCACAATATATATTTCTTCTAGCATGGAATATTTATTTAGTACAAAATCTTCTCTCCATATAGCCACCTAACTTCATGAATTTCTCACCCCCATAATTTTTGCACAATCGCAAATATATTGACAATTTTTCATTACCAATGTACTAGAAGCATCACCTGTGAAAGATGTGTCAACAACATAGTTACATCACCCTATTTTGAAATGGCAACTTCAACGAAAAGATACTGCATAACACATTCCTTCAACACCACCCAGTAGCTATATGCATACTTATGCTCAATGATAGCAACTCCACAATCTCTAACATTAAATTGCAGAGTCATTAATAGTAGTTGTCGCACCTTTCTTCGATTCCACTTGACTCATTTTTGCTCACGTAAACACAAAATCCCATATTTAAGGCTTGACTCAATCATATATTTGACTAATTTGTTCAACTCTCAATCCACACATGTTATATTTGCCACAAAAGTATTGTTCTGCAATAAAAATAATCAACCATTTCATTGAAAGCAGATCCCTGATTAGTCAATTCCACGTCATACAATTAAAAACCTGCACAATTACATAAATACAAGCCCCAGTTAAAAAAGTAATCAAAACAAAACTACTAGTTTACAACTAAGAAACACCCAATCATTAATATTAATGCAGCTGAAAGAATCTTTACCTTTTTCAATTTTTAAGACCAAGCATTGAACCAACAAAGTATTAAGATGCGCCGCTCAGAAGTTGTTTCTCAGATTAAGTCATTGCTCCTCAATCAGCCAAGCTTTAATACAAATAAACATGTGACCATTTATCACATTAGTTGTTTTAAAATATGAGAAAGGTGTCAACTCTTCAAATGCACATTCTTGGAGCATTAACATTTCACACTACAAAAGTCATCACATCATAAATAAAGTACAAATCCCCCTTATTTGATTAAACGGTGATTCTAGAATCTTCAACTAGTGGCATGGCCAATGACATGTCAAGAAAGCAGAAAACTAGGCAGCTGAAGCAGACAACAAACTAGCTCAAGCACCTCAAGCAAACAACCACGCAACTCAAACCTAAGTTGCCAGTTCGGATTCTAGTTTGTATGCGGGTTCGACATTCACTCAAAATATTTTTGGGCTGAATTCGGTTCGTTTTGGGTTCGTTCATACACACACACACACACACACACACATATATATGTATGTATGTGTATATATATGTATGTATGTATATATATATATATATATATATATATATATATATATATATATATATATATATATATATATATATATATATATATATATATATATATATATCTTCCAAAACACACTTAAAAGAGAAGTCAAGTCATATATATATTTGTTGGGTGATAGTTGAGATTAGTTTCAACTTCTCTATATTAGGCAAGCAACTAATCTTTAACAATAATAATTTAATACTATTAATAAATGAATAAATTGAAATATTAGTATATTAAGAAGTAATGAACAATAATGAAATAAATTACAAACATAAAGTCAAGTCAATAATATCTATGATCAACTTAGGTAACCGAGGGACTCAAAAAATCGTCAATCAATATAAGTAATACATATACAAATAAAGGGCTAGCCATATTTATGGGTAAACCTATAATAATCCAGTTGGAGTCTTGCACAATGGAACCAACATGGCAATATTGTTATTCACTAAATTTTAGTTAATACGCATCGATGGGATTATTAAGTCCCCTGTACAATGCTAATCACCATACAAACGAATAATGTTAACTGGAACTGATAATACCGGTACTTGGTATTCGGTAGATATAATCCTAAATATTTGATTGGTGTGAATGGAGTAAGGAAGGAGTAAAATGGCAACAATGATAAACCTCTTGTTTTGCTGGCAACTAATCTTTAACAATAATAAACTAAGTTACAATGTATTTATGTTTTAGGTTTACTATTTAACAATATCAATATATCATTTAACATTAAAATAATGTTATAACATTTCTATTGAAAGTCAACCGAACTGAAATTCTGCCAAATTCGCATGAAATTCATTCAAAACCATTTGACATTCCTCTCAGGTTCACAGGTGGTTTTTAAAGTTCGCTAAAATTGGTCAAAATGTCGAACAGGGTCCTATTGGAGGAATTTCCACTAAATATGTCAGAGAAAAAGCAATTTGGTTTTGAATTTGAGCCAACTTCAACTTTGCATCGAATTGAATATCGATTTTCATGTTCCCTAAATGAATATGATAACTTAGACTCAAACCAATCCTCTATTACTAAGACTAATCCTATAAAGTTTATACGACCTTGATCATCAACATTTGACATCAATGACAACATATTAAAATATTCATCTACAACAAAATTGTTAGAACAGCTCTAAGATAAACTAAAACAAACTTACTCTAAAATAAAACTGCTCCCCCTGACTTATTTCTGCCCCTCTAACATCAATGACTAAAACCAACTTGCGAACTGGAAATTGTTGCTCAAAGAATATGACAATGACAACTCTCCATAAATCCAAACAGAAATTTAATGATCGAAAGAAATCACTCCCATCTTCTCCTTTTTGATATCATTAAGAATGTATAGATCATTAGCAACCGTGCTTGCATCAACAATATGTTTGTCATCTTTTCTAATATCGCAACAATCTCAATTACAAACCAAATTGTGTCCTTGATCACACAATTAATTAACACTGAATAGATTATTTCTCAAACCTTTTGCATATAAACCATTCTCAACTTTAGTCTCACCATCATTCAAAACAAGTGTAGTTTACCTCTAATTTTTGCAGATGTCTTGCAAGAAAATCTTACCTTACCTTCATTAGTACATTTGAGTGTGAACAACTTTCTCTTGTCTCCAAACATATGCCTAGAACAATCAATGGTTATATACCATATGCATTTTCAATTTTGTGGAAGGGACGTCGTTTGCACAATAGTTGAAAAACCTGGACTCCACAATTACTTGGATCGCCCAAAAAGTTTAAAAACTTAGGACTCGCCAAAGACTTAGCAAAACAATCAGCGATAAATTGGCACTTTTATCAAACATTTCAAAATATACAATTTCTTAAAATATTCTTAAAAACATTGAATTTGTGGAAAATAATAGTTAGTTAATACAGGATTCCATCATATATAAATCAACATTAGATAACATCAGCATTCATGTACTTTACAGATCATAAGTTATCATCTATATTTCTTTAAAAGATATTAATATAATATTATAATACTTTAAAATATACTAATAGAAGAATCATTTTTCAGTGTTTCATATTTAGTTAATATTAATTATTATTATTTCATTTTAAAAGTCTAAATATTAATACAAATTATGTTATATTAAATTTTACATGCCCTAGGAAGTCCTTTTATATTAGTGGCGGTGCTTCTTTGTTTCAAAGCATTTATCTCTATCTCACTCACGAAAGTAAGAACCCCTATAACCGAGAACAATCACCAAATGTTGAATCTAGATCACTTTGGTCTCATTCTCAATCACTAATCTGGATCACTTTAGTCTCAATCTCGGCCACAAATTCGGATCATTTCGGACTCTTCATCTCAATCATGAAGGTATGCATATGGAGCTGCAACAAAAGTGGTCAATTGTGCTTCCCTATGTCATGTCCCAGGTTGTGCCTTGGGCAAAATCAAGATCTATCCAAAAGAAATGCATAAAACAATTTGTAATTTCTCATTTACCATGATTTTTAATATAGTGGCCTAGTGGTGGAGAACTTGTAATCTTGAAAGAGAGGTCACAAATTCAAATCCAAGGAATGTACACCTCATTTGTAGTGTCAAGCGCCTCTCAAAAAAGAGTACGAGGTAATCCCATATCACTGTCACCATATGTAAACAGGAAAACTATGGCATAGTGTCGTGGACTATAAAACCCCCTTTCCTTTCATTTCCTTTCCTATATATTAATTTACATTAGTTTATCTAATAAATGTAATAAATATAAACCTAATGTCATAATAAATGAAATAATACCTAATCCTAATACTTACTTTGACTCGTATACACAATTGTTTGATCGTGATTTTGACAATATTTTTGTGATTTTTTACCCAAAAACCCATGTCTATCATGATATAATTGTGATTATATTGTTTCATCTACTGATTCACAATAGACCGTTGGATTTGTGATATACCATCACTTATCTGTAATATATTGCCACTATTTTCAACTATGTTTTGCACAATTAGGGATCCGTTAACACTTCTTTCTCCTTCCTAACAACCTTAGCAACCTCCATAACTTTGTCCTCTTTCACAAACTTCTTGTTCTTCTTGGACAAATCTGCCATACCACTTCTTCATCACATCCTCTTCAGTCACCTCTTCTCGTCCCTTCCACTGCCCGTTCCCCTGTTCACTTTCATTTCCTCGACAGTGACAATGAGCTCTTTTCCTTCCGTCTTTGGAGACTCCTTAATCCTATGAGTTTTATTGATTCTTGTGAGGCCTCTATGTTTGACTTGCTTGGGACGGCCATTTGGAAGTCTACCATCCTTTCCATACCTCACCACCCTTCACTTTCCCTCCGTAGCAAACGTCATAATACATGCCCTATGAACCAATGGTTTGATGTTGACTGCAAAGTTTTTCATCACTCTGTCCGTTCTGCTTTCGAGGCTCACTCCCCTAATTATGCTTATCTTCGGTTGTCTTACCTTCATCTTCTTTGCCACAAGCAATGATCTTTTACCGCTTCCCAGTGTAAATCCCTTTGCTCCACGTTGATCTGTAATCCCCAGCGTTTTTGGCAAACTCTTTTCCCCTGATGTACCCCTCCATCTTCCATCCTTGACTTTCGCTCCCTAACCACCCACACCATGGCACTTAATAACATTCTCGAATAGCCTTCTATTCATCCCATTTCGCCTCCTTTTTGTCACCTGTACACCCCCTCTTACATTTATGAGGCCATCAGATCCATGAGATGCAGCAAAGTGGAGGATGATGAGGGGTTCTAGGCTAAACTCTTCAAGTTTGGTGCCTCCATTCTAGGCCCCTATCTCTCTATACTATTTAATAGGGTGGTTTGTACTGGGTTTCCGATTTCTTGGTCCAAGCATCAGATTTATCCAATCCATAAGACCGATCCTGCATCTGATCTTGGGAATTACAGGACTATTATGATCGGGTACACATTGTCCAAACTATATGCTACAGCACTCAATGCTATGTTTTCTAGAGAGCTTGATAAGAAAGGTTGTAGAGCTAGAGGGCAGGTTGGTTTCCGAGCTGACTACCAGACTATGGATCACATTTTCACTTACGAGCTATTATTGATGAGGCTAGACACAGATCAAAGAAAGTTTACTGCTACTTTGTTGATTTTCACAAGGCTTTTGATTATGTTCCTAGGATGGCTTTATTTCAAAGGCTTCAGGAGATTGGGATTTCAGATATGTTACTAACGGCTATCATGAGATTATACGAAATAGTTGTGGGTAGATTCAAAACTCCTGATGGTTTCTCAATCCCAATCCATAGCACCATTGGGGTTAAACAAGGCTGCCCTCTATCTACCACTTTGTTCAGTTTGTATATTGATGAGCTTGAGGACTTCCTTTCGAAGTCTTCGCTCCCAAGTGATGGTTGCTATTTACACCAGGTTTTGATCTCTATTCTTCTTTTCGTGGATGATGTGGTTCTTCTTGCTTCTTCTCCAGAGAGTTTACAAAAGCTTCTAGATGGTTTGGCTTCCTTTTATGCTTGGAGACAGCTAGCGGTTAACCTGGGTAAGACCGCAAAGATTGTGGAGAAGGAGGCAGGTGCTTATTACATGTAGCATACACACGTTATATAGGCAGCTGAATGGAACACGGATTGCATAATAAGTTGTTTGAATGACTGGAAGTGCCCTAGACCATTATTTCTGCGAGGGTCCTTTATCTTCCATCTCATCTGCCATTATAGAGTAGGGCAATCCCCTGCAGCGAAGCTGGTTATGATCTTTAACTGCTTAAAGACTTCTTCATTTTTTTTCCAAGGGCACGAGATTGAGATCACTTCTTATATGTATATGGGAGTTTAAGTTTTTTGGGCCTCGCTTTAGTATGAGACCGGCGATATAGTCCAGAGTAAGTAAGGGTATGGGTTCTCTTGCTATGCTTGAAAAGCAGTGCTTCAGACACCATTTCCAAGATACCTCGTCCAAGTTATCCCTCTTGGACTCCCTTGTTCAGCCGACAATTCTTTTATGGCTCAGTGGTTTGGGGGCCTTCTCTCCTTAGTTTTGACTGGGCCTCGATCAAGCAGGTTCAAACATTGCTTCTACAGCACATCATTTAATGTCACAAATTTACTCCTCACAGTATCATTCTTGCTGAGTTTGGTGCTGATCCCTTTAGTCTTGCGGCTATATTTGATCTAATTTAGTTCCTTCATCGTCTGTGTGGTTTTGCGGATTTGGTTGGTGAGCGTGATAGATATTCCTACCCGGCATATTGTTCTTTTGTTGCTATTGCACATTCCAATACTAGCTCTCATGCTCATTGTTGGTATGCACAGGCTTCTTCTCTGTTGAGCTCGATTGGGATTGGCATTGATCGTCTCCCTCCTTGTCAGTTCTCTTTGAATGCCCCTGCTCATCTCCTCCCATCTAGACATGAGTTAAATGAGCATGTCAGATTGGATATTTACAGACAGTATATTATTACTACTTGGACTAATCCTCATGGTGGCTTACATCTGAGGATGGCCTTCTATGCGAAGCACTTTCTGAAGATCAGTGATGGGATTATTGTCCATCCTAGTTAGCTTTCTCGACAATGGAGTCATGCTCTCTGTATCTCTCTCAAGTCTTTTAGAGTTGGTTCTCACCGTCTTCATGCTCAAAATGACCATCATATTCACAGAGGAGAACAGATATGTAAGTTGTGTACTTCAGCTGAGGTTGAGACGGAGACTCACTTTATTTTCCGATGCCCTATCTTTTATGAGATCAAAGGGAGATTTTATTGTTTGTTCCGAGACTTCTTCTCTTGCAACTTTCTTCTGTTATTATGACCAGCGGTGTCTTGCACTCTATCTTCAGGAGGCACTCTACTCCGTGATGGTACTCTACAGTCACTACTTCCTCATTGGCATAACTCTGATCAACCTATTATTGCCTTTTCTGCACCCTTATCACCTTTGTGAGGTGTGAAAAGGCCGGCTAGTTCTATCAGTGGTCATTCTAGATCTGTCAAATCTCGCCATGGTTTCTTGTGTTAGCAACACTCCTCCACAAGTTCATAGAGACAATTCAGGGCTCCTGTCCACTCATAGTCTTATCCTTCGATGACTGATTTCTTTTTGCCAAGGAAGGACTCCTAGTCTTTTTCTTGTCCTCTCTCTTCTTATTTCTTGTTGTTCTGTGTTGTTCGCTTTTCTCAAACACCATTTGGTTTTCTAGCTGTTGTCAGTTCTTTGGTTGTAAACTCTCAGTCCCATAGACCTTTTGTGGTCTTTTGTTGGACATTAATAATTTTATCTTATCTTATCTACGAACTTTTACAGTGTTTCAAAAATTATTACATTCATAGCATACAACATTGCAATTTCTTGGAGAAGCAAAATAATTTATATTCCTGAATCTGAAATGATTTCCTGCAAACATTCTATAAGTGTCTATTTCTCCTGCGCTCCTGCGTGAGGCTCTCCTATTTACTCTTTTCAAATTTTCAGTTTTGTGGCCACGTTGTTTGCATAAGTTTCAAAATTTATAAAATATTTCCATGAGGAGAGGGGCCATGGGAGATTCAGATTAGTGTTTGCAAAATACAATAGAGATTAGGCTTAATGAAATATGCATGAATCCCTGAAGCAAAACTGTAAACCCAAATCTGAGCCTGGACTTGAACCCAAACTGGTAATGTTATTCCCATGAGTATAAACAATAAACCGAGGAAGAAGAATGAAGATTGTGAGGGGTGCTATTGCTTTTGGGTCTCCTAGATTTAACCATACAGTAAACAAGCCATTACCAGCACTAGTTTATTTTTATTTTTTAGCATTTTATAAACAGTATATTGTTTGATTTGCACCTCTTTTTAATCTAGTTTCTTTTTAACATCTTATTTATTTTGTGTAGAATGTTAGGTTGGGGAAGATATCCATTGTGGAAATATTGTGAACATGTTCCTGTGAGTAAAGGTACAGGTGGAACAACTAAAATCAAATGTAAACATTGTCCAAAAGAATGGCAAGGAACTTACACAAGGGTGAAGGCTCATTTCCTTAGCATACCTGGAAAAGATGCTGAGCCTTGTGAAAATGAGGCAATATGGAATGTCCCTCCTTGGTATATCTTGTGATATCAGGACAAATACTTTATTTCCTTAAATGAGTAATTTGTCTAGTCTTTACAATTGCACTATGCAATGGAGATTATGTACAATTTTCCTTCCTACTCTGTCTTATATTTTAAGCACTACTAATCCCCTTAATATTATATAAGAATTCTTTTTTCTTAATATGTGATATTTGGTATTGATTATCTGTTGTGCCCTCCACCCGAATATGATAAGAGGTCGATTAATTATTGGTATGATCAAGATCAAGCTACTTTCCAAGTTTTGGATAAGTATTATAACACCAAATAGCTTATATCAATTCTGATTGCATACACCCAGATTGGTATTCTATAGTAAGATATTATTCTCTTTATGCAAAATGACTGGAATGAAATAATGACCAATATTGTTACTAAAAGTGCTATCTGGAAATGTATTGTAATTCATATATACTCTGACTATCCCCATTTCCTCAGTCTATGTTACTGTACGGATATTTAGAGCCAACATGTTCGAGTATCCTAGATAAATTGCGCTGCCAGATAATGGAGAGTGGAAATGAGTCCTCCCAGTATATTCAACAATTGGGCGGGTAGTGTGGATTCCTACTTATCTCCGCATGTGAAGTCCTTCTTTGTCCTTGGAATGATGGTTATCTGCCCTCACACTGATTCTGTCTGAGTATTGTGCACCGCGTTGGGTGACGGTCTATTCGTTATGTTTCAATTTGTCTATGATGTCTTCCTTCTAGATTATTAACGTGATGAAAGGTACTTGCAATTGGCTCCTTGTCTGACTTAGCGATTCTCCCTTCTCCACTTATCGGCAGGGTCTACGTATCTGTTTAATGCAAATCTGGGTTGTGTTGCTTTCTCTGTCCTAGCTGTCGATGATACAGTTCCTTAGCGTTTTTCTTCCGTGGCTATGATCTGGATGACATTACTCCCGTATCTTATCACAATTGACGCCTTTCAATATGCCAGTCCACGTTAATGGTGTTTGAATTGTCTGTTGTATCTTCCCTACTGGATGTGTTCCAGTCCGATGCCTTCCTTCTCCCGTGGTATAGATTATATATCTTATAACCTAAACGGTAGCATTTCTTGGTTGTGTAAGGGATGCGTCCCAATGCCAATAAAAGATCACGTCTCTCCATGAATAGAAAATGGGAAATTCATTCGTTGATCATTCCCTATTGTTATCAATTGTATAATCTTCACTAAATCATAAATCTCTTACCACTGTATGTATGTAAATTGGATTTATTTAACCGATCATTATACGATATATCAGAGTGTATAATGTTTCAATATATGATAATCCTTTAGGTATTAGATCTTGGGTTGCCTTTTATTAAATTAATTTTTGTTCTATTATTAATGATTTTAGTATAAGTATTTGTTCATCCATAATGTAAATGAATTAGTGTTATACATTATCATTTTTATATGCTAATATTGTTTTGGCAACGTATTATTAATAATAGTTGGTCACAAAAATATTTTATTTGTTATTTAGTTACTAATATATTATTATATTATTATTATTTATTAATCATTTAGATATTATATTTATTTAAATATTTTGTCATTAATTTGACCTCTGAGATTTGAGGATATCACACAATATGTCTTGATGAGAGAATATATCTAAATATTAGCTCCTCTCATGCTTCAATAGGAAGGACACCTACTAGTACCACGGTTTCAATCTCTGAATAGGGATGCAATAGATACAAATGCATCTTCTAGTAGAGGTGTGGCAGCACAACATTCACAGACGCACAAGAGACCACACATTGGCAGCTCAAACCCCATTGAAAGACTTTTTGATATGCAAGGTCGAGAAGTACTTGATGCAGCAATTGCACAGTTCTTTTATGCAAATGGAATACCATTTAAGGCTGCCAATTCACCTACCTTTATAGAGATGGTCCAAGCTATCAATAATGGACCAGGAGGGTGTAAGCCACCAAGGCATGACAAGCTCAGCACTACTCTAATCAATAAAGAAAAACTTTGATTAGAACAACAAACATACCATTGAAAAGAGTGTGGGCTTCTGAAGGTTGCAGTCATAGTTCCAAAAATCGCCATGAAATCGCCGAAATCGCCGAAATCGCGATAAGATTCATGGCTCCCGATTTTTTTGGAATCGGAAATCGCTGGTGGCGATTTTTTCGCATGAATCGCCTGAATCGCCAAAATCGGCGATTCATGGAAAAAATCGCCAGAATCGCCATCGGGTATCGCCAGAAATCGGCCGCGGCAGCAAGGATAGAAAGTTCAATTTTTAAAAAAAAACACATGTTTTATTTGCTTTCTAAGTTGACTTTCCTCTTTGTTATAACCCTAAAGAGCCTTCTATTTGCTTAGTATGAGTAGAAGAGAGGAAGAGTGAGAGAGAAGAAGAGAAAAGAGAATCCATAGGTTTCCAACCGGCAAGAAGGAAGAGCACCAAAGAGATCAGAAGTCCATTTGGGGAGGCCATAAATTGCATTGGGAGCATTAAGGAGTCAATATCAACACTCCTCAACTCATTTGCAAGAGGTAAGTGTTGGTTTTTTTTTTGCATGTTAGTGTAGTATGCATTTTTTGTTAAATTTTTTTAGTGTTCATTTGCAAATCTTGAATGTTTTTTATTTTTAGTTTTAACTTTTACTAAATTGTAAACTAGGGTTTGTTGTTTTGTAGTTTTTGTTTATTAGTTGCAAACTTTGATTTTTTACATGAATTTTTTTATTGCAGCAGCCCTTTGCTTTCATTTTCCAATTTCCACAATGGGTAAAAAAGATGAATGCTGGAAATATAATGAAGAGTTTCCTGGGAGAACCAAATATCAAACAAAATGTATATTTTGCAAAGAAAAAATAAATTCGGGAGGTATCTATAGATTGAAATACCACATTGCTGGCATACCTGGCCATGATGTCACAGTTTGTACTCAACAAACCGCTGAGGCAAAACGCTCTTGTTTAGTGGCATTAGAAAAAATTGAACAAGACAAGTTGACTAAGAAAATGCAACTTGAAGGGTTAAGAGGTATTGGCTCCCGTGCTCCCACATCCGCAACCGCATCTACATCTGCAAGTGCATCTGCATCAGCTTCCGCATCCGTAGGTTGTGTTGGGGAGGGTTCTTCTAGGCCTCCTTTTCATCCTAGTGCTAGTGCTCATGTGAGTGTTAGTGGTAGTCGGTCTCATACTGAGACAGAGTCCAACACCAACCTATTGCGGCCTAGAGTGCGGAAAAGCAGAATGGATAGTTACTTTGTGCCCCGCACTACTCCTGGATCCCAACCCACGCTTGAGGGCATGGGTTTGAACAAGGAGATTCATGATGCTGCCAGAAAAGAGATTTGCAAATTCTGGTACTTTTGCAACATTCCATTTATTGCAGCCAGGTAATTGATTCTTTTTTCTTTGTTATCTTCAAAGTTAAAGTTAAAAGTAAAAGTAAAACTTTAATTATATCTACTTGTTTTATGATTTTAGTTTTTGACATCTAAATTTCTAATCAATATCATTATCTATTTGTGACAGGACTCCTTATTGGCAGAACATGATAGATGCAGTTGCCATTTGTGGTCCGGGGTTTAAAGCCCCAACTGAGGCTGAGTTGAGCGGATACCTCCTGGAGGAAATGGTTGAGGATATGAGGCATGAGCTTGAGGACAACCGAAAGGAGTGGATCGAAAAGGGTTGCACAATCATGACTGATGGTTGGACAGATAGGAGGGGAAGAACACTCCTCAATTTTCTTGTATCCTGTGGAGGTGATTGATCATTCTACTTTCCTACATACATAATTTTGAATCGTGATTGACTATTTCAAATTTTGATTTGTTGATTGCTAATAGTAATTATAATTCGTTGTTTTGTTACTTGTAGGATATACCATGTTCCTCAAATCCATTGATGCTTCTGCTCATGTAAAAAACGCCACATACTTATGTGAGGTTATTGAGGAAGTTATAGCAGAGGTGGGGGAACAACATGTGGTGCAAGTGGTGATGGATAATGCAGCAAGTTATGTTGCTGCAGGTAAACTTTTAACTTTTTAAGTTTTGAAAATAAATTTATTTGAATTTTGAACTTTTTCTAATTCTAACTTAGAATTTCTAAGTTTCCTAAGTTCTAAGTTCTAACATGTTTGAAATTTGAATTTCTAATTATCTTAAAATTGTTGTAGGCAAACTTTTGATGGAGAGGCACCCCACCATATTTTGGTCCCCTTGTGCAGCACACTGCCTTGACCTCATGTTGGAGGAAATTGGCAAACTTGAGTGGGTCAAGTCATGTGTGGAAAGGGCAAAAAACATATGTAAGTTTATTTATAATCATTCATTTGTCCTTAGCACAATGAGGAAGTACACAGGAGACAAAGAGTTAGCTCGTCCAGGGATCACGAGGTTTGCCTCGAATTTCATCACCTTGCAGTCTTTGTTGACATCAAGGGATGATTTGAGGAGCATGTTTGTTGGGCGAGAGTGGATTTCATCTTCCTATGCTACGACCACTGCAGGGATAGATGTGGTGGATTGCATATTTGATGATGATGGTTTTTGGAAACCTGCTAGAGCAATACTTAAGGTAATTTTATTGCAATTTAACATTTAATATTTTACAGTTTACTATGCTAATTGTTTAATGATTTAGTTTTACCTTATATTATTGAATTATTCTATGTTTAAGTTTTGACTCAAATTTTTGTTTTACTTTATATGTAGGCCACTGAGCCTCTTGTATCTCTCCTACGAACTGCTGATGGGGAGAAGCCCTCTATGGGCTACATATATGAGGGCATGGATAGGGCCAAGGAGGCCATTAAAGCTCAGTATGCAGGAGTGCAGGAGAAGTATGCCCCTATTTGGGACATCATTGATAGGAGATGGCAGAATCAGCTCCACAGACCCATCCATGCAGCAGCTTACTTTTTGAATTCGGCATTTCGTTTCCGTCCTGACTTCAAGGCGGATGAGGAGGTTCTCACCGGATTATATACAGTGATCCAGAGGTTGAGTACTGATGAGGATAGCAGTGCTGCAATTATTGAGCTTGATAAGTTCAATAATAAAGAAGGGCCACTTTTCTCTAGCAGGGTAGCCATAGATGCTCGGGAAACAATACAGCCAGGTAAAAATTAAATAATATATTCAATGTTCATGAATCTAGATTCTAAACTTAAAGTTGATTATGTAATTTTAGAGTTAACTTGTAATTTGTAATTTGTAAATGAGACTAATTATTTTTATTTTCCCTTATTTCAGATAGATGGTGGCAAATGTTTGGGGCCACAACCCCAAAACTTCAAAAAATTGCCATTCGTATTCTGAGTCAGCCAAGCAGCGCTTCTGGATGTGAGCGCAGTTGGTCCATGTTCGAGCACATCCACTCGAAGAGGAGAAATAGGTTGACAGTGCAGAGGTTGAATGATCTTGTCTTCGTTCATTACAACCTCCGTCTTAGGATCAGACAGATTTTGGGCACTGACTCCTCTCCGATCATTCTGGAGGAGATTGATCCAGAATCAGAGTGGCTCACAGAGGTTGTAGATCCAGTCTTCACTGAGGAAGACCGTGCGTGGATTGACCAGGTGGATATAGAGGCTGAGGCAGCTAGAGCACGTTCTTCAGGCATTGGTAGACGCACACGTGCACGCACAGACACAGGCCCTAGCGACATTCGTGAGCCCATCTTATATGCGGGAGATATGGCTCGACAGTCCTCTAGGACCTACATTAGACGCCTTGCTACTAGGCAGACTGGATACTCAGAGGCTGAGGCTGAGGCTGTAGCCGAGCTTGAGGATGATGTTGAGGATGATGATGACTATGAGCCTAAGGCTTGAGCTGGAGCCTTGTTTTTATATTTTGTTTACAGATATTGATACTGAATCATTGATAGACATATGTTTCAAAGTTTCAAACTTTCATGGATCTTCATCTTAGATTCTTACATAAATTTATGATTTGATGTCTTATGGATCATCTTACATACATTCTATGATTTAAATCATTATGATCATTTGATTTCTATTTACTTCAGCTAGCCTACAATTTACATTTTAGAATCTTAGATAACATAGTTACGTATGTGATGGATTTTATGTTTCATGTTTATGTATGTTAAGTTTTAACTTCTATTTGATGATGTTATAGTGTGCTTAAGTTATATTCAATAAAGGGTGCATGAAATAAGTTTTAAATTGTTAAAATCTTTAAATTTAACGGGTTTTTTCAAATTTGCCGATTCATCGCCGATTCATTGCCGATTCATTGCCGATTCACGATTCGATTCGACCTTGCCGATTCCGATCCGATTCCGATTCACGTTTCTTTGGTTGCAGTATTGTGATGGAAGGGTGAACAGATACTAGGAATCGTCCCCTACTCAATGTCATGGTAACATCTAGCAAAGGGCCTTATTTTCTGAAGGTAATTGATTGTACTGGACAAGAAAAGATTGCTGATTATCTTCATAACCAGTTATGTGACAGCATTGAGGTTGGAGCATCACATGTGATGCAAATTATAACTGATGCTGCCCCTGTTTGTAAAGCAGCAGGTTTAATGGTGCAAAAGAAGTACAAGCATATTTTTTTGAAACCATGTTGTGTGCATTCACTGAATAATGTACTAAAAGATATTGGCAAATTCTAGTAGATTTTAGATCTCATAGAAAAGGACAGAAAAATTCAGATGTTCATATGTAACCATCACTATACACAAGCAATTTACCGGACATATGCCAAAGTGAACTTTTGAAACCAGTTGATACAAGGTTTGCATCTTATTTATTTCTTCTTGACCACCTTTTTGAAGTCAAGGGACCATTGTGTTCCATCGTTGCTAGTGATGCATGGGATACTTGGAGACAGTCTTCAACGAATACTGCACTTGACGTGAGACGTTTGGTTCCTGATGATCACTTTTGGGCTGACGTTAGATTTGTTGTGGCATTTATTAGGCCCATTTGTGAGGTGATTAAATTTGCAGACTCAAATAGGCCATATTTGAGGGACATTACGAGGAAATGGATTTTATGTCTGAAAGAATCAAGACAATAACAGATGTTAGAGATCCTTCTTTATATCCTTTGATAGAAGAAAAAATACATGGAAGATGGAATAAACTGAACACACCCCTTCATTGTGCAACATTTGCCTTAAAATCCTAAATGGCATAATACAGCAGAGACCAAGAAGAGGGCACCACATAAGGATAGAGAGGTAATGAAGGGGTTTTGTGCTGCAATAAAAATATTTATGGTCGAGGTGATGAGGCTTTGGTTATAAGGAGTCAATGGAATAAGCTTCACATGGCCAATGTGATTTTGCTTCAGTGGACGCTTTAAATGATATGCAAGCAAAAAAAGACCCTATAGGATGGTGGTGGAACCATGGAGGTTATACTCCTAAGTTGCAATCATTTGCAATAAGATTGTTGTCACAAGTGGCTAGTTCTTGAGCTAGTAAGAGAAATTGAAGTACTTAAGGTTTTATTCATTCATTAAAGAGGAATCGATTGGGGTCAAAGAAAGCAGAGAACCTGGTATACATTCATAGCATACTTCGCCTTCTTTCTCGTGTTGATCCTGCATATATGGAGGGTCCTTCAGCAAAATGGCACCAAATTGTAATGAGGGAGTTGCTGCAAAGATGGAGGAAGAAGCGGTTGAACCAGATGGCCTTAATGAATTGCCCCCTGTTCTACTACCATCAGAGGAACTTGAGTTGGAGAGTGTTGATTTTCTGGATAGCAAGATAATTGAAGACTTCAAGATGGATGATCATAGCCTAATGGAGTAGATAGCTACTAGATAGATTCTGATTTTTATTTGCAGTTCAGTTTTTTGTTTGCATATCAGCGATTCAGCATAAAACTATATCTTTTTGAATTCCAAATTTCAATATGTAATATATCTAATGATATCTTCAGTAATACTAATTATTATTCTGATACAATGATCATATGCAATATTTAGAAATCAGATATATCTATGACATATGAAATGTATTTTTAACTTTTTTGAAATGTGCAAACTTCTAATGTTGAATGTTCATATTTATAACTTTTCATTGTTCTTGTTTTCAAAGCACTATGCTATTTATGAATCTACGGTACTTCTTAGGAATATTCAAAAATATATTTTTTAAAAATTAGATGTCTCCAAAAGTACTCCCGTCTCCTTTTTGAAAAACAGTCGTACTGGTACCAGTACCAGAGACCTCAAAGTCTCCCCATCTCCCAGTAACCCTGATTATTATGATCATATATTATAATTATCATCTGATATATGTTAAAGAAGTAACTAATGTGAATTAAGATATTAACCAGGGACATGTCTCAGGTAGACACATGTCCCTACATGAACTCTTGTTCATATGGGGACATCTCTCTACAGGAGACATGCCTCTTTATATCATATACATATTCATTAAAAGAGTAACTTGAATGATACAAAAATCAATAAGTGTTATTACAAGTTAAAGCAAAAATATGACATACCATCTCAAGTGGAAAGCATTACATTATGCATCTAGGAAACAGAAATTAAAATTAAAATTTCCTAAATCTAAATCTAATCAAAACTTAACATGGTATCACAGCAAGTTCAATCTTGTTATCTGTTGAGCTATCATAGTGGTGTTGTCATAATCCATACAAGATTGATTGAGCTACTGCAGATTATAGTTGTCCATGTAAAGTGAAGTTTATTCCTTCATAGTATGAAGTTCTGAGCGCATGTTAAGTAAACTTTTTTCTTTTTGCACCACGTATAGCATTGTCTATGAAATTGCTTCTTTGTGCGAAGATTTTGGAGAAGAGAAGATGGGTTCAAATTAAGTATTGTAAATATGTTCTTGGGCCCGATCCTTTATGTGCCGAGACACAAGAATATCGTTGAAATTATTCGAGCCATATAAATGTATATTGGTGGAAGGTTCTGATTGATTATGCATACCGAAGTTAACTTTTAAAGGTTAAACATTCTTATGAAGTCTGAAAATGAGGGAAAATTACATTAAAAAATAAAATATATCATCGATTTCTATAGTGGGCTTGTCAAATAATAATGGGCCTTGAAACTCCTTGTGAATGACGTTATGCTTATAGCGAAAACATTATATTTCAAACCAAATGTTTGTTCATATGAAGCTTTGAAAATTAATGCTCGATGACATATTCATGATGGGTAGTGTTGAATTAATAGTAGCTTCGGTCAGATATAGATATGTTAATTAATTTGGAAAAACAATCATCCCACTCATATCTAATCAAAACAAATATATGATCTTATTGAAGATAGATAATCATCTATATTAGATCGTAATGGATCCAAGTATATTGTAGATCTGCACTTGCAGATTCCAGTACCAATCATTGTCATTTTTATGTTCCTCTTGCTCAGATCGAGTTATGATCAAATGCTTGACTAAATCAGATCGAAGTCTATTTATTCCTTATTGCAGATCAGTGACATGTCATATATCTTGATTAAATGCTAACTATTGTAATCCTGATTAGAATAAGGGTTTTGTTTGGAAACAAATAGTTGCATTCAAAAAGACATGTTCATGAATGGACATGTCTCCAAAAAATGGAGACATGTCCACTCATGGACATTCCTTTCATCTCTTGCATATACTCAAATCAATCGGCCAAAAAGAGCATCGGAATCAATTAATGCTCTGCCCTTTGGAGTTTGGTGACCATAAAAATCAGATCCAGAATTACTAATTAATATTCAGTATTTATCAATATTGAATTGTCACTTGCATACACTTTTGCCAAAGATCAAATTCTGATTACCACCTGCATATAAAGTACAGAAATTAGTAAGACTCAGTAGACAATTATTCTACGGATCAATTATAGTGGAACTTGATCAGACATTGCAGGGAAAGAACTGCATTACAAATCACATATTCTTTCTTTTGCTTGAGTGAATGTACTTGGAGCTGAAATGATTCTTAGAAGGATGCCTGTTTAGAGATGTCATGTCCTCTTCCTATGCATTTGAACGCAGTTATTTTGGAATTTGTCTCTGCAATGATCTATTGTTGGCTGTGTAGTATATGTGATCTTAGAGTATGATGTGAACCCATAATTTATGTAGCTTCCCAATCTGTGACGAAGCATCCACAAAAACATGTTCTTCAAGTATTGGATTCTGAATATACAAGATCAATGACAGAGGAAGTTGCATAAGTTAGGTGTATTGCAGAATGACAAGGAATGGTGATTAATGGAATGCATATGACTTCCATCTTTAGTGTTGAGCTCACACAACAGAGATGGATGATTCATTGGTTCTCTATAGACGTGGATCCCTGCACAGGAGATCTGAGGTTCCTTGATCACTGTGTGATTGGAGCAATGGGAATTGATTTGCCAAACACAATAGTGGTGAGAGTTGACTGTGACTGCATTTTCAACTTCATGTTCCTAGCTGAGCTATGACTGCACATCCAAGGTGATCTTGATCATGTCGCATGATTGTCTTCTGGTAGTAGAGCAGGACAGTGGGATGGTTGTCTTCAAGTTTGCGAGAGAAAGGTCAGCCTATGCAGCTTGTGGGGGCACATTATACTATATTAATGACCATTTTCTACGGGCTTATGAATTTGCAAAGTCTGTCAGCAAGTAGAAAACATTATATCTCAAATTGTTTCTGTTGTGCAGTGTCAAGAAGAGCAACTTATGGGACACATGGGTGTTGTGCTTTATAAATAATTGGGAGAAGAATATCCATAAGTTTGAGGATCCATCTTGGGCATATTGAAATCTGTACAGATCTTATGAGCAGAATTGCTGACAGGGGAGGTGAATTTGAACCTGCTCAAGAATGGATGAGAACTTGCTTTGAACTTCTTGAGATGTTGAAAGCGCATAAGAAGGTATTCAAAGGGAAACAATGAATACATTTGCATACATTGCAAAGCCAATTGAGCCACATGACATTCTTGCTACTTTGTTGAATTAGTTAAACGTCTAGGAACGTTAGAAGCATATCTGTATAACAATAGCTATTTCTATGGTGGCAATGACTTGTTCTCCATTTACTACTCTGCCAACTCTCATGAATGAATATCAGGTGTAAGCATTAAATGTTTTAAATAGTGTTTTCATTTCTTTCGAATATATAGGGGAGATGAGCAATGACTAAATATATGCAGTGACACTGTTTCTTGAAGATATACCAATGAAACGAGATCTTGTGCACACAAAAACAACATATGTGAGAAGGGTATGCTTTCATGATAGTGGGAGTAGCTAGAGGATCTACTTCAATTGACTTCTGAGGATCTTGGTCATATTTGTTCAAGTGGGAGTAGACCATGTTGAGATGACTTGTCTAGTAAGAAATTGTAGCAGTCATGCAATGGAATCCCACCTATGTAGGTTGGAAGGCCCTTATGTAGACACCTAGTTCGTGATATTCCTAGATGGATGGCTATTTGGTGAGCTTGGGATTCACCAAAAGTAATGCAATACTCCAACCTTGTATTTCATGATAGGTCAAAGCATATAGAGATCAAATATAGTTATATTAGAGATATGGTGCAAATGAATGTTGTACATTTGCACTGATGATTAGATGGTTGATATTCTTACCAAGTCCCTTGTCAGAGAGAAGTATGTGCATATTCAAGATAAGCTTGGAATTGTGGAGAATGAAACCCTTGTTGAGAGGGAGTCTCAAAATCAGTGATTTCTTAAGATGTACTATATTAATTTCTTCTCTATGAGAGAGAAGTTTGAAGTGAAATCCCTTATTCCACTCTCTTGGAGTAGCCATGGTGGATCCACCCTGTGCAAGTAGCCATGGTGTGGATGTCATGAGAGAGAATCTATGACTTTGTACTTGTGTTTATTCACCCTCATGTAGTAGCTTTGGTGAACCTCATAATGAGATAAGGACATCAAGTTGAGTGATTTTGTGATGGGCACTTGCCCACTTATTCTTTTTAGCCATGGTGGAGGTCATGTGAAAGACTCCGTGACTCAACACTTGTGTTAATTCACCCTCTAGAAGTATCTATGGTGAATGTCATTATGAGATGACGATATAGCGTCTGGTGATTCTATGATGAACACTTGTCTGTGTTTGCATTCCCATTCATGGAAGCAACCATGATGGAGCCACCCTCTAAGAGTAGCAATGAGGGACATTACTCTATAACTCATATATAAAGAAGGATTTCTCCCTAGCTAAGAGGGTGTCAATGTTGTTGTAGATATGGCCAAAGTGTGTTAATACATGATCTTGAGAACATATCATGATAGCTCATGTCTCTTACATAATATTGAGTAGTGTGCAACTACAATGAGTTATACTACTGAGATATGTCATGGTGAATGTTATGAGACGTAACATCCATGGATATGCCATGAGCAAGATATCTTCTCTGCTATACGTCATAAGATGTGATGTCAGTGCACATACCAAGAAAAGATATGGAGTGTGGTAAATATCATATAGTTGATATTCTTGGGCATACCATACTCCTAACGATACCATGAGGTGACATCTATCATGGTGGATATTATTTTTTATATCTATGTAGACCATAACTTCAAATATTACATAGAGGTAATATTCTTCCTACTCAATATAGTAGTACACTGTGTTGTTTATTTGGATAAAAATCATCCTCCCTAGCTAAGAGGGAGTATTAATGATTGTAGCTCCAATTGGATGATTCAAATCAGTGAAATCAAATGTTTGAATGGCCTATCAGCCTTAAACATTTGATACCTATCCTTACTATTGTTATCATGGAGCATTATTATTGATTATAATTATTCAATAGATATATAGCTATATATCTATAATATATATTTGTATATGTATATTATATATATGAGATATATATATATATATATTGGCATATATTATAACCATGATAATACATTGATCAAATATCATTTGTGATATCAACTAATATATATTAAAGCAATAACAAATGTGAGTTAAGCTATTAACAAGGGACATGTCTCACGTAGAGATATGTCCCTACATGAACTCTTGTTCACATGGAGACATGTCTCTACGGGAGACATGCCTCGTTATATCATATACCTATTCATTGAAAGGGTAACTTGAAAGATACAAGAATCAATTAGTGTTATTAGAAGTTAGAGCAGAGATATACCATCTCAAGTGGAAAGCATTACATTATGCATCTAGGAAACATAAATTAAAATTACAATTTCCTAAATCTAATTGATCAAAACTTAACATTACTTTCTAAGTCTCCCGATTTTATCTAGAGCACTTACTAGCTCTTCTTCAAAATCCACTTCTTCTTGTTCATTGGTATGATCTTCAAGTTCTTAATATTCATCATGTACTTCTTCTATGGCCATGAATAATATTTCTTCACTCAAAGACTCTTCATCACAAGCATCAGACAAACTGTTTTGTTCCTTTTGACTATAGACTACATTTGGAATTCTGAAACTTTTTCTCTTTTCCCTAATACTTTTTGTTGCATTTAGGCTCCTGTTCATAGTCGGTGTCATCATTTTTTTGCATATGGACACTTAGCTGCAAAATGTCCTACCTTACCACATCCAAAGCACTTGAAGTGCAGTTTGCCTTTATATTTATCTATACCCTTCTCAATTAGAACTTTCACTTGATACATACTCCTTTTCTTTTCCTTTCTTCGAAGCTTTGAAGGCTGCCTCCTTTTTGGCTGAAATGTCATAGTTTGTTCTCATCTCACGGGCTGTTAGAACGCTGCGAAGCTCATCAACAATCAATTTATCAAGTGCCTTCATCTCTTCAACTACTAAAATTTTTGCATCAAAGCGCACATGAAGAGACCTTAAAATTTTCTGAGCTATCGTTTAGTCCTCAATCTTTTCTCCTAATCATCTACTTGCAGAAAATAAGCAGCAATATTTTCTTCTTCCTACATCCGAAGACTTTCAAAATGTCTGCTATGAATCTTAAGTTTTGCCTTCTTAACCTTGTCATCTCCTTTCTATGTTTTGTTTACCGTACAGGGTAAATGGTTTATTAATGCATTTAGACAATAGACAAGAACATGTATCATAGAAGTATTCCTTTTATTATTCGCATGTATACAGAAGATACTACAATATTCGATGTGATTTATTACAATGATGATCCCAAAGTCCCTTCCAGACGGTGTACATATACTTTCTCGAAGGGGTGACTCAATCGTCACGCACCCATTCAGATACTATTCTACCCATCAGCTACAATATATAATTTACTGACAACATCATCCCCCCCAAAAAGTAAAGTCGTCTTCGGACAACAATTACAAAATATCCGAGACAGATTAACAAAATAGAATACATTAACTGTGACTAACTATAACAGGATAGATCTTTTTCCGTCACATCACATTCACATTTCTCTCGTGCCTGCACCAAACTGGTCTCAAAAACATGACATATCTGTAGCCTCTGCTAATACAATACTATCACCTTAGCTAATCTAACCTTGATAGCCACCTGTGTTTCCTTCTCTACTTCCAATGCATGGGTACGCTGAACCAAGTGTCGCTCTACTGCCTCCAACTAAATGATCAGCTCCTCTCGAGCTCTCTATGCATCCACCAAGATAGCCTCACGCCAAACACCTACTCCGAGTGCCTCAAAGCGTAGCACCCCTTTTGAAAGGCTTCTCAAGTGCCCTTTCCACTTTTGGCATACAAACAGTCCACGCCTACAACAGCTCCAAGTCTCATCAACTAGTCACACTTCCCATGACATTGGGTCATACGGTGTTCTTAAAGAGTCATATAGTGTTCTTCAAGAGTCATACGATGTTCAAGAGCCATACAGTATTCTTGCTTTACTCTCCTAAAAGGTCGTACAAATTGAATTGTTGTGTGTTGTTTCGCCCTTTATTTAATTGTCATACGCCCGTACGGTGTTCCATGTTCTCTAAGTCCGTACAGTATACGTTAGATATGCTCACACACCTCCTTTATTTTCTTTCTATCCTTTGTTTATCTCATTCCCATTTGCTTTTTATTCTAACACTATTTCTCATTTCTTCGTTAATGCACTTTTTCTTCCACTGCTCACCTTGGGTCCCTACTAATGGAGCCTTATTTTGGGGAAAAAAAAATTTGGCCTCCATTCAAGATATGAGGTTGGAGACTTGATGAAGTATTGTGGCTTGACAAACATATTCATTACTATCACCGGATGTTTATCATTCGTCCTAATTCAATGGCTCAGTTCTTTACAAATATTCTACTAACAAGCAGAGTGGGCTATCATTAATATGGTTTCAGAGCATCCATTAAACCAGCAAAGGAAGAGATGGTAATGAGCAGCATAGATATAGTAATCTTCTCAAAATATCAAAAGTAGCACAAATCAGTTATGTTCAGACTAATGGAGATGGCACAAAAAATCAGCATTTGGCAGAAAAAGTCATTTGTTTTATTCCATCACAATACATTTTTTTGCATCATCAATTGGAGCTTGGTCATTCAATTGCCTGTGCTTCATACCCCTACACAGATCCTTGTATTGGAGGTATTCTGACCTATGGAGCTTCAACAATGATCCACCCTCACATGGTTGGAGTACAACAGGCTCGTATGCTCCTGCAACTTGAAACAGAAGAAGAGCCCGTGTATGTCAATGCAAAACAATATTATGGAATCCTACGTCACAAACAATCACGTGCCAAGGCAGGAGTCAGAAAATAAAGTTCTGACATCGAGAAAGCCATATCTACATCAATCTCGTCATCTTCATGCAAATGAGAAGAGCAAGGGGATGTGGAGGCTGTTTTCTCAACACAAAAAAGCAAGAGAGTTTGAACCTTCTGAAGATTTATCCCCTTCAAATACTAATGAATTTCATGAATCATGCGAAATGGGGATTTTGGTTGAAAAGCGCACAGGATTTATTCTTATCGAGCCTATTTAAATTTAAAAGATGGAATGATTAGATGCTAGTGCTCAACGGATTCTTTGTGCCCAGACCGATTAGGAAGGAGGATTTATTTCTTCTAGTTGATATCTCATGATTTGTGTGTTTGCTTGCAGGTTCAAGATATGTGTCGGAAGGCAAATCAGGCATGATGAGAAGGCACCAAGGTTCAAAACATATGCTCGTGAGGAGAGACCAATGATGATTCTGGCGCCAGTCAAGAAAACGTCTGCTCCAAGTTGTATCATGCTGGCTTTGAGGAAGAATGATTGTCTACAACGCGAATGATCTTCAGGAGGAGTGCGCGCGGAAGGATCAGTTGGAGGTGGTGCTAACGGGATGTTCAATTATGCGCAAACATCAAAGAAATCTAAACACGCATCATAAGCTGACGGTGAATGCAAAGGATGCAGGTGCTAGCTGATGATGATATATAAAGAAGGATAATTGAATCAGCCATTGCATTTGATTTTATTTGAAATCAAATTAAAGTTATAACGTTGGTTAGGTATTGTTATGAAAGGGTGCAAAGTTTGGAAAACAAACCGATGCCCCTTAATGGCTCTATAAATATATGATGTAAAACTCAGCAAGATACGATTCAAGATATTTATTTTTTTAAGTTTTGCACATTCTGAAGCTCATAAGTTATTAGATTCATCTTATGGAAGAGATTGGAGTCAAACTAAGCTCCTACATACTGAGGGTGTTGGACATATATTTCAATTATTGTGAGAAATTGTGTTGGATAGAGCGTCAAAATATTGGATGTCTTCAACATGACTTTCTTGCAGTAAAATCAGAAAGAGTTTCATTTACATTTGAGTTAAATATTATAGTTCATCTTTTGTGAATCATTTTATTTCTTATAAATAATTCATTATCACGATAAGCAAGTCAAATTGTTCTCTATTATTTGAACTTGATCAATACAAATACAATAAAATAAAATCGTTTCCATATTTGTACATATCTTCTCCTTTTATATAAATTGTTGTACGGCTCGTGATTTGGTGCTTTGTGTCGTACACCATACGATGTTTTAGCTTAGTCTCTTCCCGTACGGTCGTACGGTAGTGGCTTGTTTGCTTTCGGACTCCCAAGGTTGTATGGTGGTTGCTACAATATTCTTTTAACATTATATCTCCAGAAAGGCCGTGTTTTTCTTGACTTATTCCTTATTACGTTTATCAACTTAAAAATAAAAATACAAGATTTCATTTTACACTTATTTTACATATATACATTATTTTTTGTCATTCTATTCTATCAGTTGTTCGTCGGTGGAGGAGATGCATTATTTCTTTCTTGGTAGATTTTCAACTTCGACCCATCATTCATTGCGTACTTCAACCCATTCACTGCATCGGCCACTTCCTTTCCGTCTAGCGTCCATAATTTTATTGCTCTGTTATCGCCCACTTCGTGGAATTTATATGGCCCAACCCACTTCATTTTAAATCTACCTAGTCTGATCTCATTATGCCTCTTATACTTGAAAACTAATTGTTCCAATTGAAATCTGTTCAACTTCAAGTGCTTGTCATGCCATGCCTTATGCCTGTTCTGTATAACCTTCATGGCCCATTGTGCCTGCAATCGTCGCTCATCAAGTTTATTTAAATTATACCATCCCTCCCTCAAACTTTCCATATCTCCAAGCTTGTTTTCGATCGTAATCTTCGAACTTGGTACCATGAAATTCGTCAGCTACCACTCCTTGCCGTCAATAATTGTATTCTTGATTTTAGAACCTGCACTTCATAGTACTGCAATTTTTATTAAGCCCTTCCTCTTTGTTTCCTGTGCAGACCGTACAATGTGTTTTCCTTGCTGTCGGCACCTTTCTACTATATCCGTGGTGCGATGTAACATTTTCTTTCTGCATAGTTCGTTCATCATGTACTGTACAGTGGAATCTTTCCTTTCGCTGGGTTCATACAGTATGTTCTTCCCTTCAGCTTCAGCCATAACCGCCTTTCCTTCTTACGCTTCTCTAGATTCCTTTGGACATTCCTTTTCCTCTCCTTTCTCACCTTCGTCGACTCAACATTTTACAACTCGAAAAGAGCTCATAATCCTCCACTTGCCAGTGAAATAGACCGTCTACCGAATCCAGATCATCGTCCTTCAATCCACCTTCTAAACGTAGGACTCCTTCCTCATCTGGTTTCATTTGCTTCTTACCTTCGTCCTCTCCTTCTGAATCGGATGATTCGGCTTCTTCTCCCACCATTTGTGTATGTAAATCAATAATAAATCTCCATCGTTTGCTCTCAATTGATAGTGTATTCTTTTTCCAATCATGTTTAACCTTTGCTTGTACGAGCCACCCTCATCCAAGAATGGCATCATATCCCCTTCTTTTTAGTAGGATGACTACAAAGTCGAGTAGGAACAGCCGTGTTCCAATAGTTACTGGTTGTGCCATCAGGATCCCTAGAGGCTTAATGCCATCTTGGTCTACAATTAGCAATTGGAACGTGGGTGGCCACAACGTCAGCTATCCCAACTTCTTCCAGGTATCTTCCAATAGGACATTTACCCCTGAACCTCCGTCCACAATTGTGTTTGAGAGGATCATTCCCAATATACCCATTTCTACAACCGCTAGATGCCTTCCTAGTGTGAGGGCTAGTAGCATTGGGTCTATTGCGCTTGTTCCACTTCCCTTCTCCTTCCTAGGTTCTTCTGGAAGTTTAGCAACCGGAGCCATGTTTGTGAGTGTCGTTCGTAGTTGGGGCATTGTGAGGAGTTTGTAATATCCGCCTTATGATGTTTCATTCTGCGTAGTTCCTCATTGAGGTACCTGCAGTGTCCCCCTTCTCTGCCTATGATTTCTCTGTCTGCATCCCCTTCTCAATTTCTGCCCGTGCTTCTTCCAATCTCTTCTTTTCTTCCGTCGAGTCTCAATACAGCTTTCCCTGTTTACGTGTAATTGGCAAGACTTCCTCTTCATCCGTTCCTGATTCGATACTGATCAAATTCACTCCTGATTTCAATTTCAGGCACTTGGCATCTTCATGGTCTCCAAGACCACACCATCTGCATAACAACTTCAGTGTGTTCGTAGTTGTACAGTTTCCTGCAAAATGGCCCCACGAGTTGCATGCCCGACATTGAAACATCGGTCAGCCATTCGCATCATACTGAATTCGACTGCGACCCCCATTATTATTGTTATTATTGTTGTTGTTGGTGTTGTTGTTTTGTCCCCTTCTATTGTTTCTATACCCACCCGAGGTGGCACCGTCATTATTTGTGTTTTCGTTCCATCCTGACGTGGATGCTTCCTATGTCAGGAGTACTTGTTGATGCCCTCTTTTTTTCATATTGAATGGGCATTCCTTTGTGGAATGTCCCGCGATTTGGTAGATATCATAGAACTGATTCTTCGAACAGGATCCCTTAGTGTGACCTTCTGTCTTGCATTCTGTGCACCATAGCTCATTTTTTTTGGTCTGGCTATTCCCTTTCTGCATATTCTTAAACTCTTTCATCATCCTGATCATATCCTTCTGGAGGGCTCGAACCTTCTTACTGCCATTTTCATCACTACTGCTATCCTCAGAAGAGGATTCATCCAAGTCGGGTGATCTGCTTTTCTTCTTTTTTGTCTTCTATTCACTCTCTAAGTCCACTCGATTGTATGCTTCAGTGTACGACAATGGCGGTCCAATCTTCATTTTCCTTTTTAACTCTGGTCATAGTCCCTCTATGAACCATCTCTGTTTCATCCTGTCTAATAGCTTACTTTCTATTTTATTTACTAATTCTTTTAGCTTTCTAGCATATACACGAACTGTTTCATTTCTTCCTTGTTTTGTGGTATAGATTTTTGCTACTATCTTGTTGTCATCTCGTATCTGTTGAAACTCTGTAATAAATTCCTTCTTTATGTTTTCCCGTGTGGTTAGCTTTGCCGGATCAGTGTCTGAAAACCAATCAATTGCTACACCTCGTAAGGTGGTTAGAAATTGCCTTGCCCATTTGCCGTGGTCACTTTCTCCATTTGTTGTCCAATCGTTCCAGAAGTTTTACAGTGTCTAATTGGGTCAGCCGTGCCATCCCCATCTAACTTTGGTAACTTTTCCTTTGGACCAGCCATCAGTACCCTTTCTTTCTTTTGTTGTGCGTGGTTGTCGGTATCAGCATTGTTTTGTACTTTCATACCACTCTGAACACCTGCGTTACGGTTACCTACATTCTTGAGTGGTGTGAAGGCTTCCTCAAGGACTTGGTTGTTTTGACCAAACTGTATTTGCTTGTCAGGTGTATTAGGGATGAAAAGTTCACCCCACGCTCATGTTCCTCGAACACTCTGAGCCGCGCTGGTCCTTTCCCTTCCGTCCGAATTCCCCCTTGGCGTATACTAGTTTGCCAATTCTTCCTTTGTTCCTTCGATCACCCTTCGCCTTTCTCGGGCTTCTTCTATCAACCTCTACCTTGATCGACTTGGTGATTGCACTCTGTTCATCAGTGCTCTCGTGGTACCATGGTCACCTCCTGTGACACCACTGTCGTACCCTTCGGCGAGTTGTTGGAGTCTATGCCTCTGGTCACTTTGTTGTGTGTGGTTTAATATTTCCTGTGCCACACTTATGCTATCATCTTCTGGATTCTTCTTTCTATCTTTATTCAATGTGTTCGACATTCATAGGACCCGGTCCTTATAGGCAACGGCGCCAAATGTTTACCATACAGGGTAAACAATTTATTAATGAATTCAGACAATAGACAAGAACATGTAACACAGAAGTATTTCCTTTATTATTCGCATGTATACAGAAGATACTAAATATTCGATATGATTTATTACAATGATGATCCCAAAGTCCCTTTCGGACGGTGTACATATACTTTCCCGAAGGGGTGACTCAATCATCACGTGCCCATTCGGATACTATTCTACCTATTGGCTACAATATAAAATTTACCGACAACATGTTTTTTGAAGTTTGTCTCAAATCTCATGAGCTGAATCTCAATGCATAACTTTCATAAATTTTATCTCTGATAATACAAATAAGATTGTATTCATAACTTTTTTATTACTTTCAAAAGCCTTATTTCCATCAGCATTCATTGGAGGAGTTGCAAGAATTGTGTAATCAATCTCCAAACATCAAAACCAAGAGACATTATAGAAGTACACATCTGAATCCTCCAGAATGTGTAGTTGGAGCCATCAAATAAGAGTGCTCTATTCGTAGCAAGACCTCCATGAGAACCCATCTATGCAATCAAGATTAACCTCCAACCATTTAAGCTCTTTTTCTAAAGAAACCCCACTCTAATACCAACTAAAGGCCACACAAAAAATACTGAAGGGGGAATGAATTAGTATTCCAAATTTTTACACTTTTAAATGAATGCAAACATAAAAGAGCAACCATCAAAAGCTCAAACACAAAATTTCTTGTAGAAACCCCTTTAGGGTAAGAAAGCATTGTATAAAATTGTTTTCATTAACAAAAATGGGCACCAACCCAATTTACAAAAGCAAGTATCAACTCCAATCAGCTTTGGCACCAACCTTAGTTTGAGCACCAATTCAAATGTAGAACTTGATACCAATTTTCAAAAAAATCTCGGCACTTTACACAGCACCCCTTTTTATTAGCAAAAACAGGAAAATTGATAATGCCCTGCAAGTATCATGAATCACTTCTTTCACAAGAAATTGCTCCAGCACACAACTCTCAACTGCAATGAAATACACGACTGGAGCCGTTTGATCAACTTTTGTCTTATATACTCAACTACATAACTCAGCATCTATATAAGTGCATAATCACGCCCCAATATATATTTCTTCCAGCATGGAATGAATATTTGTTTAATACAAATACTTCTCTCCATATAGTCACCTGACTTCATGAATTTCTCACCACATGGCTTTTGCACAGTTACAAATATATTTCAAATTTGTCATAACCCACACACTAGAAGAATCACCTGTCAGAGATGTGTCAGTAACATAGTCGCATCAACCTGTTTTGAAAAGGCACATTCAACTGAAAGGTATTGCACAATATATTCCTTGAACACCACCCAGTAGCTATATGCCCATTTATGCTCAATAACACAATAACTCTTCAATCTCTAACGTTACACTGCCCAGTCAGTAATAGTAGCCAACGCACCTTTCTTCCATTTCACAATTTGAATTTTTGCTCACATCAAAACAAAAACTCATTTTTTAAGGCTCAACTCAGTCATATATTTGACTAATCCATTCAACTTTCACTCTACAAACATGCTATATCTGCCTACAAATGTATCATCCCGCAACAAATATAATCTGCTATTTCACAGAAAACAACTCCCTGATTAGTCGATTCAACTTCATACAATTAAAATGCTGCACAATTACATAGTTACATGGCCCAGCTAAAACAGTAATCACTGCACGACTCCAATTTAATAATTAAGAGCCACCCAGTAATTGATATTAACACAGATGAAAGAATCATTTTAAATTTTTAAGACCAAGTATTGAACCAATAAAGTATTAAGCCACTCAACTCAGAATCATTACAAGAAAGCGGTCCGTTATTAAATTAAGTCTTTCCACCTCAAATAGCCAAGCTTTAATACAAATAAACATGTGGCCATATATCACATGAGTTGGTTTTTAATATGAGATAAGGTGTCACCTTTTCAATCCCACAAACTTGGAGCACTAACATTTCACTCCAAAAGTCATCACACCGTAAATAAAGAATGATTCCCCTTATTTGATTAAACCATGAACCTAAAATATTCAATTGGTGACATGGCAGATGATATGGCGATGAAGTAGATAAGTAGGCAGCTCGAGGAGACAATCAACTAGCTCAAGCACCTCAAACTCCTCAAACAGGCAACCAGGCAGCTCAAACCAAGCCTCTATTACTTAAGTAATCCTCTGAAGTTCATACAACCTTAATCGTCAACCTTTGACATCAATGACAACATATTCAACAATATCTATGACAAACATTAGACATAAAATATAAAAGGAAAAATACATGAGGAATAAATCAGTATAGTTTTCAAAGAATATGTAAAAACAACAAATATTTTCAAATGCTCAATGAATGTGTTGAGTATTTACCAAACAAGTGCCAAGTCCATTTTTTTAACTATGTATTGCAAAGCCTTGTACAAAGCTTGGTAGAGTCAATGATGATGATGATGAGACTCCTATGCATCATATTAAAGTTCTAAACCAAACAATGACCTTGATTTAAATCCTTTTGATGAAGATTAAAGACAATTAAAACAATTTGTATTTATTTCAAATTTTTCATTTGCATCATTCTAGACCTATATGATATATGACATAACATTTATTATGTGCACACACATACACAGCTGTACCCAAATGTAATTAACCCAAGAAAAATAAATTCTCACTCCCGGCATACCAAAACCCTACTACCCATACTCAATCCCATACCAGAACCAACAACTTGGTGAAAATGCTAGTAAATTGAAATATAAACCTTTAATTCTCTTGCTCTGTGATTATTCTATTATTGTTCACAAACAGGGGGAAGCTATAATATATGTTGGTTTAAATATATGCTTCACCTTGTTATGTATCACCTCTCCTCATCAACACATCTTTATTACCTTTCACTTCTCTTATAATCCAGCCTAGAAAGGCCTCAGACGAACCAACCTTATCTGTGGTACCTAAGATAGATTTTTTTAAGTCCCTTTAACGGTTTAACCATTTGTTGCAAAAGTTTATATGTGCTGGTATCATTCCTAGTGTTTGCCAGTGTTGCAATATTTCATCCCAAGATAGCAGGGGTAAGATAAATCTTTAACCATCAAATCAACAACTTCTCCATTGGTCACAGCCAGTTCTGAAGGCTCGTTTATGCTGGTGAACTTGATTTACTCTATGGTTCAGCCAATCAATTTCTTGTTTTTTTGGTAGAGTTTTGTTTGATGTCTCTTCTTAGAACTAGAAGCTATTTTTTGGTATTTTAAAAATGTAATTGTGGACTACATGCATTTGTTCCATCGCTTCTTGGTTCCATTGAGGCATAGTCATCTACCTATTGTCATTCTCATGATATTGAAACACCACTAATAAGATACAAAGGTTGTTGGGGAGAATTGATTATGGTAATTTCAAGTTCAGGCATGCCCCTCAGTATCTCTTCATTCATCACAAACCCTCAAAAGATTAGCTTCTCTAATACAGTCTACAAGGGTCTTCATTAACTTGCTCAATGTATTTGTTTATTTCTTTCTTGTAGTAGAAATATACCTCATACAGCAGAGCTATGTACGAAGTTATCATGTTTTATGAATAGCAATGTACTAGTATACCTTCCCAAGAAGATTGGCATCTCTCAGATATCAACTTTTGTCTTTAAATATGCCAGCAATGCTTGGTATGATTTTTGGAAGAATTTTTCTTCCCGCCTCTTCATTTATATCTGTAACATTGGCGAGATCGACAAGTTCCTTTTCTAGAACAGAATGAGCATCTGAAAACGCCTGCTAGGAAAAAATGATATCACAACAAATGATTAGTTGCTGACAGCTTACATTTCCTGTAGCATCATCTTTCTTTTACAAAACATTAATCAAAACCAATATGTCATTTTAAAATTTGATCATATCTGCTACATTGATTAAACAGTAATAAGAGTACATAAGATCCAATAATATTAAGAATAAGATAAAGTCTGATTCTAAATTTAAAGGTGCTTTACTCAGATTTCCAGGCTGATGTTTGAAGTTGTCAAAAAGCTCTAAAAATGCTGTAGATTACAAACCTTAATGCACTGATGTATACGAAAACAGTTACGCCCAACATTGTTTGCTTGATGTGGAGGATCATGTATAGGATCATCAATATGCAGTGGATCGATACTGACATAAATTGAAAAAATATCAACAAATATTAGATCACTTACACATTACATTGATAATTTTGGCAACCTATAATTATTGATCCAAATGCTGTCAATGTCAACACATGAAGTGAATGGAAAATTTTCAGATAATAGAAAGAAACAAAGGACAATGTTTGGCCTTATTATTTGACAAATAAGTAAATTTAACCTAGCTTTTCTTTACCTCTGACCACGATCTCTATTCACATACATGCCACTCCCATATATTGATACACGCATTTGGCGTGGATCAAATACACATCTGAAAATAAACAAAGATTTTATTGCCCCCCATGCATAAAATGAAACAAAGCAGACCAGTCTTTAATGGGAAATAAATTTCAACAACATTACAGCTTACCCAAAAAAGTATAGAAAATCCATAAACAAGCTCCCAAGGTTCTGCACAAGAAAAAATAAACAAATATCCTCTCTAACAATTTGTGAAGCAAAGGATAAAATCGTACATGAATCAACCACATACAAGAAACATAAAAAAGCTCTCCTAGCCCATGTACTAAATGCTAACAGCTACCACTACAACTAAATCTCTTTCCGATTTTTTTTAAGTATGCGAAAGCAAATTAAGCATGATATGCAACTGAAATTGTGAATCACTTCAGAAATCAAGCAGTTAGGCAATGTGTAATTGCACCAAACTGATCACATGTACATGCCATTTGAAAAGGCCCGTGTGGATGGATAACTAAGAAGAATAACTATTTTCTACATAAAGAAAAAGAAACCATATGCAACTCATACCCTAAGAGTCAAGACATCTAGAATAACCATAAATAAGAAAATAAATAGTTCCTGTGAGAGTTCGACATATATAATAACAAATGCTCTTAGTAGATGAGTTAAGGTATGCATGTCCCCCATATAAACTATACAACAAGGAGGAGCTTGTGTTAGATGTGTAATATACTATGCACGTTTTCCACCCCTTACAGATGGATTTTACAGCCCACGGTTGTAAGCACGTTATATTGTAATACTTCTTAACAACCTTCTATACCGATACGTCTAAAAAAAATTGTGAATCAATTAGACAAAAGCAAATGTGAGAAGTATATCCTTTCGGTATGAATGGTTGAGTTAATATAACTAGTATTGATTTTGTTCGGCTTTTTCCTAAAAGGCATTCCCTGGGTGAAATCTATTGTTATATTGTATATATCGTTATTTTTTTGTTCT
Source organism: Cupressus sempervirens (assembly GCA_028749045.1). Classification (NCBI taxonomy): domain Eukaryota; kingdom Viridiplantae; phylum Streptophyta; class Pinopsida; order Cupressales; family Cupressaceae; genus Cupressus; species Cupressus sempervirens. The sequence continues at coordinate 533,261,200 of CM053789.1, forward strand.
TAACCTTCAGTTTCCATTGCTACTCATTGTATAGGTTTGTGAGTATTTTTCATCTTCATGGATAGAATTGTTCTTTCTTCAAGAACAAGTAGATTATAACTTAAAACTACCAATCCCCCTACAAGCACAAGTATCCATCTATAGATCTACAGATTACCCTAAGAGCATATTGAATGTTACATAGACTCAATGCTCAGATCCATAGGTTGCCATAGATATTACATCACAAAATCAAAAGAATAAGTTCAGGAAAATTCGATATGGGCAAAGTGAGAAGCCACCATGTCCACAAGGGATATCTCATACAACATGGATGGACAGCTAAGTCCAGACATAAATAAAAATCTGATAATGTTAATAGTTAATCCTGAAGAAAGAATTTGGTATTGATTCCTGACTGATAGCAACAGTATTGCAAGGCAAAATAGTTTTTCATAAATGGAATGGGAAAAACTGAGTCAAACACATCAATTTCTATAGCCCTGCATATGAGCATTAATCAAACTAGAATTTCAACAAGATAGATGGAAAACTAACAAAATTTATGGTGCACTTATTGAACCAGTTACATGGTCAATTTGAGAATTTCAGTAAAATCATAGAAAGTCTAATACACAGAAGCTCGTGTAGAAGAGCAAATGTCAAATGTCAAATCAACACTATATTTACTCTATAAATATTGAACATGCAATATTTTGGAATCGTTATTAGTTCCATATCCAATTCCTTTCCATACCTGGTTTATTGCTCGACCAGCGTGGTGTTCATGTTGAATAAACCTTGTGATTAACAAGACCTGATGGCACAGAATGATAACCACAATCAAGTAATCTGTTTTGACATTGAAATTGAGAATCCTAAAAGCTCTTGAAAATATCTATATATAAGAAAATTCCATAAAATACAGATCCATGACAATATATAACTTACAGATATGTTAGTAAGTTTAAAAGGATCTTTTCTGTTCATACTAAATAAAGATTCACTTCTGTCTGGCAAGCAAAGCCCAGACATCAAAGGTAAGCTCTTCTATGGAAAGCACATTGACTTACCAACTCTCATGTCATACTGAATAGTACAAAAGTTTAAAACCCATTTACAATGAAACTTTCGAGATGGCTTGTCAACTAAAGAAAGCTACGCCCCTGAAGTGATATTTAAGCTTACGGGATGCTTATTTTATCAGTTCAAAAAGTCTAAATAATGGGATAACTTGAATTGATAAAGCACCATGTCATAAAAGAAAAAAGTGATAACAATGACGAGCAATGAAGCCCCTAACATGTCAGGGAAAACTCCAAAATGAAAACTCAAACTGACACCTCTATTTTCAATGTAAAATAAAATGTCAATGAGACTTTAAGTTGATGCAAAAATATAACTCCAGTCAGGAGTTCCAATGTTTAACACCCCTATATTTCCTCTATGAAACACAAATATTATGTTACAATGCAGCTCAAGAGTAGCTAAAGGCATTGATTATCATCACTCTTAATATGATAAAAACTTAAAAATCCAAAAATGACTCATGCTTGATCCTAGAACCCATATGAAAATGTTTGTTTTATGCAACCACAACACTCATATAACCCACCAACTTATAGAATGGTGATACAGTAATCCTTGTGCTGAGCCAAGCATAAGCCCAAGAATCACAAAAACATATACTAAAAAAAACAATACAGCTCAAAAGATGGCCGATATCAAACTGATATTAGAATAATAATATAATGTTTCTAATGGTCATTTTTAGTAGGTTTAGTTTTATTAGTTTGTTTGCTTTTTTGTACTCAGTTAACATTTGTTTCATTTAGAAACATAATCTTGTATTTCTCTACTTGAGGAGATCGAATCTCCATTGTTTAATATTGAAATATCAAACTACCACATTTATAACATGGTATCTGTAATATCCCAGTCAGATATTTTCCCCAAATTTATTCTGAAATAATTTTCAGAAAACAACATATATCTTTTGCAAATAAACCCAACAGAATAAAGCAGCAATGAATCAGTAATGCTCATTAAAAGATCTCAAAATATGTTATTGCATTATACATCAACAATACAATAACTAGATATCAAAAATCCTATCTTAAATACAGTTACACAATCAGATTGAAGAGAAACAACAAAATGCACCTGTAGTCTCAGATGTGAATTCTGATGTAAATCAACCACAGATGATGAATTGCGCTATGTCCAATCCACCTAGAAAATCTTGAAGTTTTCCATCCTCATCAAGAGATAAATGGTCCCCTCAAATGCGTTGATACTGTAATGTCCCCTTTTTGGGACATTACGAATTCTGACTTATGAGAGTTCAAAGAAAATTAATAAATAGGTCAATTTAATATTATAAAGGGAATTTGAAAAAGACGAAAGGACAGGAGAAGGAAACTAAAGAGTCACTATTCGAGCATAAACGAAGGACGAGGAGTTCATTTTCAGCATGCTTAAATATGAGATTGATTTTCTGGTTTCTCTTTGGAGAACTTTGGGAAGCTGCTAGCTTTCTCTTGTTAAAGCTTGAGGACGGAAACCTTCAGGATTTTCTAGTTGGTTGTAGACAGAGGACAGAAACCTTCAAGATTTTCTAGTTGGATGTAGACTAAGGATGGAAATCTTCAAGATTTCTAGGTGGATTGGAGATAGCCCGATTCATCATCTGTGGTGGATTCACATCAAAATTCACATCTTAGACTACAGGTGCATTTTAAAAGGGAGAGGAAGACTACTGCAAAAGGGACCCCATCAAGATAAGTTAAGATAATGATATTAATGTCCAACAAAAGACCAAGAAGAGGTCTATGGGACTGAAAGATTACAACAAAGGCAGAGCAGAACCCAGCAGGAGCACACAAAGGTGTCCGAAGAAAAGCAACAACAACAAACAAAAACAAGCAACAGATCGCAGAGACCGGGAAAGCACTAGGAGGCTTTTTTGGGCGAAAAGAAATCTGTCATAGAATGATACATGTGTCGATGCGTATAGGTACTGCACTGTCTTCGACCCGTCCCAGAGGAGTATCGCTGGTGTAAATAAGCAGAACGAGATCTAACGCATCTCGAAAGCTCACTAGGCCGAATAGAGCTAGAGGGTCTTTTCACACCACGTAAGGGGGAATAGTCGTGGGAAAAAGGCAGTAATGAGTTGAGTAGAAGAGTGTCGATGTGGTAGCAGAGTCTAAATCATGCTATCCCTAAGCATAGTGGCTTCCCGAAGATACAGTGCAAGGCATCTCTAATCATAATGGCTGAAGAAATTATAGAGAGAGAAGCACTCTCTGAACAAACAAAAGTACCTCCCTCTGATCTCATAATAAATAGGGCATCGAAAAAGAAAGTGAGCCTCATTCTCCACCTCCCTTGTGGTACAAAACAAACAGGTCCGCTCCTCCCTGTCAATATGATGATTCGACTGAGCCTGAAGACAGTGAGAACCAACTCTGAAAGAACCTAAAGAGATCCGTAGGGCATGAGACCAACGTCGTGAGAGATAGCTAGGTCGGGCAATAATCCCATTAGAGATCCCCAAGAAGTGTGTCGCATAAAAAGACATCCGTGGGCGTAACCCACCAGGAGGGTTAACCCAGGTAGCAATAATGTAACATCTATAAATATCAAGGCCAACATGCTCATTTAACTCCTACCGAGAAAGGAGAAGATGAGCAGGAGCATCCAAGGAAAACTGAAAAGGGGGGAGACGATCAATATCGATCCCAATTGAGCTCAACAAAGAGGAAGCCTGCCCATACCAACACCGCACACGAACACCAGATTCAGCAGCTGTCGTAGAAACCGAAGAACAATAAGCTAAATAGGAGTAGCGATCATGGTCCCCAGCCATATAAGCAAAACCACAAAGGTGATGAAGAAACCAAACTAAGTCAAAAATGGCTGCGAGTCTGAAAGGATGAGCACCAAACTCAGCAAGAATGATATTGTGAGGAGTAGATCTATGACATCTAATAATGCGCAGCAAGAACAAAGTCTGGACCCGCCCAATCGAGGCCCAATCCGAGCTAAGGAGAGAAGGGCCCCAAACCACAGAGCCATAAAGAACAATCGGACGAACAAGAGCATCTAGGAGACATAACTTAGACAAGGTATCCTGAAAGTGATGTCTAAAGCACGATTTCTCAAGCAAAGCAAGAGAACCCATACCCTTATTAACTCTGGGCTGAATAGCAGGTCTCATACTAAACCGCAGTCCAAAAAACATAACCCCCAATATATGTAGGATGAAGTAATCTCAATCTCCTGGCCCCAAAACATAAAGTGAAGATGAGAGGTCTTTAAACAATTAAAGACCATGATCCGAGTCTTACCCCAAGTTAACCACCAGCTGTCTCTGATCACAAAATAAAGCCAATCTATCAAGAAGTCTCTGTAACCTATCAGGAGAGGAAGCAAGGAGAACAATATCATCCGCAAAGAGAAGAATTGAGATCAGAACCTGATTAAGATAACAACCATCTCCCGGGAGCGAAGACTTGAAGAGGAAGTCCTCCAACTCATCAATATATAACCCAAATAAAGGAGAGAGAGGACACCCCTGCTTAACCCCAATGGTACTATAGATTGGATCCGAAAAGCCATCAGGAGTCCGGAATCTGCTGACCACAATCTCATATAATCTCATAGTAGAGATACGCAGCATCTCAGAAATACCAATTTCCCTAAGTCTCTCAAACAGAGCCACCCTAGGAACAGAGTTAAAAGCTTTGCGAAAATCAACAAAGCAACAGTACACCTTTTTCGATCTGTGTCTAGCCTCCTCAATAATAGCCCGTAGCGTGAAGATGTGATCCATAGTCTGATAATTTGCCCGAAAGCCAGCCTCCCCTCTAGCCCTACAACCAATCTTATCTAGCTCCACAGATAACATAGTATTAAGAGCTATAGCATATAGTTTGGCAAAAGTGTGCCCAATCATGATGGTTCTATAGTTCCCCGGATCAGAAATAGGCCCGATCTTGTGAATGGGATGAATCAAGTGCCTAGACCAAGAAATCGGAAACCCAGAGTGGATCACTCTATTAAACAGAATAGAGAGGTAAGGACCTAGAACTGAGGCCCCGAACTTGAAAAGCTTGGCCTGGAAACCTTCCTCATCAGCAGCTCTACTACACTTCATGGATCTGATAGCCTCATAGATGTGGGAAGGGGTGAAAAGGCAAGCGAAAGGAGGCGAGGGGGGGTGAATGGAAGGCTGCCCAGGAATGTCATAAAGAGCTATAGTGTGCAAAGTAAGGGAGTAAAAGTCAAGGGTGGAAGGTGGAGAAGGATGGTGGGGGAAAAGGGTACGCCAAAAGAGCTGGGGGTTACGAATCAGCTTGGAGCAAAGAGATTTACACTTTGAGGCAGTAAAGTTATGCTTCTTACTCCGAAGCAAGCGGAGATAAGACGAGTGAATACTAGCAAAGTCAGTGGAGTGAGCCTCAAAAGCAGAGCGCATAGCACGATGAATGGATTTGCAATCCGAATCGAACCACTGGTTCATGGGGCAAGTATTACGACACTTGCTGCGGAGGAGCAAGGGAGGGCGGTGAGGGATGGAAAGAGTGGCAAACTTAAGGATAGTCAACACCAGCAAGTCAAACATGGAGGTGGCCTCGCACGAGTCAGAGAATCCCGAAAGGCTAAGGAGTCTGGAAGGATGAGCGGAGAAGAGCTCACAGTCACCATCAATAAAATGGAAGCGAATAGGCAAGCAAAGGGTGATAGAACGATGATGAGGGGACATGAGCGAGGGCGCAGAAAGAGGGGAGAGGCCAAAATGAATGCTAAGGAGAGAGTGATCCGCAAGAGAAAGGCGCAAGATGGTGAAACTACGAATACCAGGGATGAAGGAGGGATAGGCAAGAACATAATCCACGACACTAGCACCACCACAATGGGGCCAACAAGTGAAGATCTCAGAACTAGGGAAGCAAGGGAGGCTGTTCAGGATCACCAAATCAAAAGACTCACAAAACTGCAACAAATGTCTACCATACTCGGATAACGGCCCAAGGGCATCCTCAGAAGATCTATGAAGCCCTAAAGAAGTAGGATCAATCTCGGTGGAGCATATGGAATCTGGGCGACGATCATAAAGCGGAGTCTGCAGTACTTTGGTTCTCGCATTGAAATCCCCGAGAATAATGATGTCCACTAAAGCAACAAACTGAGAAATAGTCTCGCAGAGATCAATAAACGGATCACCGTTATCGGTACCACGAATAGCATAGTGAGAAGCAGCTGGTGGAAAGTAGCAAGCAGCCATGTAGAGATCTCTTTGACGATAACACTTACGATCAATGCGGACCCACATAAATCTGGCAAACAAATCTGAGTGTACGATAGAAGTGCTACTGAAAATATCATTCTTAATCAAACAAGCCACACCACCCGAGCCCCGCACACCTCCCGAGATACGAACCTCCTCCCTATAAACGGATAACCACTGAAAACTTGTGACACCTAGCAGAGGACGCACAGGGCTCTCGTGAGTCTCAGATATGGCAAGAATATCAGCGAAACCCACAGCATCAAGAAGAAGACCAGGTAAGGACCATAAATATCCATTACCATACCAGCAGTTAACAAGAAGGGAGCAAGTGGGGACCTCCCTCTTGTCCAACTACTGGTGGGACCATCATTTGGCCTTGGGGACCTCCCTCTTGTCCAACTGCTGGTGGGACCATCATTTGGCCTTGGGGGCCTGCCTCTCTTCCCAACCACTTGGGGGGGAATCTCTAATAATTGCTCTCAAATTTCTGATAACTGCCCATTTACCATCCTGCCTTGCTTTAGCAACAATACCATGAGCATGTTTGAGCTCAACAACCTGTGTCTTCGTGAGATCTTCATCCAAGAAGATCTTCGAAGGAAGGGAGAACAACTTCCTCTTAGCACGGAGAGCCTAAAGCCTATCAGCAAATGAAAAGAATCTGATAAAAAGGACATCTCCATGCCCAAACCAACACTTGTCCAAAGCAATATCGGTAAGACCAAGCTGATCACAAAGGAAAGAGCGTCCCGCAGTGAGAGGATCATGAGTAGAGGAAAGTCCACGAACCCGTAGATTGAGCTCACGAACACGTCTCACTCGCTCATCCTCAATCTTACCTTGCACCATTTTATCAATACTGGCCAGAGGCTGAGAATCTGAGTTACTACAAAGAGAAGCCCATGACTTGACCTTCTATTCAGTATCTGAAATAAGGGAGGAGTGTTTAGCTGCTATGACGGATTGTTGTTCTTTGATGGCATCAAGACCCTCCAATTGAGCGATGATAGAATTGATATTGGTTTGCAAACCCGTTGTCTCCTTAGCAAAGGTATCAAAGAAACATTGAAACCGGTCCGTACTGGAGGTGGTGGCACACTTAAGTTCGAAAATGGTAATAGCAAGGGAGGAAACCTGTTCTCTCAGCTGAGCATTGTCGGATTCAAGCTTAGAAATTTTGTCACACAACCTCTGGTACGTGTTAATCTGCTGACTCTGAGTTGAGCCTGAATCAATACCATCTGCCATAACCAACCGGGGAGCAATATCACATTCAACAGAGCAGAGAGCATTCGAATAACCAGATCAGATCACGTGTGAAGAGGACACATGAACACACAAACAGAGGGCACACTAGAAGACGGGTAACAAATATGTTACAGTCGCAGTAAGAGACCAGGACCACAAATGCAGGCACAGCCATGAGAATGCAAGGATGAGAATCCGTAACAAGGGCACCAGATGTCACCAGCAACGAAGCGCGAGAAAATACGCATGCAGAACAAAACCAAACCGCGGAACAAGACAACCCAAGAACGGAAGAGGAACGGAAGAGGGCCACACCAGACGCAACAACTTGGAAAAGCACGAGAGGCAACCCTAAGCGACACCATCAACGTCGCACGCAGCTAGCTGAAAGGCCATAGTCACGAGAGACAGAGACATGGTCGCAGGAGAAAATCAGTCGCAACCGCGAGTGATGGTCACAGAAGAACACTAGTCACGACGCCCAGTCACAGTCGCGGCGCGGGAGCAGTCATGGCGCCCAGTCACACTCGCGGTATGGGAAAACATGTGATGCACTTACAAACACGAGGAGACACGATGACATATCATTCAACGCCAGCATATAGGAAGACAAACATGAAGATAAAATATATATATATAAAAGAAAGCCATTGTAGATAGAACAACTTGGCCATGGTTAAAAAAGACACGTTGACTCTGGTTGAGTGGTAACAATAACTGAAGGATGTTGTTTTACTTATGATAGAATGTGTAGCCACTCTCAATATGAATAATAAATAGAATACAATAACATCTCTGTAGAAACAGAGTAGCTTCCGAGAATACAATGACATAGAATCGAGAATATAGAAGAGCATCATACAAGTGAATGAACCAGATGCTTATCAACACAGCTATGAAGAATTTGTCTTGCCGCTACCAACACTTCAACATGAACTAAATATGCAAAGGAAATTGTCATCACTTGAAATTACACCTTCATTAAATTTGACAATAATTTAACATTTCAAGATAACAATGGAAACACTTCTAAGCTATGGGTGAACTATAGAAGAAGTGAATCTCTGGATAAGGCCGGCTCCTAGCTTTCTCACACTACAAAACTATTGATTTTCTAGGAAAAGGGGAGAAAGAAGATAGCTTAACAAGAAAGGATGAACAGCTTTCTACAGATACTTAATATCAAATGCAAAGAAAGAAAAGTCACAACTTATTATGGACCTTTTTTGCATAAATATTTCATTAACAGGTATGAATGATGCAAATACTATCAAGGAAAGATGATTTTCACAAGTTAGCATTCATAACACCTCTACAACACAAATAATAACCTGCACGAAAGGTCACTTGCAAAAAGATGAAGGTAAGTGAGATAGAAATTACAAAACAAAATGCTTTAAAAGAACATATGTATTTCTTGTTTCATCAATCACATGACATACTAAATGCAATAATGAGTACGATGAAGAACTTTGCAAATGGAATAAGCCCTGTCCAATATATCAATTTTCAATGAAAATGACTTACAAAGAAAATGATGCCAAAAAGACTAAGGATAAAAAATGACAATCACTAAGTCCTTTCAAATCACTAAAAAAGAACTGAACTAAAAATGAGTTCAACAAACACTTAAAACATCTTTCACAACCCCTTGGGTCGGATGCCAGAAAAAAGCCTAGAAAAGAGGGCCCAGAAACTTCCAAAAATAAAGTCTCAACCCTGAAAAAATATCCACTAAGTCATAACACCCCTATGACTCACTCTGAACTGTCCACGAAACACTCCAACTAACCATGAAGACTTCTCAACTGACAAGACAAGGTCAATTTTGACCTGTAGTCTCCTATATTCCCTGAACATGTCTTCAAACTAACTCATAACTCACAACATCCCAATAAATACCAAATTACAAGTCATTTTATCTTTTTAATGCATTAAAGAATGAGAAACATATTCAAATGGTTTATAAATACCATTAAATAGTTTGTTTTTACAAGGTGATAATACATTAATAGACATGACTAATAGTATTAAAACCCCCCCACATGGCAAAAATTATAAACAAAGACAGCCAAAATAAATAAAAATCCCATCCAAAATCCCCGGATTTCAAAACTTATGAAATTCGATCTGGGGGCACATTTTATCAACGTTGAGTTTCAAAACTCATCTCATTTTGTCTTTCACAAAATCTGGAGAAGCTTCCTTGGCTAGGGTTTGAGGAAAACATTGCAGCGCATTTCCATGGGTGGAGATATGTAAGACAGTTGCCAAATACTCCTATTTTTGTCTTGGTAGTTTTTTTGCATGATTTGTTACCTTGTTGCTTACGTGCCAAATCTGGAGCAGGAATGAGGTTTTTCCCTTCCTCAGCATTCATCTATTTCTTGGGCGAGTTTCTTATGGCTCATGATTGAAAGTGAGCTCATCGTGGCTATTTCTTTTTGAAGCCTGCTACTACTGTTATCTCTTTATCTGATTCATCTTCATTTGCAATGTTGATGGCTCTTTGTACTTGATATATCTTTTTCATTTGCTGGAATTTGAATGGGTTTTTAACTGTTATCATTTCCTCAGCAAGTTTGTGCACTCTGGAAACGCTATTAATGTTGGAAATTTGGTATTCGGCTGCTATAGAACTTCTAGCTGGGTAAGAATAAACCGGCCCTAACTTTGGTCGCTATTAAAATGTTCTTCTGTTTGCATTGTTGTATTTCACCCATATCCATGCGGGTTTTCTCCTTCATTTCCATGATATTTCATGGCTGTAGCTTTTGTCATTTCTAAACACATCTGGAGTTGAAATTTGATGCCATATCATTCTAGAGGGTGAATCTTACGCGATTTTGGAGGTTCTTTTGACATTTCAGGTAGTTTTTCAAAAGATTTGCTTACTATTTTAATTCCATCATCTCCTTATCACTTGAGCTTGAGTTAAAGGAAGTAGACACATTTTCCTTGACTGTTTCTGTTGTCAATGTGTTTTTCTGATCCAAGGAAAAGAATCAAAAGCCTCTTTTCCAAATTTTCTTGATGCAGATTTGTAACCTCCATATCATTTTCGCTTGCTGGAGCTTGAACAGGCTTTCTCTGACTTTACTTCTGTTTCTTTTGTTTCCTTCAGAAGTTGTTTATATCCCTCTCAAATTCGGTATGACTCATTTACAATTATGCTTCTCACGTTATGGTATTAATCATTTATTTTCAGATATATTTTCTTCAAATGAGTTTACCAAAGATTATTCTGCACAAGGAAATCTGTTAGGATTCAAACTACATGTCTGGTCTCTGCTAGATTGCTTGCTCATGGAGTTGCTTGCTTTTACTGTTTTATATTTTGCACAGATGTCCATGAGTGTATTGTTATCACCTGTAACCTTTAGTTCATCAAGTACTCCAGTCAAGAAAATATTTTCCCTCTTAGAAGGATCAATTACTTCAATATCTTCTGTGGACTAATGAGCATCATTTTCTTGACTGTCAGGAATCTCCTCAGCCATGGTTACAGCAGCAGAATCAAATGCTCTGTAAATAGCTCCTTGGAGCCTCTTTTGCCAAATTTGTGTTGAGTTTCCATCATCACATCGCAAAATCAATGTGTTAACTAACTCTGCCACCTTGTTATTAAACTGGCCTACATCACAAATTGCAAGTACATTTTCCACATTGCCAACTAATTCTTTAGGTACACTGCAAACCTGCTTTCCTCTTAGGCTTTTCCCTTTTTGCATTGTGTGAAAAAACATCCCATTTCATTGGTTGCACTTGATCTTCAAATTTCTGATTTCCTGTTTGTTACTATGAATATATTTCATTCCCAAGTTGATTCGGAACAAAGATGAATCCGTAACTGTTTGGCAAAATATTGCAGCTAACTGTAAGGTTTCAGACTGATGTAAATCTGTCCCTTAAACACTTAGAAAATACCATCCCCTTTTTCTTTACTGAATAACTTGTTGAAGCATTTGTTTATATTAAGAATAAAAGGTTTCGTACATGAAAACATCCCTTCGATATCCTTATTGTACTTTTGATCAGCTCTGATGCTCCAATCTCTTATAAGCGCGCCGGGCTCAATAACCCTTGTGGGAGCCTACGGTTATATATGCGTACTTGTTAAGAGATTGGATGCTGCACAGGAAACAAACATGTTAGGATTTTTAGATGTAAATGCATGTGTGGGGCAAGGGTTGAGCTTGTTGGTCATTGCTTAGATCATTTTGATCTAACTCATTTTTTGCATCTACAGGATCTGGAACGGGAGCATGGAAAGACAAGACAATAGAAGAGAGCATGTGGGCAACCAGCAACAAGCCAGTCATTCCAGGCAATGGTTGGCACCTATGAACCCTTTTACTTTTATGTTATTTCTTTCTGTACTTGCATTTATGTGTAAAAATCAGGTTCTAACTTATTTTTCCTTACTAGTTAGTTTCACGGCTTGTGTGAAACACTATGGACATTTAATAAATGAAATTACATTTTCGGAAAAACCATGTAGTACTTGTTTTATATGTTGCTTTTTTGGGTAATGCTTTTCGTCATAAAATGTAATCCATAATCCATAGGTATGAAATATCAAGTGTTTAGGAATAAATCATTTCAGCAGCGTGACCGTTCTTTTTGAACTGATAGGTCAAAAGGATAACAGAAACAATATGGATTTCCAAGGAAATAAGCAATTTTGAAGATCTACTGGTAATGATTATGATATAAAACTTTTTTGAATGTCATATCAAAAATACTGCTGTTATAATGCTAGAACATGCATAAAATTCGCATATGACTTTATTTTAATTAATTTAATTAAAAGTGACTACAATAAAAAAAAGTATTATTAAAAGTCACTTAAATAATTACAATTTACACTAATGAAGGGACTTCAAAATAATGTCTTTAGATTATAACATAAGAGTTATTTTATGGAGGGAATGAAATAAAATATTTCTCTCAGAATAGAGAAAAGGTTACTATAAAAGGAGGAAAAGGGGGAACTGTGAAGGCATTTCTGGAGATTATTATTTTTGAGTCCTGGAAGCTTTGCTTGAAGGTCCAGTAAAACCCTAGGGCAAAATCCCTAGATGGTTGGTGATTTGGATGAGAAGCCAAATCAGGCCCCTTGGTGGATTTCTTTCAGGATTCATAGGTGTATTACACTGTTCCGTTTTGTAGACGGCTATCCAACTAGAAATGATCATATCTCACTGGGCCTTTGATGATATTGGAGTGGGATCATGTGGGTATGTTATATGTGAATTTTATGCATGTTCTAGCATTATAACAGCAGTATTTTTGATATAACATCCAAAAAGCTTTATATCAGAATCATTTCCAATAAATCTTTGAAATTGCTTATTTCCTTGGAAATCCATATTGTTTCCTTTGCATATTTAGTTCATGTTTAAGTGTTGGTAGCAGCGAGAAAAATTCTTCATACCTGTGTTGATCAGCATCTGGTTCATTCACTTGTATGATGCTCTTCTATATTCTTGATTCTATGTCATTGTATTCTCGGAAGTTCTACAGAGATGTTATTGTATTCTATTTATTATTCATTTTGAGAGTGGCTAAACATTCTATCAGAAGCGAAACAGCATCCTTCAGTTATTGTTACCACTCAGCCAGAGTCAACGTGTCTTCTTTAACCATGGTCAAGTTGTTCTATCTACAGCGGCTTTCTTTTATATATATTTTATCTTCATCTTTGTCTTCCTATATGCTGGCATTGAATAATATGTCATCGTGTCTCCCCGTGTTTGAAGTGCATCACAAGATTAGTTGAAATATTCTTCTTGACGGGGTCCCTTTGCAGCAGTCTTCCTCTCCCAGGACCGCCTAGAGACAACCCAGGGTTGGGTCTAATTTTATGACTTACCCTTCAACTCAGGGGTTCTTCACTGTGGTTCAGAACCATTAGTGGGTGTGGAGGGTTCTTTCTCTCCTCCAATCTTGTTTCTTTTCTTGCTTTTGTTTCTATTGTTGTTGTTCTCTTTTGAACACCATTTGATGTCCCTGCTGCAATTTGGCCCCTTTGCTGTTGTACTTGGCAATCCCTTTGACCCTTTTTGGTCCCTCATTGGACATTGATAAATTTATCTTATCTTGTTGACAGTGGGTGATTATGAATCGATGCCAGAGAGGATGTATGATATCATAAACTCATTAAAGGGTCTATATCATGCATAGAGGTTGTTTCTTAATCTTCCACAATGTGTCTCTTCAGTGATGGTGGAAAATCTCATGTCGGACCTATGGAAACAAATGATGACTTATAGCACATTCATTTATTTATTTTGGTTCAAGTTGGAGGTGTATGTGCCTATGAGAGCATATTGTGTTGGGTCGTTCTCAGAATTTTTGTGATCTCTGTGTGAGCAATTTATACTGTGTTTGAAGAACCTATTTAACAACACTAGAAGTGCTCTAGCTCTGAAACAACAACTGTTACATATTAAGCGGCTAGAGGTGAATCTACTGTTTATTTCGTTATAAAAATTCCACAATTAAAGGATCAGCTCAGCGCTAGTGGAGATTCCATTGCAGACAAAGATCTGATTATGTTGGCAATAAATGGCCTTCCTCACTCTTGGGAATTCTTTGTTCATGGAATTAGTAGAAGAGTTGAACTTCCCAAGTTTGATCGGTTGAGAGTTGATTGCATTCAGGAGGAATGCAGATTAGAGGCTAGAGGTAATGGACATAAATATCACAATGAAGAAGATCATGTCCTTGTTACCCATACTTCTAAAAGGAAAGGAAAGAAAGGTAACTACAAAAGGTTCAAAGATAAGAATTTCGATTCAGCACCTGAATCAAAGAAAAAGAATAAGGATCTATCTAGCATTCAGTGCTTCAGATGTGCCAAATATGGGCATTTTTCTAGAGATTGTACTACAAGACCCAAGCATCAAATTGTTGCCACAGATGTTGAAAATGCTTCTCTTCATAGAGAGCCAAGTAATTATTCAGAGGGGTTCTTATTTATTTCTACTCTTTCTAGTAATGTTCCTACTAATAGTGTTACTTAGCTTATTGATAGTGGGGCCTCTTGCCACATTACAGTTATCGCATGCACTTCCCAATCTGAAAGAAAAATGTTCTCACTTACAATTAATCATGATGATGATGCATGCCATTCTACGAAGGTTGTTGGCTTTACATCTTTTCATTAAGATTCAGAAATTTCTCGTCATCTTAGTGATATATTATTGATAGTGGAGCCTCTCACCACATTACAGTTATTGCATGCACTTCCCCAATCTGAAAGAAAAAGGTTCTCACTTACAATTTATCATGGTGATGATGCATGCCACTCTATGAAGGTTGTTGGCTCTACATCTTTTCATTTAGATTCAGGAATTCATAGCCATCTTAATGATATATGTTTTGTTCCTAGAATGAAGAGGAATCTGATTTCTATTTCAGCATTGGAAGATAAAGGTTATCATATAGAATTTATTAAAGGCAAAGTCCTTGCAAGGAAGAAGAACACTAGCATTAAAACAGCTCATGAGATTGTTGTTCATCATGACAGCTTATAGAGACTTTGAGCTTGTATGGAAGAAGAACACTAGCATTAAGACAGCTCGTGAGATTGGTGTTCGTCATGACAACTTATTTAGACTTTCACCTTGTCCTATTCAAGCCATAGCACATGATTCAATAAGTACAAGTGAGTTGTGGAATAAAAGACTTGCTCATTTAAATTTCAGAACTTTATCATCCATGGAAAAGATGGTAGTTAGACTTACTAAAGCTGAATCAAGATAATGTGGGTGTCTGCAAAAGGTGTGCTCTAGGTAAGAACATTAACAGTCTTTTTCATAATAGTGAAAATAGAGCAAAGGATATAGAGTGGATTAATTCTGACTTATGCGGTACTATGTTTGTTTGTTTTTTTTTTTGGTGAAACTTAAATTTATATTATATAAAAACTGGTTTGAAAAAGGCTCCCAGAGAAAAAACCAGCAAGAATAACTCCATTCATCACCCAGAAAAATACAATAGAGATTAGCAGGGGTATGGCTCTGCCAAAAGTTTCAAAATGATAAATGCCCATCTGAGCATAAAACCCCCCACCTGCAATTGTACCAAAAAATCCATACAAAATATTGATCATTTGCAGATCTGAAAATCCCCCTAACTAAAGAACCTAAACTCTACGAACTAACCCATACAACAAAAATACCAATAGGCATAATAAAATACAGTCCTAAATACAAGTGTGCTCATATGTGGCTTATGGTATTATGTTACTTTTATTGATAACTTCTCTCTTAAATCATAGATTTATTTCCTAAAATCAAAAGAGTTTGATGACATGTCCAAATTCAAAGAATTTGAGCCTCTTGTAGAAATTTTGTCCAATAAGACCATAAAGGTTTTAAGGTCAGATAATGGGGTTGAAATACTTCTAATATATTTTAAAAAAATTGTACTGCAGTTGGGATTGATTTAGAGGGAGTTTTGTGTGCTTTATAATTGACAACAAAATGGTGTTGCAGAAAGGAAGAACATGTCTATTCTTGAGACAGCAACAATTATGACGAATGATCAAGGCCTTCAAACATTTTTTATGAGAAAAATGTAATGTCCCCATTTTTAGTAGGTTCCTGCAGTTGGCTTGGTCAGTTCACCATTGTGACCCCTTTGAGCTGAAAGTGAGATTTGAGGGTCTTAGCTGTGAGGTTATAGGCTTTTCAGCAGTCTATGTTGTGTTTTGGCTCCAATTGAGGGACTTACTATTTATAGTAAGTCAAACTGTTGGTTCCAATGAGCTCAGTTGAGTTGGAGAAGTTGGGTGATGCTCTTAGTTTTTATTTCAGGATTCCAATTTGGGCTCCAAGAATCTTGGAGGGAGCGTCTATTTATAGTAAGTCACCTTGTTAGGTTCATTCATAGTCTTTCATCATCAGGATCATTTTGGTGTTGTCAAATTTTGATTTTGCTGCTTCTTCAATTGTTTCCGCAAGACGGGTGAATTATTATAATTATTCATCTAAATACGCTGAGGTTGCTATTTTTGTTAGTATTGTTGGTCGGTCACCCCAATACCATAGCTTGTTGGAACCGGGATGAAAAGTTTTAAATCTTGGGAACAAGAAGCAGTGGCCTTGCATGTTAGAATATTAAGTTATGTTGCATGTCAAAATATTAAGTTATGGTGGAAAAGGTCATTTTTGGAGCCAAAAGCAATTAACAAATTATATTAATGGCATTTTATTATATTTTAATGTTGTGTAGAGAAAGCTTCTTAAGTGGAGTTCTTTTGAGAAACTAGTGCCATTTGGAGATTATAAATATGAAGACATTTGATGAGAAAAGCACCCAATTATTTGATTATCTTATCCTTCTTTGTTGTCTTTGTGACACTTCTGAATTTCTGAAATTTTGTGCCTTTGCTAAAGTATAAGGGTTTGGGATCTACAGCTGAAGTATTGTAGATTCAATTCTAATATTGCTTGGCAAATTGTGCTAAGGTATACGATTTGTCATTTCTCCTACTGTATTAACTATTGCTAAGGAGAAATTTAATTTTTCTTGCTACTGGAGGTAGTTCTAGAATTCGTGAAGGGATTCATTGGAATTGTTATATCAAATTGTGTGCTCATTAATTTGGAGTTGGTAGAGTGCCAATTTATATCTGTTGTTGGGTGTTATTTTCTATCTGCACTTTGGGAGCAACATTTTCCAAATCTGCAGTTGCATTTGTTTGCCAAAGAATTCTTTATTGCTGCTAGTCTTCATTTCAAAGGGTTTTAAGGCATGTCTTACCTGTAAGTTCATGGATTGTAACTTCTAATTTTTTTTGGTATTGTTGATTTAGATAATAGGAGATATTTTATCAACTGGGTTGTTGGTATTTTGTGAAAATACTCAGTATCTAAGTTGATATTGAAATCTGGAATTTTTCAATTGTATATTCCCTATGTAATATTTGAATATTTGAGTTTAAATTATTATTGCAAAATCTTCTAGTTTGAGGCTATATTGTTGTATTGGAATTGCACAACCTCAAGAAAAAAAAAAATCAATTCTTCAACACAAATTATTTGAGAGCCAATCAGGTTATTATGGTGTTATTAGAGCTTGCTTGCAAAATGTTTGACGAAATGTCAAACAACTGAATTATAAAAGAATTTAGTGTTTGACGAAGTTATAACCAGTTGGGGTTATTACACAAAATCTTGCAGAACAGCATTATACGTTCAAAATACTAGTTCGCATCAAATCTTAGACAATAAGACACCTAAAGAAGCATTCACAGATTCTAAACCAGATATTGGTCATCTCATGATTTTTGGATATCCAATCTACATATATGTTCCAAAAGATAAAGGACTAAGTTAGGACCTTCAGGAAAGAAAGATATTTTTGTTGGTTACAATAAATTGTCAAAAGCATACAAGATTTACATTCCAAGTCAAAAGAAAATTGAAATCAGCAGAGATGTGGCTTGCAAAAGATCTAAAGAATCTAGAATATCTTGAGCCTTCTCAAGATATGGATATTGTTGTCCTGGATTACCTTTCAAAGATTTAGAGGGAGACTATAGAGTTGAGGATTTTGCTAATCCTATAGATCCTACTAGCGATGCAAGTAATGCTTCATTTGACAAGAAGATACTTTTGTGGGCTAAGCATACTATGCAAGAGGCTGAAAACTAAGCAGCCCCACATGGCACTTTCAGAGGAAGTAAAAGACCACATAAGTTTGCAGGATATGTTGTTTTGATAAGTCATATTATAGCATCCAAGCCTTGATGTTTTGGGGCTTCAAAATAGAAGGTGTGGAAGGATGTCATAATGGTGGAGTATCAATCCATTCTCAACAATGACATTTGGGACATTGTTCCTAGGCCCAAAGGTAAATTTGTAGTTTCTTCAAAGTGGTTGTTCAAAATCAAACATGCAGCTGATGGGGGAGTTGAATATAAAGCCAAATTTGTAGCTAGAGGGATTTATCCAAATACGTATAGATTACGAGGAGGCCATTACTCCTATAGCATGATACACTTCTATCAGAACTATTGTTGTTGTTGCAGTAGTTAAAGGATGGAAACTTCATTAAATGAATGTGAAGACAGATTTCTTGAATAAGGTAATTGAAGAAGAGGTATTCATTATGCAGCCAAAGAGTCATGATTCATGAGAAGGAATCACGTGTGTAGATTGAAAAAGACCTTGTTTGGCCTAAGAAAGCTCAATGTGCATGGTATGAGAGAACTGATCATTATTTATTGAGCTTGGGCTTTCTAAAGAAAGATGCTGATCCAAATTTATATTTCAAGGTAATTGATGATAAAGCCTTAGTTTTAGTACTTTATGTCGATGATTGTTTCTCATTTGTGAAGATGGTCTCCTTGTTAAATGTAAGAAGGAATTCGCTTCTGAATTTAAGATAAGGATCTCAATCTTAAGCACTACTTCCTATAGGATTTGAAGAATGGCAAAAGACCAAACGATATTATCTCAAGTCAAGAGAAATATGCTACTGATATTTTGAAAAGATTTGGTATGTTAAACTATAAGTCCATGGCAACTCCTATGGAAGCAAATCTGAAGAAATTTACATGAGGTCACAACCAATTCAGGTTTAGTTTATCCTACTATGTATAAGGAATTTATTGGTTCGTTAATATGTTCGGTGAATACTAGGCCTAATATATGTTATGTTGTTAATCCTCTCAGTCAATTCATGTGTGAACCGAGACAGATTACCTTGTTTGGCCTAAGAAAGCTCCATGTGCATGGTTTGAGAGAACTGATCATTATTTATTGAGCTTAGGCTTTCTAAAGAATGATGCTGATCCAAATTTATATTTCAAGGTAATTGATGATAAAGCCTTAGTCTTAGAACTTTATGTCGATGATTGTTTCTAGTTTGTGAAGATGGTCTCCTTGTTAAATGTAAGAAGGAATTCGCTTCTAAATTTAAGATAAGGATCTCGATCTGAAGCACTATTTCCTATGGGATTTGAAGAATAAATCTCAATCTTAAGCACCACTTCCTATAGGATTTGAAGAATGGCAAAAGACCAAACGATATTATCTCGAGTCAAGAGAAATATGCTATTGATATTTTGAAAAGATTTGGTATGTTAAACTATAAGTCCATGACAACTCCTATGGAAGCAAATCTGAAGAAAGTTACATGAGGTCACAACCAATTCAGGTTTAGTTTATCCTCCTATGTATAAGAAATTTATTGGTTTGTTAATGTGTTTGGAGAATATTAGGCCTAATATATGTTATGTTGTTAATCCTCTTAGTCAATTCATGTGCGAACCAAGACGAATTCATCTTGTTGCAGCCAAATATATCCTAAAATTGATGTGTGTGGTACAGTGGGATATTTCTCTGAAATATTCTTCTTGTGAAGAGTTGAACTTGCAGGGTTTCTCTTATTCATACTCGGCGGGATGTGTGCCTGACAAAAAGAACACTTTAGGTTGTTTCAGACTAGGTTCAGCTATGATTTCCTAGCATAGTAAAAATCATTCGTGTTGCTCACAGTACAACAAAAAATGAATATGTTGCAGCCATAGTAACACAGGGATGCATCCCCCCCCCCTTTTTTACCCCACACACCAGAGACTTGGGGACTTCGTTCCCCCATCTCAAGCGGTGCCACCAGATTCCACCACCTCCGCCGAGGATGGGGGGTAAATCTCGGTGTTAACTATTTGCTGATTTGACTATTTATGTTCAATGTTCGATGTCCCAATTCAATGCAATGTTCAAGTATTTACTCTTTTACATCTTTATATCTTACATTGCAATACATCTCTTCATAACTAGAACTTCAAGTACCATATGTATAGTATAAACAACACCCACCCCCCCTCCTCCTTCCCCCCGCCATCCCCAAATTTGGGCCCCTCTGTCCCCCTGTCCCAGAAACTTGTCCCCCCATTCCCCCTATTGGTTCCCAAAACCACAGATTGGAAATCCAAGAGCCTGCCACTTCTCTGATAGGACTTCTCAACCAATTCTGGCCAACGAACAAGAATACTTCTTGATACCCTAGCAATTCAGGCTCCACTACACCCAAGCAGGTAAACCTTCACCTCAAATGCTGACTATCTGGTTCAAGGCTTTTCTATAGCGAATTTAAACTTCTAAATTTCTCTGGCTGGCAAGGTCCTCGAACTCAATTAAAATAAAAACTGGATGTTGAGTGTTTGAATTGAATGAATTGCAAATATTTGTAAATAATGGATTGATGTTTGCAGGAAGGAATATATAGATTTTCTGACTTCAATAATAGAAAGACCACTGCCTCTATTCCTCTGGGCAATAGAGTCAACTACAGTGAATTTTCACGTACAACTTTATAATGTTTTACATACTTTATTGCCAACAATTAAATAATCAAGATGCGACAAATCAAATACATACGCAATCTTAAACTAGTCCAGATTGAACTTTAACTCCTTTGGTAGGGAGACAAACTGGACACAAATACGGAAACAACTATATATTTCACAATATTTGTGATGATCCAATTTAAAATGCTAAATGACCATGTTCACTTATTTGACATTTAAATTGTATACAGAATTCCAAAAAATAATTACAAAGGATGATTCATCTGTAGTTTAAATCTCCATGCCTTGAATAATAAACAAAGAACATTTTATTTAATCATTAAAAATAAAATAATTGAATTTATATTACAAAGTCATATTAAACTCCTTATCTCTCCGTACAAGTAATATAAAATGCCTCTTCAAAATATGAATGTTCTTCCAAATATCTTTCTTCTTTACTTCAAATAGATTTGAATCTTATTATATATCTTTTCAAAAGGTAATACCCTTTAGAATGATGATCGTATCTTTTTAAAATATAATTCATTCCTCTTTGCTACATAATCGCACCTCCTCCATTTTAATTTTCTTAATGATAATTTTAATCATAAATCTGAGAACTTGTATTTTACCGAGCTACATGGTATGGCCCATTAAATATTAACCTTGCCGACAAATATTAATTTTATCAAAGTCCTTGTTTATTTTTCAACTCCCGTCATCCAAGAATGAATTGGTTTTATCGCTACCTCTAAATAATCACAAAATCCACCGCAAGCTTATTTAATACAATAAAAAATCATTACCATAGGCCTAATAATTGTTGTGAACTTCCAAAGGGCGATCATAGTTTGAGAAATAAATTGAAGCAGAGCTTTTTTATTAATTATTAGGCATTTGTGCATGGTTTTATCAAGGCTCTTTCAAAAATAAATATCTCGTGAGTTTAAGTCGCAAAACCTTAGATGCAAATAGCTTCTATTGTATTTTCTCTTCCACCAAATAAAATCTCCCGATGGTCCACTACAAAATATTTTAATTACTTTATATATGCGATGAGTATCATTGCCTGTGTATTTTACGGCTTTGGACATGGGTGAATTCATTTTGTAATTCAATTTCTCTCCTGGCTTTGGACGTGGGTGACTTCATTTTGTAATTCGATTTCTCTCCTGGCTTTGGAGTTCTTTGCCTTCACGTGTCACTCTATGCGGGTCTTGCATAGTCTTTGTTGGACTCTCCTCTTCTTTGACGTCAGAAGTTTTGTCTTTAGATTCACTGAGTTATGCATCTTAGGTAGATTGCTTGTCTTCAGAGCCAACACTATCCTTACATACTATCATCAATCCCTCAATGTTTGGTATTTGCATTGTCCTATTTTGTCGCTACCTCAAACACATCTCTTGTTTCATTTTTTTCTAAACCTGTCACAACTAGTTTAATCAAACCAACATTTTTCTAATATGCTACAGTTGATGTCTGTGAAGAAATAAACCTTATTTGGGTTGACATTGATCATTAATTATTGGTATGTATACTCACTCAATGCATTCTTCTCTATGAGAGAAGTTTGAGGTGCAAGCCCTTGTTAATGCATTCTTATCTCTGAGAGAAAACTAAGGTCCAAGCCCTTGTTAATGCATTCTTCTCTGTGAGAGAGGTTTGAGGTGAATGTCCCTGTTCCACCTTCTGGGAGTAGTTATGGTAGATCTACCCTCTTAGAGTAGCCATCGTGGATGTCATGTAAGAGACTCCATAACATAGTTTTGGTGTTCCTTCACCCTCTGGGAGTAGCAATGGTGAGTGTCATGCTGAGATGACAATATCATGTTGAGAAGCTTTATGATAAGGTTTTGATTGACTTGCTATTTATAGTAAGTCAATTATGGGCAATTACTATTTATAGCAATGCAACTGAGGTCCAAGGTGGGTTTGGCTTCTTTGGTGATTGACTGGGAAAACTCATGGAGCAATTGGGTAACAATTGATAGGGCAGCTAGGTATATAGTTTCCATTTTTAATAGGTCTTCACTAGAGATGCAAGAAGATAGGCTTGAGATTTCTATAGGCGATACATCTAGAAGTCTTCACTATGAATTTTTTGCATTTGGCAATCATGGTGAAGATAATCCTATGCTTAGTAGGGCAGCCACTAGTCCTATCTATAGTTATGATGATGGAATTTCTACACACGGACAAGTGGATGTGTCTATTTCATTAGAGGACAACAGCATTTAGTTCCAATTCCAAAGCTAGGGATTATGAATGTTGAGGACATGCTAACTACCTTTGATGACAATCTTACATCAATGGGTGGTAGTGGGGATAAGGGCAATACATGGTCTGATTTTCAGGGTAGAAGTCCCTTAAGTGAGCATGTTGATGATGTTGTGAATAGTGTGACTGCATATGATGCAATCATTACCACTATTAGATTTGACTCTCTTGAGGAGAGGATTGTTTTTGAAAACTGTGTTGGGGATATGAGCACTAGCAGTTTTGATTTTTACGGCAGCTATCATAGTGTTGAGCTAGTGCAGGAGGCAGCACTCTTCTCAGATGGGACAGATTGGGGCATGGAGCTACCGAGTTATGACATGTCTAATTTGAGTGTTATCGAGGAGTTAGGTGATGTAGGTTAATGCCTACTGTATTGGGTTCACAAGATGACCTTGAGTAATTTATGAAGCATCAAGCAACGGCAATTGGGTCTCAATTAGGCAATGTGGATACTTGTGTTATGCACACCTCTAATGATTTTCTTGAGGATGTTACATGCTGCAACGACACTGGTATTTCATATTAGATGCTTGGTGATAACTCATGGGAGTTATTGGATGATGATAGGTCCCAAGATTGTGGTTAACAAGGACTCCCTGATGAGGGGGAAGCAGAGACACACCAGGATTTTGACAAAATAGTGGCTTCTACTTCAATCAAATGAGGTATTTGGTAGAGGTACCTAATAGCAGTGCCACGGTTGTTGATGTGTGCAAGGATAGTAGCACACATGATGTTAGTGTTCTTGTTGTGAACAGTACAAATACAATTTCCTATCATGATGTACTTGGTAAATCAAAGACCTTAGGTATGAACCAAGGTATGCAGAGACATCATGTGACCAAGCAGCTGAAGTAGAGTGAGAGAGACATATTTTCAGCTCTTGAGCATTACAATGTTATCTGACAGATGTTAGTTCTATCTGGTTCGGGTACTCCTATGTCAAATGAGCATGGTGGAAATTGTTTTTCCCTAGCAGAGATTCATTCACTTTGAGAGACTGTTGGGATTTTTGAAGCATAATTATTTAAATTTGGTAGTTGACAAGGATTATCTTCTTGAGTGGGGTAGCACTTGCTATGAAACATTGTTATGGAAAGAGATGGAGGTGGTTGAGCTCACCCATGAGATTGAGGTGACTGTGGACTCTTTAAAGTGTACTTGATTGGCTTTCCAAGGGTCAGAGTCATGTTTGGATGAGGTTACAATAGAGTTAGAGTGTGTACAATCGACACCGGCCCCATACCTATGAAGTCCCCATTTTTGGTGAGCTCCTACAGTGGATTGAGTCATTTCATTACAGCGACCCCCATAAGCTGACAGGGTGATTTGGGAGTCCTAATTGTGGATTTACTATTTTTAGTAACTCAAATCCAAGCAGTTGCCATATTTGGTTGTACAGATGGTGGCGCTGGCAATTGGTCGTCACCTACACCAGATGGGGCTATTTATTGCAAGGTTGATATTTATTTATTATTTATTAAACAATTAAAGTATAAGGAACAAAATGACATGTACAAAGATAGAGGTGCCTACTTTTACACATTTTGCTATTACAAGAGAACCTTTTGAAACCTTCCAATTTTTATCATTAAAAGTAACTGTGCAACCCTCATCACCTAATTAACCTGCTGAAATTAAATTCCTACTCAGCCTTGGAACATGTCTCACCTCTTGTAGTAGCCAATGATTCCCATTCTGCAACTTAATCTTAATTTTTACCTTTCCAACAATCTAACAAGGTTCATTATTCCCAAATAAACAAGCCCAAAATCCCCTTAGACATAATCAAGAAAATAACCTCTATGGGGAGTAGCATGAAATGAAGCCCTTGAATCTAAAGCCCAAGAATCATCATGATCAAAACGCAGTCCAAGAAGATGTAGAGGATGTTGGCACAAGCAAAAAAGGGAAAATATCGAAATCCGTTTTTTCGTTATTTCCTATGCTCTAGTATTTTGCATTTTCGAAGGCCTCTGAGGCATTTCTGGGCTTTGGCAGTGAAAAGAAGCCGCAATGCTACACTTAAGACTTCGGACAATAAATGTAGAACTCTAGAAAATCTTTCCTCAAATTCTGACAATTCGTGGTTTCGAGCTATGATTAGAAAGTTCCAACTTCTACAAGTAGACATAAATTTTAATATAAAATTTTGTAGTTTTTATAGTTGTTAGAGTTTATTTTGTAATTAAATTAGCTTGTGGACTTTTCGTTTTCATATCCAAGGGATAATGGTGACCCTTGGGATCCATCAACTTGTATAAACTCTATTTTTTGAAATAAATGGATCACTTTTGGCTTCCAGAAACATCTACTGCTACATTTTAATTGCTTTCAATTTAGTCACAATACCGTAGGTTCTACACCAGGTATTGTAATCTGAATTCCTAATTCAAATTACATCAACACTTTCCTAGGAAAGAAGGCATCCTCTTTGGATTTACTACTTACTATTAGTTTGTGGTGATTGATCAAGAAAGTACTGTACGTACTTCATAAAAAAAATTTGGGCCCTATTTTATCAGGATTTTGGGCCGACATGTAATTATTAATTATAACCCTAAAGCGGTAAAAATACTTGTATAAAAGGGCTTAGGGTTAGGGATTGTTTTATAAGGTGATGCGAAAATTGGTTCTTGGAACGATATTGAGCTGTAAGGGATTACGAATTGTAATCAGATGGTAATCACCGGATCGTAAAAATATTGGACTTGCTATTTGGTGGACGTAGCCCAGGGTTTGGGTGAACCACTTTAAATCTTGGTGTCTTGTGTTCTTTTCTTTTCTGTATGATCTATTATTTTCTGATATTGGTTATATTTGCATGCAATTGTTATTTTTGTCTGTGATTTAATCCTAACACTTACCACATTGGCCTCCTTCTTTTTGTCTTGTTTGTCTCCTTCATTGTTCAATCGAGTCCAGCAATCTTTCTTCTTGTGCCCTGGTTTTCCACAATACCAACAATCTCTTGGTCCTCTTGATTGAGACCTCTTCCCCTTTGATTTTCCTCTTGATTTCTCACGATTTCCATAGTTGTTTCCTCTCTCAGTCATTATGCCTCTGTTTGTGTGTTCAAAACACTTCCTGATGTAGATCTACTCAAGTTTTTGCTACGAGTTTCCTCACTCACAATAACACCAATCACATCATCAAATCTTAGAGTATTAGATCCAGAAACAGAATTACTCAACTATTACCAAGCCATTCCAACTTTCAGCCAAAGAACACAAAATGAAGAGCCCTAATTTCTTCATCAAAATTAACACTTACAAAAGTTAACTGACTCGTAACCGTATTAAACTCATTTAAATGATTTGCAACACATCTACCTTCTGCCATCTTCATATTAAATAAATGCTTCATTAAAAATACCTTGTTTCAAGCGGAGGGTTTTCCATACAACCTTGCTAGGGTTTGCATCAACTCTTCTATTGTCTTAGCTCTTGTAATATTAAATGCCAACGATTGTGCTAGGCATAAATGAATACTTCCAAGTGCCTTTCTGCCCAAAATATTCCAGTCCTCTATCATAGCAGTCAGTTTCTTGGATTTTCCTTCCAATGGTCGCCATAAATCCTTCTGATAAAGATAGTCCTCCATTTGCATTTTCCATAAATAAAAATTCTGCCCATTAAACTTCTCAACCTTCAACTTACCCTCATTTGCTATTGCTCCCACTCAACCGTGAGACTTTCCTGCAAAGGATAACGGAAACAACCTGGCTCTGATACCACTTGTTAGGGTTTAAAGAGACAAAAATAACAATTACACGCAAATACGACCAATATCAAAAAATAATAATGCACATAGAAGAGAACACAAGACACAAAGATTTAACGTGGCTCAAAATCCATGGGCTATGTTAACCAAACAATGAGTTCAATATTTTTATTATCCAGTGATTACAACCTTATTACAATATGTAATCTCTTACAACTCAATATCGCCACAAGAAGCTATTATCACATCACACACTATGAAATCCCTAACCCTAAGCCATTTTGTACAAGAATTTTGTCACTTTAGGGTTACAATTAGTTACAACATGTTGGCCCAAAAATTGCTGATAAAATAGCCCCAAACCCTACCGAGGAATTATCGCTAAGTGTACAATACTTCCCCGATCAACCACCACAAACTAACATGTCCAACACAGTTTATTTTAATGTTATGAATAAATATTAATTGTTTATTTCTTATGAGTACAGGTGAATCTAGATTTGGGAATTTGGTTGCATTAATAAACAAATAGTATGTTGAAAATATAGATCAAGGTATGCATATAGAAGATGGAATATATGCATATTTGTTAAATGTACATATTTAAATTAGATATTTACTATATTGGAATAATTGGGATCATTCTCAAAGTAAGAGGGATGACATTAGTTTATAATTATCTAAGTTTTATTGGAAAGAGTTTATATTGAGTATTATATTAGTCTCTCTTATTTATATTTTCACTACGTACTATAAGAGCCATTTGCCTTGATCTTTTCCTCTGAAAATGTTCTTGCAAGAAAAGGGAGATCGAGATCAGATTCAAAGGGAGTATGACACTTCTTCAAAGGCAACTTTTGATGAGGAGCTCAAATGATTGATATTTGGAGGGAGTTTGAAAGTCCATATGTGGATGTATGATTTTAATGGGCCTACCCACTATGTGCATCATGAGGAAGTAACGACTTCCAAATGTTTATCATGTGTATTTGCAGAAGTTATTGGAAGGAGACGATCTTACAATAACTTAAATCACGATATACATTTTAATGTAATTGTTGAAACAGATCATAATAAATTATATCTTGTAAATCAACAACTCAGTGTTAGATGTCATTCACTTGACGGTCTATGAGGTGTTTGTATAGATATATGATAGGTATTTGGTGAATATCATGTGTTGATATCCCGCTTACCTTATTAAGTACTTGGTAAATATCATGTCCTAATATTTTGCAAGACATTATCTTATTAAGTACTTGGTGAATATCATATGTTGATATTCTAGAGGCCAATACTCATGATATCAAATGTGATATCAAAATGTTGGATATCTTCTGATCAAAGCTATCCTTAAATTTTGTCATTCCGCATACTACCAATGGCATAATATCTTTGTGTTTATCCTCCCTAGCTCAGAGGGAGTGTTAATGTTTGCTAGTTTATGTTGGATAAACCCATGAGACTAAATATATATATAATCAATTGCTATATTAATTAAATAATAATGAATAGACATGTCCCATAAAGGGACATGTCTCTCCATGTGTTTTCAACTATATAAAAGAGAGATCGTTGCATTTGGAAAACATATACCAAAGAAGAAATGTTAATACATTTGTAGCGATCCTCTCAAAATAACATTTTGGATGCCAAGCGTCACTGTTTTTGGCATGCACATTCTCTGGTTTCTAGGCATTATTCTATCCCTGTAAGTGGATGCTATCTTTACCACCATTTACACAGGCTGGGTGGTATTTCTTGCAGCATTTGAGGCTGCATTTCTTCCAGCCCACAAAGACCCTATCAGGCTCCAGTTAATATTGCTGTTACAGTACAATTATTTGTGCTGAAGATTGGTTTTTCATCACTGTCGTTAGGAGTCTAATATCTCTGCTACTAGCACGAGTTAAATCTGCAAATACTGAATTTTGGGTGCCTAATATATCTGTATTGGCAGGCAGCATTGACTTGCATTTTGGCACAGATATTTCAGCGTTTCAGTCACAAGAGGCAGCACCATTACCAAGGTGATCTGCATTATTGGTCTGGAGCTGGTTGGGCTGTTAGTATGATCGGATTATCATCTGCTACTCTACTGCAATTAGCTATCTCCATCAATCACCTACAGCTTCTTATGTTTGATTGTAATTTCTTCTAAAATTGGAGTAAAAAATGTGCACATTGTAATTGCAAGACAATAGCCAGTTGGACATTGTTGCTAGTTATCAATTTGAACTTCTTTCAGCATTACTTCAGTATTTCATATCTCTTGAAAAATCACAAAAAACATATATTCTGAAAAACCCCACAAGATTGCAAGACAGTTCAAACATAAAAACGAATATTATCCAGCATTACAGTGGTGTGAGCCAGTTGGGTTCTTTACTAATAAATTAATGTCCAGAAGTATACTGCAAAGAACACCAATATCAACTAAAGAGAAATGAAGCTCTTTGAGACCTGGAAGTTACACATCAGAACTTTGATACATCCAGCTGGGAAAGGATTTATCCTCTTATTGGTGCCATAGCTGTGTGGGGGTACATTCCAAGCTAGCAGGACAGCCAGAAGAAAATGCCAAAGGTTAATATAACGGAAAAGAGAGAGTGAAGGAAGAAGGGCAGAATGAACAAGATGACAATGAAATTGGCTAGGTAAAGATAGGATATTGCCTTTAGCAGGTATTCTGCCCCCTTGTATTCTCTAATCACTGCCCCATGAATCCATTCTTAGCAACTTAGAATAATATACATGGGTTATTTATCTTTAATTTTATATACTCTCTTTCAACTACAATATTATATATTATTATTTATCATCAGAAGCATCATTATTTACTTTGTCCTCTTCATCTACTTCTGAATGATCTTCTTCATCATTTGCAATAGGATTATTTTGGACAAGGAATTTCTTTTGATCCTTTTGACATCAATAGCAAATAATCTACACCAATCTTCTTTGACATTAGTGACAATTTCCAACAGCTTTATCTACTCACTTTCACATCAATGACAACTTCCAACAAGCTCATGTCTTAATCGCCTCATGTATGTATAATTCATACTGTAGCATTAATAATATTTATGTATTCTCTTGAATTTGTTTGTTTGAAGAGCATGTTTCTTGTTATAGAAGAAGAATCTACACATTGGCCCATTGTGGACATCTGTGCAAAATTGAAATCATTTTCAATTTTTAAGCAACTTGACAGAATCTATGTAAATAATATGAAACAATCAAGAAGACAGAAAACGATTTTAGGAAGGTCTTGTAGATACTAAGCAATGATTTTGAAGTGACTCCATCAAAATGCCTCACCCAAAATGGACAAAGAGACAAATAAAGAAAAAGGGAATCTATTGATTTAATTAGAGAATAGAAAAACCAGACTTGTGCAGCACAGCTTACCAGACAGTATGAGCTCAAACCACCAGAATAGGAATGATCCAAACTTCTGTCAGTTAGGAATTGTTTCAATACTAGAGCCAGAGGTACAACTGCAGGAAACCGACCAACAAGCTCCCTCACCTGATTTCATCATACATACAGATAAATAACATATATGATTTACTCAAGTATATAATGTTTTAGTATTATATTATTTCACACCGGAAACCGACTCAAGTACAATCTTCAGAATGTAACCCAAACTAACAACAAAATTCAATGCTATAAGACCTTAATCAGAATAACATATCTATAGTCCTAATTTCTCTTTAGAGTAAGCATAAATTAGCATATGGACATTTTCAAATTAATAAATTTATCTTATCTCATACAAAGGAAAGCCAGTTCTATTTCCAAGGTGATTTCTGATAATATATAGCAAACTTGTGTTCAAGATAACTTGCTTTTTCAAAACCCCATAAAACCTTGCCAAACACATTCTAAGAATTTTTATTAAACGTGACAATGAACATACCAGTAACAAGTCTGAATGTGCTGCGCCATAGCCTAATTGAAAATTTAAAAATACACATGCAAACTTGCTTGGATCTCTTGTAACCGTTCAAAATTATTCATAAGGAGTCAAAGGTCAAGCCAAAAGGATGTCTGCTTATTTCTAAGCCATTCTAGAGTCATTGTCTGTAGTGGTTAACAAAGTTTTCATTGTCATATTTAGCCAACATGTTTATAGGACAATTTAAAGAAATTATTGAGAGCATCAGGCAAGGTGAACATGGAAAGTTGGATGATGAAGGAATGGCAAAGACATTCTAAGGTAAAGAAGTGATCATCAAGGTTTCTGAGACACATTCTGACAAAGACAATATACTGTTCAGAAATTTCAAGTCGAAAAAAGTACACAAGTGGACCAAAGCTTGCAGAAAAGAAACAGTGTCATACTTGGAGATCAAAAACTCTTTTAAATGTTTCCTAGGTTCGTAGGAAGCATCAATGAGGATAAATGTCACATTTAAGTCAAGTTCAAGTGGCGTAAGGGCTTAATATATCAAAATAAGTGCATTTGAGGATGAAAAATAAAATGATTCTTGCAAGTCAAAAGACACTTACAATGAAAACTGACACAGCACCTACAAGGTTGGAGGGTCTGAAAACAGCCTATCCAGCCAAGCTGCTAAACAATCTCAGCGGAAGCTCAACACAACACAAGAAATAACAGCAATTCAATCTTTTATTCCTTCACCAATTGAGTACATGCAACATGCCGGGCTGTAAGGCCTTCTCGGTTACGGCCATTACCATACAACAACAGTTCAACAAGATCTCACAAGATCCCAATAAGCCCTAGCTAGCCCAAATTGAACAACAGCAACCTGGTAGAAACCCCAAGAAGAATCTAAACTTGTGCTCACAAGCCACCAAGCAACCTTCTTGTTTCCTAAGCCCACGCTCAACTACTAGCTCTATCAACTGCTATTTTGTTGTTCTTCCCAGCTTTCTTTATTGCCTTACAATGCTATCCAAACCCTCCTTTTACACATATTATGCCTTGGGTTGGGTTACAACAAT
The DNA here is from genome assembly GCA_028749045.1 of Cupressus sempervirens. Classification (NCBI taxonomy): domain Eukaryota; kingdom Viridiplantae; phylum Streptophyta; class Pinopsida; order Cupressales; family Cupressaceae; genus Cupressus; species Cupressus sempervirens. Next base: position 533,293,017 of record CM053789.1, read on the forward strand.
CATTAAATGCACATACGAGAAAGGACCAAAACCAGAAATAGGTCCTCACACACCCCAATGGTCAATCCACGTCATGAGCAATGCATCCAAATTAAGTGCACAAGTCGGCCAGCCAAAACAATCAAGAATGCACACGTCGGTGAACACACCGACCGAGCTCGTTAGCATAGCAACCGAGCACACCCATATCAATCAAGCATCAACTAAGCCGAACATCAACCGAACAAGAAACATCTACCAAGCACAAGCTCATCCACAAAGCATGTTTGGTAAAGCAACATCTTCGACTAGTCACTGAGTCTGTCGGTGAAGCTACATCTTCAGACTAAGAACTACCACCAAATGACCATGCAACGCCATTCTTCAACTAAGCTCACCAAAAACCAAATTCAGACATACAAGATTACCAACTACCCCAGGATGCTTTTGCATCAAAAATCGTCCTAGCAAGTAACAAGATGCTTTTAATCACATTAGTGAAAAGTGAAAAGGCCCTAGTAGGTCAACTTCAAACTACAACTTTTCCCACTTAATTGGAAAATTCAACAACAAATTAGACCAAAATGGGGCACCTAATCTCTTGGGCTTTCCTAGCAACTTAATGTGGGAATGTTATATTAAAATGCACCAAAAAGAGACACCAAACCCTTTCAGCATCCACCTAGTCAAATGTAAAAATGTCACTTGCATAACATGAAAACAGTCCAGCATACCCTCTTGAAGCACAAGAACTCCCTTCAGTGTTCAAATCAAGTGAAAGCATAATAAAGGGCTCCCACGTTTCAAAAATGTCCTAAGAAAGTGAAGTATCAAACTGTCAATGAGAAATTAGAAGAGAAGGTCAAGTACACCTAGGTGCACCCCTAGACACTTGTATGTCAAAGTCGTTAATGGAAAAACAGATGATTAAGGTGCCTCCAAGTCCACATATGCCCCCTCCAAAGGTTGAGCATCAAAAGTGATCTCGAAAACATGTGATAAATTGCTTATGAAAGCCAAAAAGCACTCTTGAAGACATAAATTCTTTTAAAAACGAGTGTCAAGTTGTAACAAAAGGTGCAAGAGTCAGTAGCATGCCACCTACATGGAGAAGGTTCAAGATTCACCTTTCAAATAGAACAAGACATCATTGGAGCAACTTACCTCACACCTTGTGGTTCATCATTAACTATCTCTTCAAGTTTCATCATGAACATAAACACTTGTACTAATGTAGTATTGTAAAATCTAGCCCTTAATGGTCAATTAAGTCCTCATGATACAACATAGAAATCTTCTTTATTATTCTTCATTATTTTAGTTGTCAATCTTATCCTCTACAAAAAATTTGTTTGAAAGTCTTACTTAGGGAGTCATTTGCTTCTTTGTTGTTAATATTGAATATCTTGATATTCAATTTAATTATTTGATGGGATCAAATCCTACCTCACACCTCGAGATTGGTGGGCACATGAGATCTATAGACCATTATGACAACGCAAGCACAAGATACAAAAGAATGTACCAAAAGAAGCTATATATGAATTCATTCAAGTGTTTTTGGCATTTTTTATCAATAAATCATGTTTTTTACTAGCAAACATTTGTGGGTCTATTATTCTAGAAATCACGTGCATTTTACAAAACATTACACTATTTCTATCTTCAACTCACGAGCCTTATTTCCTTTTGAACAGAATCTAAATAATGCTAGTAATCAGTGAACCAGTCTCTATGATGGGTGAAATGACTAGAGGCACCTGAATCAATGTACATGTAATGTCCCCGCTTCGGGATTAAGGTTGAATGTTGTAACCTGCAATAATTCATCAGTACAATATAGGAAAAATATAGATTAAACATATTAGAAATATTGAGCTAATTAGACATTAATCTAAAAACTACCCTTGCTAACCCCTCCTAATTCCTCGAGAGAGATTCTTCTCAAATCACCTAACCCCTAGTGAGAATTATATCTCAATTAGATAATCATCATATGAAGAACGTCTTCCTTGGGCCTCTTTTGGGATCTCTGATTGATAACACTACTTGGTATAGATCCCAGCTCAACCCAAGTGTCTAATCTCTGACATATTCATATGTTTAACCACTACAATATATATTGCTCCTAAGGGTTTCTTTACTAATCCCTCCCTCCTGAATCCAATTACAAATTCTGACATTCAATTATGAATGTCCTCTAGTCTCTGGATTTCACTTGACATTCATAACAATTATCTTCTACTAGGTTTATTTGGTCTCTAAGGATATGAGTTCTCACTAATAGTTTGCATCATACCTTTGTTTAGAACGATTGATTCCAGACTTCACTCTGATCACTATATACTAGCAGTCAATACTTCCTCTATCACTTGCATGTGGTTGGGATTCCTTATTATATATATGTAGTGCTTTGACTAAGTATTACTTTACAAAGTGTTATCTTTGTCACTTGTGTAGACCATTGGACCTCGCTTTCTTCTTTTTCCTACACGATGTTCATGTCTAAGGGTTGTCCTCCAATTTATGTGTCTTGTATCCAATGTTGGTGTGGTGTTATTAAGTATCGTATAATTTTCCAGATACTAGGTGTTCTTTCTAACGCACAATACTTGCATTTATGGTTTGGGCCCTACTTGTATATGATCTATGTTGACGTTGATGTGTCTATGTATGATGCCTTAATTAACCGCTTCAACCTTTATCTCTATGCATTTGTCTTTCCTGAATATTTCCTTCCAATAACTATATTCTAACAATATATGATGTAAAAGGGATAATGGATGTCTAAGTATTGTCGGATAACTATATTCTCCTCTCCGTTTGCCCATTCAATCATGCCATATTCATATGTATATATATATGATATCCAATGCTTTTGTCTGACTAGTCGTGCCTTTTTCTCATGGATTGGCTTGAATCGGGTACTTGTATATTTTGGTAATATTTACTTGATAATATAAAAACATTTGGTTGTTGATTAATTATTTGCTTATTATAGTTCCATTATGTATAACTTTCAAATATTATATCCATATTTCATCTATTGTATTAAAACACTACATACAAAAATAAAGGTAAGATTTTATTTTTAATTATTATTATTATTATTATTTCAAATATAGTTTCCTTAATTTGGATTACATGCATAACTAGGAGCTTATTTAGAATTTATTTCAGGGTTATCATAGTACCAGGCAGATGACTTCACATGATCTACAGGTCTTTTAGCCATGAAGGCGTAAAAGGGTAGATTGTGTCTGCTCAATGTGCTTTGCACTATTCAATTTGGGTTGCGAATTTGATTGCTTAGATTGGGCAGATAAGTTTTTCAGACATTCAATCTTAATGTGACCAAACTTGTAGCAATAGTTGCATTGAATGTTCTTCTTCTGGGAGCCCTTTGAATCTGGAGCAGAGGATTTCTGCTGAGAAGACCCCTGAGACTTGCCTTTATCCTTCTAAGAGGATTTAGTAGCAAAGGCTTTCTCTGAGGAGGTGGAGCAAGAACTGCTACTGAACTGTTGTTTCCACCAATCTTGCTAAAGCAAAAGTGTGCAGAGATCTGTTAATTTCATATCAATACCAGAAGAAGTAATGTTGAGAGTCTCGATAAAATGCACACAGGATGTGGGTAAACTCCAAAGAGTGATGTCCACAATGTCCTCTTCCTCCATCTTGCTACCAATGGCAAGCAATTGATCACAAATTTTCTGAATCCTATTAAGGTGAGCCTAGAGCGATGTTCACTCATCCATGATAATAGAAAACAAAGTGTTCTTCAAGAAAAAAGCTCTACTTTTATCAAAAGTCTCATGAAGATTTTTGAGATGTGCCCATATCTCAGCAGTTGTCTTGCTAGATGGAATCTAAGAGAGCTGATCATCAACTACGAATAATTTGAGAAGCATTACTACCCTCTAACTATTGAGATCCCATGTATCCTTATCAGCACCAAGGGCAGTCGAACGTTGTGTAACACCTAGAACAATCTGATCAATATTCCAATATTAAAAAATTGCTATTATCTATTGCTTCCAGGTGCCATAATTCTAACCATTAAATTTTGAATTGCTCTCAAGCAGAATATTAATCAAAGATGCCATAGCACGTTTCTCAATCAAAAAATGTGAAAATCTATGTAGACATGTACTTTGAGGAAAAAACTGAAAAGCCAAAAAATTTGATGGGGTACCAAGAAGAGAGCTCGAAAAACCCAAAAAAATGTTGGTTCCTAGATCTGTTGGCTCAAAAATTGAAGCACCCAAAAAAAAAAGACGACAACCCAATTGAGATCTCAAAAAACCTACTACTTGTGTCCCAAAAAAAATTGATATGGTACAGAAAATTAGGGATTTGAACAAAAATGACCCTCCTGCAAAAAAAAACCATGAAAAACGGTGGAAATATGTAGAAAAAAGTAGATGGCAATTGCAAAAAAATGGTCATAAGAAGCAGATATCACAGAAAATAATTTCGAAGAATATTGCTCTGATGATTTTGAACAAGAAATTATAATTATTTTCGAAAAAATTCAAAGAAATGGCTCTAATACCATATTACGAAGTAATTGGTAAATATTTGCTTGATATTAACCTAAGTTGCACAGGAACCTCCCCTGCCCGGGACTTGCAGAAGTTTGGGTCTGGTTCACCAGGGTTCCAATTTTTGCTTGTTGGTTCGATCTGGTTCCCGGGTGAACTAGGCCAAAAAAATTGAACAGAGTTTGAACCCCATTACAACCACATGCTTTCTGAGCCCCAGAGACAGCAAAAAAATGTTTTTTTCCAAAATTTATTAACTTGTTGGCATCCACAACCCTAAAAGGTTGTTATGAAATGCTTTTGGTGGCCTCTCATTGTCATTTTTTGAAGAATTTGATGTCAACAGCATTGTTGCTGCTGTTGATCCCATTGGTCTTAGCTCTATTGTTGAGTCAACTAATGCTAGAGAAGAAGAAAATGAATAAGGGGAAGAAGATGAATATGAAGAAGAAGATAAAGATTGAAGAACTTAATATATTAATAGATTTGTATTTCATTAGTTGAACAATGAATGTGAAACAATGATACTTGAACTTGATGCTACAATTTATTTTTAATGTTTTGAATCTTTGATGTTGAACTATATGATGGTATGAGCACTATGACCATATGATGGTAAGATCACTACGATTACAAGTTTATTGTGTTTTTGTTATTTAAATGTGCTTATGCTACTATGCTACATTCTAATTCCAACTCATACTTCATAAATATTTGTATATACATATTTTTTATAATTTTTATATTTTTTGTACTAATGAACCCAAACCCCTTTCCAAAATTTTGACGAACTTGCGAACCGGTTCTCGAACTCCGAACTTAGAACCGAACCCGAACCGGTAACTTAGATATTAACAAAGACCGAGAGGTCAATATATACAAAAGAATAAAATGATTTTTCCTTAGGAAACAATCATAAAGAATAGAAACATTCTATTCTAGCTAAAAAAAAGCTAAAGTAAGCTAACAGATAACTACAAACTAACTAATATTACAAACATTCTAATATATACAATAGGTTGCAAATAGATAACCATTAACTAATAATAGAAGCTTATCTATTATCATAATAAAACTCAGGTGCAAATTGTTATGAATGAATATCAAATCCTCTACTTTCTTGGAACCTAACCGGTTAGGCTAAACTGAATGGATAAAGGAGTATGTACTCCAAATGCGCTCAACGGCAAAAGAGCTCACAATTTAGAGATGCAACAAACAAAGTTAAAAAAACTAAAATACAACATAAATTTAAGAGTGTCAATTCTCCAAGGTAAGTGGCCATAAAAAAGGAAAGAAAAACTTAAACACTTACTTGTAATAGGATCTTAATGGCAAGAGGTTGACGGTACATATAGCCTTGCCCATGTAGGTACCACCATCTAATACCATACATTCTACTTTCGGCATTAATAGCATTAGGATTTGCATCTTTTTTCTGAGAAACTTTGCGAACTCTCTCCTAACATTTAATGCCACCTCAAAATCCCTAAAGAGCCTACTAAATGTCATCTTCACCCCCTAGCAACCTTACGATCTTTGTATGGTGGTAGTCTGCCAGGAATAGCATCTCAATGCTATAATACCTGGGAGATAGTGCATATTCCAGGAGGTGTAAAGGTGTAGACAACTTGTTCCAACAATGAAGAACAAACTCCACCTTATTGTACAAGGTGTACTCAAGATTATGCTCTCTCCGGTAAATGGCCTGGTATGTGTATGACGGTTCCAATTTTTGGCACCCATCCACCTTCCTTCTTCCACATGCCTTTTGTGTATTTTTCCAATGATGTCTCTGCTTCAAAATAGATTTTATTTGCATTATGTTATTTCTTTTTTATTTTTCCAATGATGTCTCTGCTTCAAAAAGTTTTGTCTTTGCATTGTGTTATTTCTTAACCTGAAATTAAATCTCTTTATATTCCTGCACATGCATTAATAAAACAATATGCCTTAATCTCTTTTACTTTTTCATGAAAAACCTTTCACATTCCAGTGCACTCTCACTCCATGTCATTTCAACTACCCATTTGGTTTTCATAGTTGTATCATTTTGCTTTAGAAAAGATAGATTTCTAATTTCTCACTTGCTCAAATATATAAACATATTTCTAATAACCTTGAGTTTTTCTCTATCTTTATTTGCTATCACATGTCGATTGGTCTTCAGCAATTACACTCATTTACGGATTTTGTACTCATTCATTGAACAGTTGCACTCAATTCAGAAAAAAACAAGATTCACAAACTGATTTAAACTCTGAAAAGTGATGCAATAAGTATTTTGATGATTCCTCTTGGATACTCCTGCATCACTTTCCCTCATCTATTTGTAAGTCTTGAACTACTCGGGATGGTCTGCTAGTGGAATATCATGAACTGCGCATAAAATCTTTCCCTTCATTCTTGATTCCAATACCTAGTAGACTCTTTCCTTATAGAGAATGAGTCCAATTGTAAATCTCTACCTACCATCCAACAGACTCTCTTCCAACACATCCATTGCAAACGTATTCATGAATACTGTGCTATGATTGCATTCTTCCGATCTGTGCAATACAAAGAAGGATATACCATTTCATCCTTCTCAAAAATACATCAACAACAACATTCTTCTCCACTTCAAAATAGTCAACATCAAAGTCATAGGCCTAGATTTTGCTCACCCACTTTTGTTTCCACTCATTTAGACCCTTTTGGTTCATAAAATATCTCAAGTTACTGTGATCAATTTTGACCAGACATCAGGTGTTCACCAACTGCTATTTGAATTTGACCAATGCATACATGATGGCCAACATTTCCATATAGTAATGGACAGCTTTTCTACCTCTGAGTTTTTCACTTTTGAAAGCAATCAGATGTTTGTTTTACATGAGCATGGCTCCAATTCCTTCTCCTTATACATCTCACTCCAATGTGCAGGGATGGGTGAAATCTAGAATCACTAACACATGATATGAGATTACTGTGTCTTTCAGCTTATCAAATGTGTTTTATAACATTCAATCCACACAGAAACTCTGTTCTTTGTTAGTTCAGTTAAGGATGTGGCTAGTTGGAAATATCCCTTAACAATACACCTATAGTAGCTGCAAAGGTTGATGAGTCCTCAGAAATCTGTCAAAGTCTTCTATGAAGGCTAGTCCTAAATTGCTTTTATCTTCTGCATGCCCACATGGTCTCTCTTTGCTCTAATGATGTGCCCTAGATATATGTTCTTTGTCATAGATATCTCACACTTTAAGTCCTTGGCAAACAACGTCTACACTTCAAGAATTCCTCATACTTAACCAATGCCTTATAGGTGTTCCTCCCAAATCTTGCTTTAGATCAAAATGTCATCACAAAAGACAAGGATGAAGTATATAAATTGATTGTGTAAAATTTGATTCATGCATGACTTGAAGGTTGCTAAAGCATTTGCCAAACCAAGACATGGCTAGAACTCATAGTGTTTGTAGACACACTGGAATGTCATCTTGTGAATATCCTCCTCTTGAACTTTCATTTGATGGTAGCTTGACCTAAGATCTATTTTGATTAAATGGACTGCCTAGTGAAGTTAATCTCTCAATTCATCAATCCTAGGAATTACCTCTTAACTCTTGATAGTTCACTTATTCAGCGTCCTATAGTCAATGCATATCCATATTGTGCCATCTTTCTTCTTCATGAAAACTATGAGGGAAGCAAAAGGACTTGAACTAGGTTGGATGTGCCCCATTTCCAACAACTTTGTAGTTGCCTTTTTCATCTCCTTATGTCCCCTAGGATGTTAGAAGAGAGTAGTGATGAAAGACTTGGCACCCTACTCTAGATCAATGACTTGGTCAAAGCCTCTATCCCACGATTTCCTTGGAGGAATGTTGCTAAAAACAAATAACTTCAAGAATACCTTCCTTGACCAAACATACCATGAACTCAAACATTCTAAGAAGATTAGCTAGATCCTCGTTAACCTCTTTCAATCATATGCGGCATTTAAAACCTTTCATTAGATTAGATATATCATATATCATATTATCAAAGCAATAAATATTACAATCATTAATTTTCAATGAATTCTTGCTTTAGGACTGGCAATTTTTCCTCAAATACAAAGCCACTTAACATGAGATCAAAACCAATGGAAAGATTATTCAATGCACTAACAAAATCCAAAGGATTAAAAATTTCCAACAATTAGTAGTAAAGATATCAACCTACTGAAATTCAAGTTACAGTGTTACTATTTACAATTTTACACTTTACTGTTACAGATACATGTTTCATGGAACATTTGGTGTCAATGGTTTCATGGATTTTACATACATTTATGATTTGACAACATTCATAATTCTATATATCAATGTCAAATGATTATGTTTTCTATTTACTTCAACCACAATTTACATTTTACATATGTGATGGATTTATCATTTATGTTCCTTGTTTATGTATGTTAGCTTCTATTTGATGATGTTATAGTAGGTTTAAGTTATATTCAATAAAGGGTGCATGAAATAAGTTTCAAATCATTAAAATCTCTAAATTTTGAGTGTTTTTTCACTTTGCCGATTCATATGCAATTCACAAGTCAAGTAGGCCTTGCCAATAGTGATTCTTGGTTCTTTGACACACACACACACACACACACAAACCCATCCACGAACACAAATGGGAAAAAAGAAATTCCCAAACCTGAACCCATCCCCGAACCTGAGCCAGCAACTTAGCCAATAAATCAAGCTGTTCAAAAAAGCTTCTAAAACTACCAAAAATCATCTCCCTAAATTGGTAATATCTCCTACTGACTGACTAAAATATAACTGAAAAAAACTGTGTGTTTATCTAAAAACTCAAGTTTTCAGCTGCTGTTAATGATGCTCCCAATTTAGAATGGTACTTCCTTAAAAAGCTGCAACCAAGCTAAAAATTCTAGCAACTGTAGAAGCAAAATCCAGTATCATTTATCCAACATGCATGAATCCTTCAAGCACTAATAAGAATTAGATTATTAATATCAAACCATTTCAAATTATTCTAAAATAGCATGGATGAGAAATATTTTTGCCTTCTAAACACAAACCTATCCAAAATTAGCAATGCTTCCTAGAAAACCACACTAACACTACACTTATATGAAGCAGATATCACCTGAGATTTGCATACAAATGTCAATTACTTGGCTTGGTCAGTAAAACAAAGATCTATTTCATTTACCTAAGTGAAATATCAAAAGCAATAGATTATACTCACCAGATTAGCAGTTTTTAGTCCTGTATGTGATGGTGATTCAAAGCTTATATCCAAGCGTACAGACTCGCGATTATCTTTACTACACCACAGTGTTCTCTTAGTTTCACAAGCAGATCCATCACATCTAACAGAACACATCAGGTTTGCACATTCCAATGCATTATGTATAATTCCTTCCTGTTTCTCTTCCCAGGCTCTAGTCCTACTTGTGTTTGATTTTAATTGATCTTCACTTCTGCTGCCAATTTGGGAAAGACCATTCACTACAAGCATGATAATTGGTATCTGCATCATGAACAAACATATTAACTTTCAACTATCAATAGAATCTGGCTTCAAATAAAAAAATGATAAAGTGAACCATGACAATCAGCTTGATGAATGGTCATAAATATAATTATAATAATCAATACCGCTGTGTTCTCTATGGTCTTAAGGGAATCACTCTTGACCCATTCCTGATCTGCAAGATACCTTGCAGCATGCTGCAAAACATTAACATGGTTTATAATTAGAAAAATAGAAAATTAAGGTACAGATTGATGTTGAAAGCTTTCCAGGATTCTAAAGAGTGCCAAAGCTTGGTTCACAAACAGTCGAATGTATATATATTCCCCTGCCCTTGGACATTTGTTGTTACTAATGCCATGAAAAATAAATCTCTACAAGGTTCCAACATCACATTAAACATGAAAAGATATTCAAAATCAGCATAACAATCTATACAAATTCTGAAAATTAATTCTAGATGGGAATGATATGGCTTTGCAGAGAATCTTATCAATTAAAAAAAAATTATTCTTCCAGCTCAGACAGTACTGGGCTTTTTAAAAGCCCTTTAACCTGATGTGATCTTGTCTAACCCTAACAATTGGAAGTATGAATATTTGTGTGCATGTGTATTTATGTTTCTTATATACTAATTGCAAGATTTGAATCCAAGATCGCATTATTTAAAGAGATATTTTACTTGGTAAATATGTAACCCTAACCCTAATTTGTTGTGATTGTGCTTCTAGGGCAAATTAGGAAAGGGACATTGCTCTGAGAGTTCATTTTGCACATTATGCCTCTTTCCTAATTTGCCCTAGAAGTGCAATGAAGGATACGTGCATGTGACTAATCAGTCTAAGGGACTATGGAATGCAGTGTAACACCAGTACTAGGGTACGTTGGGACGGTGGGATGAGTTTCTTGGACGAGGATACCATGGGTCTCATTTTCAGGATGGCAAGGGGATGGCCAGGAGACAATAGCAAGGGGAGGACGCAATAGAGAGGGGTGTTGTATAGTATACATATAGAACTTAAAATGACGTTTCAGTGTAACATACCAGATTAAAATACTTGAACATGGCAAAATAGCAACACAAACTAGAACGACTAAACATTCAACATAGTAACATATCCCAATTGTAACATTCAAAAATAACAATTCAAATAAAAATTCAAGTACCCATCCCAGCACTGGCATGGCTCCAAAATGGCGGAGGTGGGGGTACTTGGGTAGTCAAGTACCCAGTATAGGGATGTCCTAGGGATAGGTAATTTGAGGTTTGGGAGGGGGGTGTGAATCCCCATGTTTTGCTAATGGAATCAAAACCTTAAGTTTGCTCAAGACTCCTTTCCATATCTCATGTGCTACTATGGATCTTGAAAATCAAACACACAATCTAGTTGATCTTATCCTCAAATAATTTGTGCATGTTTTCAACCTTCAAGATGATTTCATACTAAGCCCAAATGTCTTCATATGCAATGCACTCTATGAGAAAGTTTCATTTAGTGTCAATCACAATCGCCTAGTAAAGCATGCAAAGTCCTCTTTGGGTCTTTTCCATCTACATGTCTCACGTTTGAGATGATACAAACACATCCTCAACTGTGTGGCTAACAACCTAGCTTTCCTTTCACAAATGCCCCTAGGTAAGCCTTATCACTATGCTCCTGGTTTGGGTTAAACACTTTGATGCAAAGAGCCTTTTTCCAACCTATGTTATTAGTCCACGTGGCAGTGTGAAATTTTTTCTATAAAAAAAAATTTTATTTGCACATTGGCATTAAGACACTCTTGCAACTTGATGTTCCACATGCTCGACAACTTTATGTCCAAGTTTCCTTTCTGCAAATCAAACCCTTTTTTCACCACAATTTCAAACCATCATTGGTTATACATGTTTTCAAGTTTCCTTAAATAGTTCAATAACTGAGCTATCACTGATGCCGCCAACAAGAAAATCACGACTTCTAATGAAAGAATTTCAAAAGGCCTTGAGGTCTTGACTTTGAGATTGCTTGTGATTAAGTATTTTGGAATCCTCTCTAGCTATCTCCATGTGTCCCCAAACTTTGTAGCCATAAAAGACAACTGACATGACCAACAAATGAAAGAGTTTTCTTGGTTTTCTAATCCCAAATTCATTGTTTTTGTATCCATTTTTTAGTAGATATGACATTTTCCATTCCCCATATACCCTTCTCACCTAAGTTACTGAAGTGACTGTGGGTGCGGATGCGGGTGCAAGAATTCTATGCATAGATGCATGAAATTGTTTTGGGGGTTTTCGATGTATTTGGGTGTCTATATATGTACAAAGAAATGCATGAAATATACAAAACTGTATCATTTGATTGTATACTACAAAAAATTTAATTGACAGTAATATTAATTGAAGAAGGAAATATATTAGTATTAATTAAAGGTTAAGTATTAAGATTAAATAATATAGAAATATTAATTGTTAGTAATATTAATTAATATACATATTAACAATAATTTAATATTTATCTAATATCTAGAAAATATTGTATAGAATTAAATATTAATTAAATGTGATTTGTAACACTACATTATTTAATATATATTTAAATAAAATAATAATGAATGAAATAAAAAAATATGGTAGTAAGACAGTGAAGTATGTGACCCGCATTCGCAAAACAAAAAGAATTAAGTGATAAATGCATTAAACCAAACGCATATTAAGCTCAAATATTAATAATATGATGTAAGCTAACGTATTTGAACGGGTGTACAAATAATATCCATTATGAGCATAATAAACCTTTACGACAATATCAATATGATGTGCAAATATTAGTAGTAGTAGTAGTAGTAGTAGTAGGATGCATTTAACTGAATTGTGTGCATCCCCTGCATATCAACATCAGCCATCACTTCCACCCGCATTTGAATCCGCCTCCAGCTCTTCACAAAGGGCACTGATAACTTAGTTTTCCACTCAACAAGTCTACCAAGTCTATAAAGGAAATCAATCCCCAACCATTTGTATTCTTACATAGTTTCTCAAAGGTAGTATTTTTTCCCTTCCTCTTCAAAGAAAATTCCATGATTTTTGTTTTGTTATGTTCACCTACATCACAACTTCCTAACAAAAGTGTTCCAAAGCCCCTAAGTGATCTCTTAATCCTTGAGTTGTTTTTGATATCAATATAAGATCTTAGGCATATAAAAGTAGCTTCACCCCATATCTTACCAATTTGGCTGCTCCATTTATTTCATCTACCAATGTTCTAATTTATCAATGTATAAACCAAACAAAGTATGAGATAACATTTTGTTCCATCTTGTTCCACAGCTTGATTTTAGGTATCGTGTCAAAGGATTTCTTTAAGTCCACAAAACGGCAATAAGCTTCTCATGTTTACTACTTCGGGAAACAAGTTTAAAACATACAAGATAAATAGCAAGGAAAGTAATATAATCTCAGGACATGCTTACATTTATATATACAAACTCACAAATCATAAGCAAATATACAAGAAAGACATCAAAAAGGGCTAAGGATGCATTCCTAATGAATGAGGCAGTGGGGTAGAAGCTACCAGCTGCTCCCCGAGCTTATCCACTTGCTTTGTCCTACATTTCAAATTACTTTAAACTAACATCCGACGCTTCGTAGTTGACTTCACCATATACGTTGCCTAAAAAATCTCCCTGTCCTTATCTACCAACTCCATAGCTATGGGGAGACAAGCTTCCAACAATGCTTGCTCAACTCTCTCCTCCACCAACTAAGCCTCTCTCTCTCTGTCATTCTGGCCTCAACACAGACTAGGAGATGTTGAAAGCTTGAAGGAGCAACTCAATACACTACTGAAGCGAGATGGAAGGAGAATGACAACATGATAGACTATGGACATGGCCCAAAGAAGGCGAAAGTTTTGGCATGATAAACTTAAGAAGAATGAATTTTCAGCTAGGACAATTGGTACTTAAATATTAAAGTCATAAAGAACTCTGACGAGGAACATTCAAGATCTATTGGTTGGGACCTTACATAATAAGCGAAGTTGGAGTAAATGGGGTAGTGAAATTATCTAGACTGGTTAATAATCCTCTAAAGAACCCAGTAAACGGATCAACACTTAAAATTTATAAAGCAAAAAAGCAGGCGTTTCAAATTAATATGTTTAAAGCAAAACTGAAAGTGAAGACAACCTCTTAAACCAACAAAAGCAACCAGGTACAAGAGGTGATATTAATATATACTTAAGAAAAATTAGGAAAAAGATAAAGAAAAAAGAAAGAAAACATGGAAGCAAAAAAAGACTAAAACTAAACCTAACCCTGAAAAGAGATTATAAAACCATTGGGGGAATGAGAGCTCAACCATAAGTGATGGCAAGAAAAAGTACCGCAGGACATAAGGTGAAACCACATAGGAGAAGAAAAGACAAGGCGGGATAACCTTTGTACAGATAGAGGTCCTACGTCACAATACAACCTTCTTACAACTATAGGTCGTACAATCCAAGGAAGAACCAAATAAAGAAGAGGCAAGCATGAAGGTCATATGCAAGGAAGAGGTCATACATGGGACAAGTACAGAGGAAGTCGTACAAAGGGAAGAGGTTGTACACGGACAAGAAAGGACGAAGTTGCACATGTTGTTAGTCATATGGACAAGTAGAGAAAGAAGACCATCATAGAATATAAGAGACCATTAGTACGAGTGGGATTCTGTATGGCAAGGCATATGGAAGAGACTACAAACTAGCATATAGTAGCAGCCTAGCCCATACAAACCGTATAGATGAGACTTGGTGTGCGTGGAAGAAGGAAAGATACAAGCTGGGAGCATGTGGACAAGAATAGTTAGACAAAGAAAAGCATAAGAGCGGCAAGGCCATTTAAGATATTTCACAATATAGTGAAAACCAATATAAGGAATCCTAGCAAGAGCACAATTAGAGACTCATAGGAAGGATGAGGGAGTAACAAGTGGCAAGTAAAACACATGGCTTCTGCGAAGAGGAAAGGAAAGGGAAAGAACAATGAGGAGAGAACCACAATGGCCAATATTGCATTTGAAAGCATTTTTGAAAGTGAGTGACACAACAAGCTACCAAGTGTGTGTCTTGCAAACTATAAATGGACCACACGTCCAAAAAGGCTTCGAAATTTCCAACAAACATTTTATCAAATATATGTAAAATTATCCTTTGAAATGTCGTTGATGCATTACAGAGGCCAAGGGGCATCCTATTATATGCATAGACACCATCCACCACCACGAATGTAATCTTTAATTTGTCCTTCTTAGTTATAGCTATGTGATTATATCCGAAGAATCCATCCATGAATGAATAGATCTCCTGACCTGCCACCTCTTCCAAGATGTTATTTATGAAGGGCATCTAACATCTACACGTGCAAATTTGGTTTGCCTCCTTCAATGATATAACTATGGAGGAGACCAATTCTCTTGTCTGCACTCTAAAAATAATACCCGCACCCAACATACATTCTATCTCCTCATTAACTCATGCGGAATACTTCTTATTCATCATGTACGATCTCTTATGTACCAATACAACACCAGGTACCAACAAAATGTAATGCATCCTGAGGTACTCTCTTTAAATCATTATATGTCCACATCTGCACATCTATATCCTCCATAAAGATTTTGAACATTGTCGCTTTCAGGACAGGGTTCCAATAGTCACCTACGAGGACGTTTCTTGGATTAGCTTCATCCTCAAGGTTTGTAACTTGTAATGAAGGTTCCTCGTACCAAATTGGCTTTGACGTGTCAAGCTAATGTGTTGATGTCTCGTTTACTCAAGCCTCCTTGTGGTGTAGTCTTCATATGCAGGAGGAAGCAAGGCCTTCTTTGACACTTCATCCACCTAAAGCATGTTACAATGAAAAAGTTTGTAATCTTCCATTTGCCAATGGAAGAAGCCATTCATTGAATCTAGGTCATCCTCTAAGCAGCCCTCCAACTCCACGATACCTTCCTCGCTAGGTTTCATCCACTACTTCCTTCATCTTTACCATCTGTAACTCCTTTGGACTCAGTCTACCATGAGGATCTCACGCCCTCGCTTACCATCTATGTTTTGTGATCAATGGTCAACCTTCTTCTGCCTTTCATCATAGATAGGGTATTTCTTTTCCAATTGTGGCTCACTTTTGTGTCACCAACCATCCTCTCCCAAGGATTTCATCATAGCCCTTCTTGAGTGAGATTACTACAAAGTCCAACACAAACACCTAAGCGTCGATCATTACCCTCTTTGCCATTAGCATCCCAATCAGCTTGATGTCATGTTGGTTTGCCCCCACCAAGTGGAGATTTCGTGGCCACAATGTAGGTTTGCTCAACTTCTTCTGTGTGTCCTTAGGAAGCATATTGACACCATATCCTCTGTCCATGATCGTGTTTGGTAGGATGGTGTCGAGGATACCTATCTCCACCACTATAGGATGTCTACCACTGCTGATTGCCTGCAATATCAAGTCTAAGGAAGGGTTGATGGAATCCTTTGTTTGGTCCATACAGTACGTTGTACAATTTGGAACCATACAATGTTTTGAAGTGTCATGCGTAGTTGTGGAATAGTCTCCAAGAGGTCTTGAGTTTTGCCGAAACTTCTATCTGCATCATTTGTCATAAAAATGTTTTTCTCAACCTTTGTTTGTAGGAAGGTTCTCGTCATTTCATGTGTCTCTATCCTCTTAGTCATCATTTCCTTCTCTAGGTCAGCCTTAGCATCTCCTACCCTTTGCTTCTCCATCCACGAGGTGACTTCAGTTTATCCATGTCCAATTACCAATCTATCACCACTCCCTAAACGTGGTTGGGAATTGCTTGGCCTATTCATCCTGATCTATCACCTCGTTGACACACTAGATGGTTTCATAGGTTTACGGGGTCTTCCTTCCCGTCACCTTTGGATTTTGGCAATTTATGTTTCTAAGACTTGGCAACAGTATTTGTTACCAACGATGTACTGTTCATTCTGAAAATGAATGTGTTAGAGCCGTATACGTTGCTTTGGCTATTGTGCTCCTGTCCCTCCAACACTCGTGTTTGCACTAGTATACCTTGCACCACCATCCTCAGCCTCTTCTTCTCTCCCTCGAACCTCACTTGCCTCCTCCCTCGGTGTGCGACTAAGGTTTCCCAACTAGCTTCTAGTGCCTTTTAATAGTCTATCGTGGTTTTTTTCTTCACTATCTACTTTGTTACCCTCTAATACATCTTCAATTTGATCAATTGTTGTGACCCCTACCAGGTTCCCTTGGGCATCCTTTCCTCTGGCCTTCCTTTCATAAAACTCCTTAGTGATCTTCAATGCTCCACTTGTTCCTCAAGTCTTCAGGCACTTTGAATAGCCTCAAACTCATCTATGTATTTTTTTTGACTTTTGTCTTTATTTAGCAAATTTGACATTAATTTCTCCTTTATGCAGAGTTGCCTTATCGTCTCCTGCTCTCGTCCCTTTCATCTATCTCCCTTTGCCCATTCTCCTCAAACCAACGAAGAATTTGTTGGCATTTATTCTCTCAACTAACTTCCTCTCAGAGAGGTCTATAACACCAAGAATCTTTGTGCCAAAAATTGTGAGAGTCTACTCAAAAATAGGCCTTACTCTGAGAGAGTGCTACACTACACTCTCGGAACTTGTTCCCCACAGCCTATCTCAACACATGGGTTTCTATTGACACTTGCAGCAATGAGATGAAGTTCAATGTTGATGCTCTTTCTCCCTTGAACAACTCCTAAAATGTGTGGTCTTCGTTATGGCTACATCCATCTTTTATGGTTTGTCCCATTATGCGTCCTTCACCATATACCTACTATGTCACTCCCAATTTCTTTAAAGGTAGGGACACTAAATATTTACCACTTTGGGTAACAAGTTCAACACATACAGAACAAATAGCAATGAAAGTAATATAATACAACAAAACACAGTATCAGAGAACTTGCCAACTCTATTAATCTCAAGAAATGCTTACTTTCATATATTCAAACTCATGACAACATTACTTTTTCATTCACAATCATGATGATGATTGGATGCAAGTACATAGAATATAAAGTGACAAAGGGTTACAACTATGAACCGTCATGACAAACCAACTACCCAAATTGCCTACCCCTTTGAACACACTAATTACATGTTAGCCACTAGGTTTACTCCTTAATTGTCCCATATTTTATCTATCAAATGTGGGGGGATGATGCAATGATCAATATTATAATGCCTACACCTAAAACTGGTTGGCCCTTTTTCTTTTTTCCTTTACCTTCTGTGGAACCGTTGATTCTACGTTCCAACATGCTCCCAAAAAGATGGTTGACCATAATAGTGCGATAAGAGAGCAATAACCACAGTAGTTGTCCAATCCACTAGAAAACCATCCTGAATAACACTATAGAAGACTCCTTTTATATGAGGGGGGAGGCTATCAACTCCCTTTAAAAATTAAGCTTGAAACCCATCAATGTCACTTTCCTTACCACTTGCTACTTTCTTTATTCCCAGTTTGATATCATCCACTATGAGGAGTTCCATAGAAGTGTAAATTGTTTCTCTTTTTTGCTTGGACCAATTTTGCATATCACTTGGCTGCCTTACACTCTTCATTGTATTATAGATTTGCCAGAAAAGTATTCACAACCCTCTTCCTACAGCAAGATCTTTTACATAAGCCTTGTGTATAATAGGAATCAGCAAACTAGTATGCACATTCCCAATCTCCTTATTGATGCTTCCATCAATCAAGATATTGTCTATTTCATGAAGTTGTTTATGAATAGTGTTGAATGACATTGTTTTTTTGATTCATAGGGATTCTTAATTTGTTAACAGCTTCCTTTTGACTCTGGAAGTCTAGTTTATTATGTGGATTACATGGTGTATAATAGGAATCAGCAAACTACTATGCACATGCCCAATCTCGTTATTGATGCTTCCATCAATCAAGATATTGTCTATTTCATGAAGAAGTTGTTTATGAACAGTGTTGAATGTCATTGTTTTCTTGATTCATAGGGATTCTTAATTTGTTAACAGTTGCCTTTTGGCTCTGGAAGTCTTGTTTATTATGTGGATTACGTGGAACTAAATCCAACCTAATATATAGAGGCATGTAATCTGATTTCATCTTTATAGGACCTTCTCCAATGTTGAACTCTATCACGCTAAATGTAAGATTTTGAGAGAAAATAATGTAATCCACCGCACTTTGTCCATTGTAGATTTTGCAAGCCATGCCCCCTAAAGTTGGCCAATCTCTCGTGCCATTTAAAATTACTATGCCAAATAGACTACGCAACCACAATAATTCTGCCCCAATATATAAATACCCCCATTTCTATCTTGTGAAGCTCTTTTTGAAGATTAATCACCGCCTTCTTCCAAGAATAATGGATTATTCTCTCCTTTTTCATCATTGCTCAGATGTAAAGATTGATTATTTGTTGTCTTTGCATTTAATTCCCCAGCAAGCACTATGTCTCCTAAAGTATTCAATAAAGAGATCGTTTTTAAATGAGGCAAATGAGCCTTCAATGTCTAAGTTCCTTTCTTATAGAACATAGACTTTTTTAGAGAAAAGTAACGAGTGGCCAATCTAACAATTGTCATATTTACCGTTATTTGCAACCATATGTATTGTTTATTTCTAAGTTGCACAGGTACCTTCCCCCCCCCCCTCCCCTCCAGACCAAGGTAAGTTCGAACTAGTTCAAAGTTTGGGTCCGATTCGACCATGGTGCGATTTTTGCACTCTTGGTTCGAACTAAGTTCGAACCCGGGCAAATCACGTCAACAAGTTCAAACCAAGTTCGAACCCGCAGAGACGGATGGCTCGAAAGGTGTTTAATTAGCATTTTTTAATAATATTTTGGTGTCCATAAAACCTAAATGGTGTTATTAATTGGTTTTGTGCCCTCTCATTGTCATTTTATATTTATAAAGAGGTTATTTTGTCTTAAGGGAGAGCACATAAGTTTTTGAGCAAGCATCTGGTTGTGCAAGGAGGAGTTTGAAGATTGATTTGTTGGTGTTCTTCAAGTGTTTGTGCATCATTCCTATACATTTGCAAGCTTGCAATGGCTGAAAAAGGTAAGATCTTATTCCATTTGCTATTTTTTTGTTCTAGTTTTTAACTTTTTTCATTTTTCCATTTCTCTTCCAATCTTCATATGTTCTTTTGAATCTTTTGATTCTTCTCCATTATTCCAAAATTTGTCATTTCTTGCATATAAATTATGAACATGTATTTAATGCCTTGCCATAGGGAAAGGAATTGTTAGAATTAGGTGAAAAACTAATCTCCCAAGAACACCTGCATGCATAAACCTGTCACATGGATGACGCAAAGAACAGAGGCAAGGAAAAATCAAGGAGGCCAAAAAGCCAGATCCATCTTATGGACATGCAAAGAGCAATCTCACATATAATCCAATAAGTCAATGTTTAAAATACAAAGAGGTGAATCCTTATAAAGGAATCACGAAACTCGAAAAGGGAAACTAAAGCCTAAAAAAGCTAGGGTTGCACAATATAATTAATAAAATATTAATTATATGCACCTACAAGATAGCTTAAGAAAACTAGAGTAATAGGCAACTTAATTAATTAAATCAAAGTGATTTAATTAATAAGTTAGAACAAATAATTACTCTAACACCCCCCTTAAGCGAAGCTTGGGAGGAAGCTAACCTAGCACAGCTATGAAAGAGAATTGGGTCCCGGCAACAAGGCCAGATCAGGTACCCAATCACAACAAAATCTCTATAAAGAGGAGAAATAGAGAAAACCACATGGGAAAAACCCTACTCCAAAAAGAGATAGAAAAGAATGTTCCAGAAGAAGGAACAAAGAGATCAGAAGAGAATCATTGAAGCATGAAGAACCGCAAAACTCTGTCAAAATGCTGATCTGTAGAACCTCCATGGAAATAGAAGGCATGAACCATCAACCAAAGGAACCTCCATGGAAATAGAAGGCACGAACCATCAACCAAAGAAGCATAGAACAACAATATAACCTCCCCTTAAGGTAGGTGAGGTGACAGGCAGCTGAAAAGATGGGCCAAGAATCTCCTACAACACAGGAGCCAAACACATCGAGAGTGAGGTACAAAACACCAATAAAGGCACGTGTCATCGACACTGCATGAGGAATTAGAGAAAGAGGGCCTATAAGCGGCAAACAACTATCCCCCCCATGGCACTTTATAAAATAGTGCGAGTACAACGAATCACAATGATGAAAAAGATCCTGAAACGCAAGAGTGGCACTTTATCTTAGTGCGTTGCATAAAAATGCTTACAATGAATATCAACAATGATCAAAAAAGACATAAGGCTGAAACAACAGAAGGTAGAGCCCAAAACGAAGCAACTGAAGCAACAAAATCGATCTCCGGACCTGAAATAATCAGGATATCCACCAGAATGCTAAAATGCAAAAGACTGAATAGGATGTGCCTGGAACAGAATCTGGAACAAAAACCAGCATCACTGGAAAGAGCACAGAAAGAGCTTTCCAACGATATAAAGAAGTCCAAAAACGGAGATCGGAAGCTCAAGATACGCCTCCCAGAGTGCAAAACAAAACATCTGGCTTTGACTACCAAAACAGGCAACCAAACTGCATCAAAATCCAAAAAAACCTATACCAGCATCTCTGTCTCGGAACCAGCTTTTCAACGCATTTTTCGGATTGAAAAAATACGTCCGTATGCTCAAGTTACGGAGAAAAAACCTCCAGGGCCTTTGAAAATGCAAAAAATTATTTTTTTTTAATAAAAAAAAAATAAAAAAACAAATAACTCCAAAAAAATTCTCCACCGCCGGCGGAGCGGCGGCCGGGCGGCAGGAGGGAGGAGAGCCGCCGCGGGGCGGAGCTGCGGCGGTGTCCGCCGGCGAAGCCGCTGCAGGCCGCTAGCAGTGGCCGTCAGCGGTGACCGCTAGCGGCTCCGCTGCGGTTAATTAACCGCCGGCGGCTTAAACAGCCGAAATAAGATTTTTTTTTTGCAATTTTTTTATTTTTGACGCCTCGTATTACGTGCAGGAGGCCGTACGACCGTGTCGGACAAAAAAATTTGCCTCTCAGACCAACGGTGTCCAAAATGGACAAATTTTATATGGATTTTAACTGCAAACGGCCTTCCGAATCCAATGGAAGCGTCCGTTTGAGCCCAAAGTGCTCCAAAAAAAATTTCAAAAAAGTTGTCCGTACAGCCTCCCACTGCTCCAAAAAAAAGCAACTTCTGAAATTCTTCAACAAACCACGAACAACGAGCAGCAAGCTAGCTCTGATACCATGTTAGAATTAGGTGCAAAAACTAATCTCCCAAGAACACCTGCATGCATAAACCTGTCACATGGATGAAGCAAAGAACAGAGGCAAAGAAAAATCAAGGAGGCCAAAAAGCCAGATCCATCTTATGGACATGCAAAGAGCAATCTCACATATAATCCAATAAGTGAATGTTTAAAATACAAAGAGGTGAATCCTTATAAAGGAATCACGAAACCCGAAAAGGGAAACTAAAGCCTAAAAAAGCTAGGGTTGCACAATATAATTAATAAAATATTAATTATATGCACCTACAAGATAGCTTAAGAAAACTAGAGTAATAGGCAACTTAATTAATTAAATCAAAGTGATTTAATTAATAAGTTAGAACAAATAATTACTCTAACAGGAATGTCATCTACCTCTTCATCAATAGGCACACCGAACAAAGAATGGAACCCAACCTTGATTCTCCTCTATGGAAGTATGTAGACATTTTAAAACCCCTTCCAAGAGGTGGTGCATTCCATTGGAGATGTCGAGGATGTGGTGTAGAAAGAAACAGTTCTTATTATCGTGTGGTAGGTCATTTATGTGGTTAAACGAGAAGAGGAGTCAAGAAATGCCCTAGCAAAAAAGGTGCCCCCATACCAAATCAAACTGTGTCAAAATATATTGAACAGCATGAGGCAGCAAAAGAGAGGGAAGGACGCAAGGCAGCAGAACACAGTAGCAATGCCAATAAAAGTAAAAGAGCAAAGGGAATCTAGCCCCCCCGCCAGATGTTATAGTACAAGACCACCCCTTCTTTAGTACCGCAGCAGACACTGACACTGAATCTGTCCCCGTTGTACAGAAAAGAAAGGGGCCACTAGAAACTGTTTTTCAAAAAGGCCCGGGAAATTGTTGACATTAAGGTGGGAAGGTGCCTATATGCAAATGGGTTGTCCTTTAATGTTGTCCGCTCTCCATTTTGGAAGGACATGTTGAGGGGTGCCAATGAAGCTCCAAAAGGGTATTGTGGCCCTGGGTATGAGAAAGTGCGCATAACCTTGTTGGATAACGAGATCCAACAGATTGAAAATTAATTGAAGCCCATAAGGGACTCATGGGTTGAGACAGAGGTGACAATTGTTTCAGATGGCTTGAAGGATTCTAGGAACCGTCCCTTGATCAATGTCCTTGCAATGTCCCCTAAAGGGGCAATGTTTCTGAAAGCGATGGATTGTGAGGGCAAAGTAAAAGATGGGCCATTTATTGCTGATATCCTTATTGGAGTCATTGAACAAGTGGGTGCAAAAAACGTTGTCCAAGTCATAATGGACAATGCAAAGAATCGTAGAGCAGCAAGTTTGTTGGTTGAATCATGATATCAACATATCTTTTGGACACCTTGTGCAATCCATTCACTCAATCTTATGCTACAAAAGATTGGGAACCAAATTGAGTGAATCAAAACAATGTATGAAGAGGCTGAGGACATAAAAATGTTTGTCACAAACCACCACATGACTCAATCTCTTTTAAGGAACTACTCAAAATTGGAGCTATTGAAGGTAAATGAACTTGAACTCAAGTTAGTAATTTAATTTTAAATATTTGACAATTTTTGATTTTTCATATTTTACTTGTCCAATGTGTATACTTTTCTCTAAAATATGTATCTAATAGTTCTTGTTTTGCTCTAATTTATGTCACAGGTTGCTGAGACCCATTTTGCATCACATATAATCGTCTTAAGACGACTTGTGCAAGTGAAAGATGCACTTCAAGGTATAGTAATCAGCCACAATTGGGGTGCATGGAAGCAAAAGAACACTGAAAGGGTAAACAAAATAAAGGATAGGCTATTGGTTGAGTCATGGTGGGAATGTGTGGAATATCTCCTTAAGATCACTGAGCCCATTTTGAGCATGTTTTGGTACACTAACATGGATAGGCTTTGCATTGGAGAGATCTATGATGGCATAGACTCAATGATTGAGAAGATCAAGCAAGTTATAAATGAGAAGGAGCAAGATCCGTAAGAGACCTTTTCCAAACAAGTGCAAAAAATTATTAATGAAGGATGGAACAAAATGACCACTCCATTACATTTGCTTGCCTATGCCTTGACCCCCAAATGCTATAGCTCACAATATTGTGATCTACCAAGAAGGTTGCCACCATGGAATCAAAGTTCCAAACATTTAGAAGAATATTTCCTGATGATGATATGAGAGATGTAATCATGGATGAGTTCATAGAGTTTGTCAATGCTAGAGGTCTAAGTAATGATGCTCTTCGTCATCGGTTCAAGAAGGATGCTCATGGTTGGTCGCACCTCCATTGCCAAAAATTCCAAACATTGCAGCCCTTGCAATCAAAGTTATATCACAAGTAAGTTTTTTTTTTTTTAAATAGCTCACTTTATCTTCAAATGAATCATGACTAGAAAGTGATTTTAAATTTTTTTAAGATTGAATTAATTATTTTTTAATTGCTTACCCTATGTTGTCTTTATAGGTTGCTAGTTCTTCTACATCAAAAAGAAATTGGAGCACCTATTCTTTCATCCACTCGGTGAAGCGCAATAGGTTGCAATCAAAAAAAGCAAAGAACTTGGTATTTCTGCATAACAAGTTGCACCTTCTTTCGCACAAGAGTCAAGAATACAAAGAAGGGGAGACAAAGAAGTGGGATGTAGGTGCAGAGATTGCGGACTTGGATGCTTCCACTGCTTGGCTTACAGTTGATGATTTTGATGACTTTGATGTCAATACCATTGTTGATTTTGTTGCTGATCCCATTGGCCTTAGCGCAAGTAATACCAAAGAAGAAGAAGATGAAGAAGAAGAAGATGAATATGAAGAAGAAGATGAAGATTGAAGAACTTAGAACTAAGAACTTAGAATATTAATAAATTTTCATTCCATGAGTTAAACAATGATCGTGAAACAAATAAAATGATACTTGAACTTGATATTTTAAATGTTTTGAATCTTTGATGTTGAAGTTGATTGAACTATGTTACTATATGATGGTATTATCACTATGATTACAAGTTGAACTGTTTAACTATTTATGGTGTTTTAAAGTTTTGGTTGTTTAAATGTGTTTATGCTACTATGCTACAATCTAATTTTAACTCATGCTTCATAAAAATGTACATATATATATATATATATATATGTTTTTGTACTAAAGAACCCAAACCTCTTTCCAAAATTTTGTCGAACTTACAAACTGATTCTCAAACTTCAAACTTGAAACCGAACCCAAACCGGCAACTTAGGTTTACTTGGATCTTTTTCTCCAAATTTTACAAATCCATACTTCTTCTTTATGAACACTGTGAATCCACCATATCCTGTTCCTATTTCATAACCTTTAAAATCCGAGACCATGTATCTGTCATGCTCATATGTTTCAACAAGATTAATAATATCCTTCCCCTCCACTATGAACCTCAACCCAATACCTTCTCTCAATGTATAACCTTTGCATTTCCTAATTACTACACATAGTTGATCCTATGGGGCCTCTATTTCCTATTTTTTATTCGAGAAATGCTCAACGAACTGAGTTTTCTCACTTTTCAAACATGGCCACTTTCCCTAGCTTCTTGTTGTCTTTACTTTTTCTCATTCCTTCCTTTGTTCCTCTTGTTAAGAAAAAGTTAGATCATAAACTAGATAGAATTGTGTTCCTCTAAGTAACCCTATATTCCTAAGGATAATAATCTTATCCTGTGGGTCTCTCAAGATAACTCTTATGTATCTATCCCATATTTGAATTTTAATCTGTTGATTGATGAATCTCTTTTGTTTGTTTGCTGAACCGTTTACCACTTGTTATCACACCCCTTTTAATTGATATCTAATACTCATGTCTTTATTAAATTGATGCCCTAGGTGAGACTGCTTTTTCTCTAATAGTTTCGTACTTGTGCTCTAAGTGGGAAAGATCTAACCGGAACAGTGGTTTTGTTGCCCTAAATGGTTTTTGAATAGTATTATACAGTGGTATAAGTTGATAACGTTTGTGCCCTAAGCGATATTTGTAGACTAACAACGGTTTTGCAGACTTTGCCCTAGGTAGATTCCGATTTTGGAATTTACGGTAATTCTGGTTTAAGACTCTTAAATTTTGATTTGTTCAATTATACCTAAATCATGGTTAAAGCTACTGCTTAGTACATGGATTTAACTTAATAAGATGTTTATTGACATGGTAATATAACCATTAATGAAGATCTTGCTACTTAAATTTAAAATCAAGATTTAACCACGTATTCATATTAGATCCAGGAAGAACGTGAAACAACCAGTAGGGGGAAAAGGTATCATCGGAAAGGGATGTTGAATGATCAAGTTTCAAACAACCTGGGAAATGGTAAGACCTGACAGGTTGAACCGAGTGGCCAAGATGATTAAACTCAAGGGTCCTCTACACTTCCTAATCAACAAATGACTTATTAATTTCAATTTGAAACCATTTTCACCCTCACACATTAACTTGAATTGGAGTAGGAGCCTTAGTGTTAATTAAAAATGATAATATTTTAAATATATATATATATAAACCACTTCCAATTGGATTGGGACCCATCCATTGTCACGTCGTCACCCTATGATTTATCCCACTTTGGATACATTTTCCCTTACTTTGATCACATAATAAATTACATAACACAATTCTAACTCTGATGATGGACTTAATTCTCCCGATAGCTATTCCATCCTCCTACTTATCTCACCGATCATGGAATACGTTTTTAATTTAAGAGATGGGAAATATATTTAACATCACCAACTCTAGAATTGGGAAGGAAGGACCCGAAATCAGTTAAACACTTGCACAATAGGAAACAGCAGAGAGGTGAGCCACGTAATCCCATCAGATGGCTAAGATGTTAGGGATTCCATGATGTTCGTACAGACCAAAAGAAGGAAAAACCTTGATATAAGAAAAAAGGCCATTCATATCCATCACCTCATGTTAAAAGTTGGAAGCAGTTACACGATTCTTCAAAGAACATTGGACTTGATAAAAGTCAGGTCTTGGTAGGAAGATCCCTGTATAGTTGGCTTGTAAGAACCAGGGGCATAGCTGCAATTTTCTCTTTTACCCAAGGAACTGCGTACTAGTCCAGGCAACTAATGATCAAATCAGGAGCACCAAGACGAATACTCGTTCTGAATACTTTACTTCCTGCTATCAGTATTGGTTCAGCATAATGAAATCATTCAAAGCTTGCATTCATTATTGAATAAATCTGTACATTTTACTTAGTAAAAGATTTAGAGATCTTGCTGTTAATGGCAGATAGGAAGCTTGCATTTGGACAATTTCAACTAGTATGAATTTTCTTGATTCTTGCTAATCTTTAAAAAGCTCGAAGTTTCTTGTACCTATTATCTATGGCTGTAACCTTGAGTCATAGGCAAACAGTGACAACCATTCTCTAGAATGTTTCCAAATGTTGACCATTACGTATACTGGAATATGCCAAGAAACTCCTTGCAATCATCTCAATCAAAAGATAAAGACTCTGAAGTTTCATTAAGACCACACAAGAATGGCAATCCAAGAAGAGCCAAAATGAATAGAAGAACAAGCAAGCCATTCCAAGCTAAGGTCTGCGGTCTTGTGAGTCAGAGGATTTGACTTAAGCACCTAGCAGCAGTAATCATTGTTCCAGCCACCCCAAATCATGGTCACCTTGAGAATTGTAACCTTTTTTATAAAGAGCCCTACATAGCCACATCTTTAGAAGACCTGGTTAATAATAAAAGCTGACCCTTAGTCAAGGGATAAATCTGAAATAAAGTATTGGTCTTTTCGACAGAAGACTTCCTCAAAGAAACAATCACCACACAGAAAATATGAAGATTATACTGCATTAGTTGGGATAGTAGAAAGGCTGAACTATTCTCGTTTCCAGCCAGACTCGGTAGAAATTGGAAGAAAAGGATATTAGTCACTTTATACGACCACAGTCCCACACCTCTTCATACAGCAGACTAGCTGATTTGAGATGAGAACATAACTCTAATAGACAAAGGAAAACAAATATCTCATTAGCTCCAACAATAGCAAAAAGAAGAGTAAACTATACCAAACCTGGCATTTAACAGGAAGGTGAGGAGTTGACTCCTGATACTGAAAATCCTTGGCCAAGGTAAGATTAACAGCTGTCAGATTATATTTCATGTCTTACTAGTTAGTAAAAGTAAATCTTTCTATTACGCAGAAAACTGATAAACTGTTGCTTACATTCAGTACTACTAAGAGTTACAGTTCTATGCATTTTACACTTATTTCATGTTCTTTATTTTAATTTTTTTTAATATCCTTGCTTACAACTAGTCTTATCAAGTGCATCTTAGATTGTAAACTTTTGTTTTAAACTTTTAGCCTATTACACTTGTGACCAAGATTTGGCCAAAAGTAAATATTTCTATTAAGCAGTAAACTGATACCTGTTGATTACATTCAGTACTTATTCTTGTTAGGTAACACTAAGAGTTACAGTTCTATGCATTTTACGCTTATTTCATGGTCTTTATTTTGTTTTTTTAAATATCCTTTCTTACAACTAGTCTTATCAGGTGCAACTCAGATTGTAAACTTTTGTTTTAAACTTTTAGGCTATTACACTTGTGACCAAGATTCGGCCTCTTCTATCCTTTCCTTTAATTGAGACTGTTTAGATTCTATGTCCACTAAGGCTGATAGAATTTCCCTCAATTGTCTGGTGTCTGCTTCTTTCACAACATCTTTTCCTTTACTCCCCGTTAATCTCAATCATTCATGTTCCTATTTCATGACCTCAAGTTCTTGTTGTTCTGTAACCGTTTTGATCTGCATGTTCTAGATTTTCTCTTTAAGATTTGTGTTTTTCTCTTTCTATTTTTGCTTGTGTACCCTATGACTCCATACACTTTGTTCTCCTCTTCCCAATTCTTTTTTACTGTCTAGTTTATCTTCACCATTATCACCTTTGTTCACTATACCTATTTCAGCTTGATTTAGATTTGACTTGGGGTTCTTGTTGATTTCCACTTGCTCTTGTAGCTCTTCGTTTTCGCTCTCTTTCTGTGTTGTTTTCCTAACATTTGATTGGTAGATATTGTCAGATATTTCATTCGTCTTGGCAAAATCATTGCAAAACGTTTTTTATGAGTTTGCCTACACTTTCAGTTTTATCTACCTTAGAATATATTTGTATTGTTTTGCATTAACTAATATCAATTTTTCACCTATGTTACATGCCTATTTGAGAAAATCCGTTCTGCTAGACATTCTAATCTTGTCAAATATTGAGGTGTTCAAGACCCACTTGCAGACAGGTTCCAACCATCTTGATACAGAAGGTTTACCATTGGGCTTATCAGCTGAGTTTGAAGATATGTGTTTAAAAATATGTGTGTGTATTATGCAACAAAAATAAGTCCACATACCACTCTGCTAATAGTAAAGCAACATAGCAAACCACACCACCATATCTATGTTTCAATTTAATAGGATATTGATTGCATCATTTAGCCATACATACAGGATGATACACTTGCTTGGTCACACACATGGGACATATTTCCATATCAAGGTGACAATTTGAGAATGAAAGGAATTGTCAAAAGATAAGTGCAGTTATCTTAATTTTTATTTTGTAATGGTAAGGGGATTTCTAACCAGGATAGAACAGAAGTTGAGATTTAAATTTTAAGCATTGGATTCAACAATATCATTGTTTTTTTAAAGAATATAATCATCAATTTGGATTTCAACTACTATCAATTTGGATTTCCACTATAAGCAAGTTTTCATTTTCCTTCACAAATGCATAAATGACATATAAACCATCATTTTTGGCCTTTTCAGTGGTCACTTTTAGGGTTGGGAGGATCGACTAGACCAAATTAGGCCAAAATAAACATTCTAAAAAAGTTTTTAAAAAATCTTGGATTTCTAACCAGGATAGAATAAAAGTTGAGATTTAAATTTTAAGCATTGAATTCAAAGATATCATTGCTTTTTTAAAGAATATAATCATCAATTTGGATTTCAACTACTATCAATTTGGATTTCCACTATAAGTAAGTTTTCATTTTCATTCACAAATGCATAAATGACATATAAGCCATCATTTTTGGCCTTTTTAGTGGTCAATTTTAGGGTTGGGAGGATTGACTAGACCAAATTAGGCCAAAATAAACACTTTTAAAAAGTTTTTAAAAAATCTTTTGAGACCAAATTCAGCCTGGGTTCAGCCGCTTGGAATCAAGTTCTTCAAACTTCACTCCAAATTCTGCCCCGGTTCCTCTGACAGAATTTGCAGTGAATCTGTGGCTCTGTAGACGAATTTGGGGAGAATTTAACAAGGACCAGACTTTGAGGATTGCTGGAGAGAATCTGGTAACTTAGGTTTCTATCTGAATCCTCCAGAATGGGCCCCCTAGTGTTTAGCTTACAGTATCAATACCAATTTATTTCAGATTTGCCCCAGTATTTTCAGTTTTGATCCAGTTTTCTCAGTTTTCCAATTTTCAGATTTTCCTTATTAAAGTGCAGAGGTAAATGAGTGGAAAATAAAAAATGTGACAAGGAGTAAGGACATTGATTCCTTTATGCTCAAAGTGAAACTTATATGCTCATAAAAAGTGAAACTAGCCTCTGTACACATAATAATATCCCCATTCTTTATTGATTTCAAGCTACATTGAGACATCCAAGCTTGAGGCAGGATTTCATTTTTTTAGTTTGCGAAAGAAAGGTTAAAACCTTTAATACAAGGTTCAATCATTCGCATGGGTTTACTCATACCAACTCCATATTGACTTTCAAACTTATTAAGGTGGGCATCTTATTAGAATATTCATTATTTTTAGTTCTTATATTAATGGGTTTTTCAGGGCTTTAATTTATTAGGCTTCTATTTTTAGAAGATGTAATTCTATTTTTGCTTTAGTTTGAAGCTCTTGTAATTGCCTTTATAAAGACTTGTAATTCATTCAATAAAATGCACAACTAATTTTTCACATCTAAGTGCACCAAATTTTCATATTTCCCTAAGGGTGTTGTTTGCGTGTGGGTCATGATGAATCTTGCTTGTATCAAACCAATACCCATTGCACCGAGGCTGTATTCAACACACAGACAAAAAGAAAAAGCTGGAGAATAATAAAACCAAAAGCTAAAACCTAATCTACCATTCATTTCTACTAGTCATTAAAACTTAGCTTAAGATTGTCTAGAGTTTCAAGGTAGCAAAAATGGAAGAGGAAATATAATGATACAATTCTCTCCCTCATAATCCCATACAGCAATCAGCATCAAGTACATATGTTTATGATAGCTTCTTGAAATATATATGCATGCATCCAAAAGAGTTCCCTTAGTAGATTACTAGACGTCACCATTGGCAGCAATAATTGTGACATGTCAAAATTAAGAGCAAATATTGGCTTTCCACCAAATGATTCACTTAGCAAATCAATGACAGCACATTCATTCATTGGGTACTAAATAATAACCTGTTTTCAATTCTAACTCTACCTATCATGCTTTTTGTACCCATTCCACATGCACTATTTCAACTAAAAATATCTCCCTATTTTCTACAAATATCCTAACTATAAATGAATGATCAAATGATCATCTATAGAGATGGAAAAGACAATGTCCATTAAATACGAAATAATAAACATAATATGAAGACAACATTCTAATACCCTCCCTTAATGGTCAATCTATCAACTACACCAAGTTGCCCCCCAAATTTTACAAACTTGTCCAGACTCAAAGACTTGGTGAGAATATCTGATGTCTTATCCACAGTTGGAACAGACAACAATTGAACTGATTCGTCTGCAACCAGCTGCTGAATGAAATGACAATGAACATCAGCAAGCTTGGTTTTCTCATGGAAGACCGGATTCTAGGCCAGTTTGAGCACCCCTTGATTGTCACAATAAAAGAGAGTAGGTCCCACTTGAGATATCTGCATGTCTGAAAGCATTCTTCAAAGCCAAATTGCCTCACAAGCTACCTTAGTTGTTCCTAGATGCTCAGCTTCTATAGAGGAAAGAGCCATTGCCTATTCTTCTTGGCAGTCCATGTGACTACACTGAAACTCAAATGGAAAACATACCTAAATGTTGATTTTCTATAATCAATGGAACATCCCCTATCAAAGTATAAGTCAAGGAGTGAATTTTGTCATACAAAAGACCAAAATTAAAAGTGTCCTTCACATAGCGCAACACACACTTTGTTGCTCATGATCAACCTTGGGGGCTGTCATGAAGCATGAAATGTGGCTCACTGCAAAACTGAGACTAAGCCTAATAGAAGTAAGGTAGATGAAACTGACCCCCAATTGCCCGAATCTTGATTCCTTCATCACAGGTGAACCTGATTTAGTTATCAGCTTCACCCCTTTCTCCATAAGAGTGGATGCAGGTTTGTAATCTTGCATCTGAAATTTGTCTAGCAGACTACTGGCATATTTAGACTGAGATAAGAAGATAGTACCTTCAGTTTCCCAAAAATCAATGCTTAAACAATAGTGCAGAAGTCCCAGAAATTATTGTGTCAAAAGATTGACACAAACTCTATTTGATTTGATAGATCAAAACTGTCAAACTGCTAGTGATATTCAAGTCATCAACATAGACAACAAAGAGAAGAATATCATCGCCAGTGTTTTTGAAAAGTGAAAGCAGTGTTTTTTCCAGCAACCTTGAAACCAAGAAGTTGTCATGTGGACTACTTCCAGCAACTCACCGTTGAGGAAGGCAATCTTAACATTCATCTGATGGACTTTCCAACCAAACTGAGGTGCTAAGGCAAGGACGAGTCTTATGGCACTCTTTTGGCTGTAGGAGAAATCGTCTCCTCATAGTCAATTGCCTTCTTGTGTGTGTGTGTGTGTGTGTGTATTTTCTACAAAGAAACAATCCTAAAGTATAAAGTACCTAATATTTACATAACTCAAAATATTGACCATTAAAAAAGTAATGATAAAGATATCATTGAGAAATTATTCTAATATTTTATACTCCCTCTTATTTCTACATCACATTTCTGAGAGAAAAATGGCATTTCTACCACTCATAATCCTTGCAACAATAAAAAACAAATATTTTACTGACTTAAACAAAGTCAATAACTTAATTCAACAACAGATTTAATCAATTAAAGCATTAGATAATGGCTAACTGAAAAAATGCATATTTGTTATTCAAACAAAAAACAGATTTCTAAAGTAGCTGATTTGATAGCAATATTTATTTGATGTTTTCTATCAATTATCAAAAACAATCCTCTCTGCCCAAAAAAACACAAGATCGCATAACAAAAATAAAATCTGCAGTCATGAAAGGTGTAATCAATCACATTACCTGCAGACATGTTTCTTTAATGCCATTACGACCCTCTAAAATGCCTGCTTCTTTGATAGGCTCCTGAAAAAATTAAATAAGTGTTTGAATTTATTAGAGGTTTTGTTCCATGCTTGGACACAATACACGCACACACACATGCATACCACTGATTTTGTAATCTAAACAAAAAAATGATTCTCAAGTATATTCAACATACCAAATTCCGAACAGGTGGAAGACAAACAACAAGATCAACATCACTTGTAGGAAGGGCCAATCCAGTTGCAATGGAACCAAAAATCTTTGTCCTAGATCTTGGCCAAAGGACCTGAAGTGCTCGAGAAACCTTCTCTAAAGCAGCATTAATGAATGGTTTTCTCAGAGAATTTTCATAAGCAACCTGAAAAATGAATATAGAGATCACTAAATTTTGCAATACTGGGTGTACAGAGTTTAAACCAATCAACTTCAAGTTTTATTCATTTTTTATAAGTTTTTAATACACTATCCAATCATATTAAATGATTGCAGAACCTGTTGGACCATGTTCCAATAATTTGCAATCACAATCCATACCTAATCGCCTATAAAATCCTGTTAACCAGACTATTCTTGTTGTCACATCAACAGTCCAGATGTCTTTCAAGGCAAGCCATTGCCAGAGTTGAGGCATTGGATAACCAAACAATATTGGATTTCAATAAAGAGAGCCATGGGCAGCAATTAGACATTTAAAAAACAAGCAATATCAGATTTCAATACAGATAGGAATTGGCAGCAATAGAAGACAATATAAAATTTGCTTTTTAATCAGCATAATTTTTTCGTCTGTTAATTGTATATTTTATATATCTGTTAGACTTTGTTCTATTAATTTGCAGTTGCAGTGCATGCCCAATGACCTATCAAATCTTGATCAAGCTCTCGTTGTCACATCAATACTCCAGATATTTTGTGAGGCCAAACATAGGAAAACTCCAGGCATTTGATGACCAATCAATGTTAGATGCTATTGTAGATGGACATCTACTCAAATTACTGACAAGTTTAGGATGTCCTTAATATGCATGATTCCTATCTTGTGAAAACAGAGAATATTGCAGCCAATAAAACCTATCATCGATTGTTTATCTTATACTATTTTTTGTTGGCAATTTGTGACCAAGTTTCATCCCAACTGTAGGCAGTAGAATCTATTCCATACAAGACAAAAACTATTGTTCTTTGACCCAGTGGAACATTGTAATTATAATATGCAGAGCGAAGGTTTCTAATAGAAATAATTCCAACATGGATAATAGTTATCCAAGACAACATAAATTACCTCCTTGCAGAAAGATTCAATCTCATCATGAAGCAGATTGTGCAACTTAGAAACCGATGCCTGAAGAGCAGGGTTGTTCTGTATCAATCCTGATTGCAGTGGAAGTGCAATATCTGGCTGGAGAAAGAAAAAATATATATTTTTATGATAAAAAAAAACAAGATAAAAGAAACCTATTTAAATATTTAGGGGACTTAAAACATTGAGAATTACATGTTCTTGCTCCAATGCCAATTGAGGAATGGCAACCAAACAATCACGCAGCAAAGCACCAGAAAGAGAGTGCATTGGTGGTGTGGCCGGGATGCATTCCCTTCTCCATGCAAAACTTGCCAATTCTTGGTTGCCCGCAGATAAACAAAATTCACCGGGATTAATTTCTGCCTCATTTGGCCACCCACTTATACTCCAATTCCTTGGACTGGAGCTTCCTGATCTGACAGTTGAGAAGCGCCTCTGTTTTCTAAGTCCCCCAGCAGGAGAAGGTGGAGGTGGTGGTGGAGCTGGGGGAACACAAAGCACCATTGGTGATGGAGGACGTTTTAATCTTGGCAGTTCCCTCCGGTTACAGGGTACACATGGACTTCTGGATTGTCGGACATGTAAATCATTCCTTGCTCTTTCTTTAGACATGTCCGGGATAACTATTGGCCGAAGAATCGGGTGGGGAATTACTTCCCCTTTCATCCCATCCATCACACCAATGGTACACTTACTTCTTGACCTATTATCTTGTTCTTCTGATGTGGCAATGGATCCTACAGGAGGAGCAGAAGCAGCTGGGACTGTTGCAATCCCAGAACATAATGAGTCAAAAGATGGACCTGGCACTGAAGTAAGATCCTCTATAACCAATTTTAATTCATCTTCATGTCGGGCCCAGGAACTATCTTCAGAGCTCAGTGAAGGAGGCCTTGAGTAACCAGTGCCAGCATAGTCAGCAGTGTTCCAATACATTACTCCACCCCCAAAGACATGGTTGTAATCAGAACTGTGGCACACAATATCCGGAGGAAGTTTTTCAGCTTCATCTTCAGATATGAAATAGCCATCAAAGTCATCAGTATCTCCAGATAAATATCTTAAATCATCACAGGTGGAGTCATCTGTCCCTTCATTCCGAGAATCCTCCCTCATTCTCATACTTCCTTTCAATTCAATATTAGAAGGTAAATGTCTTGCCTGCAAGGATGACTGAAAAAATGGAGTGAAACTTGGTTCAAGGGAATAACCTATAGGAGGAGTCAAATTACAGCCAGTCTGGACCACTGGTGATGAATCTAAGCCTTTTCTAGCTGCTTGAGGTTTTGTGTTCCTTTTGGGGTAGCCTGCCTGCCCTGGTGAGTTTCTCAATGTTGGCCATCTCAAGGTTACATACGATGGTTGTGAATGATGTCGCCAGTTCCAGTCTACATCCAAGTGCAACCTATCTGTAGCAGCTGGGAGATGACGAGTGGTAGAGGGATAACAAATATGTAGTGACCCAGGCCACTCGTATGATGTAGGTGGTATATTATTAGTTGCCCCTTGGATGGAGTAGTCTGGCTTTCTTAACGTGTGTTGCTTCCATGCCTCTTCTCCAGGTCGAGTCTGAGCACCAACCTGGTCCATAGAATCTTTTGTCTGTTTCCCACAATGCACATGATAACTGAGGTCAGTAGCAGAAGTAAGCATTCTTCCAAAATGACTATTATTTTTCAATGGTTCAACCAAACCAGTTGAGCTTTTACAGTCTCTCAAAAGAAGCATTGCATCCTCCTTGCCCCTCTGACAAATAATAGACTTAGGAGAAGAACCCATTTGTTTCACGTCTTCCTCAACGCTCGATGAATCAGATTTGCACAATACATGACTATTACACGCCGATATCAAACATTCTGTTTCGTGAGATGAACCACAGTTTGAATCATAATTAACTCGGATATCAACACTTGATAAAGCTACATCAGCATTTATCTTATCACAACATATGATTGATTGTTCAGCCAAACAAAACCTCTCATTATCAACTGAGCACAAATTTGTGCTACTGACAAGAGAGTTTGCAATATTTATATTTTGGGAACATAAATCCTCACCCAAAGTATCAAGAAGTTCACCACATTCAGCATGCTGCAAGGAGGAGCTCTGTTGAATCTTGGTAGTTTGCTGTTGTGGCTGATCACAACAATCTGTGAGTGTTCTCTCTTTGTCATCTGGTAAAAGTGCAGTATCCAAGTTTGCAGTGCCCTTCTTCTTTACCTTATATCTGCCCCTTCCATGTATGGTGTTTTTTACTTGACTCTCACCCATTCCTGATACTGAACATTCTGATTCTGATTTATTTTGCAGCCTACATGAACTCATTTTGTTCTCTCCTTGACATGTCAAGTTATATAGATTTTCCTGAGAAGAAAACTCACATAAAAGACATGCTCAGATGTTATAACAATAAATCGTTCACAAATGAAGAGAAATTATTACAGTGGTTGGAGAAAATGATAGGTATACCTTCTTTAGATTGTTTTGTGCCACTCCTAGATCTTCCACTGAACTGATATTGCCAGTTCTGATAACTTCTTCAGTGTTCATCATTTTTACTGGTTCCTGAAAGATTGAATACTTGTCTTATTACCCAACAGTTTTGAAAACAAAATATTAAGTAAAATTAATAGACAAGAAGAGTACCTCACATGGCATTTGCTTTACAGAGGCATCCTCTATAAGCTGCTTTGGAGGATCATTTGAATTTTGTTTGGATGTGGGGAACTTTTTCTTCTTAGTGCGCCCTTTTCTCCTTTTTTCTCTCTTTTGTACTTGAGCATCATTTGTCTTCTGTTGATTCAAATGATTCCTTGTGTTCTCTTCACCAAGTAGATCAAGTTCTATGGAATCTTTTGAGACCTTTGCAAATACTTGTCTAACTCTCCTCATGACATTATCTAACACTGTATGAGCAGAACTCAATGATGTAAAGAACAGCTTGTCATCTTCAGGAACTGCTGATGTACATGTTATTGCTAATGGTGAAACTTCTTGAAGAATATATAAACCACCGAAGAAGTTGCAGCTGCAAGAATGTTTCTTGCATATATTACTACAAAAAGTGCGACTCTCAAAGTGACTTTCAAGAGAAGGAACATTTGGATTCTTGCTTACTTTACACACATCATTAAGCTCATCAGAAAATATGCCTTTATTGCAAACACAGTCACCCTGCCTTTTTGTCTGCAGAAGATCCTTTGAATTTTGAACAAGTTGATTTGCCTGAAAAATCAAAAGATCTCATTAAAAAAGAAGGCACTCCTCTTTGATTTCACTTAGAATACAAAGCCACTTCTTTCACCTTTTACTAGTGATGTATTATTCACAACTTGTGCTATTCCTCTAAATGATAACTTATAAATTAGTATGATTGAATATTTCATATTTATTTAAATACTTTCCAAATATTACGTCGAAAAACAAATTGTTAAACACGCCTAGCATAATGGCTCCATATATGCATGGAATGAACTTAAAAGAGTTTAATTAGGTTTCAAGTTTCACAGGGCTGTCATGCAAGACAACATGAGAGAAATTTTAGAGATTATTAATGCAGTAGAACAAGTAGGGAAAGTGAAAGTCGCAGCAGACATGCACCCAAAAAATGCTAAGATGGCCTTGCCAAGTGGCTGTGTATATATGGAAGAATTACAAAAAGAATTAATCAAGATAAAATGTTAAAAGAACTCAAAATTTTAGGGTTGATCTGCACAATGGAAAGGAAGATTAACAATGGTTTCAAACTGTATCTTTGCTATGAGAACCCGACTGAGTTATCTTCTGCGATCATCCAATTATTGGCTTTGAAGGCTGTGAGGGCTATCTTAAACATTAATATACAAAAAAATACAGGAGACTCCAAGGAGAATGGAGGAGGTGGAGTTAACAAATAGAAAAAGTGCAGCAGCAAAAAAACAGAGAACACACACAGTTTATAGAACAGATGAAAGTGCAGGTCAGGAGACAAAAACCGTAGGAGAACTGCTAAATAATAAATAGATTTTCGATGGATATTACAATGGAATGAAATACTAGAAACTTTGCAATTTCTAAGGTTGTCATGGAGCATCAAATGGTAGATTTCTGGAAATGCACAACAGCTCAGAGATTTCTCTGTGCATAAAGATGCTATCATGTGTGCTATTGTGCCTAACAAGGGAAAACCTTGACAACCAGTGATGATTTTTTATCAATTTCATACTTTAGATAAGGGTTTTAGATAGAAACTTCAAGTCTTAGCATGCTTTTATTTAAACTACTACGTAGAAGGTCTGCAAATTCCTTAAACCTTGCATTCTTTCTCTTCTTAGCAGTAGTTTAAAGAATTATTAGCTTAGAAAATCTTGCAATCCCTATCCAAATAGACTACAAAATTAACACAGTGGAATTTGGACTGTACCTGGCAACCATCATTGAATAAAAGTCTGCGACGTTTTCAAAATATCAACTTAGTATTTCCTGTGATAGATACTTTCAGCTCATAATATATATAATTAGTAATTATGCCATATAGTCTTGTGCTTGGCTATTCTTATTTTTCATTCTGGTCTTACAATGCAAAAGCTAGTATATTAGCATGTTTTGTCCACAAATGCAACATGTGATGTGTGTAGTTTGTCTTCTTTCCTCACCATTCTTTGATCTAAAATAGAAGGCTGCGTACTGAGCCTTTCTTTTATTTTAAAGTAGTGTACAATTCAAGAAATGGTATTCTTGGACTGAAACAGGGGGTATCAATTTGTGATGTCCCCTTTTTAATTATGTACACACTATGTGAGTTAATGAGTAAAAGAGCAGTTACATGACTTATGATAATGAATTATTGACACAAATCAATGAAACATGTAGATGTCTGGTAATTCCAAATGCCACAATGGAATACAATGGATAGATTAATTCTATCACAATTACAACTGCTATATGTACTGCGAAGTTTGGACAATATATAATACAATATATCGACAAACTGGCTGTCTCTGATTTGGCAATATAAAATATACACATTACCCGGTGACCCGTCTCTGCTATGCAATCTGATGCGTGCTGCTAGTTACAGGATGATTACTTGGCAGCTTCTCTGATATTCTATTATGGATTATGCAGTATTCTGTAATAGAGCTGTCTCTGATATATCAAATATGTTATGTACCCTTTGCTTAGTGTCATCTCTGATCTGCAATTATCATACTTGCACTTTGATGTAGGTTGTGTTAGCAACTGTCTATGTTCTACTCAAGTGAGCTTATTATTTTCTTATTAATTAAATCATATTGATTTAATTATTAATTAACTTATTATCTCTAGTTTACTTAAGCCAAACTTTGGGCATTTAATAATTAATTCTTTTATTAATTATTATCATGCAACCTACATTAGTTACCTGTGAGGGTTTTGATCTCCTTTTATAAGGATTGATCTCTTTGTAATTTATTCATTCACTTTTGATTATAGCAATTTATCTTTTTGATCATCTAGAATGTCTCATCTATGGATCTGGCAATTTCAGCCTCTATAGCTTTTGCTTCTCTCTTTCTCTGACAGGTGTTTTCATGCTAGTGATTCTTGGGCGCTGTGTGGTTGATCTTTCATCAACTTCCACAAAATCTACAAAGGAAGTTCAATTAATAAAAAGCAATTCTCAGTTCATACTTTGGATAGCTGATTGCATGATATATACATGCCAAAGAGGCAGCATGAACAAATGCCAAACTTCATTATCATTAGCCGCTGATTGTTAATGGTTAACAATTCGATGATATGGGTTATCATTAACCACCATTTATTACTTGTAATTTTGTGAACAAATACAATTGCATGGATAATCGCATGCTATTACAATTGAAACATAACAGCCACATATCAATGATATAGTCATCACTGAAAATTAATGATTATTATTGTAAAGTTTCTGCAAATTCTAAACAACCAAACTTCTCAATGCCTTTTATCTACTTGTTGAAGATGATCTTCTATGTATCAGACTTGTATGAAATGTTAACAATGGTATAAATACTATTCTGAAAAGTTTTATCTCTGCAATAATTCGGATAGGGCAGTATTGCTAAAGGAGCAGACCATATGAATTTTTTGTGTCCTTTATCCACAATAATAACCTACATAAATATGGCAACCAAGGGGCATGTCCCATGTCCCTAGAAGGGACATATCCCTCACTAGGTCGGCCTCTAATTGATTCCTTGAAATCGGCGGCTATTGGAGAGGACTTTAGATAGTGAGCAAACTAACTAAAATGATAAAGATTAGCCTTCAACAATAATGCCTCTAGGAGACGCCGATCACCACTAGGATAATTAAAATTATATATAGGCCTCCATTTCATGTAATGCCTACCCCTAGTTGACTCTTCTGTTATTATTGCCGAACTCTTTTAGGCCAGTTCTATGTTTATGCTTATTGATCAGTGACATTTGTTTTCTAGATTGTTGGATATTACTTCATACTCAGTTGATATATGTATGTTTAGTTAGTTATTTCAGTTATTTCATGATTGTTCGATGATGATAGATGTATGTCCATTCAGTGATTTTAGTTATTTAATGATGTTAATTAGATGAATAATTTTTATGCGGTTTCTATAGATACTTACCCCATACTTGCATGTGTATGGTGTGCGTCTATGTTTTCTTTATGTTTGACGTTTCTAATGTGATTGAGGGAGTCATAGTCACCTGCTAGTCGAGATCTATATGATGAACCACTTCCTGCCATTGCCTTTTTAGCTTAAAATATTGTGTTTATACATGCATGGATTTTATGTAGATTGCAAGTACCACGACTTCCCTAAACTGCCAAGATGAGAGTACCCTATCGCAGTATTTCAACAGTATAAGTGGGGAGATAACTCGAGTCCAAATCCTAAACCCTAAGCCAATTGTCCTAGAAAATGGGACAAGTATCTGAGTTAGTTTCACCTTTTCGAATTCGTCAAGTCATGTGAATTCGTGATTTTAACCCTGAAATTTGATTTTGTCCTGTGTCTTCGATTGAGCTGTCATTATTTGGTTTTGTGGGTCTGTGATCACTTTCTGTTTTAATTAAATCAAATTTAAAGATAATTTAATGAAAATTTTATAAATAAATTTGATATTTAATCATATTTAATTAAATGAGAAATTAATTAAATAAAAGAATTAAATATAAAAATGTTATTAAATTTTTATTTTGGTGTATTTGTATTTATTTTATTTAAGAGTTTTATTTTAATAATAAACTCTAAATAATATTATTAGTTGAATTAACAAATATATGATTAAAGTGTCTCATAATTTAATAAGAGAGATAAAATATAATTTAATAAAGTTTATTTTAATTAAATTGCATAAAGCTTATGCATGAAATTAAAATATAATAAATCAATTAAAGAGAGAGTGAATTTTAATTTAATAAAGATATTTTAGTTGCAAAAGGCGTGTATGAAAACGTGAAAGATAATTATATATTAAAAGATAATGATCATTGGGTTCCCTCTGGGAATTGCAAAATCAGAACTCCAAATTTAAGTGAGAACTTTTTATCAGCAATGTAGAGTTCATTTTCAAGAGCCAGGTTTTGAAGGAGCAATTCTCAGAAAAGAAGGTTTTTGGAAGAAAGAGGATTTCTCGTGTGCTTCGTGCGTTTACATGTTTGTGAGTTTGCGTGTTAGCACCAGATCTAGGTAGGATCTCGTGGTTTATTTTGTACATTAGTTTTCGTTCTTCAAACTTTTGTCTTCTCTTTGTTTGTTGATGATTCTATTTTTTGAGTTTTAAATTGGGTTGAAACTCTTGCTTGTGGAATCTATTGTTCTTCGTTTTCGAAGACGTCTGTGAATGAATTTCATCTATTTGAAACCTTCTTAAAAAAAAATTAAAAAAACTTAAATTTAGAAAATGAATTTGTTGGTAGGGTTTGAAAGCGAACAAAGATTGTTGGTTAATCAAATTCATTTGATTGCCAGTAAATTCTCTCTCAGATTTGCTATTGAAAAATTTGTTAAAAATATATATAATTATATACACCATAGTAATAAATTATTACTGCAGTATTATTGATCAAAAATAAATTATTACTGTGCCAATAAATGTCTTTATAAAAATTTTGGGGGGTGTCGTTATTTTCATTTAAAATATATATATATATATATATATATATATATATATATATATATATATATATATATATATATATATATATATATATATAAAATTAGCCACCGGCCACCCCCACCCCCCATGCAGGCCAAGAGTCATACATAGTTGAAACGACACCTCCCATACGATGCATACAGATTGTACAGAGCCATCTTTCCTCTTTTAATAAAAAAGGGGGGGACAACTTTTTAAAGGGCACCCGTGACTAATGAGAAATAAAGAAGAGTTAACCCTCCTTTCATTATATTTGCATGATATTTGTTTTTAGCAAAACTTTTGGGTTTAGTAAAAAAGAGAAGCAAATCCACCTTATTACATTATTATTTTCAAATTGGTATCAATACTTTTAGTTTAATATATTTTTTAAAAGTAAAATGTTATTTTAGTTTGGATTTAGTTTACTTAGATATTATTTAGCTATATTTAAATTGTAGTTATTATTTAATATTAATTGAATTTAGTTTAGTCAAATTAAATTTGGTTAATATTTAATATAATTAGTTGTGAATATTAAAATAGAATGAAGTATAATTCCTTTTAGTATATTTTTTTAAGGAAGTTTTCAATTTAAAATATTGTTATCATCATACTTAGAGGATAATGCAAAGTTCATTAGAAAAATGTAGAATTTTTTTTAAATTATATAGACAAGTTTTATTTTATACTCTTATTAAACTGGAAACTATCAATTGGATAATTTTACAAATAAAAACTTGAACTTTCACTTAAATAAGTTTTTATGAATTTATATCGAATCTTTGTGTATTGAAAATGAAAATGAAAACTTGAAACCAATAGGTGCAAAATTAAATTTTTGCTTTTAAAACTGAATGAATTTATTGAAGTTGTTTTTGTATGTACTCTTTGTTATGACGTGTGATTTTACTGTTGGATGTCGAGTTGACTTAGCTTTGACAAGTCAAGATATTTACCAGAGGCTTGGGAGTTTTGTCTGTGATGTCATGATGATGTTTTCATCACGATTTTTTATACTCAACCATGGTAATGTGTCTTGTATGTTTTATGAGTTGTTTTGATCTATTGATTGTTATTGCTTTCCAATGTTCTTGTGTGAAACTGCAATGAATGGTGTGAAATATTTGATATAACCTTTGAGTCTTCAATCAGTTGTATTTGGATTGCTCTCCAGTCACTTGTATAAGATTGAGGTGTTTGTATGATTTGTTCTTGGTGATGTCATGTTATGAC
The DNA here is from genome assembly GCA_028749045.1 of Cupressus sempervirens. Lineage (NCBI taxonomy): Eukaryota > Viridiplantae > Streptophyta > Pinopsida > Cupressales > Cupressaceae > Cupressus > Cupressus sempervirens. Next base: position 533,337,429 of record CM053789.1, read on the forward strand.
GTGGATTGGTTTATGTGTACTTTCTTGGATCAGTCCTATTAGGATGATCGTATTGGTGGAATCCGTGATTATGATCAGTATTTTTCAGTACTTGTCAGTTACTTGCTTAAGAACTAATGTATGGTATGTGGTCTTTTGTGATCTTTCGATTTTTATTGAGCTTAGGGCAGCTTATCCGTATGTCATATTAGGAAGTGGCTTGCAATGGAGGCCGAGGCCCTAAAGAGGCTGACGGGTAACCCATTGTAGGTTATTTAATAAGTGATAACATTTCATTAAATGAGTTTAAAATGAATTAATAAGGGTCACTGTTTTCATCGCTCATGCCTCGAGTGCTAGTACAGGCTAGGTTGGGAGTAAAGAGGATGCTTGGTTGCGACCATGCTTCATTAGTATGCCTTGTCAATACGAAAGGATACTAGTGCCACATAGAGTCACTAGGGGGCCAGAGGATTAAAAGACTAGCCAGGTAACCTTAGAGTTGGTTTGTGCAATGACACTTGCCCACATGCACAGTAGATTTCCTACTTGTCAGTGTTGCCTCAAGGTTTAGATGTTGTTTGTATCTTGGCACCTTTGAGTTAGATTGCTTTTATGTTTTCCTTGATTTAGATGGATTTGGCTTTTAAGATTGTTATCCTATTTCGAACTTGAGACTATCTCCTCACCGTGGTAGGAGTGGACCTTTTTGGGTTCCACGAGGTTGGGTAGTAGTGTTTTTTCTTATACCATTGAGATCCGACTGATGGATGCCGTTGCTAAATGTGTTTGTGCAGATGTTCCTCTCTATCTGATCTTGTATTTCTATGATGGATGGTTATAGTATGTGTATTGAATTTGATTTCATAGTTCTTACAAGAAGTTGTAATCTATATCATGACGTATATTATTTCAGCCTCTCATACCCTATGACTTGTACAATGGATGATTGTGCATTTTGATTATTGCCAAGTGGCATTCAAGATGACTGTATATTATTTAAATTAAATCATACGTGTACATTATTCTTTAATGAGGATTTGTTATATATTAGATTTAGTGTTAATTAAAATTAAATGTGATTCAATGTCATGGGACCCTCAAGAGTTGTAACCTGTTTTTGTGTTGTTGATGTGTGAGTGTATGTTATTACTTCCGCTATTCTATTAGTGGTGTTGTATGTTATTTTATTTTATTTAAAATGTTTGTCGAACTTGGTAAAACTTTAGGTTAGCTTCTTTTGGGTCACATGGTAGGCCGTTACATTTCATGCAAAAAAAAATCCATACGATCTGTAATTAGACCAATATGATATACCAGAGTTACAGAATTAACACTCCCTCTTAATTTGATAATCATATTGAGAGATAACATATCTAGCAACATCAACTAAGATGAATAAGCATAGATTGATACTCTATAGCTATCTGAATCTTCTAAGCATGTGGTATCATTGAACACATGATACTAGGTCATATTACTATTCCTGTGATATGACTTATCACTTATACTAGCGATAACAGTATTGCATGGAATGCAACATACAGGATAAGATCTAGAGAATGATTAAATTCTTCATTTATCCAAGTTGTGACTCATAGGTACTGGTAATTTTATATCACAATATAATCTTGAGTTAAGAGATCTACCAGAACACAGGATAAAATCCGGAGAATGATTAAATTCTTCATTTATCCAAGTTGTGACTCATAGACATAGAAATGTCTACATCACAATATGATCTTGAACTCATCTAGATCTGACAGTAGTTCTCTATCGTTCGGCACATTACCTAAGAGATCATCATCTCTCATAATGTCTTTTATACAAGTGTTCGTTATCTCAGAGTTCGTCACCTCTTAGATAATGAATACAAATGGTGAAGCCCATAACAGTCAGTAGCCTGACAAAAATTATTTTATTAATAATTTAAAGAATACAAATGTATTATAATTCAACCATACCAAGTCTTTTGCTGAAGTGATCTATCTTCACTCAAGAGAGAGGTTTGGTAAGAATATCTGTTATCTGATCTGCAGTGCAAATGTATTCTGATTTTACAATATTCCTATCTACCATATCTCTTATATAATGATAAGGAATTTCAATATGCTTGGGCCTGTCATGAAAATCTAGATTCACAGAAAGCTTGATGGAACTCTAATTATCACAATGAATAATAGTAGGATTCATGGGTTGACCAAATAATCCCACGAGTAACTTTCTAAGCCAAACTACTTCCTGAGAGGCCATTGCTGCAACAATGTATTCAACTTCTATGGAACTCTGGGCTACTGATGCCTGCTTTCTGCATATCCATGATATCATTGTTGAGCCTAAACTAAAACAACATCCTGAAGTGCTTTTCCTATCAGTAACACTTCCAGCCCAACTTGAGTCTGTGTACCCATGCAAGTCCAAGTCAACTTTCTCATACTTGAGTCTAAGGTTAAGAGTGTCTTGTAAGTATCTGATATTGTGTTTTGACTGCAACTAGGTGAATCTCCTTTGGCTCACACATAAATTGACTTAAGGTATTAACGACATAGCAAATATCAGGTCTTGTATTTACCAAGTACATAAGAGACCCAATCATATGTGTGTAAAGAGTAGAATCTATGAAGGGTGATTCGGCAGCTGCTTCCTTAAGTTTGTGTAGATTAGTCTCTATTGCAGAAGACATAAGTCTGTAGTTCCACATTCCAAATCTCTTCAAGATGTCTAATGTATACTTCCCTTGATTAAGTATGATGTTGTCAAAATTCTACCATACTTCAAGTTCTAGGAAGTAATGGAGTCCTAAATCTTTCATTTAAAATTCTATGATTAGATCTTTCTTGCATTTATCTATAAGATGATCATTACGTATTATTAGTAAATCATCAGCATATAGTGTCAATATTATCATATCATTTTTATCCTTTTTTATAATAGAGATTTGGATCAGCTTCATTCTTGAGAATCTTAAATTGGTGAGATACTTATTAATTCTTTGATACCAGGCCCTTGGGGCCTGTTTAAGCCAATAAAGAGCTTTCTTGAGCCTGCAACCAAAAACTTTAGGGTTATGAGTCTCAAATCCTTCAGGTTGTTCCAAATATACCTCCTTTGTAATCTTTCCATTCACAAATGTTATTTTTACATCCATCTAATGTACTTTCCATCCCTTTGATGCTGTAATAGCTAGGATTGCTCTTACAGAAGTGTATCTAGCAATTGGAGCAAAGGTTCTTCATAATCAATTCCTTCCTTCTGAAAGAAACCTCTAGCTACGAATCTAGCTTTATATTTTTCAATGCTACCATCAGCAACATGCTTAATTTTAAATATCCATTTAGAAGAAACAACTAATTTTCTTTCAAGCCTTGGAACAATTTCCCAAACATCATTCTTAATAATGGATTGTTATTATTTCATCATAGCATCCTTCCAAGTTGTATGTTTAATAGCATCTGAAACCTTGGTAGGTTCTGATTTAGATAAATCACTCATGTTTGTTGCATAACTAGAAAATAATTTGGGTCTTTTGCTTTCTCTAAAAGTTCCAGATGGTGCATCGAAGTCGTGTGCTTCCTCTACAATCTTAATGGCCCAAAGTGGTCTTTTCTTAGAATTTTAAGTTTCCTCAAGATTAAGATTTTGAATTTCATCTTCAATTTCTTCAATGTTCTCCCTCTGAAACTCAGATTGATGATTTTCTTCAGACCTAGATAAATGTGTGGGATCTTCAAAACTTAAGCTCTTTTGAATAATAAATCTTCTTCAAATATTACATCCCTACTAAGTTCAATGTTTTTCTGACCAGGTATGAAAATTCTATATGCTTCAGATGTTTCACTATACTGGACAAAAATGCCTTTCCTTCCGAAGAGTTCTAACTTAGTTCTCTTTTCTTTTGGAACATGTATATATTGGGCACCCAAATATCCTAACGTGGCTTATATTAGGTTTAACCTTAGTGAAGACTTCTTTAGGAGTTTTATCTCTAAGGTGAGAGTGAGGACTTCTGCTTTGAGTATAGACAGCAGTACAAGAGGCTTCTGCCCAAAGATAATATTCAAAATTTTGATCAAATATCATAGCTCTTGTTGCTTCTATAATTGTTCTTTTCTTCCTTTCTGCTACCCCATTTTGTTGAGGGTTATAAGGAACAATATACTCCCTCTTAATTCTTGCTTACAAAAATCTTTAAACTAATATTATTTCAACAATAGTTCAATCTTCACTTTGCATAAATTCCTTCTTGTTCATGTTATGTGGTTTCAAATCTATGCAAAGAAATTAAAATCTCTATCAGCAGTTGGTTCAATTTTTGGGCATTTCCAGGGTGCCAATTACAATGGTATCAATGTGGTTTCTTGCTATCTTGTAAAGTAGGAAATTTATATTATTGTCAAATTTGATGTCACATTTGGAGTGACCAGCACTCTAGCATTTTCTAGCCATGGACAAACATAGGAAGACTGGTAGTTCTAGAAGTCAATGGAATAATGGCAAAGTTAGCGCGAAGATGAATGCTATGCAAGAGAGTATGGAGAAACTTAAGCTTCATCAACAAAGATTGACAGAGAGCTTGTCAGATCCAAATACAATTGAAAGGGCAGCAAGGTATATGGTTTCTGCCTTTAGAAGGATGACATCGAGGTTGCAGGGCTTCAATTTTCCCCGACAAGAGTCCCTGATGCAAATGTACCTATATTTAGTACGACACCTGCCAGTTCTATCTACAGTGTTGGCGATGGACTTATTTCACAGGGACATGCGGCTATGTCAGTGGTAGAAGAGGATAATGGCACCAAGCTTCAATAGGTTGAGGCTCCCAGAGCTCTTGCTACAGTTAGTGCAAAGATAGTTGATGCAATCGTTACCACTAATACTTTCGGTTCTCTCGAGGATAAGATTATTATCAGAGACTTGTATGTGAGATCTCATGGTGTTGCTACAGTGCAGGAGGCAGTTGCTTCCTCAAGTGGGATCGAGACACATATAGAACCACCCAACTATCATGTTGGTGATGTGGGTGTTTCAACGGAGTCAGTAGATGTGGGTTTACGCTCTAGTATTATTGATTCGCAATCTGGCGTTGAGTCATGTATGCAGAGTCAGGAGTCCACATATGAGGTTTTATCAGGGGATGGTGATGCAACAATAGTGGGATTAGGAGAATGCGAGGACACTGTCATATCAATAGCCACTTCTATGTCAATTGAACCATCCGACGAGGAGTTTAGCAGTATGCATGCAGCAGTTGATGTGTGTTCTAATGATAGCGCACATGTTGATGATTATGAGTTTTCATCAACTACAAATTTGGTTTAGTTTTTTGTTGTGGCCGTTAGTGTTGTTCCTATATCCATATATTTTGATGTGGCTACACCTATTGTTGATACAGTTGGCATGCATGCATATAGTTCGCCTATAGCTACATCTTTCTCAATGCATGTTGGTGATGATCAAGATTCCAATCCAATATATATTATGTGGGTGGATACTGGGAAGAAAAGGTTTCATAGATCTTCTACGAAGTTGCCTTCTAGTGACATTCTAACTTCTACATCATCAACACAAGTTTTGGGTGCTAGGCTGCAGGTCATGCTGGTTTGCAGTTGGTTTAATGTCCACAGGGATGTCACATACTACATTTGGGATCCAAGTGGAGGTTGGAGTTCATTGTGTTGTTGGATTGCTTGAGGACAAGCAATTTCAAGAGGGGTGGACTATAATGTCCACACTTTAGCAGTTGTCCAATTGCGTGACCGTTAGTCTTTTATTTTATTTTATTTTATTTTATTTTATTTTATTTATCTCACATTGCTTGTGAAAAGTGGTCAACCCAATGAAGTAGGAATAGAAGGAGAGCTTGTGGCTATTGTTAGGAAGGTTGAATATGAGAAGAAATTGTGCTCTTGGCATCAGAGTACATCTATCCTCTTTTGTGACAATCTACACGTCATGCCCTTGGGGTTTGGCCTTAAGAATTCATGGCTATCAGCTTCATTAACAGGCAACTTGAGCGCATTTCCAGCGACAAGCAGATTAGGTGTTTGCTCATATCATTCCCACTCCTTGTTCGATACTTATGCCATTGTGAAGGGATGATTTTACATGTTATAAAGTTGGAGTAATTAGTGAGTAGAAAAGTTTGCTATGTATTTGATTTTATTAGTTTGAAAACTAATATTATTTCAAGTTTTCAACAGTAGTTAAATCTTCAGTTTGCATAAATTTCTTGTTGTTCATGTTATGTGGTTTCAAATCTATGCAAAGACATTAAAATCTCTATCAGCAGTTGGTTCAGTTTTTGGGCATTTCCAAGGTGCCCATTACATGGTGCTAACCCCATAGGTTAACACAATATTATCCACAAGTATGATTCATTAATATAAATTAAGTCATAAATATAATTAAATAAATATGATCCATAAACATACCTTTCTTACCTTTTTCTTTTCTTGGTCCATGTAGCTCTATCCTTAGTCGGCCCGTCAATGAATTATTCCTTCTAGATTATCTCAACTCTATATTTACTTTCCAAAATTCTTCGTTTTCTAATTATAAGGAAAAAATATACTTTTTCATTTCTTCTTTTCCAAGAGTAGCAACCTTTCATAATACAAATCCTTTGAAAAGTCACAACACTTCGTAATTATAATCCTTTCGAAAAGTCACAACACTTCATAACTAAAATCCTTTGGAAAAGTCTCAATACTTTATAATCCAAATATTTTCTGAATAGTCACAACTATTCATAATTATGACCCTTTCAAAGATTCGCATCCTTTCAATACCATTAATACCTTTTTAGAAAGTCACTTCCTTATTTTCTTCATGTTACTTTCCCCTTCCATTTTTCCTTTTTGAACTCCTCTCCTCTTCTCTTCCATTTTTTCTACTATCTAAAATAAACTCTCATCCCTTTTATATCTTAATTTTAACGAGTCATGTTTATTTGTTAAACATCTCTTGACCTTTCATTAGATTTAGTTAATTTATATTATTCTATGTTATATTATTTATTTACTTACTTATTTGTGTTTATTTTAATTATTATTAAATTCTATTAAGAAAGTTAACATACTTTCAATATTGCCTCTTGTATTTAATTTTATTTATTTCTTTAATCATTGAAATCTTATTATTTTTTAATTATTTAAAATATCATACTAAATATTATTTTATTAATAATATAGATTAAATAATCATTATTTCCTTATTTTATATTTTAGTATTAGTTCTAATCAATGTTACACCAATATGGGGGTACTTCAGGATGGCGGGACGGCGGGGCAAGTTTCCGAGACGTAGGGAAAATGAGCATCATTTTCGGGACAACAAGGGGGCGGCTAGGGGACAGCGGCAAGGGGAGGACGGGCCAGAGAGGAGTGTTGTATAGTATGCATATAGAACTTGAAATGCTAGATATGAAATGATGTTTCAAAAGTTCACTTTAACATACCAAATTAAAACACTTGAACATAGCAAAATTGCAACATGAATTAGAACCATTGACATTCAACATAGTAACATATTACATACCCAATAATAACATTCAAAAATCAAAATTCAAATGGAAATTCAAGTACACATCCCAACGGGGCATGGTTGCGGAATGGAGAAAGTGGGGTGCTTGGGTACTCAAGTAACCGGTGTGAGGACGTCTCAGGGATGGGTACTTCAAGGTTTGGGAGGGGGTGTGAGTCTCCAGGTTAATTATTTATTTAATAACACTGTATTATCTAATTATTATTAAAATTCTATCTTAAAATGGGGATATGACATTGAGATTCACTTAATGGACAATGGATTCGGCATTGTCCTCCGACAATCCACTTTATGAGGTAGATGTTGATCACTCACTTGAGTGGAGCTGGGCTCAATTTACACCATCTGCAAACAGTTCAATTTCCTATAGTGTCAGTTGGTCATGTTCCTGTATCAACGGATTCTAATGAGGATGTGGGTGTTGATACAATTGAGATGAGTGCATTCGTTGAGAGCAACAAAGAACCACACATTACACTAGGTTCTCCTATGGCTTCATCTTTCGTTAACGTTATTGGTGATGATCAGAAGTCCAATAAGGTATATAGGGAGGTATATGTAGTGGAGAGTGTGTAATACACATTTGATCACCATGGGCAGGATGACTAGGTTTGTGCAGAGGACATACCAAGACCTTTTTTTGGATCTGCCTTCTAGTTACACTTTGGCTTCTACATCATCAAATCAAGTACTAGGCACTATCTTACTGATTATGATGTGGCCATTGATGGAGTTGTTGGTTTGGAGATGGTTCACTGATGACAAGGATGTCACGTGCTTCTTCCTTTGGGATCTAGGTGGAGGTTGGAATTCAGTGTGTTGCCAAATTGCTTCAAGACAAGCAATCTTGGGAAGGGAGGATTGTAATGTCCCCATTTCTAGCAAGTCTCTACATTTGGCCAGGTCAATTCATCAACGCGACTCTCATGAGCTGACAGTGTGATTTGAGGGTCTCAGTTGAGGACTTACTATTTTTAGTAAGTCATAATTTGGCCAGTTGCAATATTTGGCAGTGCAATTGTTGGCACTAGTTGTTGTTCATCACCTGCATTGGATGGAGTTTTTCATTACTTAGGTTCATATTTATTAATTAGTTATTGAAGTTGCTTTATTATGATGGCACTTTATTATATTAATGTTATAAAACAATGTTGTGTTGGTGAACCTTCTTAACTGAAGTTGTGTTTGGGAAACTAAGTGTCATTTGGGGGTTATAAATATGAGCAAAACACACAAAAAAGCAAAAAACACAAAATTGCAAAAACATTCATTTTCTTTCCATTAGCATATCAGTTGTAGATAAGACAGGATCTTTACAGAGTTCCATCAATTACAAAATTGCAAAACTCTCAGCCAAGTTATCATAAAAGCAAAATAATATTTAAGGATAAACGAATGCTTTTTCCTTCACAATGGGCTTATATTTATAACCCCCAAATGGCACTTAGCTTCCCACATGCAAGTTCACTTAAGAAGCTTCACCGACACAACATCAATTTATAATATTAAATATAGTAAAGTGTCATTATAACAAAGAAACTTTAACAGCTAATTATGTACCCAAGCAATTAAAAGCTCCATCCAATGCAAGTGATGACCAACTGCCAACACCGCCAACTGCACTACCAAATATGGCAAATCGCCAAATTTGACTTACTAAAAATAGTAAGTCCTCAACTAAGACCCTCATATCACATTGTTAGCTCACGAGGATCGCACTGATGAACTAACTTGGCCGAATGCACAAACTCGCTAAAAATGGGGGCATTACAATTTCACACATCCGCGCATCAGCACTCGTACCCGCATAAGCATCAAAACCAGCACGGGCAACTTAGATATAAACCATAAATCATTATTGTGACCAAACCCATGGATCCACAATGTCGCCTAATCACGGATTATACTGATAATAATGTCATTCTCACCAATCTTATAATATAGAGATATATGTGAACATAATGCTGCACAAATGCATATCCATACATGATAGAATCATAACTAGCAGGACTCTGTGAGTCCCAAGCCAGGTCAGGCTTGCAGTGTCTTTTGGGCTCTGCTGGCTGACTTGGTTGAGTACTAGTGAGTCCTATCAGCAGGATGCTGGCACAATTAGCCAATGGAAAAAAGAAATATAAACATTTTTTTTTTGCTTTTTTATTATTTTTGTGTTATATTATCATTACAAATTTAATATCAGACAAGTGGTTACTTCAGATCAATCACCAGCAGTAAACTTGCATATATTTTACAAATTGTATCAATGATGGAAGATGCTCTCAGTATATTAGTAATCTCATTGCACATTCCAAAAATAATATCAAAAACAACACTATTCCTTACTCTTGATCGGTAACACTTGTTCCTATATTGTTTGATATTTAGACAAGATTAGAATCATAACCTAGAGGCATCATCTACTTGAGATCAGAATCGCTAAGAAGATACCAGACATGACAACTCATACTCACAAAAAATGAAGTTATTTCCAATCAAAAAAGAATGAATAAGGGTATTATATATGATCTTATTGTTCAAGACATTTGGATATAGGAATAATCATTGCCATCCAAAGATCATTTCCATCATTTATTATCATTGTATTAGTAATAAGAAAATTGATATTTGCAATAAGAAAATTTCTATTATCTAGCTACTGATATTTAGTGTTTTCTACCACCTTCCTTAGGAAACCAATTTCTATGTCAAGCTTCTCACATTCCAAGATTATCACATTTAGCTGAATTTTCCAAACATCTTTATGGCTTCTTCAGCTTGAGTTTTCAAATTCATACTTGTCCTCTTGGACTTTTCACCATCTTCTCAGATTTGGTCTTTCAGCTTTAACTTCCTCTTCTTGAGTCTTGATTTCATCAATGGGTAGTTCTTCCTTAAGATCTGCAAAAAATATCCTCCTCGCTTTTGGTCTTATCACTTTCTAATTTATTATTTAGTAATTAATTTAACAGTTATGTCCTGAAATTCAAATTTATACTTATGTGATCAATGTAAACTTGTGTATGTGAGCAAAGTAGCTCTTATTTATCTCAATTATTGTCTTGATGTTAATTAACTAAATGATGCATGAAAAAAAGATTAAATCCTTAAAAAACTTTGAATTTCTTGGGTTTTCTAATTTCCCAAGTCCTTGCCAAGTCCAGATGTCAAGTCCAAGTTCAAGCAAAAATCCAACTTGTTGAGTCTGAGGCATGTCCAAATCTTGCAACTATGGATAGAATGTTTTGATATGTACTTGAGAACATTGTAGTATGTATGTATATATACCAGTGATATGAAGACTATGATATAATGGTATGGATGTGTTCATGTATGATTCTGTATCATGTACATGTATGCAATACATATGTACATAGGTATGCATATTCATGTATATATGTATAGGTATGTGATGGCACATCATGAATGAATGCATTTATAAAATCATGAATGAAATGCATGGCATAATGATGACGAACTACCATACAAAATGCAGAAATATATACAAGACAAGATGTGTTTATTTTCCTTGCCCTTACTCACATTTTTGTTTATTGATCAAAATAAAGGGATATCACAATCTCCCCTCCAAAAATGCTTGCCCACAAACATTTTATTTTTCTGCTCTTATGTGCTTCTTCTTATAGATGATGCAGTTCCAAGGTGTTCCATTACTCTTAAAGATTACTTGAATCTTGCTTCTAAAGGTATGCAGAGATTTCTCGAAATTGTGAGATTATGTCTGTTTGTTTGCAGGGGAGAATGGTTGCTTGGAATCCATAAAGGATGTGCTTCTCCCTTTCTTCTTTGAAAGCAATTGTTTGATGGCTCATATCCTGCTTGAATGGTCATGTGTTCTTCATCCAAGGTAATCCCAATATAAAATCTGCATTCCCTAACTCAAGGATGTGGAATTGAGCTATGTACAGTCTCCAACCTGCAATTTAAAGGGGATAATTATGGTGTTGCAAAACACAATTTAACCATTGGCCAATTTGATAGTTTGTTGTTGCATAGGAATTTAGGCAGATCATACTTTAGAGCCCAAGCTTGATTGATAAAGTTATGTGCAGAACCACGGTCTACAAGTGCCTTAATGTTATTTGTCATTGAATTTGAAAGGTACTTGATGTGGGTCCTTCAAGGTTGGCTAGTGTACCTTATTCAACAGTATCTTCCTTATCCAAATTTTGTGGGGTATGTTGTCTTTTTAAGTCTTCATCAATATGGAAGAAGGGATTGCGTATACCATGTGTTCTTTGAATTTGTAGAGTGGAATCTGTATCTTGTAGTTCTTACTTCTTTTGTATACTAGGTAAAATGCATGCTGATGTTATTTTCAGATGGCTCCAAAAATATCCCATTTGAGGTCATTTCATCTTCCAATCTTCTTCTAGTTGTTCTTATCTCTTTTTGTGGGTGATATAAATCTGTATTTGTGTCCTGTGAGGAGGTGTCATTTGCCTTAGGTAGAAAAGATGTTATCTGTCTTGTGTATGTTTCCGTAAGGTGATACAAGACAGATAGCATCTTTTCTACCACCATTTGTTAACAATATGATGGTATGGATTATCATTAACCATCATTTGTTACTTGTAAACAAAAAATTGCATGGATAATTGTATGCCATTGCCGTCGAAACATAACAGCCAAGGTATTGATGGTATAGCCATCGCTGAGAATTATCATTCTCATTATTATGAGTAATCATTTTGACTATTTGTATGAAACATAATATCATTATTGTGACCAAACCCATGGATTGGTAGTGTCACTCAGTCATGGATAATACTAATAGTGATGCTTTTCTCGCCAATATTATGATAGACAGATATATTTGAACATAATGTTGGAGAGACACATATTTATTCATGATAGGATGTCTAACATGTACTTGAGAAAATTGTAGTATGTAAGTATATATCCTAGTCATATGAAAGCTATCGTATAATGGTATGGATGGATTCATGTATGATGTGGATCATGTATATGTATGCATATGTATGTATGTATGTGTCCATGCATGCTTAGGTACATGATGGCACATCATGAATGTATTACAGTAATAGATAAGCTTCTATTATTAGTTAATGGTTATCTATTTGTAATTTATTGTAAATATTAGATTGTTTCTAATAATTAGTTAGTTGTAGTTATCTGTTAGCTTTCTTTCAGCTAGAATAGAATATTTTTGTTCTTTACAATTGTTTCCTAAGGAAACATCATTTCACTCTTTTGTATTTATAGACCTCTCGATCTCTATTAATAAGAAGCATTTTTACTAATTACTTCGTAATATGGCATCAGAGGCAATTCTTTGAATTTTTTCAAAATATATTATAATTTCTTGTTTGAAATTATCAAAGCAATATTTTTTGAAATTATTTTCTGTGATATATGCTTCTTACGGCCATTTTTTTGCCACTGTCCTCTATTTTTCTGCCACTGTCCTCTATTTTTCTGCACATTTCCGCCATTGTTTATGGTTTATTTTTCAGCAAGGCTGTTTTTGTTCAAAACCCTAATATTTGGGCTCGAAAAAATATTTTCTGATTACAAATTCAAAATGGGTTTTTTGAAAGCTCAACTGGGATATCATCTGATTTTTCTGGGTGCCTCAATTTTTGAGCCAACGGATCCAAAAACTAACAACATATTCTTTCTGGGTTTTTCGAGCTCTCTTCTTTGTCACCTTTCAAATTTTTTGGGTCTTCTGTTATTTTGCCTCAAAGAACGCGCATTCAAAGATTTTTACGCTTTTTCATTAAAAAACGTGCTATGGATCATTTGAGTAATATTCTACTATAGAGCAATTCCAAATTCAACGGTCAAAATTATGTTACTTGGAAGCAGCAGAGAATAGCAATTTTTGACTATCGGAATACCAATCAAATTGTTCTGGGTGTTGCACAACATCTGACTACCCCTGGTGCCGATCAAGTACATGGGATTTGAATAATCAGGAGGATGTGATGCTTCTCAAATTATCCATGGCTGATGATCAGCTCTCTCAAATTCCATCCGGCAAGAGACAGTTGTCGAGATATGGGCACATCTCAAAAATCTTCATGAAGAACACATTGATTTTATTATCATAGATGAGCAAACCTCACTCCAGACTCACCTAAATAGGATTTAGGAAATTCGTGATCAGTTGCTTGCCATTGGTTGCAAGATAGAAGAAGAGGATATTGTAGGTATCACTCTCCAGAGTTTACCAAGGTCCTACAAGCATTTTATCGAAACTCTCAACATCACGTCTTCTGGTGTTCATTTGAAGTTCATCGATCTCTATACACTTCTACTTCAGCAAGATCAGTGAAAACAATAGTTCGATAGCAGTACTAGCTCCACCTCCACAAAGCAACTCTTTGTTGCTAAATCCTTTCAAAAGGATAAAGGCAAGTCTCAAGAGTCTTCTCCGCAGAAAACCTCTGCTCCAGCTTCAGAAGGCTCCCAGAAGAAGAACATTCAATGCAACTATTGCCACAAGTTTGGTCACTTGAAGGTTGAATGTCGGAAATGCTTAGTTGCCCAATCTAAGCAATCAAGTTCACAGCCCAAAGCGAACAGTGCAGAGCACTCTCAACAGACAAAATTTGCCTTTTACACCTTCATGGCTAAAAGACCTACAGATCATGTGCAGTCGTTTGCCTAGTATATTGATTTAGGTGCCTCTCGTCATTTCACCCACCGCAAAGACTGATTCGCTAACTACTAGCCTTACTCAGATTATTTTATTTTTGGTGGCAGAGAAGAGTACACAGTTGTTGGCAAAGGCAACATTCAAATTCAATTTGTCAGGAGGAATCCCATTTTCCTCGATGTGTACTACGTTCCAAGGATGGAACTAAATCTACTCTCAATCAATCAGTTACTACGACATTCTCCACACTTGGATGTCACCTTCAATTCACATCAGTGTACCATCACTGATAGGGCGACTCGGTTTATTGTTGCAATAGCAACAAGTTGGATGCCAAGAGTCAAAAACTTATGCATGCTGGATACAGTAGTCTTCACAAAGCCTACCGCTTGATTGACATTGAGATATCTCGTCTCTTGTGCAATCGTGATATAGTCTTTGATGAGTAGAGAGGACCATTCATGTTTGTTTCTCCTTTTCTTGATCCAGCAGACCAGCCTATGAAGGCTCATGATTTTAGAGTTAGGCTTCCATTAAGTCTATCTGATGGGAGGGCTCCAGTAGCTCCTGCAGCTCCAATTATAGAAGTGATTCATGTACAAACACCTCCAGCTCTAGTTATACAAGTGATCCTAAATAGCAATTTTTGAATATCAGAATACCAATCAGATTGTTCTAGGTGTTACACAGCGTCTGACTGCCCCGGTGCTAATTAGGATACATGGGATTTGAATAATCGAGAGGTTGTAATGCTTCTCAAATTATCCGTAGCACATGATAAGCTCTCTCAAATTCCATCCAGCAAGATAGTTGTCGAGATATGGGCACATCTCAAAAATCTTCATGAAGAACACTATGTTATTATTATCATGGATGAGCGAACCTCGCTCTAGGCTCACCTGAATAGGATTTAGGAAATTCGTGATCAGTTGCATGCCATTGGTCGCAAGATAGAGGAAGAGGAGATTGTGGTTATCGCTCTCCAGAATTTACCAAAGTCCTACGAGCATTTTATACTCTCAACATCACGTCTTCTGGTGTTCATCTAAAGTTCACTGATCTTTGTACACTTATGCTTCAACAAGATCAATGGAAACAACAGTTCGGTAACAATACTAGCTCCACCTCCACACAACAAATCTTTGTTGCTAAATCCTTTCAGAAGGATAAAGGCAAGTCTAAGGAGTCTTCTCAACAGAAATCTTCTGCTCCAGCTTCAGAAGGTTCCCAGAAGAACATTCAATGCAATTATTGCCACAAGTTTGGTCACTTGAAGGTTGAATGTCAAAAACAATTAGCTACCCAATCTAAGCAATCAGGTTAGCAACCCAGAGCGAACAATGTAGAGCACACTCAGCAATCAGGTTAGCAAGCCTCTCATCATTTCACCCACAGCAAAGACTGGTTCACTAACTACTAGCCTTACTCAGATTATGTTATTTTTAGATTCAATTTGTTGGGGGGAATCCTATTTTCCTCAATGTGTGGGATGGAACTAAATCTACTCTCAGTCAGTCAGTTACTGCGACATTCTCCACAATTGGATGTCACCTTCAGTTCACATCAGTGTACCATCACTGATAGGGTGACTCGGTTTATTGTTGCAGTAGCACCAAGTTGGATGCCAAGAGTCAAAAACTTATGCATGCTGGATACAGTAGTCTTCACAAAGCCTACCGCTTGATTGACATTGAGATATCTCGTCTCTTGTAAAGTCGTGATGTAGTCTTTGATGAGCAGCGAGGACCATTCATGTCTGTTTCTCCTTTTCTTGATCCAGCAGACCAGCCTATGAAGGCTCATGATTTGGGAGTTAGGCTTCCATTAGGTCTACCTGATGAGAGGGTTCCAGTAGCTCCTGCAGCTCCAATTATACAAGTGATCCGTGTACAAACACCTCTAGCTCTAGTTATACAAGTGATCCTGAATAGCAATTTTTGAATATCAGAATACCAATCAGATTGTTCTGGGTGTTACACAGCATCTGACTGCCCCTGGTGCTAATCAAGATACATGGGATTTGAATAATCGAGTGCTTCTCAAATTATCCGTAGCAGATAATCAGCTCTCTCAAATTCCATCTGGCAAGATAGCTGTCGAGATATGGGCACATCTCAAAAATCTTCATGAAGAACACTTTGTTTTTATTATCAAGGATGAGCGAACCTCACTCCAGGCTCACTTGAATAGGATTTCGAAAAACCATGATCGGTTGCTTGCCATTGGTCGCAAGATAGAGGAAGAGGAGATTGTGGTTATCACTCTTCAAAGTTTACCAAAGTCCTACAAGCATTTTATCGAGACTCTCAACATTACGTCTTCTGGTGTTCATCTAAAGTTCACCAATCTTTGTACACTTATGCCTCAGCAAGATCAGTGGAAACAACAGTTCAATAGCAGTGCTAGCTCCACCTCCACAAAGTAAGTCTTTGTTGCTATATCCTTTCAAAAGGATAAAGGCATGTCTCAGGAGTCTTCTCAGCAGAAATCCTCTGCTCCAACTTCAAAAGGCTCCCAAAAGAAGAACATTCAATGCAACTATTGCCACAAGTTTGGTCACTTGAAGGTTGAATGTCGAAAATGCTTAGCTGCCCAATCTAAGCAGTCAGGTTCGCAGCCCAGAGTGAACACTGCAGAGCACACTCAGCAGACAGAATTTGCCTTTTAAGCCTTCATGGCTAAAAGTCCTACAGATCATGTGCAATCATTTGCCTAGTATATTAATTTAGGTGTCTCTCATCATTTCACCCACCACAAAGACTAGTTCACTAACTACCAGCCTTACTCAAATTATGTTATTTTTGGTGGCGGAGAAGAGTACACAGTTGTTGGCAAAGGCAACATTCAGATTCAATTTGTTGGGGGGAATCCCATTTTCCTTGATGTGTACTACATTCCAGGGATGGAGATAAATCTACTCTCAGTCAATCAATTACTGCGACATTCTCCACATTTGGATGTCACCTTCCATTCACATCAATGTACCATCACTGATAGGGCGACTCAGTTTATTGTTGCAGTAGCACCAAGTTGGATGCCAAGACTCAAAAACTTATGCATGCTGGATACAGTAGTCTTCACAAAGCCTACGGCTTGATTGACATTGAGATATCTCGTCTCTTGTACAGTCGAGATGTAGTCTTTGATGAGCAATGAGGACCATTCAGTTTGTTTCCCCTTTTCCTAATCTAGCAGACCAAACTATGAGGGCTCATGATTTGGGAGTTAGGCTTCCATTAGGTCTACTTGATGGGAGGGCTCCAGCAGCTCCTGCAGCTCCAGTGATATAAGTGATCCATGTACAAACACCTTCAGCTTCAATTGTCAAATCGCCTTAATTTGTAGATACTTCACCTCAGTTTGATCCAAATTCTTCTAATGAGAAACCTAATCATAGGGCATCTCCTAATACTACTATTGGTCATTCTCCTCTCTGGCCTAAGTAGTGGGCTAAGACACTGATCTTCGTGATGATGAGCTCATTGATCGGAGAACAGCTCGGAAAAAGAGCAACCTTACAGAGTCTGTTAACTTTGCTCTCATGGCCAACATGCACAGTGTGTTTGAACGTCAAACATAGTCCGAAGCTAAAGGAATTCCAAAGTGGAAACAGGCCATGACATTTAAACACCAGAGCCTGCTGAAGAGAGTTCTTTCTAATCTTCCACCAAGGAAGAAACCCATTGGCTACAAATGGGTTTACAAAATCAAATACAAATCTAATGGTACTTTGGATAAGTACAAAGCTAATTTCATTGCAAAGGGCTTTTCTCAGCATCAGGGCATTGATTATGAGGAGACCTTTGCTCCTACTTCAAAGATGAGCACAATCAGATTAGTTCTAGCCATGGTAGCATAGTTTGGCTAGAAGGTCCATCAGATGGATGTCAAGAGTGCTTTCCTGAATGGTGATTTCCACGAAGAAGTCTACATGACATAACCTCCTGCTATAAGGTTGCTAGTAAAGACTCAGATTCTCAGATTGGTGAAAGCTCTCTATGGCTTGAAGCATGCCCCTAAGGCATGGTACTAAAATTTGTACATAAAGACTTCTAACGTGATATCATCCTTTTGGTTATTTATGTGGATGATTTGATCATCACAAACAGTTTGGCATCTTTGATTCAGGGAATCAAATAGAATTTATGTCATTCTTCTGATATGACGGATCTTGGGCTCATGCATTATTGCCTAGGTGTTGAGGTTTGGCAACAATTTTCTGGTATATTCATCTCTCAGTCCAAATATGTCATGGCTCTATTAGACAAATTTCATATGCAAGATTACAAGTCTGCATCTAAACCCATGGAGAAAGGTCTCAAGTTATCAGGCAAGTCAAATTCTCCTCCCGTTGACAATACTCCATAAAAGCAACTAGTAGGCAGCCTCATCTACTCCTCTGCTAATAGGTTTGATATCAACTTCGTAGTCAACTACATCTCACACTTTATGACAACTCCTAAGGCTGATCATTGGATGGCAGCAAAGTGTATGCTTCGTTATGTGAAGGGCACTTCAAATTATGGACTTCTTTACTCTCGAAGTTCTAATCCTAGACTCAGTGGATTCACAGATTCAAATTGGGCAGGCTCTCTTGACGATAAAATGTCAACTTCTGGATGTGTTCGGTTTGGCATCAAGTATCGTCACATGGACCAATAAGAAGCAGCAAGCAGTTTCTCTCTCCTCTACAGAGGGACAGTCAAGGTAGATTGTGAAGCTATTTGGCTTTGTCAAATGCTTGGGGATATGCAAATGTCACTAGCAGGACCGACCACTTTGTTAATAATGAAGGCATTATCAAGCTAGCACGAAATCCAATCTTCCATGAACAAACCAAGCATGTGAATGTTCATTGTCACTACATACGATAGCTAGTTGAAGACATGACAATAGACTTGCAGTATGTTCCTACCACAGATCAAACTGCGGACATTCTCCCCAAGCCTCTTGGTCCTAATAAGTCTGTCAAATTCAGAAGACAGCTTGGTGTTGTGGATAGATTAACCATTAAGGGAGGGTATTACGATAAAAGACAAGCTTCTACTATTAGTTAATGGCTATCTGTTTGTAATCTATTGTAAATATTAGAATGTTTCGAATATTTAGTTAGCTATAGTTATTTGTTAGCTTTCTTTAGCTTTCTTTTAGCTAGAATAGAATATTTCTATTCTTTACGATCGTTTCCTACGGAAACATCGCTTTATTCTTTTGTATATATAGACCTCTCGGTCTCTGTTACTAACAAGCAAATATTTTACCAATTACTTCATTATAGAATGAATGCATTTATGGAAACATTAGTGGAATGCATGGTGTAATGATGACTAACTACTATGCAAAATGCAAAAATATATACAAGACATGTTTATTTTCCTTGTCCTTATTTACTTTTTTGTTTATTGATAGAAATGGGATATCACGCAATTGTTTTCAATGGGTGGAAAGATGAAAAAAATCTTTCCTTGATCAATGTCATAGTGGTGTCCCCTGAAGGAGTAATCTTTTTGAAATAAGTCGACTATGAGGGGTGTTGGCCCCAAGTTTTGTCCCAGGAAGATCGATATACAACGGCTTCATTCTAGCCCAGAAGGCTATTCATTTGATTCAAAATAATAAGTTACCCAGTATGCTCATCAAATTGGATATTATGAAAGCATATGACAAGGTAGACTAGCATTTTATATGCAAATGTCTTGAAGCTTATAGTTTCTCTAAACAATGGATAGAGTTAATCTTTGAATGTATATCTCCTCCGAAAATGTATGTTTTAATAAATAGCACCCCGATAGGCTTTTTAGTATTTCTCGTGGACTAAGATAGGGAGATCCTATTTATTCTAATGGTCGATGTGTTAGGTAGGTCAATTATGAGAGCAAGAATGGAAGGAGCCATCAAAGGTATCTCAATAACCAATGGGAAGGAACCATCTACACGTCAGCATTTTGTAGATGATACAATGTTATTTGGAGAAGGACTGACTAGAGAGGCCTATGCTTGGAAGGATATTTTGGGTAACTATACCAAGGCGTCAAGTCAAGAGATTAAAAGAGATAAATCAAAGATCTTTTTCTTCAACACTTCCACCAATATGAAAGCTCAAATTTGTATCATGTTAAACTTTAACAAAGGTATCTTGCCTTGCAGATACTTGGGTCTCCCTCTCAATTCAGGTCACAATGTTTCTAAACTATGGGATCCCCTAGTAGAAAGATTAAAAGTAAAAATTGTTGGATGCAAAGGTAAGTGGCTTTCCTCGACTGGAAGGAAGGCTATGGTTTATGTTGTTTGGTCAGCAAAGCCTATTTACAAGCTTTCATGTTTGGATGTCCCAAATAGCAAAGTGTTGGAAACTGAAGGTCTACTTCGAACCCTTTTCTAGCAAGGTTATGCAGGTCGCCATAGGTTTTCCCTTCTTTCCTAGGACCAAATCTGTAGGTCTAAAAGTCTAGGTGGACTTGTCATCAAAAGTATCCGACGTCATGGAATAGCCTTAGCAGCAAGGTTATTATGGAGGATGGTTAGGTTCCCTAACCTCAAATAGGTTAGGATTTTTTCCCACAAATACCGTTCATCCCCTAATCAAGTCAATATCTTTACGGAGATCAACCCTCCCAAAGGCTCAAGATTCTAGAATTTCCTCTTGAAATGCAGAAATATTATTCAAAATAAGCTCTCATGGAATCTTGGGGATGGGAAGGAGGCTTTGTTTTGGGAAGACTCTTCGGGTGGCTATAAGCCCCTTGTTCATTATCCTTCCCTGTAGAAAGCCAAATCTTATTTGGTAGAGAGATGGGGAACAAAGGTGCAGGACTGGAGAAGAAAGATTGCATTGGAAGTGGAGAAATCTTGATATTGAAGACAAAACCTTAGAAGAGAAATTTCTTCTTCAGTCAATTCTAAGATCCAAAATGATCTCTTTTAAGGGAGGGGGTGATAAACTCATGTGGGATGGGAGCAAAAATGGAGAGTACAACTCAAAAATGGGCTATTTGTATCTTGAATCTTTTCAAGGATTCTCTCCATCTCCTTTCCCTCTCCGTCTATGTTGGGATAAGTTCGCCCTTCCCAAGGCAGGACTTTTCTCATGAAGTGCCCTTCATCAAAGGGCCCTTAGATCAGAAAGGCTGAAAAAGTTTGGGATTTTGGGTCCTAGCAAATGCCAAATTTGTTAATTTGTTCACCACCTCTTTCTTAACTGCCCTTACTCAAGCTCATATTAGCATTGGCTATGCTCACAACTAGGAGTTATGTTGGCTTTTCCAAATTCAATCAAATGTATGTTGACTTCTTGCCCTCTGTTGAGAACAGGTAGTAAATATCACAGTTTTTGGATTATGTCTCCTTACATAATTCCATGGGAACTATGGAAGGAGAGGAATCGTAAAATCTTCCATGATAGGAAGATGTTTGTTGATCAATTAAAGCAAAAGATTGAAGTCTCTATCATTAAATTAACTAACCACAGATTGCTTAATTCTCTCCCCAAACATGCTAAGATGACTCATTGGGATGGAAGGATGAGAGGTAGATAAATTGGTCTGACAATTCCTCCCTTTCTAGGTGATGGAGTGACTCCAGGTAAATCAATGAGATTAAAATGTGTTTGGCAAACTCTGTAGGATGGCTGGTTCAAGCTTAATTTCAATGGACCCTGTAGAGAAAATCTGGGTCAAGCAGGTATAGGGTGTTGCATTCACAATGATCAAGGGATTGAAGTAGCTAACTTGTCCAAATACATAGGTGTTACATCCCAATTTTTGACCTAGCTTGAAATATAGACGTTGAGGTTCACATGAAGTTAGTTGGTAGTTTAATTTGATATAATCTGGTGAAATGGTAAGATAGTTAGTCGTTATGATTTCAAGTGAAGATGACATGCTTGTTATTCGTTAATCGCGAATTCATGGAGTTAAGACGAAAGGTTAACTAATATGATTATTTATAATTTATAATTTAATTACAGAGAAATTCCTTGCAAGGAGCTTGTCGAAGGGGTGGAAGCATTGTCAGAAAAGAATTAGGCAGGGCATCACCATCATTGGACAAACAGGTAGAGGACCAAGCAATTTGTAACAAGACTCATCTCTGGAACTGCATGAGTTGTTAATAATTAATTAAAATTAATTAATTAAGTTTAAATATAAATGTATTCTTAAAAGATTTTAAATTATCTTTCGTCATATTATTTTTAATAATAGTTTATATATGTGCATTTGAATATAAAAATGTTTTGGCATCTTTATATGTTAATAAATTAATAGAATGATGTTTTAAAAGTACTTATAAGATTTTAATAATTTTCGAATTATAATAATGTGTTATTTTCACTTTCCAGCTCTATTATTTCTAATTTAATATTCTTTAATGTTAGCACTTAGTCATCGATTTAAACATTAAATAATATTAATAAAATAAAACCTTTCATCTTTCACCTTCGATTTAGTATATCTTCCTTTTCATTTTTCTTTTCCAATGGATGGAATGCAAATCGAAATTGAGATCTAATAACGGCAAGAAGCCGTAAGGTCAGGTTTAATTTAATAAATATGCTGGCCTTGTCGTCTATCGGGAGAGGAATATCCATCTTCCTTTCATTCTAAAAAACGTCTACCACCCTACTCAGCCACGGTACCCATAACACCATAATACTCTCATCTTTGTATTGCTAGTTGTCGTCTGTACCTACGGAAATCTTAAGGAAGCAACCGAGCATAGATATAGTTAACTCGACTGTGTAGCCGTGAGTCAAGCAAGGACATGTTTGAAATTTATTTTCCATATTTCATTTACAGATTCTTGTACTTTCAGTCGGGGTTTTTATTCAAACCTTACGTAATACTTCAAATTGTAACAATCATGTTGTTTACTTTATATTTTGAATTCCTGTTAATGCCTTATAGTCTACATCCATGAATTGCTTATTGAACAGTTGGGTGAATGATAGAGAATGCCGACTGTGACAAAATTAAAGTTTGATTGCTCTTTTCTTTCTCAAAGTAATACTGTACACCATTACTTGTAATTTTCTTTTGATAATTCCATCATCAAATCATGTTAAACTCTGCATGTGGAATTGTAAATCGTACTTGGATGGTCTTTCCTTCACAGGCAAAGTTAATATTCAAATTAATGATTGATACAGAGAAATATAGGTATCTTTAGCATAATCTATTAGTGATGTGGTAGAGAATATTTTGTGAGCATTCAAAATGGTTAGTGAGTGCAATGAGTTGTTCTTTTTTAGTTTGCAAGTTGGATATAATATGAGTTCATCTGTTGTATCTGTGTGTATTGAGAATTTGTTTTCAAGGATATAGGTATTGAAAATTGGTTGAAGATATAAGCGTAGGAGACAAGTAAGAATGTTGCCAAATTTAGAATGGCCAGTCGCGTTTTCTTTCTAATGCAACTGTTGAATCAAGAATGTTCAATGTGTCTTTTTTCATTAATATAATTGCAGACTGTATCGGGGTGGTCAGTAAAAGAATTCTAGTTCTTGGAAACTGCCTTAAACCATAAATGTTTTTTTATTCATAAGAGAGTGTTAAACATGTATAAAAGATATGGATATGCAATGAAAAATTGTGATTAACTAATTCAGTTCAGAATGTATTACAAACATTCATACCCTGCAAGAGTGAAATTATTAATATTAAACAAGCACCTGGAAATCACGGGCTTGGAGGCCTAATGAGGTTGAGGGGGTGTGAGGAAAGATTCATCAACAATAAGAACCAGTAATATCAGTTATGACATTTTAATATAGATCATTTAATATGAATTAATAATAGCTCATGCATATTCTTGTTATGATGATCTCCTGCTGCGAAGTCGTATGGCGCGTTATATATCATGATGCCCAGTGAATGGTAAGATGTTCCCTGTCAATTCCGAGTAGGGAGGGCCTTTCTCGTTAGAGATCGTGTGGGGATATATATTGTGGTCCGAGGTTGGGTGGTAAAGCCCTTGACAATGTTTCACCTCTCTCAAGATGTCAGATATGCGTCAAACAGAGATAAGCCATGAAATCAATTGATTATCGGAAACAGGTATTATCATTTTTGTTTATGAGAAGGTAAGATTAAATTGAAGTATTTCATTGTTATCATCATTTTACTTCATATAAATGAATATTGAATATTAGTAATTATCTAATCTTGAGAAATTGTCACAGATAAGCAATCGGAAGGAAAAGAAATCTGAAGCCCTAATTGATTGTGTGACAACTAGAACCTTAATTGATATGGTTGTATTGGAGCCCTAACTGAATCCGTGGTATCGAAAACCCTAGTTGAATCCGTGCTTGCAGAAGCCCTAAATTGAATCCATTGTCGCGGACCCTAAATAAAATCCATTGTCGCAGAAGCCCTAAATTGATTTCGTGGTTGCGGAAGCCCTAAGTGGTAAAGCAGTACCAGAAGCCCTAAATAAACCAATGGTAATTGATGCCCTAACTGGTAAGATGATATGTGATGCCCTAATTTAAGTTATATTGGTATTTAGTGGTATTCATCAAATGATTTTTGAGATAGCAGTCGATTTGAAAATTTGTTATAGTGTATTTGTGGACTAACCCGAGTGGTTGTAAAAGCATACTTAGATGATTTTCAATCTCAGTTTTTCCGAGGTATGTGATTTCAATTTCTCAAGTAATTTCATTAAAAGGTATTTCAAGTATTTAGTTAAGAAATTTTGTTTAACTGACTTTAACGGTAAATCTTCTTCACATGAACATGAATGATGTAACTGCCTTCTTATGAAATCGAAGTTATAACCGTATTCTATGCATATGTTAGATGTTAATTTAGACCTGGAAAATCTAGATGTTACAATAGGCGAAGCTACTAACAACTAGGCAAAGATTTCTACTCTAGTAGAGGACTTTCGGTTGTGTAAATCCTTAAATATTAAATTTTTAGAAGTTGAGGGGGGTCCACAATCATAATTAATGCCCTTAGAAAAGGATCCCTTCCTAACTAGTGAATAGATGCAAAATTAGCTATAGCTTTAGAACTTTGCAAATATTCTGACAAAATTATTTTCAATCATATCTATCGGGAAGGTAACAAGCGAGCCGATGAGTTAGCGAATATGGAGATTGATGCCTTTCTAGCAGGGAATGTTTAATTATTGCCTCATCTTCCTTATTAATTATTAGTTACAACACTCGAAAAAGCTGATAAGTACAAGTTGTCTTTTAAGTAGAAAAGAGAGATATCATTAGTTTTTGCACTCTTCCCCTTACTGAATCATGATTACATTTGCAAGCTCTAAATCTTTGCGAAGTTAGAAATTTGAGGTCGTAAGGGAGGCTTTTATTACTCCCTTTAAGTAATTGGTAGAAACCTCCCCTCTTTCAAGTTTCTTGTCTTTCTTACTCTCTGTCTGATCAGACTTTGAGATGTATCAGTATGATTGGTATATAGAAGTATTTTAAAAAGGTATTTGTGATGTTATTAATCAGCTCTAGGTGTGTTGATGTTTATTCGATTTGAAGTCTTGCTTTTCTGTTTAAATGATCCTTTTAAGACTTTATGGGTTTCTGCTTCTCAATCTCTAGTTGATGGCCTTCTGCAATTTCTTGTGTTTAGCTTTATAATAGTATCTTTATTTAAGTTTTCTAACCTCTAACAAAGAAATATGGAGTTGTTTGTTTTGGTTAGTGTTTTTGTGACATTTCAGGTAATTTAAGACACACTAGTGGATATCTTTCGAGAAGATGGAAAATTATAACAATTGGATGTGGAATAAAGGCTATATTTTTTAATTTGGGCTAAACTAAGGGACCATCAACCAATTCCATCATTTCTGTGCCTTACGAATTGGGTTGTACTCTTTTAATATTTAATATATGACCTCGCCTCTTGCTTATCAAAAAAAATGACTTTATGGGAGCTTAATGCAAATTGATAGTAGTTATTTTAATATTAAAAGAGGCTTGGGAAGGGAAGACAAGAGTTGGAAAATTCAGAAGCTTCAGTTTCAGTATGTTGGACAAAAACCCTCAAGCTTGGAGGCAATAGACGGAAACAATATCGTCCATTGGAGATGTCATTCAGGTGTCTCACTTGTGTTTAAAATTCCTTATTTCTAATTATCCCACTGTAATATATGTGTTTACAATTGGATTTGTTTTTGTTCTGCTGAAGATTTAAATGCAATATTATTTCAAAATCTATATTTCAGCTGGGTTTTTGTACATTTGTTGGATAAATTGGAAATCAATTGCATGCAAATCAGTTGTTTAAATTTCTATGATAGATTTTGGGAAATTGGAGAAAATATGTTTTTGGGATATTACAGCGGTAATGAGTGACAATACACAAATTTGCAGAATCAAAATATTTACATATTTGAAATATTTACGTCTGATTTGAGGGAAATATTATTATTTTCTAAATCTTATATGGTTCGTCAAATATATTTGCAGTGTGAATAAGTGCAATGGTTTTATTCCAGGAGAAAGCTATTGTCCAAGACAAATATTGCAAAGATGGGCAAATATCTCTGAGTTGTTATTGAAGCTAATTTTTTAAATGACTGCATTATTTGGCTTAGTTGGCAGTACAAAGTTTACCAGTTATATTGCATGTGGCAATTTAATATTCCAAAGGTATAAGTTGGGGTTTTAAATTTAATATACACAAAAGCTCAGAAAAGCATTTCTTATTGCTGTTGATATTACAGTTCTAAATTTTCGTTATTGATAATCCTATAGTTTCAGGAAAATATTACTTCCATGGTAATTTCTTATTAGCGGAAATTGCAAAATACTAAAGGTTTAATTTTGAAATATTTGAATGGTTTGGTTCGGCTATTAAAGTTACAAATTTAAAAAAATAGCCAAGACTATAGTGAAGGATCAATATCGGGTTTTTATAAAGTATTCTCCACTCTTCCTTTGGTGAAACAGTAAGACACTCAGAAAGGAAAAATTACAATTGAAGGAGTTAGTTGGAGCAGCATGAGTTTTTGCAGTTTGTTTGCCCTGGGCAGGAAGGTTTGTGTGTGATTATTTTCATGCTGCAGGCATTCAATGAGCACAATGTCCTTGGAGTTATCTTAAAAGGGAACTATATTGGCGTGAATAACATTTTATTTATGGTGTGGCTCTCTTATGCATTCCATCATACAAACAGGCATACAGGCGTGAACATTCTCAGCGGTTGTCTATCAATGAGATGCTATCTGCCTCATATGTGAAAGTGTGAAAAGGCTTGCAGATTGGAGGAAGGTCAACAGAGGAAGTTTGGTCTCCTGAACACACACAACAGAAATCTATTCTCAGAATAAATAATATCATGTACTTCTTTGGCATGTGAATCAAGTGTTGAGGAATGAGCAGAGCAGTATAATCAACCGTGTTCTGTGATTTGCATAAAAATAATAGACTTGCATATCAATGAGTTGTGACTTGATTGTTATATTAGAAGTTTTAAAATATATCTATGGATGCATATTGTTCTTGTGTTGAATAAATAACCAGCACAAAGGTACCATAATCACTGTCTATTATATTAGGGATCAGGAATAAAGTATGGAAGGACTTGAAAATTGTCAAGTATGAAGAATCTTAGTCTTATATGCACACCAGTTTCAGTTCTTGTGAATGCGCAGATAAACATTTTCTGGAGGCTATTCATCAGTCATGCTTTTCAATGGGATCCACAACATTAGAAATAGCATCAACACAAGATTAAGCAGAAACATGGAGCAAGAAATGTTAACAGAGTAACAGAGTTATAAAATATTTAGCGCAGGAGTTAATCAAAGAAGAATATGGAGCTGGACATTTTTTTTCCAATCCACTATTTGGCATACAATACCAGATTAAAACTGCAACTCTAAACCTTTGTCTGAAGTGGAACGAAAAGTATCAAGGGAGCAACTCAAGAAGGAAGGAAGAATTTATTATCGAAGAGTGTGGTTCTAACTATGTTACTTGACTGGGGAGCATTCCAAAGTCAAAACAGTAAGTTCAAAAAACCTGGGAAGAATTGGAGTGGTCACAGGTCACCCACAGGACATAAGTTTTGGCACACTGGACAGTTAACTGTGACTGTAACTGAGCAGAGTGTTCAATGCCCCCACAAACATAAAAGGTCAAAATGTTGTCATACACCATCTTGAGATTCCAGATCCTAAACATCGTGGAGAATGAATTTTTGTTTGTGTTACCCTTGTCTTGAATAAGAATTGTGTGTGTTAAAAATTTTAACTGACAACTACAAAGGAAGGCTTAATTAAATAGTCATTGCTCAGCACGTGTTAAGTACATTATTCCGGTCATTTCTTTCTGTTGCATTTATCAAATTATGGGAAATTAGAATGAAACTGTTAACAGACATAAGAAATCATCCTTTATTTATTATCTTGAAACAGATACAGCTACATTTATATCAGTGTACAGCAATTGAAAACTGTGATCTACTAAACTGTCAAAGGGACAGAATTAAAAATCAGATTTAGTGAACCCTGTTAATATTCAAAACCTTGCCGGTCGCTGGAAATTAATGCTTTGATTATTCAGACTACAGCACTCTTGAATTTCCAGACCTTGTTTACTTCTGTATAATTCAATACTCTGCTGAAAATTAAATCTGAGCAGCAGTTCAATTTAATACAACGCTAATGGTTTGTGAATTGGCTGGAACTAACACTCTAAAGGTGAAAGATAGTGCAAAATAGAGAGGCTAACAGGGCCAGCTTACCACAGTGCTTCTGTTGCAAATATCACTTAACACTTTAAGCTACCCAACTGTAGTGGCGTTTTGAAACAGTAAACTTCTGATCCATTCATTGAATGATAGATTTTGATGAACAGTGAGAAATCTGAGTTAGTAATAAATTTCACAATTAACTCCTGACCCATTTGATAAATGTTCTATCAATAAACTTGAGATAGAGTGCAAAAGTTAGTGCAGAACAGGGCAGTCAGTGATCTTCGGCTAGAATGAAAATAAAGACAATGAAAAATCTGAAAAGAAATGTTTTCTCCAAAGAACATTATGACACTTTTAATGGTGAAGAGCTATGTCACAGGGTTCGCCGAATTTTCGGCTTTAGATTCTAAATTCGGCGAACCCATAGAAAACAAATAAAAACCGTTGAAGTTCGCCCAAAAATTCGCATGGCAATGAATTATTGCAGGCTTACAGCATTTTTAAGGGTTTTCGGCTAATATTTTTGGTAAATAAATGCATCTGTATTTGACTGCATCAATCCACGGCGGCTTAGGGCTGAAAAGTTTCCAAGGGCGACACATTTTTTGGGCAGATTGCAGTTGTCTGAACGTTAGCTCGTGGAAGCTTGGAGTCGTTTGACTTCATATTGGAGTCGTCCGTCTCCAGATTTGTCCGCCAAGTACTGCCAGGGCAATGCTGAAACTCTCGCTATCTTGCGAGAGTTACACTATCGTGATTTATTATAACTTTATTATATGACTTTCATTATAGTTTTCTTTTTTTAATTTTGAACTTTATTTTAATTTATGTTTGCTTATTTGAGTTTCTTATTAATTTATTATTATATAAATTTGATATTTTTTCATCTTCTAACTATAAAATCGCAGACTTGTAGACTTTAGTAAGGTTATATTTTTATTTTTTATTTTCTAACTATAAAATCGTAGGCTTGTTGACTGTAGTAAAGTTATATTTTTGTTTTATATTGAAATATATTTTTTTTTAACTTTAAATATTTATATCAAAAAATTATATTTATTTTTGTAAACTGTAAATATTAATATTTTTATTATGTATTTATTATTTAATTTTTAGTTTATAAATTACAAAAGAGTAATAATTTATATGTTTATTTATTATTATTAATCAATTTATTTATTATAAATTATTTTGTTTATTATGTTTTGCTTTGTAGATTTGAGTTTAAAAGTTCTTTGCATGAAATTCAAACATATATTAATAATAGTTAGCATTTTTTTTTTTTTTTAAATTGCATAAGGCAAATTTAATGTCGAATTTTTTTCTGATTTTTTGACTTGCCGAACTTTGTCCGAACTTCATTGTTGTCGAACTCGAACTCGAACTCGAACCTTGTGACTTAGGTGAAGAGTTACTTACAAGACTTGCAGAAAGAAAAAGAAATTCGGAATCGCTTGTATATAACCGGATTACAGTTGGAATCCATGAAACCTCTAGATAGTCTTATTTCTAAGTTGGAAGAATTGAATTCAAATTTATCTAGAGTGGACCAGTCAAATTGGAGGCCCCTGAATTGGACTTTGCAGCCCTTGATGCTTGCTTTGGTCGAGCATGGGTTATTGGGACATCCGTGTGAAGATGTAAGACTAATAGTTGATTCTTGTCACAAGAAATCATAAGAATAACAGCTCCTATTGCACCTTACAATAATGGCATACTGAAGAAGGTTTTACAGCTGATCGTGGAGTTATGTGGATTAGATGATGTCAAAGGCCTTACCTTTGGTAAAAGAGCAAATACTTCAGAAATTATGGCAAAAGCCAAAAAAATTATCAATGTTGGATCTCAAATGTGAAAGAATGATTCTTCAAATGTTCCAAAGTTTCTTAAATGAATTCATTAGCATCATCCAAGGTCCAAACAATGTGAGGGCTTATGTGCAAACTATCATGTCTTTAATCTTTGATGAAAATGATGACATTTGTAAGCAGTTGCAATCAGATTTTGGAAATCTAGAGAGGAGAGCATAATATATCACCTATGGCTTACAAGGTCTCAAAGGAATTGATTGAGCCTAAGATTGAAAGTTTCAAGTAACCCATGACTGAAAATGAGCTGATATCAAATTGCAGGATCTCCAAAAATCAGCAATAACCGAATGAGAAGAGAGTAGATTTATTTCACATCACAACCAACTTGGACACCCGATCACAACTGTGAGGATAATAAGGAAGAACAGTCAGTCAAAGAAGTTCAGACCAGCATTGGAGAAGATAAGAATCAACAGTTTGGCTCCAACACAATGTACCAAAGCTTGAAAGGAGATAAAATCAGTTACGCTTATTGGTAAGGGATATACAAATCTCTTATTTGGTGACTTGTAAATTGTTATTGACAAGCATTTTTATAAGAATATTTATTTTCAAGATGTTAAAAAGGAAGGAAATGAATCTTCCCATTATGATGAATCATTTGAAAATGATAACATAATAGCAAATGAGGCCATGCATTTTAAGATCCTTGATCTGAAAATAGTGCAGCAGATAACGAAATTTCTTCCAACCAGAGGGTTGTCCAAACTTGTATGCATGAGATGATGACCCTAAAAAAGCTAATCTTGAGAACCAATCAGAAATATTATTTCTAGATGAGGAATTTGGAGCATGTAATTTGAATGATAAGCTAAAAGTCACAGAGGATATGGTTGTTGCAACCTTAGTGCATTTTGATGATCTCCATAAAAAAATTGAAGAAAATATCTGGGAAGTTCAAATTGAGGAAAGGGAAAAAAGAATAGTAAGAGGAATTAATAATACATAACTTCACGCAATTAGAAAGACATTGGAAAAGATGAAATCAGATTATTTGTAATTGCTCAAAGACAAGGATATTGCAATCAAATTTGGAGATGACAAAGAGGAGGTAGATGATCTTGTCTTCAACTGAGTATGACGCATTACTCCTTATCCAAGACTGAAAATCAGATTTCTATGGCAGCAACTCACAAGAAAGATGGACTTGATTTAAAAACCAAGAGATCATACAAGTTGTTGAATGAATCAATACCCTTGGTTAAATGATGTAAGCATGGTCTTTCCACCATTCTCTATTCAAATGAGACACATTATGTTAAAAAAGATCAAAAGGACCAGCAAGAAGTTAGACTCAAGAATTTGGATGACCAATGTATATATGATGCTCCGATTTGCAGCAATGAAATAGTTGCTATAACAGATTCCATGGCCAGATTTTAGAGTAGTTTCAGCCAAGAGACAGAGATGATTACGGGTCTTCCAAGGTTAAGTTGTGCTTGTGAGGGAAGAAGATTTGGCACAAGGGTACCACAAGAATTGTGATTTTTACAATATCACTTATATGCCTTCACAATATCGTGAGGTGACAAATTTTTCATGTGAGGATGAAGATAAGCCAAGTGATACTAGTTCTGAAATTTCACTTGATGGCAATCATTCCGTTGATGGGGATGTTGTTTTGATTGATGACACTTGTAATGAATCAGAAATTTCAGAGTTGCCTATGATGAATAATGAAGGCAACTATAACTCACCTTTAGAATTGTCACTAAATTCTTTTGATATGGCAGTTGTTTACTTATTGGTTGGTGATTTTATCTTCATCCAGACTTCATTTTTTAGTGGCTGTCCCATTTGGTCTTCTATTGGATTTTCAGATTTGCCATTGTCTACTATAGTTATTGAGTTGCACGCAGATTTGTGGAGATGTCTTTACTTGAGGGATATCCCATAAGAGATGATCATCTTTCTAGCATAGAGGTATAGTAACAACATCAATATCATTCTTACTGTTGACCTGGGTTATAGTAGTGGCATTTGGTGGTCTGATGAGTTGATCTTCGGGCATTTTGGAGTTGCTTTAGGCATCTTTTGGGTGGACTTCTTATTCAAGTGGGTGTTAAAGGAAGATGGTATAATGATAGACATCTATTTTTACTCTCAGGATCAAATGGATAGATTGATTTGGGATCCAGGTGTTGAAAGGATGAGAGCTTTGTTTCTTGTAGATCATGATAATTTGCTTTTCAGCATAAGGCATAGTGTTGTTATTATTAGATTTGCGCAGTGGATGGTGAAGCAATGTTTGCCGGGTTGTCATGAGATCCAAGGATCTTATTGATGAAGGAGTTGGATTTGAACACTATGCTTCACAATGTGACAGGTTTTGATTTCAGATATTCCAAAGTGCACTATAAAGCTACTTGCATGTTTATATGGGATCCTGGTATTGGTATGTAAATTCATGGTTCCTTGAGGACAAACAATCTCTAGGGAGGGAGGACTTTGATGTCACCTTGATTGCAGATGGAAGAGATGATAGAGTTGCTTGTCAAGAAGAGAACAAAGATGCAGTTGTAGCAGGTGATGAGTAGGTAGAATATTTTCTTATTGAATTTAAGAAAGATGATTTGCATGTTGAGATGGATGAGTTAGTGAATACAAATGAAATGGTTCAAATGGATGTTGTTAGTGTGTTCACTAGTATGCAGAGGAAGATCTATATGATGTTGCATAGTTTGGTGCAGATGCAGAGAAACACAGAAGAAATGGTTGAAATCAATGTTGTTAGTGTTGATTGTCATTCACAGGAGGATCTATATGATGTTGTAGAGTTTGATGCATTTGAGAGAAGGTTGTCGGACTGTGGTGGGTTGGATCCCAGAATATTAGAGAAGGGTAAGAGTTGCATTTGGAGGAGGAGATGATGGTGGAAAAAATCCACACTGGGGAAGAGAAGCAAAGAGCAAATATGGTGGAGGTTGGGTTTTGATGGAGCTGATTACACATTGACAAAGAAGAGTGTGTAGAGGAGTTTTCAGAGAAGGGGGATGCTTGTTCCAACTAGATATCAGAAGAGGAGAGAGAAAATCAATTGGAGGTACCTGCTTCAGTGATGGGGTTCGTTAAAGGTTGTTGCATCCTGAAAGGGTGGCTACCCCATCCAAATCCATTTTGTGGACCAAGCTCAAAAAAATTTCCTACCCCATGTGTCTAATGCAAAAAGTATACAATGGTGTAAGAGCAATCTTGCATTGACCAAAAATATTTATTTTATTTGGTTTAAGTTTGGTATTTTCAATAAGGGCTAAATGCAAGCCATCATATCTCTCCATGGACCTAGGAAAGTGTCAAAGGGACATTGGGGTTAAAATTATTCAACACTTGTGGCCTATGTGTAAACTGTAAAGGCAATTGTAATTATCAAGAAAGGATACATTTTTCTATCATTTATAATGCAAAAATCAAAAAGATCCCTATCTTGGCATGGAAATAGGAGGAAGATTCATCCACTTGCATGTATTGAGTGGCTACATAGTAAATAGGAAATGGCACATCTTTAGGTGCCCACTTTAAATAATTTGAAAGGCGCATCATTATGCACCCTCCACGGAAGTTGAAAGATCGTCTATTAGCAATGTATTGCTTTTCTTGATAGCCAAGTGTTGTTAATCAGGAGGGGGAGTGAGATTTTTAATAGGCACAATATTGCTATAAGGGAAGCTTGGGCTAGTGTTTAGGCATCCAAAGTTGAATGGATCATCTAGATAGTAGTTGATCTTTTGGAAGAAGAGATTATTTGAAGTTGAGAAGGATTCTCCTTCATTTAGGAATTGAATAGTAAGGCCAGCTTGTTGGATTGGTAAAGCCCATGTAGGCTAACCACTGTAATTTCTGAACATTTGTGTTTCATTATATTGAAGTAAAATAAAATCAGATGTTTCTAATCATGCAACTGCTATGCAATTTTATTTGTTACGCTAAGCATGAATGGAGTAACCCTCATATAGTGTAAAAGAGCATATGTTTTGGGTGTGTTAGGCAAGTCCCCTACATCAGTTGCAACCTAAGTCACAAGGTTTGCTGAGTTTTTGGTGAACCTAGAAAAAATTTGAAAAATTCGTTTAAATTTGGGTTGAGTTCGTCCAGCAGGAAAATAAAATTCTGGTTTGACCTCAGTTCATAGGAATACAGATCCATTTTGCTTCTCCGTCGCCATTGTTGTTGTTTATTCTCTGCCCAGGCTGTTGTCGCTTGTTTCCGTCTCTTCTCTGCCTAGACTTTTGTCGCCACCGTTGTCGTCTATGCAATGGAGAAAGACTATAGTGCATGGTGCACCTGCATGATCACTTTCATCTGGCCGCAAACAAAGTTTTCTCTCGCCTAATCGAACTTTTCTGTTGCCACACACAGAATATTAGGTTTCAATTTCATTTTTAGATTTTTAAGATACATTTAATATTAAAAGGTTTAAGTTTATTTATTATTATAACATTTATCTTTATTAATTTTGATGATAATATTAATAGTTAGTATATAGTTTATTTATTATATTAATGTGTCAACAAATTTAAAACTTTACTATTTTTAATATTTTTTCATTTTGTTTTGTGAAGTTAAAATAATAAACTAATGTATTTCTATTTTATGTTTTAGTTAATATAATTGGAGATTTTATTTTGTTTTTAAAAATTAATGTTTTATAAATAAAATATAGTATCATTTTAATTTGCAAGAGTCAATAGAAGAAAATGAAAATTAAGTTCTGGATAATTTTATTTTGTTATAATTTAATATCAAAATTTTTTTGAATTTCTATCCTTATCGAATTTCATCTGAATTCCGTAGTTGCCAAACTCGAACTCAAACTTGAACGTTCTGACTTAGGTTGCAACAATTCAGCAAAATTTCTTTCCCACCATACAATTGTTTGCAGTACAATCTGCAATACAACTGCCTATTGTACAGCCTACAGCGCAACCACCTGCAACACAGCACTCATTCGTCTACTTAAACAATTGGAGAAACAGGTGGCATCTAGCAGTCTTCTTCAATCAATTGCAGATGTCATATGTTGTATGTGGTTTGTACAGTCAACAGAGCTGCAAACAATCCTACAACACAAATTTCAATATTTGACTTATGACGTTGCATCAAACTACAGCATCTGTACAATGCTTCCAGTCGACAACAAATTCATCCACCATAGGTATTTGGGAAGCATGCAGAATAGTGACAACTAATTTGGGCAGTTAGTTGATTCTATTGTCCACTTAACAAGCTTATATCCTGAAAGTCAAATCAATTGTTTGCATTGTTTAATTAAATTGAACAACCACTACTGCCTACATTCACAATACCACACACAAATTCCTCAGTGAAACGAACATTGTGCAATCAATTAGTTTCATTTTCTATATCCAACTGAATGTTGCACAGGCAAATCATCTTAATGAGGCTTCTGGTAAGTTCTTTGTGTTGAAGACTGTAGCTGCAACATTGATCTTTATCTCTAATTTTTCTATATATCGAAATTAAGATAATACCTATGTATTGTGTTTACAGCTGGAGAAGATATTTATGATAGTATTTGAAATAATATTGTATGAAGGAACATGTGTCATACAAAGAGGCATCCATTTAGAAATATGAAGAGACTCGTTCTTGGAAATTGATCAGTTGTGATATGAAGAGTCTCTAAATTCTACATATACATTAGATTGCTTTGTGTGAATACATATCATATCAAGTGAAAGCATTGTACTTGAATTTTTATTATCAATAAAAGAGATATTTTTCTGGTGTGGTTGGAATTTTCCAGGATAAATGTCCAGTGCTTTTGTGCCTATTATTTATTTATTGTTGTTTATCATAATTTCTGGGCCAGACATTAACATGGTATCAGAGCCACGTTAGATAACAGCAATTTGGGAAGTCTCTTTTCTCTAGCTCATGTATGTATTGCAAATTTCATAAGTGTTTTTAAAGCTTTTTGTATATCAATAATTTTTATGCATACCTTTGATGGTATCTATTCTCTTGTTTCTCTATGTTGTACTCTCCGGAGTTGCTTCCTGTCTACAAAGATATTTTTGGTATGCATTGTTCTAATAAAGATCAGCTTCTTTTTCTTTCAAAATGATTTGGCCTTCATTGGTTACCATTCCCTCTAGATTAGAGACTCAACTTGGCTTCCGTTTTGTGGTCTAGCGATTGGCTTCTTTATCGTGTTTCAGATACTTCTTATTCAGTATTTTCTTTCTCATCTTCTTCCTATGGTTTTGTATTCTTCCATCCCTGGACGTGGATGTCTCATCACCGTAAATGACTTGGCCATTTCATCAATTTAGGGTCTTCCGTTTCTTGGGTTTGTTGTGTTCATCAATAAGTCTTCTATTGTGTCGAAGGTCTTATTATTTAGTGTCTGCATGACCTCTCTAGTTTGTAGAAATGCAAATCAATAATTTTTTATCTCTCCTGTTCATCTTTTGCGCAGAAAACTTAATCTTTGACAGCTCATGGTGTTGTCGTGGATTCATGCCATGACTTCTTGGCACTGCTGAGAAAGGATGATTTGGCATCATGGGTAAGATGCCTTGCCATTGTGGTCATGATTTATTTTCTATACCGACATGTCATAACTGTTGGTCACCGTCCATAAATTGATTTCGTTTGATTATGATTATAACCGCAGACACTTTTCCTTTTTCCTTTGTGAATAGAAGTGTATTTTTCGTATAAGCTTGGGGAGGATGGCTTTTCACAGAGTAAATCAAAAGCTGTCTGGGTGTCATGTGCAGAGTTGCCTGGGTGTGTATGTTATCTGTAACAGAAGTTTTTCATATGATTAAGTTTCTACAGGGTGATTTTCTGAACAGATAAATTTTGCTTCATATTTTTTGATCTAGGTGTAAGATCAGTATTTATAAATTTTTAGTCTTTCATTCACTCGTGCTTAATGATTTATTCTGAAAATGAAAGCAGGTAATTCTTAGATGTATGCAGGGATGTATGATGCACAGTCAAGGGTACTCTCTTTACTCTTTCTGCATATCATTTTCGGTAAAAACATTGCAGATTCAATTAAAACTTCTGAGCACTGTCACATAGATAAATTTTCTTTTCAGAACTCAATGGATAAGAATCCTCAACACAGTGTTTTTTTTATTAGCATGGTTTTGCATCTTGTTAAACTATTAATTATTTGCATTAGAGCTATGTCAGACATCTATAATGTTTGCAAGGTACATGGGTTTGGTCTGGAATCTGGCTGCTATGCTGTTCATACATATCACAATGTGAATCGTAGAGTTTTAACTTTGCTTCTAGAATTTCTCCAACTGCCATGTTGCAAAATGTCTCATACTAGTTTGTTTAGAAAATACAATTGAATTTTTGCCTTTATTCCCATTTCTGTGTAAAGAGAATATCTTCCTATTTTCATTTTATCTGTAGCTTCGTAATATATTAAATAAGATACAATCAGCAAAGAAATCATTCTGTTTTGATTTGGTAGATTGCTTTCTTGATGTAAACTTCTGAATTGGTTGCATGACTTAGTTATAAGGCATCCTTTCCTTCAAATTTGCTCTGGAGTTGTGGCCATTTTTTTGTTGGTTGCGTATGCTCAATCTATCATGTTTGAAGCTGCAATTATACTGAAGTCTCAAAGCTTTTGCATTTCATTAAGTTAGATCTTTTAAGAACTAATTCAGAACTAGAAGGTATTGCCATTCGCAGGATATGCTGTGGGTTATATTTGTGGAAGGGCTTTCAGTTGACTTGTTGAAATCACATTTTCAAGGTGGACAAAATAGATAAGATAAGATAAGAGTATTAATGTCCAACAAAAGACCACAAAAGGTCTATGGGACTAAGAGTTTACAATAGGACAACGGACAATAGTAGGAGCACCAAACGGTGTCCGAGAAAAACAAACAACAAGAACAAAAAAAGAAAACGGAAAAGAAGAGAAGCGCCGAGAAGACAATGCAAAGATTAGGAATCCTTTGTTGCCGAAAAAAAATCAGTCACAAAAGGATAAGACTGCGAGGTAACCAAAGCCCTGATCTGTTGCTGTGAGCTCCTAGATAAGTGTCACTAACGTATGAAACTGCTGCAAGGTCTAACGAATCTAGAATGACCGGTAGAACTGGTAGAACTAGATGGCCTTTTCACAATGGGAATAAGGGTGAGAAAAAGGCAATAATGAGCTGATCAGAGAAAGGCCGAGAAGCAAGAAGTGACTATAAAGTGCTATCACGAAGCAGGGTGGCCTCCTGAAGATAAAGCGCGAGACACCGCTGGTCAATGTAACTAAAGAAAGATGAAAGAGAGAAATTGTCCTGGAACAAACAATGAAATCTTCCTCTAATCTCATAAAAGATAGGGCAACGAAAAAATAAAGTGTCTCTCTCTTGACCTCCGCTAAAGTACACTGCTGACAAATCCGTTCACCGCTGTCAATATGATGGTCGGTCTAAGCCCGAAGGTGAAGAGAACCAACTTTGAAGGACCCCAGAGAAATACGTAGAGCATGACACCATTGTCAATTGTGACATCCCAAATTTTTGACCTAATTTTAAACTTGTTCATAACCGTTGGATTTAAGGAATTATTCTTTCATGATCATGTGAAATAGGCAGTTATTTATATACGTTGTATTAATTGCTAATGAAGATGGTCGTTAACTAATAATTGTTATTAGGTAATTAGCAGTTGTTTGATTTAAAATAACGATTAATATGTTTTCATGAATTATTATGGAATTATTATTATGGTAGAAGTGTTTTTATGGGTGACTGCAAGAGAAGATGAAGAGTGGGGGAAGCATTGCTAAACGTGATCATCGGAATGGGATGTTCGCTTAAGTTCAGTCATCAAGATCGACAGGTATGATCTTAAACTTTTTTGGAAAGGACACAATGACTTGATCACAGGATACATTTTTAGGACCACATGAGCTATTAAGAAAAATAATCTAAGAAAACATAAAATAATTTAATTTAAAATATAAAACATAGCTCAACAGATTTTTAATTGATCTTCATCATATTATTATAATAAATACTTGCATACGTACATATAAATATAAAAATGAAATAGCATCAATAAATTATAATAACATAATTTAATGATGTCACCCCATTAATATACTTACATGAATGTATATAAGTATATAGATTATAATAATAAATGAAAATTATAATCTTTCCAACTCCTCTTTTCAGCTTCTTATTTTATTCTTTCTTCCCTCTCTTTTCATAATCAATTTATTACTTGGAAATTTCAATCGATTATAATCTTTTTGTAACCGGTGGAAGCCAAGGAGTCATGTTGGCTCTTCATTTAAGGAAGTCATGAGGGAGAGTCAGGATCACCTTTCTCCTTGGTGCTTGAATCCTTCCTTCCTTGCTACAATCTAGATCTTTCATGTTCATTTACCAACTCATCCCTGCATTGCTATGTTTGCAATCTGCCTTGATACGATTTCCAATCAGCCATTAAAACGTCTTTGTAAATTACCTTGATACAATCCACCTTGATACGTTTTCCAATCAGCCATTAAAACGTCTTTGCAATTTGCCTTGAAATGTTTGCAATCCGCCATTGAGTCTTCTGCAAATTACCACGGATATCAACCTTGTTCAAATTGAGCAATTCCAACATAGCCGAGCAAGTAATTCCGGCTAAAATACCGAGGATCGGCGTTGAAGAAAGCCAAGAGGGAGCTGTTAAGATTCAAGTTTTCCAAAGAATACAATTAAGGTCGTGAATTAATCTTTCAAATTTATAAATGCAAATCTATAGCAGTTGGCTAGGATCAGAACTTCTTCTTATGTCTATGTTCATGATTATTTTCTTTTAACTTGTTGAGTAAGCCTTGAAGACTTACAAAGAACTTCTTAATCTCTTTATATCTAGTTGAGTAGTATTCCATAAAGAAGAGTTTCTAGATACAATAAGAACTTGCACGATTGTTGTTGTTTTTAAGAATAATATGTCGCAACTCATTATGAAAGATATCAAGGGCAGAATGCTCATAATCTTTTAATACACCTGGGATTCACTGGCAATGTAGCCAAGAATGGTGAAGAGGTGTGAAAGGGTAGAATGCTCACAATCTTTTAATACACCTAGGAATCACCGGCTATGAAGCCATGAATGGTGAAGAGGTGGAATAAATTTGCAAGAAAACAAAAGAGAAATCAGACAAAAATACCTCAAAAGAAAAATATCTAATAGCTCATGCTGATCTCTGTAATGAATCTTGTTGTCAAGTCGAGCAGTGGTGATCGGGTCATTGAAACCATCGAAAATCCTTGGCCAAGGTAGTTTATGGGCATGTTTGCCATCTAATGATCACTTGATGTCAGTAGCGCCAATTATGTAAGCATGTTCGTTTCATAACTGAGCAGACAATAAAAACACCAGGATGCTCAAGTAGCTGGACTGAAGAACATCCCAAGCCCGATCCCGAAGTAGGGAGGGCCATTCTAATTTAATAAAATGTGTGGGGATAAGTATGGTCCGAGGTTGGGAGGTTAAACCTATGTCAATGCTTCTCCTCTTACCAAAACTGAGGCTTGCACAACCAGTTAAAGATCCTTCGATGATGCTTGCATGTTCTTTTCTTTTCCTAGTAAGCAATTACTTTATTTGTTAAATGTAGATCTAGTTACTTCAATTGAATATGATTACAGTTATCTTTTGTTATTGTTAATCAATGATCATGAATACAGTTATGATAGTTAGTCTAGTTATTTCAGCTGAACATGATTACAGTTACAAATAGTTAAACGTAGATCTAGTTGCTTCAATTGAATATGATTACAGCTATCTTCTTGTCATGAATTTAGATATGATAGTTAGTCGTTAATCTATTTATTTCAGCTGATCATGTTAATCGTTGATCTAGTTATTTCAATTTTGATAACAGTTATTATCCGATAGTTGTTAGAAGCAGTTGATGTCAAGTGAAAGGAATTTAGTTATCTATTTGTAAATGCTGGGAGTTTTTAGTTTAAACCGTCTTTGATTTAGGTATGAAAATCTGTTTGTCACATATGGTATCACAGCCAGGTTCAACACTGAACCTAGGGCTTACTACCTTCCATGTAAACCTAAAAATTCTTAGAATGATTGTACAGGATGCAAGTACGTAAAACACCCTGCAAGAAGGCTCGACATCTCACTTTCCCTTATTTAATTAAAAACATGTCTAAATACAATTATACTTGCTGCTCCATGCCCCAAGATAACGAAATTTTGAACCAGGCATTGCAACGGATGAAGAAAGAAAGAGTCAAGTGGACCCCTGCTAGTAAAGCAGCATATAAGAACAAGTTATTTCAAAACTAAAATGCTCGATAGGGCAACTCTCTTTTGCATTTCCACAGATCCTGGATGGTGCGGGATATGTACCAATCTGAACCAAAACTAGATGCTGAAAAGCAAAAGTAAATATTCTGATGTAAATATCCTCAATAAAGGGAAATTTTTGTAAATAAGGCTGCTATAAGTACAGCAGCAAAGTATTTAGTTAATTAAATAAATTTATTTCATGTGTTTCATGCATTCGCAAGCTCTTTTGTTGTGGAAATACTTAAACATGTATGAATTTAATAAATCGACACAAATTTTGTAAAATTATCAAGTGAAACCAATAAACAAATAAAATGAACAGCAACGAGAACGTTGCAGATCAAGGCATAGTCCGTGAAAACACTCAATCTTCTAATGACTTGTTACTTCAGATTTTGCAAAAAACACAATTGAAGTTGGAAAACATGAAAAGAAGAATGAATGAGATGGCAGCCCACATAGGGCATAATCACAAGGCAACGCAATCATCACCTCCTCTTAGAACAGAAACAGAAGTCTCTGAATATAACAAGAGAACCTCTTCACCAAAACAAACCAAAAAACAAAAGAAACAAGAAATAGTAGCTGATCTATCAGCAGATATTAAGAAAATCAAACCACCCAAGTTTGTTGGTTCTGAGTCCAAGGAGAATGCAAAAGCTTGCCTAACTGAAATGGAACAGTACTTTGAAATTAGAAACTTTTCTCAAACCTCAAAAGCGGTTTGGGGAATATACCACTTTACTGGAGAAGATGCAACCTAATGGGGAAACACCAAAGTTGAGCAAAACATTAAAACCACCGAGATTACTTGAGAAAAGTTTGTAACCATTTTTAGAAATCGTTGGTTGCCCCAAACTTTTTATGACCAGAAACTTCTTGACTTCCAAAACTTGAAGCAAGGAGATATGACAGTACATAAATACTAGGAGAAATTTACCCAACTATTGAAGTATGTACCAACATATCAGTAGGATACCAATCTGAAGGTGAGGAAATTCATTATGGGTCTGAACAATAGAATAGGAGGAGCAGTTGATGTTCTCACTCCTTGAACTATGGAGGAAGCTCTAGAGAAGGCTATTTGGCAAGAACACAAAATCAAGAAAGATGACTCCATCTGACACAATAAAAGGAAAACAAACTGGAATACAGAGCGTGCTGATTTTGGATCTCAGAAAAGACAGTTTAAAGATTTCAAGTACAGCATGCCAAAGTCAAAGGGAAACGGAGTTAAGGATGTTAAAACTTAAAAGTAATTTTAGTGCAAATAAGAATAATAAGAGTAATGAAAGGAAGGGGCCACCTTCAGGATGTTACACTAGTGGAGAAGATCATTATGCTAATAAGTGCCCCATCAAACCCAGCAGCAATCAGCCACAACGACCACCTCTTCTACAACAACAGCAAGTTTATCAATAGAGGATCCATGCAGCCTTGGACAATAGGCAAGCAAAGCAGCAAATAGGCCCAATTGAAATTCCGGGTAAATCTACGGGAACCCTGTCTCCATTTTAATTGACACTGGAGCTTCTAAATGTTTTATATCACCTAGACCGTTAAGTAGATTTTCAAAGAGATCTAGTTTTATGGCAAAATCATGGACAGTCGAGTATGCAATCGAGTCAAGGGCTAAAGTAGAGCAACGTCTGTTTGAGGCTCAGGTTGACTTTCCAAATTTTTCAATGAAATTGAACTTATATGTAGCACCTCTTGGGTCTTACGACATTATCATAGGCATTAATTGGCTCAGTGAGCATAAGGCCAAGGTGGATTGTCTTACCAAAACTGTAAATTGTTTGGATGATTGAGGTAGGCCGACAAGCATTATAGGGATTAAACATGAAATTAAATCAAAATAGATATCTGCCATGCAACATAAGAAAAATGGAAGAAAAGGCTGTGAAATCTTTGCAGTCAAAGTTGAGGACATGAGAGAGCCTAAAAACACCACATATGGAGATGACTACATTTATGAAGATGGTGAAATTAGAGAAAAGTTAAAGGAATCTTTT
Source organism: Cupressus sempervirens (assembly GCA_028749045.1). NCBI lineage: Eukaryota > Viridiplantae > Streptophyta > Pinopsida > Cupressales > Cupressaceae > Cupressus > Cupressus sempervirens. The sequence continues at coordinate 533,381,452 of CM053789.1, forward strand.
GAAGAAAAATATCCTTATCTAAAGAATTATCAAGATGCGTTCCCTGAAGAACTCCCTAGTCTACCACCTTCTTGAGCCTTTCATTTCACCATAGAATTGATACTAGGAGCAGAACCCATTTCTCAGGCACCATATAGAATGACTACCACGGAATTAATGGAGTTGCAAATGCAATTACAAGACATGTTAGACAAGAAATTGATTCGACTCAGTGTTTCACCATGGGGAGCCCCAGCGTTGTTTGTCAAGAAGAAGGACAGAACCATGAGATTATGCATAGATTACAGAATGCTCAATAAGGCTACCATCAAGGACAGGTATCCACTTCCTAGAATAGATGACCCTTTTGATCAGATGAAGGGCACGACAATGTTTTCAAAAATTAATTTGAGGTCAGGATATCACCAGCTTCGTATTAAGGACAAAGATATTCACAAAACTACTTTCAAAACTAGGTATGGACATTACGAATTTACAGTGTTGCCATTCAAGTTAACCAATGCATCAGCAGCTTTTATGCACTTAATGAATAGCATATTTCAAGATTGCCTGGATAAGTTTGTGTTGGTCTTTATAGATGATATTCTAATCTATTCAAAGAACGAGGAAGAACATCAAAAACATTTGGAAACAGTTTTACAAAGGTTAAAAGAACATAAATTATATGGAAAATTGTCTAAATGCGCCTTCTATGAAAAGGAAATTCAGTATTTAGGGCACATTATATCAGCTCAAGGCATAGTTGTAGATCTGTCAAAAATTAAAGCAATTAAGGAATGGCCTATACCTAAAAATGTGTCAGAAGTTAGAAGTTTTATGGGATTAGTAGGATTTTATTGAAATTTGTCGAGAACTTCTCAAAGATAGCTTATCCGATCACATCACTTCAGAGAAAAGGAAAGAAAATTGTCTGGAGAGAAAAATGTCAATCAGCCTTTGAATATTTGAAAGAAAAGCTAACTACGGCATCCATACTAAAGGTACCTGATCCACAAAAGCAATTCATAGTTATAACAGATGCATCAAGAAAAGGTTTAGGGGGTGTGCTAATGCAGGATGAACAGGTAATTGCATATGAATCTAGGAAATTGAAGAATTATGAACAGAATTACGCATCTCACGATCTGGAGTTAGCAGCTATTGTCATGCTCTTCAGATGTGGAGACATTACTTGATCGGAAAACCTTTTGAACTTCGATTCAATCATCACAATCTGAAATATATCTTCACACAACCAAATCTAAATGCTAGACAAAGAAGATGGTTGGAAGTTTTAGCAAACTATGAATTCAACATAAGTTATATTAAAGGCAAGTAAAACAAAGTGGCGGATGCCCTAAGTAGGAGAAGACACATTTCTGCAATGGCTACTATAAACTTCAGATTAAAGGACCAGATTTTACAACATCTAGAACATGATGAGTTTTATGCAGAAATCAGCCACATGATTCTAAGTATTCGGAATTTACTTTATCTTATCAAGGAGCCACATGATTCTAAGTATTCGGAATTTACTTTAGAAGAGGATGGATTACTAAGATATCATAGCAGGATTTATGTACCCAACAACCCTAAACTCCAAAGAATGATTCTGGAAGAATCTCATTCAACTCCATATTCAAGAAACCCGGGGGTAACTAAAATGCTATCTAATATAAAACCCATATATTTTTGGAAAGGAATAAAAAAGGAGATAATAGAATTTGTCATAGGTTGTTTAGAATGCCAGAGAGTAAAAGCAAAACATCGATACCCAGCAGGCCTTTTGCACCCTAATGAAGTACCCGAGTGGAAATGGAAAATAATTTCCATGGACTTTGTACAAGGGTTACCTATGACATGGAATCAACACAATACCATTTTAGTAGTAGTTGATAGATTGACAAAAGTTGCTCATTTTATACCAGGGAATCTAACTGATGGAGCACCATAAATTGCTCATAAATTCATAAAAGAAATTTTCAGATTGCATGGAATTCCAAAAAAAATTATTTCAGATTGGGATGCTAGGATAAATTCTAGATTCTGGTAAACATTATTTTCAGCATTAGTCACTAAACTAAACATTAGTTCAGCTTATCATCCTGAGACAGACGGTCAAACAGAAAGCGTAAATCAGGTATTAGAAGATCTTCTGAGAGTATATTGTATGAATTGACAATACCAGTGGGAAACATACTTACCCTTGCTGAAATTTGTGTATAACAATTCCGATTAGTCCACCATTAAAATGGCTCCCTTTGAAGCTTTGTATGACCGCAAATGTAGAACACCTGTGAGTTGGAATCGTTTGGAAGACAAAATCATTATTGGACCTGAAATGCTTAAGGAAATGGAGGAACAAATAATCCAGATTCGTCAAAGATAGAAGGAAGCTAATGATAGACAAAAAAGCTATGCAGATGCAAAAAGAACACCTAGAGAATTTTCAGTGAGAGAAAAGGTACTATTAAGGGTAAAACCTCAAAAGAGTACTATCAAGTTTGGTAAGAATGTCAAGTTAGCCCCAAGGTATGTGGGACCCTTTGAAATACTGGAAATTGTGAACCCAATAGCTTGCAGAATTGCTTTACCACCAGCCCTTGCCAGGAAGCATGACGTCTTCCATGTGTCATATCTTAAGAAATACATTACCCATCATGATCATATAATTGATTGGAAACTATTACAAGTGCGCGAACCAAGGGTGGTAGAGGTAGGACCGCTCAGAATACTCGAGGTGCATAAGATACGCTTACGAAATCGGGAGGAGACACAATGCATGGTCCAGTGGGATCAGTATGCAGAGGGTAATGCCACTTGGAAGGATTATCATAAAAAATTTCAAAGATACCCTCATCTTTTCTCTAGGGTTGGAAATTGGACATTTCTTTTCTTTTCTTAATATAAATTGATTAAGTATTGTTTAAAGTTTTGTTGTGATGTTCATCAAGGACGATGAAAAATCTAAGGGGGAGGGTGTGTTACATCCCAATTTTTTGACCTAATTTTAAACTTGTTCATAACCGTTGGATTTAACGTATTATTCTTTTATGATCATGTGAAATGGGTAGTTATTTATATACGTTGTATTAACTGCTAATGAAGATGGTCGTTAACCAATAATTGTTATTAGATAATTAGCAGTTGTTTGATTTAAAATAATAATTAATATGTTTTTATGACTTATTATGGAATTATTATTATGGCAAAAGTGTTTTTATGGGTGATTGGAGGAGAAGATGAAGAAGGGGGAAGCATTGGTAAACCGAATCATCGGAATGGGATGTTTGCTTAAGTTTAGTCATCAGGATCGACAGGTATGACCTTAAACTTCTTTGGAAAGGACGCAATGACTTGATTACAGCATATATTTTTTGGGACTACATGAGCTATTAAGAAAAATAATCTAAGAAAACATAAAATAATTTAATTTAGAATATAAAACATACCTCAAGAGATTTTTAATTGATCTTCATCATATTATTATAATAAATACTTACATACATATAAAAATAAAAAATGAAATGGCACAAATAAATTATAATAACGTAATTTAATGATGTCACCCCATTAATATACTTACATGAACGTATATAAGTATGTAGATTATAATAATAAATCAAAATTATAATCTTTTCAACTTTTTATTTTATTCTTTCTTCCCTCTCTTTTCATAATTGATTTATTACTTGGAAATTTGAATCAATTATAATCTTTTTGTAATCGGTGGAAGCCAAGGAGTCATGTTGGCTCTTCATTTAAGGAAGCCGTGAGGGAGAGTCGGGATCACCTTTCTCCTTGGTGCCCTAATTCTTCCTTCCTTGCTACAGTCCAGAGCTTTCATGTTCATTTACCAACTCGTCCTTGCATTGCTACGTCTGCAATCTGCCTTCATACGATTTCCAATCAGCCATTAAAATGTCTTTGCAAACTACCTTGATACAATCTGCCTTGATACGTTTTCCAATTAGCCATTAAAACGTCTTTGCAATCTGCCTTGAAACGTTTGCAATCCGCCATTGAGTCTTCTGCAAATTACCATTGATATCAACCTTGTTGAGATTGAGCAATTCCAACATAGCCGAGCAAGTAATTCCGGCTAAAATACTAACGATCAGCATTAAAGAAAGCCAAGAGGGAGCCATTAAGATTCAGGTTTTCCAAAGAATACAATTAATGTCATGAATTAACCTTTCAAGTTTATAAATGCAAATCTATAGCAGTTGGCTAGGATCAGAACTTCTTCTTATGTCTATGTTCATGATTATTTTCTTTTAACTTGCTGAATAAACCTTGAAGACTTACAAAGAACTTCTTCTTAATCTCTTTATATCCAATTGAGTAGTATTCCATAAAAAAGAGTTTCTAAATACAATAAGAACTTGTATGGTTGTTGCTGTTTTCAAGAATAATATGCCACAACTCATGATGGAAGATATCAAGGGCAGAATGCTCATAATCTTTTAATACACCTGGAATTCATCGGCAATGTAGCCAAGAATAGTGAAGAGGTGTGAAAGGGCAGAGTGCTCATAATCTTTTAATACACCTGGGAATCACCGGCTATGAAGCCATGAATGGTGAAGAGGTGGAATAAATCTGCAAGCAAACAAAAGAGAAATCAGACAAAAATACCTCAAAAGAAATATATCTAATAGCTCATGCTCATCTCTATAATGAATCCTGTTGTCAAGTCAAGCGGTGGTGATTGGGTCATTGAACCCATCGGAAATCCTTGGCCAAGGTAGTTTATAGGCATGTTTGTCATCTAATAATCACTTGATGTCAGTAGCGCCAGTTATGTAAATAGATCCATTTCAATACTGAGCGGACAATCACAACACCAGGATGCTTAGGTGGCTGGACTAAAGAACATCCCAAGCCCGATCCCAAAGTAGGGAGGGTCATTCTAATTTAATAGAATGTGTGGGGATAAGTATGGTCCGAGGTTGGGAGGTTAAGCCTATGTCAATGCTTCTCCTCTCACCAAAGTCGAGGCTTGCACAACCAGTTAAAGATCCTCTGATGATGCTTGTATGTTCTTTTCTTTTCCTAGTAAGCAATTACTTTATTTGTTAAACGTAGATCTAGTTACTCCAATTGAATATGATTACAGTTATCTTTTGTTATTGTTAATCAGTGATCATGAATACAGTTATGATAGTTAGTCTAGTTATTTCAGCTGAACATGATTACAGTTACAAATAGTTAAACGTAGATCTAGTTACTTCAATTGAATATGATTACAGTTATCTTCTGGTTATGAATGCAGATATGATAGTTAGTCGTTAATCTGTTTATTTCAGCTGATCATGTTAATCGTTGATCTAGTTATTTCAATTTTGATAACAGTTATTATCCAATAGTTGTTAGGAGCAGTTAATGTCAAGTGAAAGGGATCTAATTATCTATTTGTAAATGCTGGGAGTTTTTAGTTTAAACCGTCTTTGATTTATATATGAAAATCCGTTTGACACATCGATATAGGTAGCTAGGACGAACAATAACCCCATCATAGATCTCCATAAAGTGCTCAACATAGAAGGTCATCCTCGGACGTAACCCACCAAGAGGGTTAGTCCAAGTGGTGATAACGTACTATCTGTAGATATCCAATCTGACATGCTCATTTAACTCCTAACGAAAAGGGAGGAGATGAGCAGGGGCATTTAGCGAAAACTGGTATGGAGGGAGACTACATATTTGATATTAGAGGGGGTAGCTTTGTACATCTGATTGAACAACATAATATTAAGTAGATTAAAAACATTAATAAGTGGTGTATCTACGTAGAATTAATGCCTCTTCTTGCTTCAGCATGCTCTCTATTTATGATCAAACTGTTATTCATTTTTTATAGTCTTTTTGCTGAGATTTTAGTATTTCTATTCTATTTTGGCCTTTCTGGATTTCACAACAATGATGCTTTGGTCTCATCTCTTCTAGGCCTACGTGAAAGTGATAAGAATTCTATGTTTATCGACTTTTGTTATTAGTGTATGCTTTCACACTGATCTTTAGGATAGGTTGATTTCATTGATATCTCTTGGTTGCAGGATGCATCAAGGTGGTGAGAGATTATATGCTGACTACAGAAATGAACATGGGGACTTGAAGTCATGGGACTAACTTAATATTACATATCTTAATTAAATGAGAAAGATAGTGATATTCAGAGGGAGATTTTTCAATGTCAAAAGGAGGTAACGTGATGGGGAGATTTTTTCAGGTTGTGATGATCAAAACTATCCCTTCTAAGAGGAAGTTTCTATGGAATCTCAACCATCCTTATACATGTTATTAATGAGTTCTTCTCTGTGAAGGAGAAGTTCGAGGTGAAATCCCTTGTTAATGGGATTTCACTATACCACACACAAATTCCTCAATGAAATGAACATTGTGCAATCAATTAGTTTCGCTTTCTATATCCAATTGAATGTTGCATAGGGAAATCATCTTAATGAGGGTTCTGCTAAATTCTTTGTGTTGAAGATTGTAGCTGCGATAGAGATCTTTATCTCTGATCTTGCCATATATTGAAATTGAGATAATACATATGTAGTGTTTACAGTTGGAGAAGATATTTATGACAATATCTGAGATAATATTATATGAAAAGACACATGTCATGCAAAGAGGCACGCATTTGGAAATATGAAGAGACTTGTTTTTGGAAATTGAAGAGACCTTTAGTTGTGATATGAAGAGTCTCTCAATTATATATATATATATATATATATATATATATATATATATATATATGAGATTGCCCTCTATGAATTCATATCATTCAAGTAAAAGCATTGTACTTGAATTTTTAATATCAAGAAAAGCTTTACTTTCCTGGTGCGGCTGGTTTTTTCCACTTCAAGGTTAAGGGTTTTCCCAGGATAAATGTCTAGTGCTTTTGTGCCTAATTTTTTCTTTATTGCTGTTTATCATAATTTTTGGGCTAAACATTGACACTTTGTGATGCAGCGAGAATCCGAGGTTACCCCTACTAGAGGTAATCCAGATCCCTACAAATAGCCACAAAGCGGAAACACAACAACAATGCAAGATTCGATACCAATTCTCAAGACTTTATTCATGAAATAACTATTTACATGCAATATGCCCGGCTAGGCCTTCCAGGTTAGGGCCAAATACAAAAAGCAATTACAAAAATAGTTATGCAAGACCCTCAAGATCCAACTCAATCCTAATCCCAGCTAGTCCAAATCCACACTCTGGTAGAAACCTCCAAGGAAATCTCAACTTGTGCTCAAGCCCACCAAGCAATCTCCTAGTTTGCCAAGCCTCAACTACTAGCCCTTTTGAAAATTCGCTCCTATACTTCATCCTCTTCTCCAAGCTAGATGACTATCTCACTCACTCCTCCAAATGAAGGCCTAAAGACTCCACAAGACTCCCTACTAATACCCAACTAAGCCACTGATCAGCCTAGCCCATTACAAATTAAAATAAACCCTTACATTAAATATTTGCATAAGCCACAAGTTGGCTGCAACACTTATTAACTACCCACAATCCAAATTAAATGTCAAAAGTCAGCTCACAGACAACTCGGGCACCACAGAGACCAAGACCAAACCAAGTGTCAAAAACCACCAACAAGCATCTGCATTCCACCAGGCATAACCGAGCTCCATCATTGACCGAGCCAACTCGGGCAACACTACTACCGAGTCCCAATGCAAACTGAGCCACAATATACGCCGAGTGCCTCCTTCATGGACTAAGTCCCTTCACTAACCGAGCAACTCAATCAACACTACTGTCGAGCTCCTAGAGTAAACTAAGCTTACAATATCTGCGAAGTGCCCCAAGCATCGTCGAACACCTTCATTAACCGAGTCACTCGGTTAACACAGCAACTATGAACAACTCAGTATCGACCGAGTAACACCTCTTCACTGACTAAGTCCTCCAACTCCAAAGCTAGAATACCCCAACATGTAGGATTGTCAGCTAACCAAGGATACTCCTACATCACTTTGTTGTGGAACATCACAATTTTTCTAGCACTAGTATGACTGCCAAACATAAAATTCTACAAGATGCAGAGAAACCATTTCCAAGGAGCATAAAAAGATGGATAACAAGCCTAGATAAAGCAAATTGATATGTCTAATTTGTTATATGCTTGTCAACTAGGAATCCAACTTTTCATTTTAATGGGAATAATGTTACTGGCACAATTAGACTTTGTTATGTTTGTTAGTCCTGATGCAACCATTGTGGAATTGTTCCATTTTAAAATAGTTGTAAATGATTGTAAATGGTCATAATCTAACCAACAATTTTTGCGACTTTTGTAAAGGCATGTGATTAGTGAGTAGTGATGATTGATCTACTTTCAAACAAATAAAGAACTAGTTGATAAAGCATTCAATGTGCTCCTCTATAATTTACCAGGTACACTGTTCTTTATTTTTATATTATTGCAATTGGTAGTGCAACTAGATAGAGGTCAACTAACTTTGGCATTCTAAGTCAATTTTCCGTTCTAGGATAATAATTTGTTGAATCCTTACCTATTGCATATGTTCCATACTCTTTTCATCTATATAATCTGAAAAGAGATGCAAAAATTTATAAGGTGGTTCTTCTACTTGAGTAAATCAACTAGGAGAAATAAAAGAGGTCAGTAGTCTTATTCTATGGGTGCATAGATCTCATTTTTAAGCTGCTTTACCTGCTTCCTCAGCTTGTAAGGTGAATTGCAATAGGGGCATCCATGTTCAAAAACCAGTAAGTTTGACAAAGCTTCAGAAAAGACATGTTTGGGATGTGGTTCTCAATCATCTAATCGACTGCATTTTATATCTTAGGTCATTGTGTTTGTACATGCTTTCAGCCTAAACACTTGAGATTGAAAACTCTTTCTTTCACAATACCTGCTTTAAGCCTGAATGTCAAAAACTCCACTTGTTTTTTGAGACCCCTACTTGATCATGGTGTAACATTAATATCTCAAACCACTATGTTTTAGGTTTTAGGCCTGAACAATTGAAGGCTAACAATGCTTCCCTTGGATTTTAAAGCCGTATCTTGATCAAAAAAGTGTAACATTGTATTATACAAATCTTACAATTGAATACCGAAGGTTGAATATTCTTCAAATGTTTTGAGGTCACAGCTTAATCAAAGCAAAATATCAATCAAGCCTGACATTCAATTTGCTTTTTTGCAGGTCTGAAGACGCTGACTCTAGTCATCTTTCACCAAATATGTTAAATATATAATAATTTGAATGAACTTGCAATATCTAGCCTGATCTCATTCAAATTTTGGAAAAGCGATGATGAGAAAAGTCAAAGTTCAAATTCCATACTTTTAGGTTTTTCGCAAAACACTTCTAGACAGCCTGTGCAACATCAAAAATAAGTTTTTAAAGCATTATAGCATTAGTCACGATCAAACTCAAATGGCAATCTTTGCACCACCAATGAAAAACTTGTAGTCTTTGCAGCAAACATGCCTATATAGAATAATTTGGAAATGCAGCGCACATCTCAAAATGAAAGCATTGTAGCATACTGTTCGATATCCACAGCATTGGAAGAGTTACGATAAAAATTGAAGCCTTTGCAAGAACCAGACTCAAGAAAACGAAAGAAAAAAATTATAAATTGTGCAGTTTACAAAGCCATACTTAAACTTACTGATATATAAAGAAAATGTTTCCAACTTTGCAGACTCCGCAACAATCGAGTCACAGTTCAACAGTTTCTACGAAATTGAGAGCTTATTTTTTAATTGATATAAAACTTCCAAATTTCCACGCCATTCCATCATAATACTTGAAGAGACAATCGAATATGAAGGATGTGAGCATAGGTGCCTGGTACATTGGTATGTCGATTGGCTTTTGGAGATATGTGCGAAGTTTGAGTACCCTAATGATATTGCGTTCCTCAAGTATATATGTTTAAAAGTTGGTATGAGGTCCTCCCGTTTGTGGTATCATCAGTGAGACTGGGTAATCCACAGACATGCCAATAAAGAAAATAACAAAGGATATGCATTAAATATTGCAGCATGAGGGTTAAGGTCAACAACACACACCTCAATTCTCGCAGCTTTTGCTACCGCAAGTTTAAAGGCTGTGGCTTTTGTGTCGCTGTCCACCTTACTCCACCAATGGACACACCCTTTCTTACTCCAGAACACGGTGGCAGCTATTTCATTACTCGCAGAGTTGTTAACATTACTATTTTTGATCCGTTTCTTGCCGCGAGAAGCAAGCCATGACAACCTGAGCGAGAGCTCGAGCTTGTTGACCAGGAAAGCCGCGAGGCTGTAATAGCCCTTGTCCTTAAGCCATGGCAGCTCCTCCCACTGCCATTTCGAAGCAGAAGAAGGACCCGAGCTTCTCAAAAACTCGCCGTTGGAAATGGCATCCATGACGGAAACAAAGTGCTCAACGTCCTTCACGAGATCCTCGGTGACAACCAGGGCATCGAACTTAGGGCATTCGGCTTGCGGATTTTGACCCTCCGCCGAGCTGAAAAGCCTCACGTTTTCCGTCAAAACTTGCTCGGCCTGATTGCCGGAGTAAGCCCTAGCCAAGAGGCCCCTGGCTTTTCTGTAGCACAGGCTTGGCAGCGCATTGGAATCCGATTTGCTGTTCTTGATAGGCACGTCCGGTAGAAGAATGAAAAAGCCCTGACCATCCTTCTGAATGTGCGCTTGCATTTGCAGAAGAAGAGCGACCCATGATTCATCCACTGTTGCGAGGGCGGCCTGTCTTTGCTCTGTACTCAAGCTCGACATCCATGTCACAATGTTATTACGCAATGGGGACTTTGAAGGCGATGGTGATGGCGCAGAGTGGTAAAGAGCCAGATGATCTACCAGTGAATCCATTAGCTGCTTCGAATCCATCGATTCTCTCGCTCTTTTGCTTGCCTCCCCTCTTAATATTCTCTGCGATAAATCGGAAACACACTTCTGATTTCCTATTGACATCATCTACTTATGTCACCTATATTTCTCTGTTATGGTGACAGTGATGAATTCAGATCCTGTATGCGTACGGTACCAGGGAAGCAAACACACTGTAGAAATGCGCAGAACAGGTTTTCTTTCAGGCTTTTCCATGGGAAAACAAATACGAGGATGGCTATGAATTTCGTTTATATCTGCGGCCTGGAATCTTTGTAAAAATCTTGTCTGCGCATTTGCCAGCAAGCTACCATTTGCCAGTCAATGTATTTTTTATTTGCGAGGGGGCAGATGGAATGAATAAGCTGCATATCTGATGTTGTTTCGCAGTCTTTATTTTATAGTTACCATCATAATGAATGAATCAATGAAAGAAATATTTTTATGTCAGGTTCGTAAGTCTAAGGGATCCACATAAAACTTCTAATCAGATGTGATTTTCCAGTCTGTCTCTTTTGTTGTAAATCTGCATAAGTAAAATGGCCTTTCTTGAGGAGTCTTGGTCTTTTAAAAAGGTCTTTTATGTTGATCATGTTTTACATTTTTTTTTGTGTTAGTTACGAATGTCTTCGTATGTTGTACAATCTCTCAGATAGTGCCACTATGTTTCCACCACACCCTCGTTGCGAAATTTACAAATTTTATCCTCCCACTCTTCCTTAGGGACCTTTCATCTACCAATTTCATATTTCATACGGTGGAAACCAGATCTTAGTTAAGTGATTAGGATTTTTGTCTTTCCTTTGATCTCGACTCCTAAATATTCTTTGTCGTCATGTTCGTGTGTGGGATTAAATTCTTTGATATAATAGATTTTTTTCTACCTAACTGGTTTGCCCACATGGTAGATCTGACTTTTTTTGCCACCCATTTTTTAATTTCAAAATTATTTTCTGGGCACTCTTGGTAATCAATGTTCCACTTGTTGAACCATTTATCATTTTGTTTCTTCCATGTCTTCTTCCGACAAGCCAGTTCTCCGTCAACCACACTACTAAGCCAATGATGTGCATCCATTTACTCACTTTTTTTAGAGAGCTCAACAATCTAACAATTGTCGAGGCCTCCACTGGTAACATGCCCGCCTCCGTTAAAATAATCTTGTATGGAACTATTGATTTGATTTTGAGATTAGTTGTGATGAAGTGTCTGAGTTCTTTCAATTTGTTGTCATTTATGGTTTGATACGTTGCTCCCCCATACCTCGCTGGCATATAAAATAATTGGTATCACCAGCAACCCAAAGAGAGTTTTCTTAGTCTTCCAATCTCATAACTCTGATGTCTTGCACCTATTTTGAAGAAGATAAGACTATGATCTTGGTCTTAGAAGTGTTGACCTCTATCCCTACCTCCATGCAAAAGGTTTCTAATTTCTTCAAATGTTCCCTCAGCCCCTGTTTTATTTTAGCAATGAGAATAAGGTCATCAACATAAAGAAGCAATCTGATCACATATTCAGTTAGTTGAATTGTCTCTCCATTGGCCTTGTTTAGCCATTCCTCTAACTTGTCAATGTAGAGGCCAAACAAGGTAGGAGATAACGGGCACCCCTGTTTGACTCTTATGTTGTTGCCAAAACATTCTGACATACCCACTTTGGTTCTGATTTTCGCTTTAACCTATTCGTAAAGTTTATAAACAACATCTTTATACTCTGTTGGGACCTCCAATTCTTCCATCCTCCTCCATAACTTATCCCTAAGGACGGTGTCGAAAGCTTTCTTAAAGTCAACAAAGCAACAAAAAGCCTCTTCCCCCTATTTATCCCATGCTTTTTCAATGAGGAACCTTAGGGTAATGTAGTGATCAATGGTGGAATGTTTTGCTCTGAAACTCGTCTGTCCCATAGCTCTTTTCCCTACTTTTTCTGCTCATCCGTTGATTCTCCACTCTACCATACTCCCCTGGAGTTTGCTTAATAAGGGGTTCACCATGATGGTGCGGTAGTTGGAAGGGTTGTTGACATCCTTGCTCTTATGGAGAGGAATAACTACACTCATAGTCCAATCCATGGGAAAGCAGCCTTGTGTGACCATATTAAAAATGTTCTTGATGTGTGGAGTCAACAAATTTGTCCCCCACTTTAGAAATTCAGCCTATAGCCCATCAATATCCTGAGCTTTTCCACTTGCTAATCTCCTTATATCCTAGAGTAATGTCTTCATCAGAAAATAGTTCATTTGAATTCTTGGTTGTGGGGAGTGAAACTTCGTCCTCCGGTCTCTCATAAAGAGTCTTTACACACTCTAACCATTGAGAATCCGTAATTTTAATTTCAACCTGTTTCCTAGCTTATTGTAACTTCCTCCAAAAATCTTTAGGATTGTGTTTTCCTAACATGATTAGCTCCTTCCTCTGATTAATCACATATTCTTCTTTTTTGGTTTTGATCAGTTGTTTGTATTCTCTTATGATTGTTTTGTTTTCCTTTCTCCCTTTAAATTTCCTTTTTGCAGCCTTGCATTCTTCATCATACCATGGGTTAGCTAGAAAGGTGTTTGAGATGCTCTTCTTTATCCTTGTTCCATTACAACCCTTTAGCACTTCCTGAATTAGTGGGATTAGTGAGTTGTTACTGATGTGACTTTTCTTATCATTGTTATCTTTGATATTCATGATGTCATGATGCATTTGGATCTGCCATTCAAGAGCGGTGCAATTTTAATTTTTTTCATTGTTTATAAGAATCTTGCTCTCTTTGTGTCCTTTTGTGTTTTCATTTAGGACCTGATCACTTTTCAGCCTTTTGACCTTCATATTGTATTTAATACGGAGAGGCATATGGTCTAAATTTAGCTCTAAAGGACATTGTTTAATTTTGAAAGCAACTACTTTGGTGATGGTTGATTGCGAACATATCATATAGTCCACCACACTTTGTCTGTTATACGTTTTACAAGTAAATTTGTTTGATTTAGGCCACATCTTCATACCATTACACACAACTAACTCATGGAGGTTGCATAGCCCTAAGAGTTCAGCCCCAAAGTGAGACACACCACCTTTTTCATCCTGAGAGGTTTGTTTGCTAATATTGTCATCATCTTCTTTTAGCCACAAGGGATTATTGTCCTCTATTAGATCATTGCCCAGTTGAATAGCTTGGTTACTTGTTGTTCTGGCATTAAAATCTCCTAGAAGGATTGTGTTACCAATTTGATTAAAGGAAAGTACATCTTTCTTTAAAGCTGCAAATGGATCTTTGCTGTCTGAATGCCTCTTTTTGTAGAATTTATAGCTTTTTGGTGCGAAATAGCATGCTGCTAGCCATGTGATCTCCAGATTATCCTCAATCTTCAACCATATAAATTGTTTATTTGGGTCCTCTTTCTCCAATTTTATGTTTTTGTTCCATGTATCTTTTATCAAGATAGTAATCCCTCCATGACCTTTACATGTCTTTGTTTCTTCATTCCACACATAGACTTTATTGTACCCTTCGAAATTTGGCATCCTACACCCCTCGTGTTCGTGTGTTTCTATGAGGCAAATAATGTCTTGCCCCTCGGCTATGGACCCCAACCTTGATCCTCTTCTCCATGGATATCCTCTACAATTCCAACTCACCATGTTAAGATACTCTTGTGGGGCCCTAAGTTCCTATTTCTAATTCGCTAATTTATCGACATTCTATGCTTTACCGTTTTTCATCCAAGCCCATTTGCCAACAGCCCTTGCTGATTTTACTTTCTCCCACTCCTCCCTCCTTTCTTCTTGTCGGTTAATGGTTAAATCCTCGTCTAGGTATATTTGGGTGTCCTTGAGTAGCCCCATGTTCTTCAAGATTGTGCTCTTATCTTCTATGTTGCTAAAAGTAACTCTCACATGTCTATTTTTCCCCATTCCCATACTTCTCCCAATTTTGTTTGCTTTATGGATTTTACCTGTTCATTTTAGTTTGTCCCTAAGGAAGTCATGTGTCAAAATCTCTATTTTTTCACATTCCCCATAGTCTTTTAAGCCTTTGATAATGATGTTTGCAGCCTTTTCTTGTATTTCCTTCTCCTCTATGATAAGAGTGAGGGATGATGCATTTCAGTTACCTTCATTCTTCATTAAATCAATTTTTAATGTAAATCTATTCTTGGTGATGAGTTCCTATTGAGTATAACTCCTCACTAAAGTACTAATATGGTAAGGGAAGAGATCTGGTAGCCACCATGGGTCTAATGATCATGAGGGTTTCGTGATAGATACTTCTCAATTACCACTTTTAAAAAGCCCCAAAGAATGACAACATGTGTACTAATAGCCGATAACACATGTACTAACAATCAATCACACATGTACTAATAGTTGATCATTTTTTAGCTTTATTGGTTGTTGATTGGTCCATTTGTGTCAAAAGTGCTATTTTTTTTGGTCAGCGGCTATTGGGGGATGAACATAACAAGAATTCGATGAGTGTTTTAAATTGGCACTTTTCAACCACTTTGCACTCCATGACCTCTACAAAGAGATCCATAAATGCCAAACATTGAAACCTTGGTGTTAAGCTCTTAAGTCACCTAGAAAGGTACACTAAAAAAATTAGCATAATTTGACTTACGATTTAGGAGATCTAGGTGTGTAAAGTTAGCCTGGGCGGTTATTGGGTCTCTTCCCCTAATCCCTTAGTGATTATACTTGCCCCATCTAACTAGTACATACAAAATACATCTATGGAATTAATCCACTAGTGATTATAGATATCCCATCTAATTAGTGCATAGAAAGTACATTAGGGAATTTGAGGAGAAAGTAAACATTTAAGCATGTAATGTATTATAGTGAGTATGTTAGATATAATATGGAAATATGTATATGAAGAAAAATGAACTAGAGATAATCAAAGTATAAGGTTTCTTCTAATATGATTAATATAAGGTGAGGACGATTTTAGAGGAGTAATGTAATTGGTATTGATGAAATCAATAATTATAGCAAGTACTTAGGAGTGGTCTGGGCATGAAATAATGTCATGGATAGATGCACAAGAAAGATAAGATAAGAATCACAGACATGTGTTGGAAGAACGAATTGAATAATTTCAGAGCAAATTGAAACAAGAGCAAAGGAGCAACACATTCAAGCAGCAAAGAAGCAGTGGCATTCTTGGATACACATAACTGGTCGTGGCCTTTGCATTTTGTCCATCATTTTCAACTAGGGTTTTGGATCCAGTCAAGCCTGCTTTCTATTATTGTTGTTGATGTTATCTCAGGCTTTAAAGCTGTCCTCTGGATTTGAATCAACATTAATCCAGAGTCAAAAAATCTTATCCATCGAGCAATAAATTTGGATTCTAGGTTTTTGCTCTGCTATGAAACCCTAATATCGATGGTGCCAAAATTTTGAAGAAGGATATGCATTGAGTAAAGGAAATTTAGATAAGGTGACTGCAAACATAGATTCTTAATACCTTGGGCGGGGGCCCTAGCTCGGTTGGCTAAATCTTCCCTATTGCAGGGGGTTGGTCACGGGTTCTAGTCTCCCCCATCCCCGTGGTACCGGTGGGCGTATCGCGCCAACACTACCAATCACATTAAAAAGTTTACCTGGCGCACTGCAGTTTATAGGGGGGGTCGTGCTGCACCCGATTCCTGCAGTCTAACCTCCTGCCACGACTACTGGGATTATAAATGATGAAAAAGGGCAAACTTCACTCAACTTCTTCTAAGGAAGTCATCGAAACAAATTTTTGATTTGCGGTGAAGATGTTGAATCCATTTGTAGCCCTAATTAGGCATGATGATCTTGAGCAGAATTTTACACCGCAAGTAATTTGCAATCATTAGATTAGCAATAAAAATGCAGGCACTACCAATCAAGAGTTATCAGTGAAATCTATAGAAAGATTAGGGTTTCGTCCAGTGGGAAAATTCAAATAGAACAACAGAGAGAGACCCAAGTTGGAAACGAACTAGACCAATATACTCCAGCTCTCATTAGATCATAAGAAGGCAAGTAAGATTTTGTTACCTCCTCAAATCATTAAGGGAGATGATTTACCCAAATTAGGCAACTCATCGACTTGGAAAGGCTTTTTCCCTAATATCATTTGCTCCACTGCAAGCTTAGACAAACAAATTGTCTTCTTTAATCATACTAAATATGCAGCCCAAAATAGATTACCCCTGTATTCCAAGTAGCTAGGATCTCTATTTGAACCCGTTGCAAGGCTAATCAATATTCATGAAGCCAATTTCTGAAAGATAGAAAATTCAAAGCCCAAATCACCTCTTAACCCTATATATCCCCCCACATCGCAAGAATGGTTCTCTCGAGTCTCCTTGTTATTGTCCCAATCAAACCCTCACAGCTCCTCGGACCTTTAATGATAAAATTGAAGAGCGTATTCTAATTATCAGCAATCAGGTCAGCAAAGATCACTGGCAGGAATGTCAGAATGTTGGTGTATTTGCGTTTTGGAATGGGCCAAGACAAGAAATTACTAATCTCATTAGCTAGTTAAAGGAATTCTGTAAAAATTAGGTAAGTATATCTCACCATTCTGATAGATTGATATATATACACTGTAGTAATGAATATGTGAAAAAAGATTTCCTCTTTGTCCTTGATTGTTATTATAAAGGTTATGTTATTAAATTCTTTGAATAGATTCTAGATTGTAAGGAAGAACAGTTAAACTTCCCTATGCCAACATGGATTTCCATTTAATTCCTCCCTCCTAAACTTATGCATTTAGTGATTCTTAGAAAAATTGGACTTTCAACTGGTAATTTGATAGGAATAGATGCTTCTTATAAATATTGCAATAATGTTAAATTTTTTATTAATGATAAGAATAAAAATTTGGAACTCAATACTATTAAGTTAATTTCAAACGACTCTATATATGAATTGAAATATTATAGATTTGAAGGCAAAATCTTAGAAATAATCAGATTAGATAATGAGAGAAATATCTCATTTAAAACTATTCAACTTATGTCGAATCTTAAAGATACCTTCCCTATGATGAACATTACAAATAAAAAAGAAAACTAGGGGAAGATCATAAATGAGATAGCTCTTTTGGAGCCTAGTAAGATTATAGCAGGAAAAGTAGCTACAAAATTGGAGGATGGTGAAATTAGATTAGAAAAAACAACATGTACAATATAGTGACTATGGGGATGGGAAACAGTTTCATACCTAACATCGAGGAAGATCAAAAGAAAGAAACGGAGACACTACAAGATTCAAAAGAAAAAGAATCCCAAAGAAAAGAAAAGGAAAAGGTTTTAACTCCATAAAACAGTAAAGAAATTATTCGATTGTTAGATTTAAAAGACTATAAAAACGCTACTCTACAGATGACTTTAAATCTTACGTGTGAAGATCAAAACAAAAAAGAAATCAACACGAGAAAAGAAGGAATAACAAAATATAATATTTATAATATAAAGAAGTTAAGGACAATTAACAGTGGCAAAAGACTAAACAAAAATAGAAGAAAATACAAAAAACTAAGAATATAAGAGCAATAAGTAGAAAAGAAAAATTGTTAGAAAAGGAATTCAGATTGCAGGATAAAAAGATCTCGGTGAATAACAATAAAACTCTTGAAGAAATAGAAAACAAACATCTTTTCTCTGATGAGTCTCCAGAGTGAAGAAATGCTAAATGTAGAAAAGAAATAATGGAAACTCCACTGCAAAAGATGGAAGAGCCGATGAAAAAGAACATAGATGCCAAAAAAGAGGCAATAAATAAATGCACCAAATGTTGGCAGACACCAACCACAACACAAAACTCACCTATTTATAAGATGAGTGAGCACAATGCAAGGGACAAGGATTAGAGTAAGACAAAAGGAATTATAATACAAGATTTTCACAACTTCCTGAATAATGATTCATCAAAGAATGAAGTTATGGAAATGATAATTTTAGATGTGATAGAGTAAGAGAACCTGGAACTATTAACTGATGAATTGATCCAAGTTTTTAACTTTGACAACATTGATAAAAGCAATGACTTACAAAAAGAGGATATAATACAACGAGTATTGAAAATAGGCAGAGATAATTACATCTTTGAAGATTTGAGAAGAGATATGTCACTCATTGAGGATGAAGATAAGAGAAATAAAGATTTACAGACAAACAAATCTAGAACAATAACAAGTCAAGGAGATGGTAATGATTTAGGTAGAACATAGAGTAGACTAGACTTAGCAGATGATATACATACAAATAATTAGATAAGACTTGCAGAATAGATAATGAAAGAATTAGAAAATGAAGAAAAATGTGAGAAAGAAGGGAAACAATATGAGAGTGTTTTAAATGCATAGGAGAACATAGAGCAATTGGGTATTTTGATGAATCAAGAAGGAATAAATACTCCTAAATATGGCAGATTGAAAGCTAAAAGAGGAAGGAAGTCACATAAAGAACTTAGAGAAGCAGATGGGCATGCAAAAGAACAACAAAAGATTAGTTAGTTACTTAACATAGGGAAGGGGAAGAACCTTCCCAAGGCAGCATGAAGATCAGTATCTGGAACGCTAGGGGTTTAAATGCGTCTAGCAAGAAACAATTACTAAAACATAATTTAAAACAATTTGATTATGAAATTATAATGTTACAAGAGACAAAACTAAATAAGGAAGAAGGAATTAAGCTAGAAGAGATACTAAGTAGTTGGAACATTAACTTACATGAATCGAGAGGAGCCTCAGGGGGATTAGGAATGATTTAGAATCCTAGGAAAATAATTCTAAATGGACTAAATTCAAATAATTTGTGGATGAGTAGCAGAATTAAAAGCATAAAGACTAAATTACAACTAATTTTAATAAACATATACGGACTAACCCATAACATAGATTAAAAACTTCTATGGGAAGAAATATGTTTATTTATAAAAAACCATAATAAAAAATGCATTCTTATAGGTGGAGATTTTAATACTATCATGAATATAGATGAAAAAATTGGAGGTGTCTAGCAAAGTTCTTAAGCATATATGGAATTTAAAAAATGGATAGATCTTAACAAACTAATTGATATTCCTATTAACAATGATAATAACACTTGGAATAATAGAAGGAAAGATTTTTCATTTATAGCTAAAAAATTGGACAAATTATTGTTCAAAGGAGAACTAAGTGAATTAGATTTAGATTTACAAGCCTCAATTTTACCTATAGCAGGATCTGATCACTATCCTGTTAAAATTGAATTTATTGAACCTACTAAACCTGCCATAAATCCTTTTAAATGTGAAAAAATGTGCTTTTTAGACAAAAAATTATGGAACTCATAAGAGAATGGTGGAATCAAGGCAAGTTTAAAGGCTCCAAAATGTACATATTTGTATCTAAGATGAAAATGATTAAAAAATATACTTAAGTGGAATAAAGAACAATTCAACAACATATTTAAAGAAAAAATAGATATCGAAGAAAGCCTTAAAAAATTAAACACAGAAGTAATTAAAAAAAGTATGAATAACAAGAACTTTTTTTAAGAAAAAGAATTACTCGCTAGGCAGGTAAACATTCTAGCAAAGGAAGAAATATTTTGGAGGCAAAAATCAAGAGAAAGATGGCTAGAAGAAGGAGACCGTAATATAATATATTTTCATAATAGCACTATGTACAACAGAGCTAAAAGAAATATTATAAAAATTAAAGACGTGTCGGGCTCTACCACTGAAAATCTTGAGAATATAGCAAAGATTTTTGTAGATCATTTCAATAAATTATTAAATAATTTTGATAGTTCGAATATGATAGTGCAAGCAAAAATTCTTGAAAACATACCAAAAGTGGTGTCTATAGAAGAAAATAAAGCATTAAATTCATCCATATCGTTGGAAGAAGTCAGATTTGTGCTATTCAACATGAATCCTAATAGTTCTCTACATCCAGACGGATTCCAGGCTTTCTTTTTTCAAAAATGTTGGGATATTATTGGAATTGATCTCTGGATAGCATTGAAGCATCAAGAAATGGTGGATTATTACTTTCAAAAATCAATAATACCTTTCTCACCTTTATACCCAAAAAAGATGATTCTGAAATCCCAGGAGATTTTTAGACCTATAGCTCTCTGCAACACCACTTATAAAATCATATCTAAAATTTTAGCAAATTGAATGAAACTGATTCTCCACAAGATTATATCAGAAGAACAAAATGGTTTTGTACTAGGAAGATCAATTCTAGACAAGATACTCATTATACAAGAAACATTACACACAACCAATAAGAATTGATTTGGTACAAGCATGTTCATGAAATTGGATATTCAGAAAGCATATGAGATGGTTGATTGGGGGTTTCTATGTAAAACATTATAAGCCTTTGGATTCTCACACCACTCACACCAATGGATTAACCTTATATACCAATGCATCTCAACAAATAAAAATTTAGTTCTTATTAATGGAACTCCCAAAGGCTTCTTTGACACATCAAGAGGTATAAGACAAACAAATCCCCTATCTTCGTTCCTATACATCATCATGGTAGAAACCTTCAGTAGAGCAATTTCTAAAGCCCACTCTGATGGTAAAATTAGTGGAATTATAGTAACTGAGAATATTCCTACTATAACACATCAACAATATGCAGATGATACCATTATGCCAGGAGAAAGTTCAATAAAGAAGGCCCTAAACTTCAAGTCAATCATTCAATAGTATATGGAAGCTTCGAGGCAGAAAGTGAATGCTGAAAAATAAAAAATAAAATTCATTAACAATAAACTTGAAAGGGAAAAACAAATTTGTAATATTTTGGGATATAAAAGAGGAACATGCCCATGTAAATACTTGGGAATAGAGTTAGAAAAAGGTAGTAAAACTAACAAGGGATGGCATAATATACTTTATAGAATGGATAAGAAGATAGGAGGTTGGAAAGATAAATGGCTAACAAAATCTAGTAAAGTGATAAAAATCAAAGTAGTCTTATCAGCCCTTCCAACCTACCATCTTTCTTGTTTACCTCTATCTAAAATTCTTAATAAGAAGATTGAGGCAGAACATTGAAGATCAGAAAAAAATTGGCTCTTATAAAATGGGAGAAATTATGTAAACCAAAGGAATTAGAAGGTCTTGGTATCAAAAACTTAAGTTGGCAAAATGAAGCATTAGGGGCCAAACTAACGTGGAGACTATTCATAGAAAGAAATAAAAAATGGGCAAAATTTTTGATTAACAAATATCTAAGTGTAGCCAATCCTTACTCCTTGTTTAGAATGAGGATCCTTCCTAAAGGATCCGAGAGCTAGAATTTTATAGTTCAAAGCAGAGCCCTAATTAGTAAATATCTCACTTGGGATGTTGGTAATTGTGATGAAGCTCTATTCTAGGAGGACTCTTGGGATGATCACCCCCCATTAGATAAAATGGGTATCCTAGCTAGTCTTAAATACCAATTAGTCAAACTCTGGGGGTGTAAGGTCAGTAATTATAAAATCAGAAAAGATATTAATGGCAGTATAAGTTGGGAATGGAAAACCTTGGAAAATATTGACATGGAACCAACAGTAAAAAAAGGTGTATGAAAACATCATTCATAAGAGGAAAATAAAGCAATTAGTGAGAAATGACAAACTCATATGGGAAACATTAAAAGATGGCAGGTATAACGTAAAAAATGGATATAGAGTAATCACTCATTCTCAAAGATGGGAAGAAGTTAACACTTCTCTAAAACTTTGTTGGGATTCCTCTTACCTACTAAAGGTAGACTTCTTTCTAAGGACTGCCTCTCAAAATAGGATTCTAACTATTGACAGATTGAGAAAGATGGGCATTGAGGGACCTTCCAGATGTGTGCGATGTAAGAATGATAGTGAAGATACTAATCATCTATTATATAAGTGTTCATATACACAATATTGTTGGGAATGACTCTAACATATGCTGGATTTGACCACACCCTTGCCAGAATCTCTAGACAATCTACTTAGGGGTTGGCCAACTGATAATAGTAGATGTATCCATGGTAAACTTTGGAATATTTGTTCTATCCTTTTTTGGGAAGTATGGAAAGAAAGGAACAGAAGAATATTTCATGATCAAGATATGACATTATGTGAGATTACTGATAAAATCAAGGCATGTATTGTTGAAACCTTAAACTCTCACCTTAAGAAAATACTGAAAGAGGAAAGATCATTTTCAGAATGGGGTGGTCTAATAAAAAAAAGTTGGAAAAACCTAATTAACCCCCTACTTTGTTGGAAATATAGAAGGAGTAACTGAGAGGGGGGGGGGTGTGAATCAGTTACCACTAAAATATTTCAGATCCTTTGGATGTTAACAATAAAACTGATTGCTGCTGATATTCGGTAAACACACAAAAAATGTTGTAACTCAGTAAAAGTAGTGTGATTTACTTTTAATTGATCTTAAACATTCACAGTGATTAATTTGCAAGCATAATAGAAATAACATGAACACATGAGACACCAAGATTTAACATGGAAACCCAATATGGGAAAAACCACCAATGTAACTAGTTACTGATTTTCACTCTTCTAAAGTGAGCCTTGTTAGGAGCCAACCTAGTTAAAGGTTACAAAACACACTGTTAGGTGTGACCTTGTTAGAGGATTTAATCACCTTATTAGGAGTGGCCTTATAAGAGGCCTTTAGAAAAATTCAATGGAACTGTCACCTTGTTAGAGGATTTACAACTGGTTGTTAAACCAACTCTGTTAAGAGATTTTGGATCACTGCTACAATGGTAAGAAAGTAACAATGAAATGACTCGAATGAGATGCAATTGAATTGTTGATTATAGATCTCTATTTTGCTTCATGCTAGATCCTTCCTGATTGAATATTACTTTGCTTCTCCACAAGGATATCTGACCATCCTTCAAGTTCACTCACACTTTCCTTCTCAATCAATCAATACACTTGCATACTCTCACATACACTAGAATCTCAACTTGACCTTTCATTTATACCATACAAATTATCAAGTCGGCTCAATTACAAATTACAATGACTAATAATCGTTACCATAGTCAGTTGGAATCAATATTTGAAATAATTAAACTTCTTATCCCAAATCAACAAAATCCTTTGATAGCCGACCCAACTCGGTAAACACTGGTTCTAAAATGATTTCCTATGTTAACCAACAGAAGCTTGGTTAACACTGTGAACTTTGCAAAATCCTTTGGCAACCGAGTGAACTCGGTGAACACTAACTCTAACCAACTTTCCTTCGTTAACCATGAGAACTCGGTTAACACTACTTTCTGCCATAATTCCTTTGATGCTCGAGTGAGCTCGGTAGACACTGTCTTTGCAAAGTAATCTACAGGAATGCTCAGTAGACAAGGAAAATTGTCTTGCTGACCAAGTGAGCTCAGTAAGCACTGATTGCCAACTGATATGACAGTTGCGTAACATCAAAGCCAACACACAATTAGACAATTGTATTCAACATGTATAAAAAAATGATTAAAGAGGCAAGGAACAAAAGTAGTTGGATTCCACCTCCTAGTGGATGGATCAAATTAATTTTTGATGGAGCCTTGAGAAGCAATCCTGGTACTATTGGAATATGATGCATCATTAACAACAATTTTAGTAAGTGGATCGCTAAAAGGGCTAAATCTATAGGGTCAACCACTAACAACCTCACTGAATTAGAAGCCCTTCAAGAAGGTATACAAATTTGTCAGGATCTAAGTATATCTAAACTTATTATTGAAGGAGATTCATAGATTGTCCTAAATGTCATCAGGAAAAGGGAGACACCAAATTGGGTTTTATATTCTAAATTGAAAGAAGTTCTAAATCTCCTGGACCTCTTTGAAGATATTCAGATTCGGCATATTTTCTGGGAAGGTAATAAAGAGGCAGATCAGTTAGCAAATAAGGGTGTTGATGGTGAGAATATCTTAATCTATAATTATAAGTAAATTAATAAAAAATTGAATAGTTGTCTTAATCAAAACTGCATAATGTAACTCTTAATCTTATTAGTTAAATTAGTCCTGATGGATAATTTAGATAATAAGGATGCAAACAAATATAATATCTTCATAATTTTAAATATATATGCAATATGTATACATTCCTATATATGTATATAAATACATAAAAAGCTATATATATATATATATATATCAACATGTATAAACTTGAAAACATTGGCTTCTTGTAGCAAACAAAGGGGGTAGATGGAGGAAAATTTTAGGGATGAATCAAGGCTTTGACAGATTTAAAATATAATTTTAAAAAATAATAATTAAAAAGGTTTTTCAATTTAAAATTAAAAGAGTTAAGACAATAGTACTTTCAAATATGAAAGGAATTCAGTAAGGCTATATGGGACATATTTTTTAATCCTATAAGTTTCCTTATACCTAGATCTAATCCTTGAAAATATGTTCTTTTAGTTTTTGCAATATCTGTATGATGATTTTAGGCTCTACAACTTGTTCTTATTATAAATGTATGAATAGTGTCAAAATCTTGGTAGTAACTTTAGAAATTGGTATTATCAATCTGCAAGCTTACATTCCACACACTATGATTCGTGTAGGAACACTCAGATTTAAATTAAGTTCAAAATGTGATAGAAACATATAAAGAAATAAATCAACCATCTATAGTAAGCAACACAAAAAAGGTAATAAAATAATTTAATGGAAAATGTCTATCACTCCAAATCTTTCCCAATATAGTACATTATAACATGCATGGATTATTCACTAATCTGGGCACTACAAGTGTGTATAAACATTAAAAGGGCACAAACATAAAAAATTTGATAAATTAGATGGTAGTCTACCAACTCATAATAAACTACACATTCTCATAATAAACTACATATAGCTATGGAGAAAAGTGCTAAATTTATTATAGAAAAGGTTCTATCCAATCTTGTTGAATCTCTTCATTTATTCTTGTTGGTCTAATACTACGAATACTTGTGGAAAGAAAGGTGTCTTTGATATGCAAGTTAGTAGAAAGATTATATTAGGAGGTATAACTAGTCGCAAATAGCATCATAAGTTTGAATTTGGAAGACAAGCTAAACAATGCAAAGGAAATTATTACCATAAATATTAGATCTAATAATTGGACACTGTAAGATCTCATTAATTAGGAATATACTGTGGAATGCCCCTTTTAAACTATGTATAATTTAGGACCTTGGTCTCGGGCAAGACTAGAGGTTTTCTTATTCTGTTCTTCCCCACCAGTGCCCATTTGAATGAAGAACATTGTAACTGTCTTTTTAACATCTAAAATTAATATTAAGGTTTCAGTCGTTTATCGATAATAATAAAAAGAATCATAGAAATGTGTTGATAATATGGTAATAAGCTTAAGTGTCATAATAAATAGACCATAGAATCATATGTAGACAAGAGACTCAAAGTGTCAGAGTCCCTACCAATTGCATAATGTAGTTTGAGTTGAGATGAAGTGAAATAATGAAAAACTTGCAAGAGTATAAAAGAACTAAAATGAAATGAATATGACCAAAATGTACCATGTATGAAAGAAGTAAAAATTAGTGGGAACAATGCACTTCTGAGTGAAATGTGTAATGTGAAAATGTTCTAGCTCTGGAAGTTGGAAGTTGCATTAATAAAATGAATTTCATATATTTTCAACAAATATGTAAACTTGGGATGGATGTCGTGTATAGAGATCAAAATAATATAAATAAGGTAACTATACATAAATACTAGTTATTAACTTAATAGATAATAATGAGACAATGCAATCAACCTTGGGAAAAACAATGTCCTCATTTCACAAGGAAGCAATTTTAGTCTCTCTTATGTTTATATTTTTCCAATTGACATACGTTTGGAGCTTGAAGCAATTGTGTGTGCTTCAACTTTCTAGAGAGATGGAGGACAAATGCTCTCATCCTAGTGTTCAAACATGTTCTATTATAACCTAGAGAACTTTATAAATAGGAGAAAACAATGCGAGAAAAATAGTTTACTTCTAAAATGGTGGAGAAGGGTTTTAATTTTGGAAGAAGCAGTTATGTGTTGACAATTATTAATTACATATGTATATTTTCACTTAACTAAGAAGGGCATATTATGAAGGAAAATAAAAGTGAAATGCACTAAGTCAGTTAGCACCTTTTATACAATCATGAAATGTTTCTCCCAAAAGAAGTTATGAATGCCTATTTTGATGCTTTTTTTGATGGTGCAAGGAAAGGAGGTTCAAAAGAGGCAAGTAAAAATAAATAAATCTGAAGTTGCTTCCTAGTATGATGGAGGCATTTTGTAACCTTGAGAACAATTTTTTAAATGATTGATAATTTGTGAAAAATGGTTATTTCCCTCAAGATTGTTGCAGTACTCATCATAATCAAGTGATTAAAAAATATTTCAAGGTAAAATTCAAGAATCTTCAAATGCAAAAAGAGAACTTTGAATTTTACAATCAACTTAAGTTTAGTTTTATGATTCAAAAGTCAATAAATGAACTTTTACCTCAACGTTAGCAGGCATTAAAGATGATTTTATAGTCTATAGTTTGTTATAGTAGAGGGAAACTTCAAAGGCATCAAGAAATTTATATCGTCTAGTAATTTTTTCTTGTGTTGGGTGCTTGGAAGTGAGATGCTCAACTGGAATTTTATCTTGGCATGTGCAACTCAGCTCCTTATGATGATTACTTTGAAAATTTGTGCAGAATGGCTACTAATTATTGTCCTTGATTTTGGCTTCGCAAAAACCCTATGCGATTTTCCCATAGATTCATAGGTGGATCCTCTTTGTTTTAACACATTGGTAAGGTGTCATGAAGATAGTTTGCTATCCCTAAATTGTACTACGTGTTTCTCTATCTATGTGTTCTTTTGAAGATTTTGATTGAGATAAATCCTCAATTGTTTGCTAGTAAGAGTTTTTCTTCGATGACTGCAAATGCTTAATTTTTCGCAATCATTCGCATCTTTTCTCCTTTTTTCTTTGTGTTGTAAATAATTTTTGGTGTTTTTTGTCCTTTGGCTAATAGCCCTTGAAATTTTTCTCATTTTGAGCTAACTTAGGTCTAAATCAAAACTGTTAACCTCAAGTTATAAAGGAAAATATGGGATTTTTCAGGACAACTGCATATATTTATTTAAAAACTTCATGAAAGTAGGCTTTTTATTGGAAATTAAATTATAGAAAATTATATTTAATATTCAAAGTGGATTTTGACATCCATTTTCAAGTTTCAACTCATTAAGACTTGATTTGACCATAGTTCTTTATGTTTTATGAAAATTAGCCTATTCAAGTCTATTTTCATGTTACTTTATCAAGAATTATCATCAAATATTAAATTTAATTACACGAGACACTTTAAATGCTTGTAGGTGGGATTTTTATTGTTCATTGCATACATCAACGTGCAAATCAATATATGAAAACTCACTTCCACTAAAATATAAGTCCCATCATCATAAAAGTAGACTTTCTAAATGCAATAATACATTTTCATGTAATATTTCATTAAAGACACCACCAAGTTTAGCAATGAGCTATGGGACGTAGGCTGCTAGGATTTTCAGCACCAATGAAAACACTGATGGGGATGGCAATGCTGAGGATCTGGATGGCTAGGGAGATGGAGATGTGTTGTCTTCCCATGGTGCATGGCCTAGCCAAGGGACTTGGGTGAAAGTTGTTGGGTTCAATAGGGCCTCTAAGTTGTCTAGAAATAGAAGATCTATGGATGAGGAGCATGATGGTTGTTGGGGAATTTTAGGGTTGATTTTTCAGTGGCTTTTTGTTGTGCCTAGGTTGGAGGTTATACAGGCTTCTAATGCTCCTATGGATGTAGTCCCCTTATGGAGCTTGTGGTATTTTTCTCCTTGGTAGTGTTAGGTTTTTCCCTTTTCTCTGTCTGTAGGTGGATGGTCTTACTTGTGTAGTCATGATAGTTCCTTTGGGTACTTTGGGATGTGCCCATTTGGGACCCATTTTGGGTTTTATGTGTTTAGGTTATGCCCTTGTTTGCTCACCAGGGAGGTGCTCTATTGTTGGTACTCTATTTATTTGATGGATTGGGGGACTCAACCCGGCATTATTTATGTTGTAAATAATGAGGACTCTTCAAGTTGAATAGGGATATCCCCCATTTGGACCCTTCATACTCTTAAGCTTGCCGAGCCTCTTTCTGTTGGTTTGGGGGAAGAGTTGTACCCCTTTTATTTTATTTTGGAGGATCCTCTGGTGTAGGGCGATTAGGCTTGGGGGGTGCTAAGTGCTCTTAGGGTGGGTTGTATTGGGTTTGTTCATTGAACCCCTAGCAACTTGGTTGGGACTGAATTGTGCCTTGCTCTTAGGAGGGTCATTGCATTCATATTTTTGGGTGACTCCTTCATTACTTGGTGTAAGCAAATAAGAGTATATATGTGGTGGAGGTGTCCTCTATTTTTTTCACTTTATTGCTTTCTATTGAGGTGGAGGACTCTATTAAGGTGGGGTCAAAGCTTATGGAGGTAGTCGGTTTTTGGGGAAAGTGGTGGTGCATGGATTCAACAGGTACTCTCCTTTTTTGTTTGCAATTATCTCTTTCTTATTGTAAGAGATCTAGATGGACAAAGAATGTTTAGAGAGTGTACTTCACAAAGTGAAGAAGGCATGAATCCATAGCTAAACACTTTGTTGTGGAGATGTGTGTTACTTCCTTTGAGGATGGACTGGGTCTTCCTCTTTGCTTCTACATTCACATCTCCTATGGAGGTGGAGATCATATTGGGGTGTTGGGAAGTAGAGGGGACTCCTACCGATATGATGCGCACTTGTGCTACTTTTAGTAGCTTTGTTAGCAGAAGAAGGGAGAGTAGCTCTTACCTCTAGGATTTGGTCTTCCTCCTCCCTACTCCTCTCATTGCTATTATGGTGACTTGGAAGTTTTCAGGGGGATGAAAGGCTATTGACTATGTTTTCCAAGGCTAGAAGTTGAACCTTACCTAGACCCATGGTTGGAATGTATGTACTTTGTTTCCCAAGGTTGGAGATATAGTCTTGTTGGGACCTATATTCATTCTTAGAGATATGACAGACGTGGTTGGCATGAGTTTGTTCAATTGTTGTTATGGTAATTTCCTATTTTTGTCTTTCTTTTCCCTATGATCAAGTGTTTGCTGGTAGTTTTAAAGGGCATACTCTGGTCCTTTGTTCTTATTTGTGGTTTAAGTCTACAACTATACTGGGGGCTTGTCCCAAGTTATTCATTGATAGTGTTGACCATGGTTGGCAGGTCAGTTGCTTATGAACCTTAGTCTTTGACAAGGGGAGAATTGATTTATCTACATCTTTCATTACTAGGTACTAGTAATGTTATGCTATTGGTGTCTAATGATCTTATTGTACTTTGGGTTGGCACCCGTTAATTGTTGCTTTTCTTAATAAAAAACACATTTTCATGTGTATAGTGGGTTTTAGTATGCTTTTGTATATTTAAATCTTATTAAATTGACTTAAGTGGAAATCTTGAATCCATTTACACAAGTTGTTGCACATATAAGTTCATTTTTAATGTTTTAATGCATTTTAAGTAGAGTTTTTTAAACCTATTACATATGCATTATAAAAATTGTCGTTTAAGTGGACTTTTGAGATCAATTCACATGTTAATTGTTGATGTTGAGGACATCTCAACCCATAGCTCCCAAGAATCACTTGCATGCAAACACCTGTCATGGAAAGAGAGAAGCAAAGTTATGGAGGCTCGAATTTAGAGATCCATGATAGAGGAGACATTCTTGATGTGAAAGAAATAAAATTCTATTCAATCAAACAGTGTTAATTACAAAGAGAGATCGATCCTTATAAAAGGAGAGAAAAAACCTAGAAGGTAACTAACCTATGTTACATGATAATAATTAATAAAAGAATCAATTTTTACATGCCTAAAGTTTATCTTAAGCAAACTAGAGATAATAAGGCAATACCTTATTACTCTAACACCCCACCTTAAGATAAACTTAGGGAGTAGCTAAAAAGCTAGAAACTACTACTAAAAGTAAATATGGATCTAAAAAACAAGGCCTGATGAGGTACTCAATCACAACCAAATATCTCTAAAGAGGAGAAATAGATAAAACCAATGGAAAAACTCTACTCCAAGAAGAGATGGAAAAAATTCTAAAAGAGTAGTGAAGGACTACAAAAGCCTTTAAACTAGAGAATGTCCTAGAAGATAGAAACAAAATGATGATCATGAAGAACACCACTAAAGCATGAAGGAACTACAAATCACTATTGAAAAGTAATTGTTGATATGAAGAACCTCCACTGAAATAGAACCTGACCAGGTAGAGAAGACTATAATTTGCATGAGTTCCCTTAAATGAAACTACTCGAATCTAGAGGCACACAAAGGTAAACAACTAAACTCAACGATATAAATGGCATAAAAACCAAAGCCTAAAGAGGTGATCAATCAAACATGGAAAGACACATCTAAAGTAGGAATGAAAAGAAAAGTGCTTATATGGTAAATGATCCATCTCCCCAAAATGCATAGGTATCCAACCACTCCATCCACCTAGTACATAGAAACAAATACTAAATACATATTTGAATCCATCAAACTAGGGGAGCATAAGAAAAAATAGGAGAGAGAACCCCCCCCCAATGCAGACAAGGGTGAGGTAAAAGGAAACTAGGAAAGTGGGCCAATAGAACTGCATATCAAGGAACCATGATCAAGATGCATAAACAAATACATAATCATGAGCTAAGGTGATCAATCTCAGGCACATCGTGAGGCTAATGCTATGGAAGGGACACTTACTGGACAAAAGTAGATGGAAAACAAAAACAAAACATCAACCCCCATGGCACTTACAGAGTAGTGCATGCACACTAAGGTACAAGATATAATGAATCCCAAGAATACAACAATCTGTATGAGTGCCCTTAGATGACACTTCTTGAATCGAAAGGCAAAAAAAATTAAAATGAAAATACAAAAGGAATATGATACTTTATCTTAGTGTGTTTGCATAAATGCAAACAATAGATGTCTACAAATACCAAAAGAGACATTAGGCTAGTACTGTTGAAAACTACAATTGGAGAAATTCTTATTTTTTCATTGATATCAAACCTACTATTGAGATAACATCAAACCTATTGGAGAGACATTTACTAATAGTGTAGAGTGTCATATCATTTTTATTAACGAAGAGGATTTGAAAAGAGGAGATATCAAGGTGAGCTAGTGATGTTGTTGAGAAGAGAGGAGTTAAGTATCATGGAATTACAATGGGCACTTGATAAGTCTTCCATTAATAGAATAATGTGTTGTTTAATCATTAAATGAGATAAAGAAGACAAGTTATATGATGTATGAATGGAATGAAATGAAGTTGAGTTTAACTTTAAGCTTGACCAAGTATCAATTTTGGTTGGTCAATGAAGGAGTTGAAACAAAAGATTAAGGAACCTAAGTAGAAGTTGAGCAAGTTGTATTAGCGATCGAGTGTAGTAATGGTTGAGCAAGAAAGTAGATGTCGAGAAAGACAAAATAAGTATATGCCAAGCTACACAGTAATGACTAAGCAGAAGAACTTAGTGATTTTTGAGTGATAGCAAAAGTTATAGTCTGAGAAAGAATCAAATGTGAGGCCAACACAGTGGATGATAAGGATCGATGAGCTGCCATATTTAATGCATGATGAAAGTTTGTTATGCAATCTAAGTCAAAGATTTGATTAAAAGTTTCTAGAAGTATCAAGAAGGAAAAATGAGAACATAATGATGGAAGGATTAGATGAATATGACCAAACCTTAAGATCTACGGTGATGTGTAAGCAACAAAATATCAAGGTTACCTATTTAAAGAGGCATAAGAGATGTTTTCTAAGGTTGGTTCATTATTGATTAGTGACCTTAAGGAGAACATATGAAAAATATAGTAGCAAAGGTGAAGTGAAGAGATTGGTGAAGCATGATTGGTTGAGGAGGTGCCAATCATATCAATGATGGAGATGATAATGGAGGTCAGTCAATGAACTAGAAGATGAACAAAGGGAGACCTAAATTCAAAAAGTGAGTATGTTTTACACATCAAACCTATTGTTACTTTTTAACTATTGTTACAGTCAAAATCCTTTAATCAAGGTTGACCTAACAGTCATTTTGTAAATCATGTAATCAAGATGACATTCTAATGGAATGATCCAAAGTCCTCTAACAAGGTCACTCCTAAAAGGGTGATTAAATCCTCTAACATGGTCATATCTAATAGGGTTGGCTCTTAACCGAGCTCACTTCAGAAGAGTAAAAAAGTGGTAGAATGTTACTTGGTAGTTTTTCCCAATTGGGTCTCCACATTAAATGTTGGTGTCAAATTGTTATTTAATTGTGTGAATGGTACTTTATGCATTCTATTTTCATAGTTATTTTAGTTATGATTAGTTGGCACACATATATAAAACAAAGAGCTAAATTGCTAATGAGTTGTTATATTGACCAAGCTATTTAATGAGATTGATTGGATTTTTTGAAATTGTTAAAAGTTGAATTGGTATATCTAGACCCGAGGATAATTGATTCACCCCCAATTATTCTAAATCATTCTAATGATCTTGAACAAGGATAACTTCCTTGCATGGTAATTCCTGATGAGATAGTACCTATCTGGTATGGGAGATTCCACATCATACTACTTGGACAATGAATACATTGAGGTGCCTAGACCTATGACAATTGAGAAAATGAAAGAGAAGCAAAAACATAATCAAATGATGATTGAACTGGAAACAACCCTAAGCTATGTAGAATTTGATGATGTGAAGGAACATACTACTGTAAAGAAAATGTGGGACAAGTTGGCAAAAATCCATGGTGGGGACAAAAATGTATTAAGAGAAAAGGAAGAAATTTTGAGAGGAAAATTTGATGACATAAAAATGAAAGAAGGTTAAACTATTACACAATATTGTGGCTAAATTAAGGAGGTTTTGAATGCTACTAGAGGAGCTAAAGGAGACATATTTGATGAGACTATTATAAGTAAGGTATCAAGGACTTTACTTCCTATCTATGCAATTAGAGTATCTATAGAGTATCTACAATTCAAGAACTGAGATGTACAGCTGGTAATGATCTAACCTTGGGTTAATTAGTAGACTTACTATATTTGAGTTATCAAATTTGATAATTATTCCCCTGCTAGCGTTGAATCTGCACTTAAGCTCAACTAACCCTTGATGGATCGAAGAGAAAGAAGAAGAGTAGACTTGTATAAAGTGATAGTGAATTTGATGATGATCTTGATGAACTTGAAGCAATATTGGCTAAAATGTTGCCAAGATGAAAAGACAAATACAAAGGTAAACTTCCTATTATCTATTTTACATGTAACAAAGTTGGTCATATTGCTACAAGGTGTCTTAATAGAGATGACAAGGAGGAAAGGGAAAGACTTCAAGTATCAAGGAAGGAGAGACAATAGAGATAATTGAGGTAACAAAGACTACAAAGATAAAGGTAAGAAATCTTGCTGAAGAAGATGGTTTTGATAGTAATTCTGATGATCATGATGAAGACATTGTTTATATTGCAATGAAAGATGACTCTAATGAAGATGAGAAAAATACATTGATTTCACATGTAAGTAAGAATGATAGATGGATAATTGATAGTGGTTGCTCACATCATATGACTGGTGATACAAGTAATTTTGAGAAGCTAGAATATTGCAATGGAAGTAGTGTTAAGTTTGGAAATGATGTAAAATGTTATGTGAAAGGTAAAGGGTCAATTATACCAAATGATAAGATCAGATATGACAATGCATATTGGGTTGATGGTTTGAAATATTATTTGTTGAGTGTGGCATAGTTGATCAATTCAGGCTACCGAGTTGAATTCCAAAATAAGAAGGTAAAGATCTATGATGCTGCTAGTGAACTAATTGGAAGTGGAGAGCAAACATGAGGTAACTTGTTCTATCTAGACCTATCTAAAGATACTTGTCTATTTGCACAATTTGAAGATGTTTGGTTACGGCATAAGAGGTTATATGATGTGAAATTTTATAGTTTGGTAAGAATTAGTAAGAATAAAGGAGTTAGAGGGTTACCAAGATTAAGCAAACCTAATAAGGTGATGTGCAAACAATGTCAACTAGGTAAAATGACAAAGTCTAGTTTCAAGAGTGAGACTTATTCTTTTGATGATGTTTTAAAGTTGGTTCATATTGTTTATGTGGTCCTATTGGAGTGCAAAGCTATTATGGTGAAAAATGTTTCATTCTATTTGTTGATGACTTTTCTAGAATGATGACTATGATGTTTCTTAAAGAAAAATTTAATGCATTTCAAATGTTTTAGTGGCATTTGGTTAGAGTTGAAAAGTAAATAGGAAAGAATTTGAAGTGCTTGAGATCAGATAGAGGAGGTGAATTCATATCAAATGAGTTTAACATATTCTATAATGACAAAGAAATCAAGAGACAAATGAGTTCACCTAGGACTCCACCACATAATGGTATTGCTTGGAGAAGGAGTAGATTAATCATGGACTATGCAAGAACACTGATGATGGAGAAAAATATTTCACAAAAGTACTAGAGAGAAGTTATATGTATTGCAAACTACACTTTCTAAGTACAAGTGAAGAAAAGTACAAAGAAAACACCTTTTGAACTTTGGTATGGCTATGCACCCAATGTGAATTATTTCAAAGTTTCTTGGAATCAAGTGTTACATATTGAAAGATACAAGAAAAGGAGAACTTCATGCAAAGAGTGATGAAGGAATATTTCTAGGATATTCTACTAAAAGCAAGGCTTATAATTGTTTGAGTTCTAACACTAAAAAAATTGTGAAAAGTGAAAATTTTAGAGTTGATGAATTTGCATAAAAGAATGAAGAAGAATGCAAGAAAGAACTTGAAGATTCTATGTTTATGAAGGTGAACCTAGCACCTTGCCTAAACCATAGATAGTGGTTGTTGAGCATCAACAATAGGAAATTTCAAGGTTCAACAAAAGAGTTCTACTGAGCATCAGGCTATAGGAACCTAGTTATAGACATAGACTATCAACCATCAAACAAAGCAAGCCAAGTTGTACCAAAATACCTGAAGAAGTAGATCAAGTAGAATCAAGTGAACAAAGTATGCGAGATTACATCATGCACCAGATCAAATCATTGGAGACAAAGATTCATGAGTCATCACAAGAAGAAGGCTTGAGAATGATACATGCTTATTATGTGAATGTGAGCCCAAATCAGTCAAAGATTCTTTGGAGAATCAATATTGGATCGAGGCAATGGATGAAGAGATTGAAATAATTGAGAAAAATAAGACACAAGCATTGGTACCAAGACCAAAGGAGAAGAATGTGATTAGAACTAAGTGGGTTTTCAAAAACAAGCTAAATGAGAAAGGTAAAGTCACAAGGAATACAACAAGACTAGTTTGTAAGGGATATGCACAAGAAGGAGGAGTTGACTATGGTGAGACTTTTGACCCAGTTGCAAGGTTGGAAGGAGTATGAAATTCGCTTGCATATTTTTCTTACAAAGGATTCAAAGTATACCAACTGAATGCCAAATTTGCATTTCTAAATGAAATCTTAGAGGAAGAAGTCTACACTGAACAACTTGAAGGGTTTGCCAATGCAAACAAGAAGAATATGGTATGTAAGTTACACAAAGATTTATATGGTTTAGAGCAAGCCCCTAGAGCATGGTATGAAGGTTAAACAATTGTTTGGTGAAAATTGGTTTTCTAAGAACTAATGACGACAACAATCTAATTTGAAGTGAATCTAAAAGTAAGATATTGCTAGCTGAACTTTGTTGATAATATCATATTTGGAGGAAAGAATCAATATGTAAGTCATTTGCTAATAAAATGAATAAGGAATTTAAGATGTTAATGTTTGGAGAGAATAAATTCTTTGTTGTTACAAGTTTATTAGATGAATACAGATATTTACATTACACAATCCAAGTATGTCAAGCAGATATTGAAGACCTTTGGAATGGAAGACTTGAGACGAGTTGGAACACTTGTGGTTACTGGTCATAAATTATCAAAGAATGATGATTCAACTGATGTGAATCAAACATATGCAAGTAAATGATTGGAAAACTTTAATATGTTGTATATAACAAACCTGATATTACATTAGTAGCTGGTATTGTTGCTATATTTTATGCTAATCCTAGAGAAAATCACATGATGACAGTGGAAATGATACTAAGATATCTAAAAGGAACATAATACTATGGATTATGGTACAAGAAGAATGATAAGTTTGAGTTGAAGGTTTATACAATTGCTAACTAGACATGCAACATTAATGATAGAAAGAGTACAAGTGGAGGCACTTTCTTTGTAGGAAAGAGATTGATTTCATGGACAAGAAAGAAACAAAATTGTATTTCTCAATCTACAATAGAGGCTAAGTATGTTGTTGCAACAGTAATTATTCTGATATTGTGTGGATCAAACAATTGTTGAAAGGTATAAAGGAATAAATTACTGAACCTATTGTTATTTACTATGATAACACAAGTGCTATAAACATTTCAAAGAACCATGTGATGCACACAAAGACTAAACATTTTGAGATCAAATATCATTACTTAAGAGAGTTGATACAAGACAACAAAGTGAGATTGGAATATGTGAATACAAAAGAATAGATAGTTGACATATTCACAAAGGTACTACCTAAGGATGCTTTTGAGTATCTAAGAGGTAAGATAAGGGCCATTCCCCTACCTAAAGTAAGTTAAGAAGGGACACACTATTGCATCAATTAATTATGATTAGAATATCTTACAAATTGATGTAGGAGGTCACACTTTAGGAGTTTCCTAAAGATTGTGAAAACATGGAACTGAACTATGAGCATATGAAGTTGCAAGGAGTTATGAAGCAAGATGATGGAGTGACACTTCTATATTAGTCAAAGCAGTGACATGAAGATGTTATGTATGCAAGAGATGTACGCGGTTAATGTATTTGACATTGTTGTCAAAGAGGGAGAATATATTGCTAAGTTACCAGACAAACAAAGAGAGAGATGTGATAGAGAAAGAGAATGTGCTGAAATGAAAGAGGGAAACTTGTTATGAAGCAAGAAGTTGATGATAGAGAGAGCATCTAGAGATTGTATGAATGAAAATCAAAATGAAACTAATAAAGAGAGAACAAACACAAAAGGAGCTGAAAGTACAAGTTGAAGAGAAGACATGGAGATTTTTTATTGCATGGTAACTAGAGGTGTTGCCATCAATGCAAAGAGGGAGATTATTGAAAACTACAGCTGGAATAATTGTTATGTTGTCATTGATGTCAAACCTATTGGTGAGATCCTGTCAAACCTACTAGAGAGACATTTACTAATAGTGTAGAATGCCATATCATTTGATTGAGAGGATTTGAAAAGAGTAGATAGAAAGGTGAGCTAGTGATGTTGTTGAGAAGAGAGGAGTTAAGTATCATGGAATTACAATAGGCACTTGATAAGTTTGGTACTGATAGGATATTATGTTGTTTAATCATAACACAAAGTAAAGAAGAAAAGTGAAATGATGTATGAATGGAATGATATGAAGTTGGGTATTGTATGCACCCTAAAATGGTCCTATGGTGAAAACCATTCCCTTGTGGTGCTTGGGATGAGTGCCATGATGAAAACCTAGCAATCAAACATCACGCGTAGTTGTTCTACATCTTCCATCCATTCTGTCATCTCTCTTTGATCTTGACAATGTTGACCTATACATGAACATTTGGCTATCTTGTGAGCTATCTTACAATGAGCTTGCTTTCATTTCTTTCATGTTTAGTCTTCATATCTATCTTCACCATTCATTCTAGCCTTTCACTATTATTTTCACATTTGGTCTTCATCTAATAAAAAAGGAGTAAAACATGATGCTATGAAATCTCTTGAAATTTCTACTCCTTTGGATTACATCCTTTCTTGCTTTTGCATTACACTTTTGAGACTTATCCTATGCTGGCCTTTCATTGCTTGTCCAAATGTGCTTTACATGACAAATTTTCCCTTGCTTGGGTACTCTTGAGGAGTTTTAAGTTGAGGATTTCTTCTATTCATTCTCCTTCATTCTCTTGTCTTCCATCTCTTCCACAAGCTTGTTAATCCCTCTTGTCCTCCACCTTGCTAGATATTGAGATTACATGTATGATCTTTCTTGGAGTTTGATGCCCATTCTGTCTGGGGGCATCCTTTGTATATATTTATTGATCCTGAAAAAATCCAAAAAAATGATATATTGTAAAAAATTCTAAAAATCGAAAAATGTCCTGAAAAAGTCCATCTTAGTGAAAACTTAGCAATAGGCGCTTTGATGTATCTGCCAAAAAAATTATATATTCCAAAAAAAAAAATTGCAATAAGATCTAAGTGGTGAGAACCTAGAAATGAGCGCTACTCGAGGCCTTTGCACCCCATTTCTTAGCACGTGCCCTCGACACTTAGCTTTCTCAATCATTCCTTGTCCTTGTTTCTTTGGTTTGGAATTGGTCTTTGTCTTTGTCTAGGAGGCATAACTGTGTTAATTTTGGTCTCTTAGAGTCTTTAGGACACCTTGCAAATGGTGTTTTTCAACACCACCCCAACTTTATTTTTCAATACAACCCTTGACATTGAGTGTTTTCTAACACTTATTGGTTTGGTCTTACTCAATCCTGTCATGTGATCTTACCTACTTGCAATAATTTGATCCTTATCCTCAAAACTCGGCATTAGTTAAAACACTTAGGTTTTTAAACACAAACACTTAATGCTTGAGCTATGTCATGATCTTTTCTTTATGTGCTAACTGTTATTGATTTTTCGTTGAGTTTTCTTGTCTAATAAATCTCTCCGGTATGCATAGCCAGAGGACTTGGGACATGGGGCTTTTAAAAAAAAAAATTTGTTTGCTTGTGGGTGTGGTCTTGAAACTCTAGAATGTCTCTTGTTGTCCCCTTGAAACACTTAGGAGATTTGATGCATCATCCTTGACTATTTTTGCACAATCATTCTTATGGTTATCCCAGCATTTATGCCTTGATGTGACCATGGTTTTGCTACATTAAATTGGGTAAGATAACATCGAAGTCATATTAGCCTTTATGTCTTTGATTCTTATGTTGTAATTTTTACATTCCAATATGATATAAATCACATTCATATCTTCATAGTTGCGCTTGTGACTAGTGATGATTGTGTGATTTCTCGATGTCTGTTAATAATGGCCCAATCATGAAAATAATTTCCTTAACATTCTCTAATGAATGATGAACACAAAATCCTATGTTACAGTTGCTCTATTGCAAGTACACCTTTGCATTTTCATGTAGCTTGATTGTTAGACTTCATTTTTAGGCTACATTATGAGTTTGAAAGGTTTTTCCTTCATCTTTCTTGTGGACTTTTAATCAACTATGGTCATGTATTAATCTTCATTTTCTTATCTTCTTTAATGATCTCAATCAAAATTTTCTCTTAAATAGTTGATTGATTTTGAGGCATTCTCTTTCTTGAGGCAAATTCTCTTTCTTCTTTCCATTTCTTTTCATCTCTTCCAAACTTCTATCTTCCATTTTTTTTCACCCCACTTCTTTTCTTCTAATTCAAATTTGGAGCATTATCTTTCATGCTTGATGATCTACCTTGGTTCTACGATCCTTATATTTTCCTTCTTACATCAAGAACCTTATCTTTAGTTCGATTTGATCAAATTTATCAATTTATTGTTTCTCCTCTATTTCATTTCGGTTTTGATCATGAGAGGCAGTACCTATCAAACTTCAATCCTTGATTTAGCTTTATCAATCTTTGTTCCACTTGGGACAACCTTGTCTTTGTCAAGACAAAATTGTTATAATTTTTTTTTGCTTTGTCTTGATGTGTTCCTAAGTTAACCACACATCTGTGTTATTTTGTGATCCCAAATCGACCTCACACTTCAATTGTATTCTTTGACTACATGTGTTTCTGAAATGATCACACATTAGTCTAAGAGGGGAAAATGTATGCACCCTAAAATGGTCACCTAGACTATGGGCCCCAATTCTTCAATTTATCAATTTCCTAAATCAATTTATTAATTTCCTGAATCAATGCATGACAATATTTTATTGAATTAATTCAAATCATTTTCCTTGGTCAATTGTAATTAATTTAATTATTTCAATATTTCCTAAGGTTTGATAATCTCATTAGTAATCTTATTTAATTAAAAGAAAACATCATTTAAAAAAGAAAATCTTATTTAATTTAAAAGAAAATCTCTCTTTTAATTAAATAGTTTTATCTTATATAATTAAAATCTTTCTTTTTATTAAATAATCTTATCTTATTTAATTAAAAGAAAACATCATTACAAATAAATAAAATAATTTTATTTAATTAAAAGAAAATCTCTCTTTTAATTAAAT
Source organism: Cupressus sempervirens (assembly GCA_028749045.1). NCBI lineage: Eukaryota > Viridiplantae > Streptophyta > Pinopsida > Cupressales > Cupressaceae > Cupressus > Cupressus sempervirens. The sequence continues at coordinate 533,422,753 of CM053789.1, forward strand.
AGTTTTATCTTATTTAATTAAAATGTTTCTTTTTATTAAATAATCTTATCTTATTTAATTAAAAGAAAACATTTTTTTAAATAAATAAAATAATCTTATTTAATTAAAATAAAATCTCTCTTTTAATTAAATAATTTTATCTTATTTAAGTAAAAACTCCCTTTAAATTAATTAATCTTATCTTATTTAATTAAAAGAAAATCCCTCTTTTAATTAAATAAATAAATCTCCACTTAAAGCTCTCTTTTTGATGAAAAAAGGAAATAAATCAAATAAGGGTTCCTTTTTTTGCACATATCTCTAAGTGGTGAGCTTTTTCCTCTTACTTGTCTTTTTAGGGATTTATCCCACATTGCTCTTGTGAGAAGTCTCTCACATCCACACTTTCCTTTATAAGGAGCCCTATCCTTCTCATTTGGATAGATGTTAGTTGATATAGTATTGTTATGATGTAGGTTTGGATAGTGATTTTTGGAGGAGTTTGATCTTTAGGATTTGGACATTGGAACTTCATTGCAAATTCTCTCTTCTTGTCTTCTTCTCTCATGCGTCCATGGATTCCATCATCATGCTTCATCCTTGCATTTTCATATTAGCTTAGAGTCATATTTTCTTCATAGATTAATCTTGCATTGTTCTTTCCTTTCATAGATTAGATTTCATTTCTTGCATTGATTTGCATTGTTATCATTTAGATTAGTTTGCATCTTCATTTGCATGCATATTTAATGATCATGGAGATTAGAACTCTTGCTTTTCCTCTTTGAATCTCTCATTTTATGATGTACTTGCATGGACACAAACTAGGTCAAATTGAGAGCCTCCATTATAAACTCTTGTACTCCATGAATAGAGAGCTATGAGCCGCCATTTGAGATCTCATTCTTGAGCAATCTTGGATATAATGACTCATAGAAGTGTGTCAACATTTTAGCACACATGTATAACTTTAAGTTTGACTGAGTATTAGTGTTGGTCAATCAATAAAGGAGTTGAAATAGAAGATTAAGGAACTTAAGTAGAAGCTGAGCAAGTTGTATTAGCGACTGAGTGTAGCAATGGTTAAGTGAGTAAGCAGATGTTGGGAAGTACATAAGAAGTGTGTGTCAAGCTACAAAGTGATGACTGAGCATAAGAACTTAGTGATTGATGAGTGACAAAAAAGTTACAATCTGAAAAAGAATTGTAATTGAGGTTGACACAATTGACTTTTCAAGATGATCAAAATGCGTGGATGATAAGGATTAATGAGTTGACATATTTAATGCATGATGAGAGTTTGTTATGTGATCTAAGGCATGGATTTGATTAGAAATTTCTAGAAGTATAAAGAAGGGAAAATGAGAACATAATGATGAAAGGATTTGATGAATTTGACCTAATCCTAAGATCTATAGTGATGTTTATGCGGTAAAAGATCAAAATTACCTATTTAAGGACACATAAGAGATGTTTTCCAAGGTTGGTTCATTGTTGATTGACGATATTAAAGAAAACCCATGAAGAATAGAGTAGTAAAAGTGAATTGAAGAGATTGGTGAAGAGTGATTGCTTGAAGGGATGCCAAGAATATTAGTGATGGGGATGTTAATGAAGTCCATTCAATGAACCAATAAATGAGTTGAATGGAGATCTAAACTTGCTAAGTGTGTTGTGTTTTACCCATCAAACCTATTGTTACTTCCTAACCATTATGATAATCAAAATCCTTTAATCAAGGTTTACCTAACAATCATTTTGTAAAACCTTTAATCAACGTGACATTCTAATGGAATGATCTAAAGTCCTTTGACAAGGCCACTCCTAATAGGGTAATTAAAACCTTTAACAAGGTCACATTTAACAATGTGTTTTGTAACCTTTAATAGGGTTGGTTCTTAACCGAGCTCACTTCAGAAGAGTGAAAAAGTGGTAGCATGTTGCTTGGTGGTTTTTACCAAATTGGGTTTCCACATTAAATCCTGGTGTTAAAGTGTTATTTACTTGTGTGAATGTTACTTTATGCATTCTATTTTTACAGTTATTTTATTAACTATAGTCGACACACTATCAAAGGCCACAAAAATACTTTGGAGGTCTTAAGACCACTGTGCATTTCCAAATACTGCTTTGAAGGATGAGAAATCATGGGAATTTCCAAACCACCAAAAATCTTGGTCGGAGGCAAAAAAATCACCCAAAAAACATGAAACCACTGCAAAAGTATACAAAACTACTAAAAGACCTACACAATTGCCTACGAAACCAACAAAAATACCCTTGGAAAAACCATTTCCAGTAACCAAAATGGCCCCCCCCATTTTGGGTGGAGGGTTTAAGGAGCTTTGATGATTGTATGACTATTTAAAAAATGGTTATACATCATAATTTATATTAATGAAATTAATTATAGAGTCCTTTTTCAAATGCGAAGCTCATTTATTGTCATTATTAAATTTTTGGTAAGGATTTAGTTATTTATGCCCGTTAGTGGGCTTCAAGGGTTAATCATTTTCATTGAGAAGGGAGGATGAAGGGGTGGTGTCCCCCTGAGTTAGGGTGGGTCAAGATCAATTTTGATGGTGCCTCTAAAGGAAACCCAAGACTATTGGGGATTGGTATGGTTATGTGAGATTATGCTAGAAACATGTTAGCTTTGGGGTCCAAGTGTCTAGCCAATGATACCAACAATGAGGCTAAGTGTATTGCAGTTGTGGAGGCTATTCATATGGGTCTCAAGTTGGGTGTCAAAAAGATTCATTTGGAAGGGGATTCCCAATTAGTGGTGAATGGAATCATTAAAGGACATGGAAGCTTCACATTTAAATGAGTACATTAGACAAATTCGATACCTTAGCAAATGCTTAGGCCGATAAGCTATCTAATATTGGGGTGATCAGTTCCCTTGAAGAACAGTTTGTGCTTTTTGAAGATCTTAGATCAATTAAAGTCATAGATTTGGAATTAGATGTTTGAAGCATTATGATTTGAAATGGGGCATAACAATATGTGTGGGATTTTCACATATTTTCATGAAGGTGTGTTGATTGGATGAATGACATGCATTTGTACTGCACATTTGAAGATGGCATGCATGCATTTTTCTGTCCAAGTATTCCAATAATAACTTTTCTTCATAAAGCTTGGAGCCCTTTTGGAGAGTCTATAGGGGGATTTAAATGAGCCTTTTTGTCTTGGATTGGAGTGAAAATAATGAAGCTAGGTGTTTGGGTGTGTGAGTTGGACTCAAAGAGACAAATTTCTCATTGAAGGCTGATGGATAGATGCCCTCTTTCACAAGGTTTATTTTTGTGAAATGATTAGGGAATGTTTTAAAACTTGACATTGAAGCTTTTTGGAGGGAAATGTGTAATATTTGTGAAGAAGAATATTTGGAAAAGGACTAACATCCAAGGATGAACTTGTACATCTCATTGTTGTTTGTAGCATTGGCTCTAATGGTGGGTGAAAATAGGGTGAAGGTCTTAAGTGTTGCTAGGGATTGCCTTTAGCCAAAGTGAGCGATTGGCTTGAAGGATGTTGTTTCTCAAGTTGAAGTGGGTGTTGGCTTGCATATGGGAAAGGGTTTATGGAGGCTAATTGGGGTTGGGGTTAAAGAGATGCAACCATTAGTTGTCTAGTCTACTTTGAACCCAAAATCAATGCACTTGTCGAAGGCCAAGGAAGGGTAGCAAATGTTGTTGGAGTTTCTTGTTTCACAAGAGTGGGCATGAGGACTCAATGTGGGTGTGGGTGGTAGGAAGTGAAAAATTACCCATGTCAAGGCCTTGACACCAAAGGGTGAGAATGGGTGACCTATAATTTGAAAGAAAACTCTACTTGCATTGTGGTGGTCATTGTGCTTTGGTAGGTGGGTCCATTGGTAGGGGTTCAGGTGTTCACATGGTCTCAAAGTAGTAAGGTTGTGTGGTGGAAAGAGTTGGCATGTCTCTACTGGATTGTGTTGGTGATATGATACAAAGTAGTGATGGTAGGATGGTTGTGGGTGGGGTTGGCACTGGAATTCCAAGCTTTACTCGTAAGGAGGTAGTCAAATGTTTTAAGTGATGATGTGGTGTAGTTTTAGATCATTTTTGAGTCTTGATCTTTATGGATGTAATGAATGTATTTTGCTTAGTCATAGTGACATCAGGGATATAAGGTAGTTTCTTATAGTCCAAGTCTGTATTTTGCTACAAAGTAGCCTTTTTGGAGATGTAATATAATGTTTTAATATTAATAAAATACATATTACTGATAAAAAAAGGTTTTATTTATTTGTTAAGAAAATGTTTTTATGATGTACTACGGCAAAAATAATAGATGAGTCTAGGATAAAATAATGTGTGTGTGCGTGTGCGCGCGCGCGCGTGTTTGAACAAGCAAAAAGAAACCTAAACTAGAACGAAAAATGTAACATCTCATTTTTGAGAGATTAGAAAATTAAATGCCAACTTCACAAAATATTTAAAAATGACTTTGTGGGAGCTTAATGCAAATTGATAAAAGTTATTTTAGTATTGAAATAGGCTTGAGAAGGGACAAAAGAGAAAGAAAATGAAAAGACAAGAATTGGAAAATGAAGGGTCACAAGGTAGGTAGTTAAAAGAACAAAGATATGTTCATTTACACTTGCTTAGGTTTTTGATTTGATTACTATTCTCTTAGAGAATTAAGAAGCTTCAGTTTTAGTAGGTTTGAGGATGAAAACGCTTAAGCTTAGAGGTAGTAGACAAAAAAAATTGTCCATTGGATTTTTTTTTTTTTGATCAGTGAATGGCCAAAGCCTTACCTTATAGGAATGAAATATAAATTTAAATATATATTTCTCTATTCAAGCGGGTACTGGTAAGAAAGAATAGAGAAGAAAACCTCCAGTCTTGCCTGGGACTTTCATCCTATATTTTTACAATTTAAAAGGGGCATAACCCAATATTTTTATACATCAATTTTATTACAGGTTTGCATATTTTTAGAATATTTTCATTCCTCCACCATAACTAGAGGGAAACTGGAAGAGTCTTCATCTAAAATCATCCATAACAATTGTGTTCAATTGCCTTCATGTCTCTCTTGAATCTTCTTTAGTATCCCTCCATAATGACAATGTCGATAGATGTGTCTTACTTGTTCTTAAAATTCCTTGTTTCTAATTATCCATCTGATTGTAATTTATGTGTTTACAATTGAATTTGTTTTTGTTCTACTAAAGATTTAAATGTAATATTATTTCAAAATCTATATTTTAGCTGGGTTTTTGTAAATTTTTTAGATAAATTGGAAATCAATTGCATGCTAATCAGTTTAAATTTTTATGATATATTTTGGGAAATATGGGAAAAATATATTTTTGGGTAATGAGTGATAATACACAAATTCGTAGAATGAAGATATTTACATATTTGAATTATTTAGGTCCGATTTGAGGGAAATATTATAATTTTTGAATCTTATATGGTTTGTCAAATATATTTGGTCAAATATATTTGCGATGTGAATAAGTGCAATATTTTTAGTCTAGTAGACAACTATAGTCCAAGGCAAATATTGTAGAGATAGGCAAATATTTCTGAGTTGTTATTGAAGCCAATTTTTTAAATCATTGCATTATTTGGCAGTACAAAATTTATAGGTTTTATTGTATGTAGAAATTTAATATTCCAAAAGTACAAGGTTGGGTTTTAATTTTAATATATTCAAAAGCACGGGAAAACATTTCTTATTGCTATTGATATCATGGTTTTAAATTTTTGTTATTGATAATCCTATAATTTTAGGAAAATATTACTTAAGTGGTAATTTCTTATTAGCAAAAATTACAAAATATTAAAGGTTTAATTTTGAAATACTTGGATGGTTTGGTTCGACTATTAAAGTTACAATTTTTTTAAAAATAGCCAAGACTATAGTGGAGTCTCAATATCGAGTTTTTATAAAGTATTGTCCACTCTCTCTTTGTTGAAACAATAAAATCTTCTTTTGGTCCCTTGGTTTTCTCCCACCAAAAATTTGTTGATGATACTATAATGAGAGGAAAGCCATCATCGGTGAAGCCATGGTTGTGAATAAGATCTTGAGCTCTTACTCTAGGGGTTTGGGGCAACTTATCAACTGGAAAAAGAGCTCTATTTTCTTCATTAATACTCCAATTGAGTGTCAAAGGAAGATTGCTACTTTTCTGGGCAATGAACTAGGAAGCCTCCCTTCTATATATTTGGGTATCCCTATGGGACTAAGACCCCCAAACTCTTTCTAGACTAACCTAATAGATAGGTTTAATAAAAAATTGGCTGGCTAGAAAGGAGGCGCTCTTAGCCAAGCTGGCAAGATTTACTTGGTCAAATCTACCCTTCAAAATCTTCCAACTTATGTGTTCATCCTGTTTGGGATTCTGAGAAAGTATGCAGATCTCTTGGAGAAGATCTAGTAGAACTTTCTTTGGTCAGGATTAGAAGACAACAAGTGATTTCCCTTGGTGGCTTGGGATAATGTGTGCCTCCCAAAACATAATGGAGGATTAGGGATAAGGAAACTGTGATCTTTCAACAAAGCCCTCCAAGCTAAATAGATTTGGAGAATCTTTTCCAACAAGGGAGACTGTACAGACATCTTGGAAGATAAATACCTTCAAAGACCTTCAATTAGATATTTACTCTTTGGAGAGTCAATTCCCAAAGGATCTAATATATGGAACAATATTCTTAGTGCCAGAGAGGTGGCTAACAGTAGGGCAAAATGGAGTGTTGGGAATGGAGAGGACACCCTTTTTTGGTAGGACGATTGGCTAATTCAGGGGCCTCTTATCTTCATTCCTAATTTTGAAAGATGGGCCTACATTTGCATCCAGAGGTTTGGTAGATTTGTTAGTGATTACAAACAAGGCCAAGGTTGGAGGGATCTTACTTCAATATCAAAGGACCTTAAACATCCAATGATATTCTTCACTCTGTGGATTTGAATAAGGATTAGGACCAACTTGTTTGGGAGAATACTTTGGATGGTACCTTTTTGGTGGCTTTGGGATGCCAAGCTATTATGAGGCAGGATTCGAGACCAGACTGGGTTAAGGCCTAGTTTTCTGGTCTTATCCCTAAAATCAATATTTTTTTCTGGCTTTTACTATAGAACTAGATCTCGATAATAGACAACTTGAGTAAAAGGGGTCTTCCTATTCCTAATAGATGTGTCTTTTGCAAAAACTAGGTTGAGACTATGGATCACCTATTTATACATTGCTCCTTCACTAGAGAGGTTTGGTTTATTTTCAGTCAAGCTTTTGGGTTGAGCTGGTGTGCTCCTAACTCAACTATTGAATTCTTTAGGTAGTGGGATAACTCTTGGTAGGGATCCGGGCTTCAAAATATAAGTAAATGGGCCTTGCCTCATTTTGGATGGGGTATTTGGAAGGAATGCAATAACCATATCTTTAGGGATGCTAGCCTTCCTCCTAGAATTGTGGCTGGTAAAATTCAAAATGCCCTCATGGAAAACTATATATTTATTAAAGGATCTAACCCTTTCATAGGTGAAACTAGAAGTAGTAATGATACTCAAACAAGAAAGAAGGAGTGTCACTGGTCTTTACCCCAGGAAGGTTGGCACAAAGCTAACTTTGGTGGAGTGGATAAAGGTAACACAAGAGCGATGGGATGCAAAGGGGTGATCATAAATAGTCATGGAAATGGAATTGTGGTGGTTAGTTTCCCCCTAGGACATCAGATAAATCATTATGTGGAGGCTTGTGCAGCCTTTCAAGCACCTAAATTGCTTAAAGAGGCAAGGGTCAAAAGCCTATGGTTGGAGGGGGTTCAAATAATATTATTAAATGCCTAAGGGGAGAACACCCTCCATCATGGAGTATTAAGAATATGATAGAGGAAATGAAAAAATCTTACTTTTCTTTGAAAGGATCTTTGTGTCACATATTTATCATGAGGGAAACATGGTTGTTGATTGGATGGCTAATGAGGTAGTAAGGAGGGACACATCACATAGATGGCCTAGTGGATAGGGATTTTCGGTGGTTGCTAAAATTTTAATTGAGATGGAGAGAATCTAGGGGAGGACGGGCAACATAAAGTGTAATTATGGAAGGTAATGTTGTCAATCAAACTTGTAAAGTGATGAAAGCTTGACACGGGCTGATTCAAAGGCATCATAATTGGGGGGATTTGTGGCATGTTTTATGGGTGATTTTATGGGCAATTGGTAATAACTGTTACTATTGCTTTACCGAGGTTGGAGGCAAGTACAAGTTTGGTGAGAAAAATCAATGTTCGACTCTTAGGGCTTGGAGAACACAAAGTTATTATTCTTCTTTCTACAACATAATGTTAGGGGAGAGGCATCGTAGAGAGCCAAAGGGAGAAGTTGAGAAGTGGAAGAGGCAATTGAAGGTGTGGGAGAAGTTGAGGGAAGGTGGCATCTCATCCTTCATTAAAAAACTTCATGCCTAGGGTCCAAAAATAACTGACCTTATGGTTAAGTCATGGAGAGATGGGAAGGTGAAGATTGATGGGATCGACTTCTAGTTCAATGAAGGGGTCATCACCGAGGTCATTAACTCTCCCAATAAAGGCATAAAATTATATAAGGATAAGAAAAATCCCTGAATGCGGTGAAAGACTTTGCAAAGGATGTGAAGGAGATGAAGGAACTAGTAAAGACTCGTGCCTACTATGAACTCGCTTCTATTAAGAAACTATGGAGGTTTGTCTTAAGGGTGATTATATCCTACATCATGCTCAACACAAGGTTTGATAGGATTTGAACCCACCATTTCATTATCCTAAACCATTTCAGGTATGGAACAAAAATTTCCATTCCCTTCTACCTATTTTTCTCTGCAAATAAGAGTATTATGGATTTTAAGAAGAAGCATACACTAATCCTGCCTTCCATGAGGGTTTGCTATTACTCATATATGAGCATTTTAAAGCTCAAACTCATGGAAGGGGTATTGCATAGAAGGCATATTCTTCTGGGGAGACAAAGAGCTCTTACCTCCCTTCGGATATAGAGGACAATGTTGGTCTGCACTCGGATGACGAAGAGGAGGTGGCTAAAATCATGAAGGATATGGGTAGGAAGAAGAAAAAGAAGCAAGGGAAAAGAATAGAGAGAAGGATAAAGTAGGAGGAAAACTTAGAGGAGGATTACAATGATGAGGAAGAGGGGATGGGCACAAATAAGGAGGCAAATGTGAGAGAGGAAGGCACTAATAAGGCTTAGGTAAGCAAGAAGGATGATAGCTTAGTCAAAAGGAAAATCGGTGGTGAGAAGGATGCTAAGAAGGCACTTGGTAAGGGTAAGGAGAGCACTTTTGAAGCTCAGGAAGAAAGAAAAGAGGAACATGGCTTGGCCAAAACCACTTTTACTCTTGATGCAAAGGGAAGGAAAACTACATGGAGGAACTTTCAAGCCATCATTGTGAAAATGGGTCTAGTTAGAGAGCATATCCACCTGAATGTTTTGGACGGAAGGGATGAAAAAATTTATTTGGAGGAGCTCATTGACCTGGCTTTGGTGATTCTTAGCAACAATGTGAGGGAAATGGGGTTGAACCTCCTAAACAATGCTCGCAATAGTATGGTGGATAATTTCTAGTCCATTAAATGGATCTTCCATGAAATTGAAGAGATTAAGCTTAGGATTTAGGGGGAGGAAAGGTCGAAAGGGGGGGGATGAGAATCTTAGAATTAGCAAGCTAGATGCAAGGTTTTCTGAGATTGAAAAAAGAGGGTAAAGGATGGAGAGCTCTCTCCATAGCTCATCTAACTAGAGCCTCAACATAATAAAAGGTCTTAATGATAAAATCATTTAGTTGCACTCAATGATGGAGGAAAGGAAAAAGGGGAAGGGGGATAAGGACAAAGAGGAAACCAGGGTGACTGATGAGGATGCTTATCTATAGAGTGAGCCCAAGCAAAAGGATAGTGGAAAAGAGAAAGAGGGAAGAGGAGGTTTCTTCGGATGATAGCCAATTGAAGACCGATGAGGTTGAGGGCATGGGAGAGCTAGAGCTAAAGAAAGTGGAGTTGGCCAAAGAATTGTTGCCCTGATTGATGCTCCTAGTTTTTTGTCTATACCTTGGCTTTTGGCCATATTTTTTTGATTACTTCTGATGGCCGGGCATGGCCTATTGTTTTTTACTCTATTGCTTGGCTACTAGACCTAAAATTTTAGTAGTTTTATGTAGTTAACTGGTGGGTTTTAGGAAACCCTACAAAAAACCAGTTTTACTTAATAAAAACCAATAAAACACTCAAAAAGGAAAAATATAGTTGAAGGAATTAGTTGGAGCACCATGAATTTTTGCAGTTTGTGTGCCTTGAACAAGAAGGTTTGTGTGTGATTATTTCTATGTTGCAGGCATCAAATGAGCACAATGTCATTGGAGTTATTTTAAAAGGGAACTATATTGGAGTGAATAACATTTTATTTATGGTGTGGCTCTCTTACACATTCCATCAGACGAACCAACATTCTCAGTGGTTAACTATCAACAAGATGCTATCTACCTCATGTGAATAAATATTATCACATACTTTTTTGGCATGTGAATCAAGTGTTGAGGTATGCACAAAGTAGTATAATCAACTGTGTTATGTGATTTGCATAAAATGGATAGACTTGCATAAAATAGATTCTTTCTCGGCAATATTGATGAGTTGTGACTTTCTTATTATATTAGAATATTTAAAATATAGATCTATGGATGCCTACTCTTCTTGTGTTGAATAAATAACTAGCACCAAAGTATCATAATCACTATCTATTATATTAGGGATCAAGAATAAAGTATGGAAGGACTTGAAAATTATTAAGTATGAAGAATCTTATTCTTATACGAACACCAGTTTCAGTTCTTGTGAATGCACAGATAACCATTTTTTGGAGACTATTTATCAGTCATGCTTTCCAATGAGATTCACAACATTATAAATAGTATCAACACAAGATTAAGCAGAAACTAGGAGCTAGAAATGTTAACAAAGTTATAAAATATTTAAGACAGGGGTTATTCGAAGAAGAATCTAGAACTAGACATTGTTTTTTTCATTCCACTTTTTGGCCTATGATACTAAATTAAAAGTGGAATTCTAAACCTTTTTCTAAAGTGGAAGGAAGATTATCAAGGGCACAACTCAAGAAGGAATGAAGAAAAACATTGTCGAAGATTGTGGTTCTAACTATGTTACTTGACTGGTGAGCATTCCAAAAGTCAAAATAGGAAGGTCAATAAATTTGGAAAGTATTGGAGTGGTCATAGGTCACCTACAAGACATTAGATTTGGCACACTGGACAGTTAATTGCAACTACAACAGGGCACAATGTTCAATGTCCCCAAAAACATAAAAGGTCAAAATGTTGTCATATACCATCTTGAAATTCTAGAACCTCAACATTTTGGAAAATGTGTTTTTGTTTGTGTTACCATTGTATTGAATACAAGTTGGATGTATTTAAAATTAGAACTAACAACTACAATGGAAGGCTTAATTAATTGTCAGATTCGTCACATATGGGTCACACTAGATTCAAATCTAATCTAGGCTTAGATCCATGAGGATCTGGGTATGGATCCTGAAGATCTAGGTACGGATCTTGATGGATCCATAGACATCATCAAGGATCCTATCTAGATCCTCATGGATCCATGTTGTAGCCCAAGGATCCAGAACAAATATGCTACAATGGAAGACAAAATAAAATAAAATGGTGGGGCTAAGTGCATTTTAAATGTCTTTTTTGCTTCAAACCCTAACAACGACCCTTTTATTCATGATGCAAGTTCATTTGCTCTCTAATTTGCTCTCTCATAGTTGCTAATTTGAAGTAAAGTACTTCAATTTGAAGGAGATCAGTTGTGGTGTTGCAAATACCTTGCAAGAAGTGATTAAGGTATGCATTTTAACCATTTTCTTTAGTGCTTTCATAGATTATCAAGATTTATTTCTAGTTTTTCAAAATTTCAAGTTTTTGTATAAGTGTTGAAGCATGGTTTTCATTCAATTTTTTTTTCTAGATTGCAAAAAAAGAATAATGAGTAGTCAAGGCTCAGTAGATGGGGGTGGACCACCAAAATTCAAAATTAATAAGGGGTCTCCTTATGGAGACACACAAAAAATATCACACGATGTCTCGGGGGTGGGTCATACATATGGAAATGTAATTATTGCAATGCACAATATAGAAGCTCCTATTCTTGAGTAAAACTCCATTTTTTGGGCCTTCCAGGTGAAGGAATTAACATGTATGAGGATAGTGGGGGAGATAAGAAGGGATTATCAGCTGCACAAATAGTAGCATTAGAAAAAGAGCAAGAAGATGTTGATAGAGCAATTGCAAAAGGAAAATATTGTGCTTCCAAAAAGACAAATACACCAAAACCACCATCCAATCAAACAAGCACAAGAACACATCCTTTTTTGCCTATGCCATCTACAAATGATGAAGTTGTAGACCCATTTCCACTCACCCATAAGAGAGGCCCACTAAATAGGGGATTCTAAAATAAATTGAGAGACATTGTTGATCACAAAGTTGAATGTTGTTTAATTGCAAATAATTTTTTATTTAATTTAGTCAGATCATCTTATTGGAGGGAGATGGTTAAACAAATAAATGAAGCACACCATGTTTACAAAGCACATGGTTATGGAAAGTTGTGAACTACCATATTACATTATTAGAGGAAAAATGTAAAAGTTGAATTTCAACCAATAAGAGATTCTTGGGTTTAATTAGGTGTGTCTATTATTTTGGATGGGCGGAAAGATTGTAGAAACCATCCATTGTTCAATGTTATTGTTGTGTGCCCTTAGGGGGAAATCGATTGTGAAGGGAAAGTGAAAGATTCAAAATTTATTTCATGCATTCTCATTGATTCCATAGAGTCGGTGGGTCCTGATAATGTTATCCAAGTGGTCATAGATAATGCGAAAGTATGTAGGGCAATTGGTAGAGTCTAGATATGATCATATCTTTTGGAGACCATGTACCGTGCACTCTCTCCATATGGTGATGAAATCAATTGGCACCCAAATAGATTTTGTGAAAAAGATATATGAGGAGGCTAAAGAGATTTAAATGTTTGTGAAAAATCACCATATGTCACAAGCAATTTTGAGGAGTTTCTTAGACTTGGAATTATTGAAGGTAAATTTGTAAATTAAATTTTTTATATATTATTGGATTAACATTTTTTTCTTTACGGTAACATGTTTTATTTATGTATTACTAACTTGAGTTTAATATGTTCTTAGGTTTTTGAAACCTGCTTTGCCTCTCACACAATTGTCTTGAGATGAATTGCAAAGGTAAAGGAAGCATTGAAACAAATGGTCATTAGCTCGCAATGGGGAATTTGAAAGAATTCCAATACAACAAGGGCCCAAAATGTGAGAAAAATGACATTAGATGAGGATTGGTGGAGTCTTGTAACTTATGTGTTGTAATTCACTGATCCAATCATGACACTACTTTACTTTGTAGACATGGATAAGCTATGTATTGGGGATATTTATGATTCCATGGAAACTATGTTGGAAAAGTTTAAAATGGTAAGTTCTACATTCTTTTACAATTGTTTATTTTAGAGATATCTAGATTCTAAAGTTTAAATTGACTTAATCACTAATTATAATTATTGTTCATAACTCGTATCCTAGGTCATACAGAGGAGGGAGAATGATCCTCATGATACCTTTTACAAAAAGGTGAAGCAGTTATTCATCATCGATGGAACAAAATGACCACGCCTTTGCACCTCCCCGCATATGCTCTATCCCCAAGGTACTGTTATGCTTATCAAATGTTTATGCTATTGATTTTGATAATGTTCAATTGTATTACGTTATCCCTAGGTACTATAGTGTAGATGTACTTCACCTTCCATGTATAGTGGCACCATTTAGAGATGAAAAGGTTGCGAATGGATATAAAAGGACACTAGCTAAATTCTTCCAAGATCTAGAAATTGGGGCGATTTTGAGGAATGAATTTTCTGCCTTCATCTCAAAAAAATATTTCCACCCTCTTTCTATAGCATACCAAATCAAGATGGATGTCATTAAATGGTGGCACCTTCATGGGCAAGATTTTACATACCTCAAACTCTTTCCATAAATATCCTATCCCAAGTAAGTTTGTAAAATTTAACACTTAAATTCTTAAACTTAAAATTAACACTCTCAATTTCTTGAACTTATCTTGACTATTGTACTAAGGTAAAAGCACAAACTTGTGTCACCCTTTTATGAAGGAAAAGGCTAACAAAAGTATAACTATTCAACTTCAATGACATAAAACCAATATTACAATTTAGAATTTGAAAATGAAGCAAAGTAGACTAAAACATGTAGAAATGGATGAAGTTTAGGATTATTATTTTTAATGATTATTTGGAATAATAATTGATATATTTTCCCAATTTATAAGGATGTTTTTTTAGTTGCTGAAAAATGCTAAAAATTAGGGGTCTAGTTCCCACCACAAAACTATATTGAAATAAACATTTTCCCATTTGATCTCAGATTATGTTATAGATGATATATAGCTAGATTAAAAATTGTCTTTTGACCTAAATTTTCTCTTTTATAAAAATTCAAATTTCAACTCACCTAAAATTGATAGTTTTCATTTCTCACCACATTAAAAAAAAAAAATCTATTCTAATCAAAAGAAAACTTATACATTCTAGAAGAGGATTCTCTCCTCAAGAACGACATATGCCTTAAATTTTTATATGATTTACTATTTTTTCTTTCCCAAAACCAAAATCTTCTTCAGTGTTAAAATATGTACTTGTATTATTTTTTAATTACAATATACTATATCTAATTAAAACACTATAAACTCTATATGAGAATATTCTTGACTTTGAGCTTTATAAAATGGTGTTCGTATATTATTAAAAATATATCATTAAAAAGAGTAAGAGATATTGAAACTTTAGTTTTCTAAAATAATTTTATTTATTTAGTAATTGGATGCAAACTAGTATAAAATATGCAATTAATATACATTTCCAATAAGAAAGTGAGAGAACATATATAGCTCAGCTAGAATGACTTTATCTAGATCACATGTTTGAGCACAAATTATTTTTTGATAGAAATACTCAAATTCAATCATTTTGATAAGTCATCCTAAAAGGTGACACAACATTGTACTTTTCCATGTATTGATATTCTTTTAATTTCTCTCTAGGTTGCCAGCTCTACTACAGCTGAGGGGAATTGGAGTACTTATTCCTTTATCCACTCGGTCAAACGTAATTGGTTGGCTGCCAAAAAAAGAAGACCTTGTGTTCATTCACAATAATCTGTGCTTGTTATCATGGAAGGATCCTAAGTACAAAAAAGGGCCTGAAAAACTTTGGGATTTAGCACCTGAGACTCCTAATTGAGATATAATCATATGGGATCTTGCTATATCCACTTTGGCTAATGTGGATGATGAGGGGGAGATTATGAGTTCACATTCCCCTCTAGCACTAGTGGAGTTGGTTTGGGTTCCTTTGGTGATGTAAATATAGCACTTGTAGCTCATCAGTACCCCTTTGATGCAAATTTCCTTGAAAATCGATTTGATGATTGAAATGAAAAACTTTAGTCTTGACTCTTGACTCTTTTATAAGTGAATCACGTTACAAAATTTAAGTTTAATGATCTACCTTTTAAATTTTCATAATTTCATTTTGTAATTCAATAATTCAATGTGAATGTGTTGATTTTATTTATAATCATGATCATAGATCGATTATTAAGTATGCTAGATTCATAGATCCATACTAAAATAATAGATTCATACTATTAAATGATTTAGTTTTAAAATTATGTATATTTCTCTTATCTTTGAGTATATATATAGACACAGACCCACACAAAAATCATAATTGGGAAAAAAATCCCAAATCCACAAATTCGATTCACGTGCCTGAATTAGATTCATTTTACGAATCGACAATTAAGAATTAATAGTCATTTCTTAACATGTGTTAAGTATATTATTCTTGTCACTTCTACTATCGTGTTTATCTGTCAAATTATGAGAAATTAGAAGGAAACTATTACTGGCCATAAGAAATCAACTTTTATTTATCATCAGGAAACAAATACAATTATTTTATATCAGTATACATTAATTAAAAATTGTGGTCTAAATTGTCAAAGGGAAAAATAAAATAAAATAAGATTTTATGAACCTTGTTAATATTTGAAAACCTTGTCAGTTGCTGGGAGTTAATCCTTTGAATATTCTGACTACACTCTTGAATATCTAAACCTTGTTTACTTATGTATAATTCAATATTATGCTAAAAATTAAATACGAGTATCGATTTAATTTATTATTATGCTAAAGGTTTGTGAATTGGCTAAAACTGACACTTTAAAGATGAAAGATAGTGCAAAATAGAGAGGCTAATAGGGGTGGCCTTATCATAGTGCTTTTGTCACAAATATAATTTGACACTTTAAGATACCCAACTATAGTGGTGTTTAAAATAGTAAACTTTTGATTTGTTCATTGAATGATAGATTTTGATGGACAGTGAGATATCTAAGTTAGTAATAAATTTCACAGTTATATCCTGACCCATTTGATAAATGTTCTATCAATAAACTTGAGATAGAGTGCAAAAGTCAGTACATAATAGGGCAGTTAGTGATCTTAAGCTAGAATCAGTTTCAACAAGAATGAAAATGAAAACAATGAAAAACTTTGAAAATAAATGTTTTATCCAAAGAATTACATGACACTTTTAATGGTGAACAATTATTTAAGAGACCTGAAGAAAGAAAAAGAAATTGGGAATCACTTGTATATAACTGAATTACAATTGGAATCCATTAAACCTCTAGACAATTTTTTTTCTAAGTTGGAAAAATTGGATTTGTATTTATCTAGAGTATATTAGTTAAATTGGAGGCTTCTGAATTGGACTTTTTATCCCTTGATTCTTGCTTTGGTTGAGCACAGGTTATTGGTACATTTGTGTGAAGATGTGAGGCTAAAAATTGTTTCTTGCCTCTATTAAATCATAAGAATAACAAATTCTATTGCACCTTACAAAAATGACATATTGAAGAAGGTTTTACAGAAAATTATGGACAATTTATGTGGATTACATGATGTCAAAGGCCCTACTTTGGTAAGAGAGCAAAGACTTTGGAAATTATGGAAAAAGCCAGTAGTTTTATCATGTTGGATCTCAAATGTGAAAAAATGATTCTTCAAATGTTCCAATGTTTCTTGAGTGATTTCATGAAGCATCATCTTGAGTCCAAACAATGTGAGGGCTTATGTGCAAACTATCATGTCCTTAATCTTTGATGAAAATGATGATATTTGTAAGTAGTTGCAATTAAATTTTGGCAATCTGGAGAGGAGAGCATAAAATCTCACTTATGGCATACGAGCTCTCAAAGAAATTGATTGAACCTAAGATTGAAAGGTTCAAGTAGCACAAGACTAAAATGAACTGATATTAGGTAGCAATATCTTTGAAGATAAGAAAGAATGAAATGAGAAGAGAGTATATTTATTTCATGTGACAGCAAACTTGGACACCCAATTGAAACTATGGGGATAATAAGGAAGAACAACTAGCCAAAGAAGTTTAGAACAACATTGAAGAAGATAAGAATCAATATTTTGGCTCCAACACAATGTACCAAAGCTTGGAATGAGATAAAAACAACAATATTTATTGGTAAGGGATATACACGCCTCTTATTTGTTGACTTGTAAGTTTTTATTGACAAGCATTTTTATAAGAATATTTATTTTTAAGATGTTCCCAAGGAAGGAAATGAATCTTCCCATTATGATGAATCATTTGAAAACAATGACAAATAGAAAATGATGCTATGCATTTTGAAATGGAGGAAAACTCTTTTAATAAATTTGAAATAGTGCAATGGATAGAAAAATTTCTTCCAACCAAAGGGTTGTCCAAATTTGTATACATGAGATGATGACACTAAAAAGGTTGCTCTTGAGTACTAATCAAAATATTATTTCTAAATGAGGAATTTGGAGCATGTAATTTGAATGATAAGCTAAAAGTCACAGAGTATATGGTTGGCGCAAGCTTACTAAATTTTGACGATTTCCATAAAAATATTGAATAAAATATTTGGGATGTTCAAATTGAGGATAGGGGAAAAAGAATAGGTAGTGGAATTAACAGTACATATCTTCACACAATTAGAAAGACATTGGAAAAGATGAAATCAAATTATTTGAAATTGCTCAAAGATATGGCTATTGCAATCAAGTTTGGAGATGATAAAGAGGAGGAGGTAGATGGTCTTTGTCTTCAACTGAGTATGACAACTTACTCCTTATCCAAGACTAAAAATAAATTTCTATGGCAGCAACTCACAAGAAAGACATACTTGAATTAAAAGCCAAAGAGATCATACAATTTGTTGAACAAGTTAGTACCCTTGGTGAAATGAAGTAAATGTGGTCTTTTCACCATTCTATATTCAAATGAGACACATTATGTTAAAGAAAATCAAATGGACCAACAAGAAGTTAGACTCAAGAGTTTGGATGACCAATGAATATACGATGCTCTAGTTTGTAGTAATGAAATAGTTGCTATAACAGATTCCATGGGAAGATTGTAGAGTAGTCTCAACCAAGAGATAGATATGATCACAGGTCTTCTAAGGTTAGAAAAAGTTGTGCTTGTGAGTTGCATGCATATTTGTGGAGATTTCTTTACTTGAGGGGTATATCATATGAGATGATCATCTTTCTACCATAAAGGTATATTAACAACATCAATATCATTCTTATATTGACCTGGGTTACAATATTGATATTTGGTGGTTTGATGAGTTTAGCTCCAGGAATATTGGAGTTTCTTTTGACATCTTTTGGGTGGGCTTATCATTCAAGTGGGTGTTACAAAGAAGATGGTATAATGATAGGTATCTATTTTTACTCTTAGGATCAAATGGATAGGTTGGTTTGGGCATTGAAAGGATGAGAGATTTGTTTCCCTTAGATCACCATGATTTGCCTTTCAACATAAGGCATTTTTCTGTTATTATCAAATTTGCACAGTGGATTAGTGAAGCAATTTTTGCAAGATTTTCATGAGATCCAAGGATCTTATTGATGAAGGAGTTACATTTGAATACTCTGCTTCACAATCTAACAGGTTTTGATTTCAATTGTTCCAAAGTGTGCTATAGAGCTACATTCATGTTTATATGGGATCCTTGTATTGGTATGTAGATTCATGGTTACTTGAGGACAAACAATCTCTAAGGAGGGAGAACTTTGATGTCCCCTTGATTGTAGATGAAATAAATGATACAGTTGCTTGTCAAGAATAAAACAAAGATGCAATTGTAGGAGGTGATTAGTAGATAGAATATTTTCTTATTGAATTGAAGAAAAATGATTTTCTTGTTGAGATGGAAGAGTTAGTGAATATAGATGAAATGGTCAAATGGATGTTGTTAGTGTTCACTAGTATGTAGTGAAGGATCTATATGATATTGCATAGTTTTGTGTAGATGCATTGTACATAAATATAAAAGAAATGGTTGAAATTTTTGTTGTTAGTGTTGATTGTCATTCATAAGAGGATCTATGTGATGTTGCAAAGTTTAATGCATTTTAGAGAAGGTTGTCAAACTATGGTGGGCTGAATCCTAGAATATTAGAGAAGAGTAAGAGTTCCACTTGGAGAAGGTCAGATGATGGTGGAACAAATTCCACATTGAGGAAGAGAACCATAGAGAAAATATGGTGAAGGTTGGGTTTCGACGGAGTTGGTTACACATTAACAAAGAAAAGTGTGAAGATGAGTTTTTAGAGGAGGGGAATTCTTGTTCCAACTAGGTGTTAGAAGAGGAGAGAGAAAACCAATTGGAGGTACCTTCTATAGTGATGGGGTTCATTGAAGGTTATTTGCATCCCAAAAGGGTGGCTTCACCATCCAAATCCATTTTGTGGACTAAGCTCACAAAACTTTCCTACCCAATGTGTCTAATGCAACAAGTATACAATGGTGTAAGAGAAATCTTCTGTTGACCAAAAATATTTATTTTATTTGATTAAGTTTGGTATTTTCAATAAGGCTAAATGTAAGCTATCATATCTCTCCATGTACCTAGGAAAGTGTCCAAAGGGACACATGGGTTAAAATTATTCAACATCTATGACATATGTGTAAAATGTAGAGGCAATTGTAATTTTCAAGAAAGGATGCATCTTTCTATAATTTATAATGCAAGAATAAAAAAAGATCCCTATCTTGGCATGATAATGGGAGGAAGAATCCTTCACTTACATGTATTAAGTCACTAACTATAAAATGGGAAATGACACATCTTTGGATGCCCACTTTAAATAATTTAAAAGACACATCTTTAGGCACCCTCTAGGTAAGTTGAAAGATTGTCTATTGGCAATGTATTGCTTTTCTATAGTGTTGTTAATTGAGAGTTGAAGTGAGATTTTTAATAGGCACAAGAATGCTACATAAGGGAATCTAGGGCTAGTGTTTAGACATCCAAAGTTGAATGGATCATCTAGAGTTGAGTGGATTATGTAGATAGTAATTGATCATTTGGAGGGAGAGATCATTTAAAGTTGAGAAGGATTCTCCTTCATTTAGGAGTTGAGTAGCAGTTCCAGCTTGTTAGATTGGTAAAGCCCATGCAGGTTATACTATGAAGTAATTGGTAAACATTTGCTTGATATTAACAATGATCAAGAGATCAATAAAAATAATAATAATAAATGATGTTTCTTAGGAAAAAAATATAAAGAATGGAAACATTCTACTATAGATACATGAAACTAAATATTAGAAACATTCTAATATTTATAGGAGATTACAATAGATAACCATTAAATAATAAATAATAATAATACAAACTATCTATTATCATAATACCCTCCCTTAATGGTTAATCTATACACAAGTCCAAGTTGTCCTTTGAATTGGGCAAACTTATCTGGACCAAGAGGCTTGGTGAGAATGTCTGCAGTCTGATTTTCTGTAGGAATCTACCACAAGTCAATTGTGTCATCTTTAACCAACTATCATATGTAGTGACAATACATGCTTGGTTTGTTCATGGAAGACTAGATTTTAAGCTAACTTGATAACATCTTGGGTTATCAACAAACAAAGTTGTCGGGCCTTCTTGTGACATTTGCATATCTCCAAACATCTGACAAAGCCAAGCAATTTCAAAACCTACCTTAATTGTACCTCTCTATTAATCTTTGGTAGAGAAGATAAAAATTTTCTTCTTCTTCTTATTGATCCATGTGATGACACTAGAACCCAAACTAAATACATATCCTAAAGTTGACTTTTTATCATCAACAAAACTTACCTAGTCTGAATCTTTGAACCCACTAAGTCTAGGATTATAATTCCAAGAGTAGAGAAGTCCATAATCAATAGTACCCTTCACATAACAAAGAATAAGCTTTGTTGGCATCCAATGATCAGCCCTAGGAGTTATCATAAAACATGAGATATAGCTAACATAAAAGATGATATTAGGTCTAGTAGCAAAGGGGTAGATGAATCTACCTACTAGTTGCCTAAATGTAGTGTCATTAACTAGAGAAGAATCAAACTTGGCTGATAATTTCAAACCTTTCTCCATGGGTGTAGATGTAGGCTTCTAATCCTATATACAAAACTTGTCTAATAGATCCCTGGCATATTTGGACTGAGAAATGAATATACCAATGGACTAATGAAAAACCTCAATACTTACGCAACAATGCATGGGCCTAAGGTCAGTCATATCAAAAGACTGGCATAAACTCAGTTTGATTTGCTAAATCAACTAATGTTGAACTTCTAGTGATGATAAAATTATCCACATGAGTGACCAGAAGGATGATGCAATAAACAATACTCTTGATGTAAAAATTTGAGTTTGAAGAAATTCTCTTGAAGCCTTGATCATAAATTACTTGTTAGTTTTCATGTACTATGCCCTAGGGGCTTGCTTCAAACCATAGAGAGCTTTCACGAGTCTAAGAACATGGTGTTCTTTACTAGCAACCTTGAAACTAGGAGGATGCATCATGTAGACCTCTTCTTGTAGGTCACCATTCATAAAAGAACTCTTGACATCCATTTGATGAACCTTCTAACCAAACTATGCTACCATGGCTAGGACTAATATGATTGTGAGCTCATCTTTGCAGTAGGGCCAAAGGCCTCCTCATAATAAATTTCCTAATGCTAAGAAAATCCCTTTGTCATGAAATGAGATTTATATTTATCCAAAGTACCATCATACTTGTATTTGATTTTGTAAATGCATTTGTAGCCAATGGGTTTCTTCCCTAGTGGAAGATCATAAAGTACCTAGGTGATATTCTTCAGTAGGTTCTAGTGTTCAGATGTCATGGTCTATTTCCACTCTAGAATTATTTTATCCTTGATATATGTTTAAGGTTCAAACACACCATGAATGTTGGCCATGAGAATATAGTTAACTAACTTTGTAGGTTTTCTCTTTTTTCGAGCAATTCTCCCATCAATGAGCTCATCATCTTGAAGATCAACAATTGTCATAACCCACCACTTAGGCCAAAGAGGACAATGACCAACATTAGTATTGGGAGATGCTCTATGATCAGGCTCCTCATTAGAAGAATTGAGATCAGATTCAGGTGAAGCATTTGTATATCTAGGTGATCCTAGAGGAGAAGCCAGAGGTGTTTGTACACAAATCAATGGTATAACTAGAGCTACTAGACCTCTCCCATTAGGTGGACGTAATGGAAGCTGAAATCCTAAATTATGAGCCTACATAGCCTAGTCTACTATATCAAGAACATGATAAATAAGCATGAATGGTCCTTGCTACTCATCAAAGACTACATCATGACTATAAGGAGATGAGATGTCTTAGTGTCGATCAAGCGGTAAGTTTTGTGAAGATTATTGTATCCAATAAGGATGATTTTTTGAGTCTTGGTATCCAAATTGGTGCATGACACATTAGGGATCCAAACAAAAGAAAGAGAACCAAAAACCTTTGGTTGAACCAAAAACCAAAAAACTTTGACCACCACTATGGGTGACCAATTCAAAAGATAAATTGCAGTGTTAACTCCTTCTAACCAAGACTTCTTCGAAATATGTTTGTGTTTGAATATGGATAGAGTCATCTTGGTGATTGTTGTGTTCTGATGTTCAAATACATTGTTCTATTATGATGTGCAGGGTGTGGTTAAATGATGCTTGATGCCATTAGTATCGTAAAATCTAAAGAATTCATTAAAACAAAATTATCCCCCATTGTTTGACCTATGAGCAATAGTAGATTTCCCAAACTCTTTTTCAACTAAAGGTTTAAACTTCTAAAATATAGTAAGTGCTTTTGATGTCTTTTTAGGAAAATATACCCACATTTTTCTACCGAAATCATCAAAAAAAAAAAAAAAAAACCTGGGCCCAAGAACATGAGTGGCTATAGGGCCACAAATATTAGAATGAACAAGCTGAAGTACTTGAGAAGTTCGTAATGAATCACCACTGGTCAAAGGTGTGCAATGTTTCTTCCCAACCTAACATGTATCATAAACTTTGAGCTATTGTTTATGAATCTATGGCAATCTGAGGACAAGCTCTTCTCGAGCAACTTAAGAGAGATAGTGCACATTTAAATTCCCATACCATTAATGCCAAAGTATGTTGATAGACGATGACCAAGTAGTCTTAGATATGTCCCAAGAATCACCAGAATTAGTAAGTTTGGAAAGACCATGATCCTCAAGACCCACTACAACAATAGACCGAGTCACCCTATCAGTGGTGGTGCATTCATGTGAATTAAAGGTGACATCCAACTATAGAGAGTATCGCAACAATTGACTGACTAAGAGTAGATTTAGTTCCATCCTTGGAACACAATACACATTGAGGAAAATCAGATTCCTCCCATCAAACTAAATCTAAATCTTTCCTTTACTGACAATGGTGTATTCTTCTCCTTTTCCAAAAATAATAGAATTTGAACAACGCTAGTAGTCAGTGAACCAATCTTTGCGGTGGGTGAAATATCAACAGGAACTTGAATCAATGTGCTAGGTAGATGATTTTGCATGATTTGTAGATCTTTTAGCCATGAAGGCATAAAAGGAAGATTCTATTTTTTTAGTGTGCTCTGCACAGTTCACTTTGGGCTATGAACTAGATTGCTTAGATTGGGCAGCTAAGCATTTTTGACATTTAACCTTTATTTGACCATACTTGTGGCAATAGTTGCATTGAATGTTATTTTTCTTGGAGCTTTTTGAAGTTGAAGCAAAAAAATTCTATTGAAAGCATTTTATGAATGAGACTTTCTTTTATGCTTTTAAAAGAATTTAGTAGTAAAGACTTGCTTTGTGGAGGTGGAGGTTGAGCTACTACCAAATTTTTGTTTCCATTGATCTTACTGAAGCAGAAGTATAGAGAGATCTGTGAACTTCAGATCAACACCAGTAGAAGTGATGTTGAGAGTCTCAATAAAATGCTAGTAGGACTTGGGTAAACTCCTGAGATTTATGACCACAATTTCCTCTTTCTCCATCTTGCATCCAATGGCAATAAATTGATCACAAATTTCTCTAATCCTATTCAAGTGTTCCTCGAGCAATTTCACTCATCCATGACAATAGAAAATAGAGTGTTCCTTGGAAAGAAGGCTTTGCTTTTGTCTGCAGTCTCATGAAGTGTCTTTAGATGGTCTCGTGTATAGACAACTATATTTTCGGATGGAATCTAAGGGAGATGATCATTAGCTACAAATAATTTGAGAAGAATCACCACCTCCTCATTATGTTGATCATATTCAATCTAATTAGGACTAGCTTGAGTAAGTCGAGTTGTAGTACCCAAAACCACCTGATTGTTATCATGATATTTGAAGATGGTTAGCGTACACGGTGGAATCACATATTCATGAGGCTTTAATGTAGAGTGCAATCAGAATAACAATGAACTAAGCTAGACCCAAGAAAACATTCTCAAATAATGACTTTACGAACATCTCATGTTTTCCTAACTACAACTGCTAAAATTGTGCTCAGACCAACACCTTATTGACAGTTCTAGAATGGGAGTATGCTATTGATGCAGATCTATGAATGTCTATATGAGATCTATATGAAGTGCATGATAAGAATATGAAAATGCTAAAATAAGTGTATGCATGAGACTAGACAATGCTAAGTAATCCTAAATAAATACTAGAATGACACTAAAATGATATTAAATCTCTACACAATGATGTTAAAAGGATGATCAAAATGATAGCTCTAATATGCCTATAATATAGATGCATAAAACTTAGGTCCCTTTGCTATTGATTTTCCCTTCTATTTATAGGATTTTAGAAGGGGGTTGGGGTAAAGATTTGGGTTTTACCTTTCACTGGGGGTAAGAGTGAAACTGAAAATATCTCACAAAACCCCAAGAGGAACAACCTAACAGACTTGGTGTGTGATGATAAATAAGGATTTTCAATTCTTTTAAATTCCAAAAAGGGTGGATTTAACTTTTGAGAGGGTAAACAATTTAGTTGATTTATTAAATGTTGCATTTATTTTCAACTTTTGTCTTTACCTTTGTTCCCTTTTATTTATTTATTGGTTTTATGAATTGGATTTCCTCTTTTTAAAAGTGATTTTGGTCCTTTTGAAATTAATAGAGGGTTTAGGTGATTATTTACTTAATCACTCAAATGACTTGATGTTGTGATTTATTTGAAAATCTATTATTTTTCTCATTTATCTAATTTTGTGTTTAGTTTTCTTTGTTTGATCAAAATTCTTGTTGTTTTAGGTCTTTGCTAGTTTTAGGGTGTCTACAAATGCTCCTCTTTGAGCTAATATGTAAAGCATATTATTTAAAAGAATATCTCAATTTCCTACTTTTTAGCCAAATTTTGATGATTGAGTGTCTGATCGATGATGTTTTGCTGATTTAAAGTTGGTACGATGCCTGATTATTGATGATTTGATGTTTGATTGCTGATGTTTTGCTAATTTAATGTTTGATGTTTGATTTTGATATTGTGATGCTTACAATCCTTTGTTTAGAATAGTTTGCTTGGATGCCTCAATATATTTGATTGATGTTGAATTTTGGCTAGGGTAGAACATTTTTGATATTTGAAAAAAAATTTGATGCCCTGGTTTGATATAGGTATATTGCCCGCTCAAAAATTAAATTGGAAAAAATGATTTGCAAAATATGGAAAGTCCAATTTTATTTTTGAAAAACTATGATGAAAATGATGAAGATGAATTGGATGAGAGTGATATCATCGAATTTGATGGGAAAATACCCATGTCAAGAAAATATGGCAAAAGGCATTAAATATGATGAAAGATGTTAAAATATGCCTTAAAATGCCCCTAGTGTGGGTTAAATAGGTCAAAACACCTTTTATCCTTGCCATTTTGACTCTCCCCTTGCACTCATCTTCATGGTGAGCTCTGAGTTGATGAAGATGGTGGTCCCATTATGAGAGCACAAATTTGAGAGAGGTTGCAGGTGTTGGTGTTTGAACTACTGAGCAACAAAATGCTCAATATCATATGAAATTACTCACACAATCTAAGGATTAGCTAATTCCTAGTAGCAATTACATGAATAAACCACTTTGACCCAACTTCAACAAAACCAAAAATGGTTTTCTACTCTTTAGGCTCTGCTAAACCAAGGCAGGTATACTTAGGGATGATTCTAATGCAAATTGTGGTATGAAATTATCTTAGTTTCATTCTGATTCTCATCTTTTACCCTCAGGCACATACACAGTTTATCAATTTTCTCTAAAAGCTTCTCAAATCTATATGCATCCCCTATAAGCAGATCTGGTTATAAATCTCCTATGGTTTACAAGTATTCCTGGAATTAGTGGCTATCTATGACTCAGAAAACTATATGCAAACGAGTGGTAACAAGAATTTGTAACTTTAAACAAAATGGAATGAAATGGTTTTGATTTTTTAAAAATGATTTGATATGCAGTTGCAAAATTCACCCTTGCTCACTTCTGACTTATGTGACTAGTGCCTTATCCATTGGGTAGAAAATTAACTATTGGCAGGAGATCTAATTCAAATAACTTGTAAATGAATTAATCAATTGTAATCATCCATTTCCATTCTTATGAAGTATCCTTTCTATAAACTCATAAACCCTACTGATTCATTGAAGCATTTCTGTAATTCCTTGAATTAAAAGAAAGAGTGATATTAGCATACAACCCATCTAGATTGCATTCAGCCAAGTTAAACTTTATTTAAAATGACTTCAAAGTAGACAAACCCATAAAAAGGAGACAGAAATTGATGACACAAATATAGTGTAAGTACCCCTTTGTATTATCCGTTCAAATGACTAATACAATGACCAATAGAAATCAATTGAAAGCCCATAACAGATTGCTATTTCTGTCATTTCAATATGTTATCAAATAGTACAATTGGAAGAAAACTCAACATAACTACATACTATTGGACCGATTGAATGTACTTTTCTTGAAAGAAAACAAAAATTCTACAAGTTTTGGACCATCACATTGCCTTGAAAACTCATTTATATAACATGAGTTGCAATAAGCAAAGGGCAAATGTGACTGACAAGTGTCCCTCTACAACAAATGAGTACAACTTTTACTCCAAAATATCTAGACACTTTTACTCAAAAAGAACAAAAAGGAAGAAGTTATAGATGACAACAGGAGCATAAAACTTCAAATTTGTCCTTTTCTCTAACTGCTCCCTACTGGCAAAGCCTTTATTTATGCAATTGCTTCCCAAACAATGACTTCTCTTTTAGTGGGCCATTCACATGTCTTGGCTATTGCTAATTCATTAACATAATTTTGCCACCTGGCATCAGTAATCACTCTTCCTTCTGTAGTAAACCTATTCAATTCGGTTTCAATTTTGAATAAGGTATCAACCAACTCATTGAAAAGACATTCATCAATACCATCTTGGAAAATGGATACCACTTGTGGCAAGTCTACAATGTGATCAAAGGAATTAGACCACTCATTAAGATCCTTCACTTTTCCATCAGAATAAATAACAGGAAGAATTAAAGAATAAAAACCGTTTGTCAAAATCTTCATTTTACTTTGTATTGCTGACAGCTTGCCTATGAAGAATTGCAATAATTCTTTTACTTTGTCCATACCTTCTTTCACAATAATCACTTTATCTGAAAAATCTGGCTTTTTTGCTAGCAAGGGTATCAATCTGTCAAAGAATTGCATATAGGGTCCCCACTGCTGGAAGATCGAATCAAGCCGTCCTATTGCATCCTTGCATACCTGTTCAACAAATTGTAAATTGATGAAAGCATTATAGGCATCTTGAGATATTCTTTTCAAAATACTTATCCTATGGCTCAATAAATTCATCATAACACTTTTCCTGGTTTCATTATTAGGTGGAGGAGTCTCTGTTTCCACATTCATTATAAGCATTGGTATTGTGGCTCTTATAGGTACTTCCTCGATCTGTATCTCTACTTTTGTAGTGTGCCTTTCTTCTTCCACCTGCCTTGGTACCTTTTCTGCCTCTAATGCAGCTCTGAGTTGTTCTTTGAGAGATGACACTTCTGTCTCCAAACTCTAAATTTTTTCCTCTAACTCTTCTATCCTCTGCTTCTATACATGTTTTATTTTAAGCTCCTCCTCATACAAATTTCGGATATCTATACATTCATTGTACATAGCAGCTAACCTGTCTTTGATTTGATCAACTTTTGCCTCATTCATAAGTGCAAAATGTTTGACCAGGCTAGAAATTTCTCTTCCAGAAGTATTATCTAATGTCCAAACAATCATATTACTCTGGGTAGTTTCTTGTATATCCATCATTTTTGGTTTCTTGTATCAGGGGCAATACTCCAAACTGCTAGGGTTTTTTTATCACATTGAAACCTGACCCCCTCTTCAATCCCTCACTACCACTAGCCTCATAGCTAATAGATTTGTCCTTTCTTCTCATTTGATCAAGGATAAAAGCTCTCTCAATATCCCATTTAGGTATCAAAATCATACCACTCCTATGTACTAACTCCTTAGCCTCAGTATGTAGATCAAGACCCAACACATTTTTGCTTATTCGCTCAAAGGCTCATCCATAACCACATAAAACAATATAATATCTCCCTTTAAAACCTTTATGCTCACTCACAAATCACTTTAAGCGTATGCCTGGGAATGCCTTTTCAAACCCTTTGCGCTCACCCGCTCAACCCTACACTGTGGGACCGTAAAGGGGTAAATTTGAGTGCTTTTCCAAACCTTTTGAAAACTCAACAAGAAATTTAGGGTCCTTTTTATCCAGGGTATTTTGTAATTTCTCTGATAACAAACCTAAAGAAATTGGAAAGAATTTAAGCAACACAGAGCAATAATAGGGCATAATGACAAATAAAAATCATAAAGTTTGCAACCCTAATTTGCAAGAAATAAGGACCTAATTGATTTTTCACCAAAAATTTATTCAATCTCAGCCCTGTGGAAAATTAGACCAACAATGGCTTTGTCTGGGGATGATAGACTACTTGAGTCTATGCAAGAATTCAGAATCTTTGGGAGAGTAGACCACACACTTGGTACAAGGATGACAACTTTTTCAGAGAGCATAGAGCAACATACAGGAACAAGAAACAAGACACCAAACTGTACAGAGAGACTATTTACAGGGATTTACAAAATATATAGAATGTATAAGAAAACCAAGAACCCTAAAACTACTATTCATGGAAAATAGATACTATTAAGAAAAGTACCTCTTCAAGAATTGTCCGTGAACTGGCAATTCAAGAATACCTCTAGTTAAATCCTTCAAAAAATATGAATCTTCTCCATTTTTATCACAAATGTTATATGGACCAAGCTAGATTGGGTCAAATTTACCATGCTTTCCTTTATCTTCCAATCTAGCATTCCACATCAGTACTATGTCACCTATTTCAAATTTCCTATTACTGGCTCTTTTTTCATATAAATGCTTCATTTGTGATTGCAACTTGGCATTTTGAACAATAGATTCTCTCCTTGTTTCTTCTAGTTACAATATATCACCCATTCTGAGTTGCATCTCATCAATGATATCATCTTCATATAGTTAAACAAATTTATACATCTCCTTTAGGTTATTTTGTGGAAGTCTGGCCTGTATACCATAAACCAAATCAAATGGGGCACATCCAATGGCCTTTTTCACAGTAACCCTATCAGCCCACAGAGCTAATGGCAGCTTTGAGTCCCAAGCCTTCTTGTTTTCTCCTAAGATCCTCTTGATAATTTTTAATATACTCTTATTACTTGATTCAGCCTGACTGTTACCTTGAGGGTGGTAGGGTGATGATGTGTATTTTGTAATGCCATACTTTTTACAAAAATCTTTATATTCCTCTGATCTGAAACACATGGCATTATCAGTTACAATCTTCTGAGGACATCCAAACCTAATTATAATATTATTCAAGATAAAATTAATCACCACCTTGCTTGTTGCATTCCTAGTGGGGATTGCGTCAACCCACTTGGTGAAATAATTAGTAGCCACCAAGATCCAAGAATGACCTCCACTAGACTTGTTTGTGATTTCGCCTATAAAATCAATTCCCCATTGTTGAAATGGTGCTTGTACTTCTACATGTCTTAGTGGTAAATTTCCAAAAAACTTCAACTTCCCACTAAATCTTTGAAAAGTATCACATAATTTCATAAGTTCATGAGCATCTCTAAAAAGTGTTGGCCACCAAAAACCAGCTTTCAGGATTTTATGGGCAGTGGTTTTAGCCATATAGTGACCTCCACACACACCTTCATGCATATATTTCAAAATTCTTCCAGACTTAGTTTTGTCCACACATTTTAAGAGAACTCCTTCCATGCTTCTCCACCACAACTTTCCTTGGACTATAACATATCTTATAGCATGCAACTTAAGGGATCTCTTTTGATTATCAATTAACTCTGATGGAGATTTCATAGTTTGCAAATAATAGATTACATCTTCATACCAATCAGAGATGTCCATATCACAGAGGTCTTCTTTGCAATTATCATCCATTTGATTAATTTGGTTTACCTCTAGATTTGCTTCTATCATCAACTTAGCCAAACTAGTTTAGTAATTTGAATATCAATGTTAAACTCTTGTATCCTATTAATCCACCTCCATCTCCTGCTAGGTACCTCTTGTTGTGAAAAGATGTCTTTCACAGCAGCAGTAGGAACAAAAACAATGACAGTAGCTCCTATTAAGTAACATCTAAAAGCCTTAACTCCTTTCACCAGTGCATATGCCTATTTTTCATTGATGTCATACTTAAGCTCTGCTGCTTGCAAAGACTTGTTGAAGAATGCAATAGGTTGCTCATAACCTTCTTCATTTTTCTATAACAGTACTACAACAACAGTGTGAAATGAGGCAAAAGAAAATATATGCATTGGTTTGTCATAATCTGGAGCTCTGAGAATAGAGGCATCTTTAATAGCTTACTTAATTTTCTAAAATGCAATACTAGGTTCACCATCCCATTTTATCTCAGATCCTTTCTTCAGCATTCTTGATATAAGCCTACTAATCTTTTCAAAGTTAGTCACAAACCTTCTGAGAAAATTAATTTGCCCAAAAAATGATTGAATTCCTTTAACACTTTTAGGCTTCTGAATCTTGTCTATTGCTTCTACCCTTTCAGGATCAATCCTCACTCCATGCTTGCCAACTAAATGTCCTAACAACTTTCCTTCAGTGACACCAAACTGACACTTTCTAGGATTTAAAGAGACACCATACTTGAGGGCTCTAATAAACACCTTTTCTAAATGCATGCAATGATCATTTTCATCCTTAGAATAAGTAGTTAAATCATCTTGATATACAACCAAGAATTTATTAATGATATCAGCAAAAGCCAAATCCATTGCTTGTTGAAAATTTGCCCCAGAATTGGTAAGCCCAAATGGCATTTTGACATAAACATAAGTACCTCATGGAGTAGTGAAAGTAGTCTTAAACTGTTTTGATTCTTTGAAAACTACTTGATTATATCCTGAAAACCCATCCATCATGGACATCAATTCTGAACTAGTGACCCTTTGCAACATGGCTTCCATATTGGGTAAACCATAATTATCTTTTAATGAAGATATGTTGAGATTCCTGAAATCAACACATAACCTTATATCTCCATTTTTCTTTCTTACTGGTACTAGATTGGATACCCAAGAAGAATGTCTAATAGGCTTTATAATCCCGACATCTCTTAACTTAATCAATTCTTCTTGCATTTTGGGAGCCAGGGTTGGATTTACTGGCCTTTGTTTTTGTCTAAAAGGTTTAGCATCTGGTTTCAAAGGAATTTCATGCTGAAAGAGATATTCCCTATAAGCCTTTAGATCATCATATAACCATGCAAACACATGTCTATACTCCCTTAGCAAGTCTATTAGATCTTTCCTAATTTTAGGAGGTATTTTCTTACCAATATATACCTTTTTAGGTGTTTCTTGAGTTCCCAAGTTCACCTCCTCTAAATCCTTGGCATTATACCCATTAGTATCCATTTGTGACCTATCTTGGTTGTCAAAAATAGTTTCTAAAACAACTAGACCCTTTGGAATTTTGTTTGTCTTCAATTGTACAACTTCCTGCCCAAAAACAATATCCTTTCCATCTATATTTTCTACATAAGATACACAATCAATTTCTTGTCCTAACAACATATGCTCACAATTCAAAAATCTCAAAATATCCTTATCATCTTCAAACACTTGCCAATTTTGCACATTATCAGGGACAGAAGGTCTAGTTTGAATCTCAATCTTAGACACACCAGCAAATGTGATATCATCTAATTTTATCAATATGTTTGCTAGTAAATCTGCCATTTTATTATTTTTCCTATCTTTCGAAATAATCCCAAATGCATCAAAATATTTAATCATGTCCCACACTGCATTTCTATATTGTTTCAATCTTTTATTCTTTGACACATAAGCATTTCTTACTTGGGATACCACCAATTCAGAATCTCCTACAACATATAAACACTTTATCCCATGCTTATGAGCTAATCTAAGACCTAAAAATAGAGCCTCATATTCTGCTATATTGTTAGTACAAGGGAAACTTAAAGTAAAGGAGAATTTGTATGTTACCCCTGCTGGAGATATCAGCAAAATGCCTGCAACAAACCCCTCTTTGCAACATGCACCATCAAAAAACACAGTCCATAAATCACCCTTGTTTGTTTTTGTGTCAACTTCCATTTCCATTTGAGATTTATGATTAGATTTTTTCAAAGTCAGGAACTCAGCTCTGAATGCATTATATCTGTATCCACAAAATTTGTCATGTTGTCTTCTACATCTTCCTCTATCATGTGTATACTCTTAGGCTCCCTATTTACTTTTATCAAGTTTCCCTCAATATTAAAAGTAGCAAATGAAAAATCACATTGTAGACTCCCATTCACAACAACGCTCCACTTTCTTGATAATAACATTCCATACTGAGGTGGAATGTCAACAACCAATACACTCATAGTAAGTTCTTTGTCAGGGCAAGCTGTTAATCTATATGGCAAAGAGTTTATAGTGCCTATGACTGTCACTTCTCTTTTATCCATAGCACAACATCTTCCTTGAGTTGTATCCACTTTTAAGCCTAATTTCTTCATTATTTCAAAAGGCATCATAGTACTGGAAGCACCATAATCAATCATGCAATTTTTTAATGTTTTACCATTTGCTAAAATGCTTAAGAAAAATGGTTCAACATTTCCCAAACACTGATTTATAGAATTATGCAAAAACATTTGAGGAATTTGAGAGACAACTCCTTGAGCTTCATTGTCCTTTACTTCTTCTTTAGTGCTTTCTTTGGGACTGTGATTTTCATTACAATCCTGACTTACCTTTACATAAGTATTTCCCAACCATGCTATAGCTTTATTTCGGTGTTCAAAAATTCTTAGCAATTTAGATAGAGGAACAATAATCTGAGAAAAAACAACAAGCATATTTATGGAAGAACCAAGAGGATCATCATTAGTCACATTCCTTTTCTCATCTTGTTTATCCAAAATGTTCAGAGCATTTTGATGATTCTTATCATGTTTTGTGATGATCTTTGATACCTTCTCATCTATTTTTCTGGGGACATTATTTGAAAACTCCATATCTTTAGGATCTTCTCCTTTCTTTTGTTCTCACCTTCTATTAGTAATTTTAACCTTCACAGTAGGAGCTTCTTTAAGTTTCACAATTTTCCACTTCTTAGGATCACCCCCTTTTATGAAGATACTAGCTACCTTATTACTTTCATCTCTCTTAGTCATGTTTCTAGTATGAACCTGAGCTATCATATTAGCAATAATTTGATCAATCTCTTCTCTAGAAGGTTTTCTCAGTGTTACTTCTTCCTTTTCATTTACCATGTTACACACATTGTCCTCAGCATCACTTTCATCAGAAAATACTTGCTGTTGTATGACATTCTAAAACTGTCTTTGGTCATATACATCTCTGTCATAATCTTCACAGTCAAAATAATGTGATTCAAACATATTGCATCCTACATCATCATTATTTTCTTCTCACTCATGACACTTTTCTACTATAGTTTGATTTCCTGGGAATGACAATGCTATTGCACAAGATTTAGGGGAATGGGTAATTGACATGCAAAACACCATGTAGGTTTAGCAACAAACTCAGGATCATCTGCCAAATTTATAGAATTTTTTGACAAAGGATCAGGGGTCACCTTGTTGTTGTTGTTCTTGGGAGGAGGGATAATAGGCTGACCATCCTTCCAAGTAGTGTTATAGGGGAAATTTTGCAGCCTATTTTGTCTATTGAAATTTGATTGATAGGGGACCCTATTATTAGTAGGGTTCCTATCATTCTTCATCTGAGGAAGGTTCAAACATTTTATAGCATTTAGAATCTGACTCATTTCACTAGGCTCTTGCTTTTTTCGTCCTATGGCTTTATTTTCTTCCTTTCTATTTCCCTTATTCCCAAATAACCTAGGATCATCTCTTTTGCTTTCTAATCTCCCTAAAATCCTCAAATTATTTTCTATATTAATGGCAATCTTGAAAGCATCTCTTAAGGTCCTAGGCTCTTTATCCCTAAGTTGGTATGCCATTTTACCATCAAAAGCATTCAGATAAGTGATCAGACATACCTTCTCATCAATTCGCATGGCTTGCATTAGCTTGTACATCCTTTTATGAAATCTAGTGTTAAATTCAGTAATAGATTCATTAGGCAACCTCTTCATATTATTGAATTCACTCAAGATATAGCTCTGATTTTTCTTGTCACCAGATTTCTCTTTGAAATAATACTCAATATCTTTCCAATAAATGATAGACAATTCATAAAGTCTCTTGAACCATTCTCTAGCATCTTTAGTTAAAGATTGAACAAACAACTTCATAAATGACATCTTCAGCTTCAACCTCATAATCGCTCATCATATCAAGAAAACTCCTCAAATGGTCCTCATAAGAAATAACATTATTTCCATCAAATTTAGGCAATATTTTCCTCATTTCTTGTGGGATAGGATTTGGAAAACTAGGGATTACATCAAAACATATTTTTCTATAGCCTTCTAATTGAATAGCTCTTCTTTGTAAATCAATCTTGGGGTGATTAACACTATCTTTCTTAGTATTATTCATAGTATTACTAGTGCTAGCATCACCAACAGATTTGTTAAGATCTACTTTTAGTGAAGATGAAGACAAGAAAGAAAGAGGTACCTTAGTAGCATTCTGATTTGCATCATTAGATCCATCATCATCTTTATGCATAGTTGTAGACTACTTCTTGGTATTTTCCAAGAACCTAATCTTGTTGTTGATCTCAGCTATAGCAGCCTCATTTTCAGCAATCTCCAATCTCTTAGCTAAAGCATCTCTTTCTTTCCTTCTCTTTTCCAACTCAATATCAGACAGTGAGATAGAATCATGGATCTAAACTATCTTCACTGGCTCATTGATCTTAATAACAATCTCCTTTTGTTTTCCTTCATCCTTGGCCCCTACAATAGGTTCGACATTTTTTACTCTATTGTTATCAACTTCTAGAGAAGTATAGTTCTTAATCTGCTATATTACAGGTCCCTCTAGATTCATTTTCTAAGTCTCCAACAAATTTTTCTCTTGCCTCTTAAGTTGTTCAATATGTCGCACAATCTCAGACTACCATGCACTAGCTACTATCTCATTTTTCTTCTTTAGAGCAGCAATTTTCCTTAATAATTCTTATTTTTCTTCATAGTTCTTCATAATCACTTCTTCCCTTCCCTTTTGAAATCTCTTATTAATAGCTTCTTGCTTAGCAAGCTGTGCTTTCAAAATTTCATTCTCATCAAGATCAGGGACAGTGAATTCAGACCTAGATGTTTTCTCATCATTAAAACTTTCAGGTTCTAAGTGTCTAGGTCTGACCTTTTTAGGGGAATAGTATAACATGAAAGGGTTTGTACTATGCTAGAAAAGATTGTTACTAGTCCTATTCTCAAGACTAAATACATGTGGTTGCACAATCTTCTCCTAGCATATCATTTCAGGGGTATTATAGAAATCATCATCAGAAAAAGCTGGATGAGATCTCAGACCTTGGAGAAGGGCACTTTTTCAATAGCAGACTGGTGAGTGTTATCTTTCCCTACTAATTGCTCCTGTGAATAGCTTCCTTTTTGCATCTGATTTCCCTTCATAGCCCAATTATGTCTTCCTCTAGGAGGGAGATTAGTTTGTAATTTGATTCCCGGGTTTTTCCTCACATTTTCCCATGTATTTCTTTTATTCTCCATAATTTGGGACAACAATTTTCAAAAAACTGACACTAGTTAACCGTTTGAGTCGCCACCCACCCTATTAGAATGGGAATAAATTTGTTGAGTGGATAATCACAATTACTTCACTTAATAGTTTCAAGCAAAATGTAAACAACTTTCAAACCCACAGGAATCTTCTCATGAAATATTTGTAACTCTACCCAAGGGGACACAAATCTCTAATAATTCACTATTTATGACAACACTAAGTGTAATTCCCCAGTAGAGTTACCATTTTGTTGGTGTTTGAAACTACTGAGCAACAAAATGCTCAATATCACAGTGAAATTATTCACACAATCTAAGGATTAGCCAATTCCTAGTAGCAATTACACGAATAAACCACTTTGACCCAACTTCAACAAAACCAAAAATGGTTTTCTACTCTTTAGGCTCTGCTAAACCAAGGTTGGTATACCTAGGGATTATTCTAATGCAAATTGTGGTATGAAATTATCTTAGTTTCATTCTGATTCTCATCTTTTACCCTCAGGCACATACACAGTTTATCAATTTTCTCTAAAAGCTTCTCAAATCTATATGCATCCCTTATAAGCAGATCTAGTTATAAATCTCCTATGGTTTACAAGTATTCCTGGAATTAGTGGCTATCTAAGACTCAGAAAACTATAGGCAAATGAGTGGTAACCAACATTTGTAACTTTAAACAAAATGGAATGAAATGGTTTTGATTTTTTAAAAATGATTTGATATGCAACAACAAAATTCACCCTTGCTCACTTCTGACTTATGTGACCAGTGCTTTATCCATTGGGCAAAAAATTAACTATTGGTGGGAGATCTAATTCAAATAACTTGTAAATGAATTAATCTATTGTAATCATCCATTTCCATTCTTATGAAGTATCCTTTCTATAAACTCATAAACCCTATTGATTCATTGAAGCATTTCTATAATTCCTTGAATTAAAAGCAACAGTGATATCAGCATACAACCCATCTAGATTGCATTCAACCAAGTTAAACTTTATTTAAAATGACTTCAAAGTAGAAAAAACCATAAAAAGGAGACATAAATTGATGACACAAATATAGTGAAAATACCCCTTTGTATTATCCTTTCAGATGACTAATACAATGACCAATAGAAATCAATTGAAAGCCCATAACAAATTGCTATTTTTGTCATTTCAATATGTTATCAGAGAGTACAATTGGAAGCAAACTCAAAACAACTACATACTATTGAATCGACTAAATGTACTTTTCTTGAAGGAAAACAAAAATTCTACAAGTTTCAGACAATCCCATTGCCTTGAAAACTCATTTATATAACATGAGTTGCAACAAGCAAAGGGCAAATGTGACTAACTCCCTCTACAAAAAATGAGTACAACAACTTTTACTCCAAAATATCTGGACACTTTTACTCAAAAAGAACAAAAAAAAGAAGTTATAGATGACAACAGGAGCATAAAACTTCAAATTTGTCCTTTTCTCTAACTGTTCCCTGCTGGCAAAGCCTTTATTTCTGCAATTGCTTCCCAAACAATGACTTCTCTTTTAGTGGGCCACTCGCATGTCTTGGCTATTGCTAATTCATTAACAAACTTTTGCCACCTGACATCAGTAATCACTCTTCCTTATGTAGTAAACCTATTCAACTATGTTTCAATTTTGAATAAGGTATCAACCGACTCATTGAAAAGACATTCATCAATACCATCTTGGAAAATGGATACCACTTGTGGAAAGTCTACAATGTGATCAAAGGAATTAGACCATTCATTAAGATCCTTCACTTTTCCATCAGAATCAATAACAGGAAGAATTAAAGAATAAAAAGTGTTTGTCAAAATCTTCATTTTACTTTGTATTGCTGATAGCTTGCTTGTGAAGAATTGCAATAATTCTTTTACTTTGTCCATACCTTCTTTCACAATAATCACTTTATTTGGAAAATCTAACTTTTTTGCTAACAAGGGTATCAATCTGTCAAAGAATTGCATATAGGGTCCCCACTGCTAGAAGATCGAATTAAGCCATCCTATTGCATCCTTGCATACCTGTTTAGCAAATTGTAAATTGATGAAAGCATTATAGGAATCTTGAGATATTCTTTTCAAAATACTTATCCTATGGCTCAATACATTCATCATAACACTTTTCCTGGTTTCATTATCAGGTGGAGGAGTCTCTGTTTCCACATTCATTAGAGGCACTGGTATTGTGGCTCTTATAGGTACTTCCTTGGTCTGTATCTCTGCTTCTATAGTGTGCCTTTCTTCTTCCACTTGCCTTGGTACCTTTTCTGCCTCTGATGCAGCTTTGAGTTGTTCTTTGAGAGATGACACTTCTGTCTCCAAACTCTAAATTTTTTCTTCTAACTCTTCTATCCTCTACTTCTATACATGTTTTATTTTAAGCTCCTCCTCATACAACTTTTGGATATCTATACATTCATTGTACATAGCAGCTAACCTATCTTTGATTTGATCAACTTTTGCCTCATTCATGAGTGCAAAATGTTTGACCAGGCTAGAAATTTCTCTTTCAAAAGTATTATCTAATGTCCAAACAATCATATTACCCTAGGTAGTTTCTTGTATATCCATCATTTTTGGTTTCTTTGTATCAGGGGCAATACTCCAAACTGCTAGGGTTTTTGTATCTACATTGAAACCTGAACCCCTCTTCAATCCCTCACTACCATTAGACTCATAGCTAATAGCTTTTTCCTATCTTCTCATTTGATCAAGGACAAAAGCTCTCTCAATATCCCAGTTAGGTATCAAAATCATACCACTCCTGTGTACTAACTCCCTAGCCTCAGCAGGGGTCATTGTTTCAGTCTCAGGATCATATGCAAGCAGTTTGTCCACTAGTTCTTTATTCTTCTCAAGGTATTCTCCTGGCATAAGCTCATTTTGTTTTATTTTATACAAGAAACTTTTAAACTTTGATGATTTAATAAAATCATCATCTTCCATGAATTTTTTAGATTGGATGAGCTTGTCATCCAGTCTTGAAGCTACAATTTGTAAATCAGTGGAAGCCTTTCCTGCTTTAATAACTCGTTGATATAGATAATTTTGCCTAATTTCAGAAAAATACTCGTCGTTTCCCAGGATTACCTACAATGCTCTACTCACTACCTTCTCTAGGATATGCATTGCTTTTTGTCTTTTATTTTCCTTAGGGACCCATGCTGAGGTTGATGGTTGTTCTTCTTCTAACTCAACCTCTAGCTACACATCTGGTTCAGGTGATTCCCTATTTATAGTGGCCTCTTCTCCTTCTGGTTCATGTGGCATTTGGGACATAATGTTGTCAAAATTCTCCACCATTTTCTTTAAATTTTTAGGATAGGGCACTTCTATGTAAAAACCCTTAAAATCTGGATTTGTTCTCCTCAAAGCCTCTTCCACCTTCCTAATTTCACCATACTTTTCAAGTAGTTGATCAGCCTCCCCTGTTGCTACTATATTTGCAATCAAATCCTTGACAAGAATAGGTTTTGCTTGGAGGCAGGACATATCCCCTAATGGCCTTGACCTCATTGGTAATATAATTTTCAGGGTCATACATCCTATATGGCCTAGTAGCAAATTTATATTGGCTCAAATACTCACTCAATTCCTCATATGCATTTTTCCTAATTTCAATATCCCCTATTTTAAAAGTTCTACAAACAAATGTAGGCTTGTGTAAGGTAGGAGGAATCATTTCCTTGTTCATCAATAGAAATTGCCAAAATAATTCAATAATGGCCAATCTGGGGGGTACATATTTGGGTAAAATATGAGGAGGCTGTGGACATGCATATACCCTAATCAATGTGCATTCCTTAAACAAAAAGATATCCCCCCAATTATGATCTATCCTATTTTTCTCATCTAGGAAAGTAGGTCTAAGAAAAGGTCTTAAAACATTTGGTTCTCTGAAAAAGGTATGGTCTACCATCCTCATAATAACAGAACTAAACAAATTAAAGAACACGAGGGCATTTGAATAATAGAAATCCTTATGCCAAATACGAGTCTAGAGTTGCACAGGTAACTCACCAAATTCATCAGAAGTTTGATCAATGAAGTCCCCACTGATGTATCCAATGTTGTTATATAGGATAAGGTGCATCAACAATGAATAATGGTGGAACTTGAAGTCTTTCATCTCTCCCTTCTTTGCATTACAAATCTGCATATGCATACTATCAATGATGAAGGCTACATAATCATACTCCTTGTGGTGGAAAGGGTCATGTATATCACATGCCATCAGAAAAAGGGAACCATACACACAATCCTCTGCACCATCACTTCCCATCACTTTGTGCAACCCATACACTATGTTTTTGAAATAATTCTTAAATCTACTCAAAGGTAGAAAATCTGCCACCTTTTTTGGAAGTAACCCTACCTTTCTTACCTTGTAAGGAAAATGTGGCAACATAACATTATTCACAAAGTATGTTTTATTCTTGTCAAACTTTCCCTGCAAATCTGCAATGTTGATAGGTACATCGATTTGTCCCATTAATCCAAAGGCCTCAACAAAAGAAGTTTTGTCCAACGTGCATAGTATACTCCCATTATGCCTATGGAGTGTTCTAGTTATTAGATTGTAGGAATTCATTAGGGCTTTCAACAAATCAACATCAATGAACACTTCTGGAAATATAAATTTTGCCATATTTCTATTCCATGGGTTACACACTGGCACATTTTCTATTCTATTCTAGTAGAAGTACATAAAAAGATCCCAACTAGTCACTCTAGGGAATTCAACATTTTGAACAAAAACATATGGGTCTCAAAAAACATGATCATTTGCCAAAATCGCATTCGATGATCCTGGGAGAACTTTCAGCCAATCCTCAACATGCTTATTTGGTTTCCTGACCCTCGACTTCTTCTCAGTCTTACCAGTAAATTTCTTCCTTTTTCCTTCAGGTGTGACCTCTACAACATCGTCACCCTCATCTTCAACTTCAACTTCTTCTTCATCCATTTCTTCAACTTCCTTGTCTGCCATTTTCTCTACAAGTATGCTCTTGACTCTTTACACAGGATACACAAAACTCTGCAAATGGTAGATTTCAGAATGGAACAGAAAATGAATTCTTCAAAGTGGCAAATATTCTATTATTTAATTAAATCTTTGATGTTTTAATCATGCAACTATGAGCTTTTTCAATAAATTTATCATGCACGAGCTTTAAAACCATTCATGCAAGTTGTCATCAAGGTATATCAACTGCAAAATTTGATTCTAATGTACTTTTCAAAGCTCTATTTTACTTGGCTATGGCAATTTTGTCTTTCCTGCTTACCTGGCATGACACATTAGCTGCTTTCTTTCAAATTGTGGTCTTCCGTTCTTACGTTGAGTCAAACCTTCAATTTTTGTAACACCGAAGATACCCTTGATGAATTTCTATGTTCACTTAGAGATGCTTCAGCATACCCTAATCATAAGAATGTAATGATGTCTTGGCACTGTATTGAAAATCCCTTTTATGTTCTTACGATGCCCATTGCCCCATATGACCTCAAACCTTTTCACTTGATACTTTCGTTCTTATGATTTAGACTTTTGTCGTATAAGTGTAAAACCTTTATCATAGCCTTCTTCACCTTTTACGCCTATACACAATTCAGTACTTGGAATATCGCAAGACTTATCTCACCCATTCTCCAGTCTTACGCTCAAAATCTACCCATGGTATCGTAATACCCTTTACCTTTTCTTCATTCCTCCTTTACGCTTACATGCTCATGATCAAAGCGTATCAGTGAAAATAAAGTTTCAACAACCTTTCACTCATACACTTACCTTGAAACCACCAGAATGTAAAGCAAAAATCTTGCTTTAGCCCAGCAACAATCTAGATTCAACCTTAACAGATTTAGAGAAATCATAACCGTTGATTTGAAACACATGCAGATAGAAAAACTTAAGTCATGCAACACATTGGCTGGGCCCATCTATTACATGTGATGTGTCATTACCGAATTTGCTTGCATCAGGGCCCATTTGACAACTCATCAGGTCCCACCCGACACGTTCACATCATAATATAGCCTTTACGATTGTTTGCACATCTTGCAAAGAGAAGGCACGTAAACATTAGTGATCAACACTTTCGATCTTATGAGTCCCTTTCAAATGTAAGACCATAAAGGACTTTATGCCTTTTTATTATGCAAAGCATTACGCTCTTACGCTATCCCCTAGATCATAAGCACGTAGATCAAGACCCAACACATTTCTACTTATTTTCTCAAAGGCTCACTCGTAACCATGTAAAACAATATAATATCTCCCTTTAAAACCTTTACGCTCACTCACAAATCACTTTAAGCGTATGCTCAGGAATGCCTTTTCAAACCCTTTGCACTCACCCGCTCAACCCTACACTATGGGACCATAAAGGGGCATATTTGAGTGCTTTTCCAAACCTCAATAAGAAATTCAGGGTCCTTTTTATCCAGGGTATTTGGTAATTGCTCTGATAACAAACCTTAAGAAATTAGAAAGAATTTAAACAACACAAATCAATAATAGGGCATAATGACAAATACAAATCATAAAGTTTGTAACCCTAATTTGGAAGAAATAAGGACCTAATTGATTTTTCACCAAAAATTTATTCAATCTCTGCCCTGAGAAAAATCAGAGCAACAGCAGGTACGAGCATCCAACCGACTATAGAGCCCTGGTAAGTCATTGAGAATTGTTGATTTCATTTTTTGTGAATTTCGTAAGATTTTTTGGATCTTTTACATGAGTTGAATCTGTAAAAGCATGTGATAAGTGTTTTCATGTATTTAAAATGTTGTATAGCACATTTAGAGTAATTTTACGCATATGCAACGTATAATGGTGCATATATATTTTGAAATAGTACTTTTACAAAAAACCTAAGGTAGTGAAATAGTGTATAACTTGAAATTGTAGCACATACACATAGAATTATAATGCATTTACGTGTTTTAGCACAAACATATTTTCTTATAGTGCATACACAAGAAGCAATAACGCATTGGATTTTTGGGATGGATTATACCAATGTGAGGAACATAATTCTATAAATTTGGAGGTTTGTAGCACTTATGCGATGTGCCCTAGTGCATTCATAATGTGTAGCATGTCTGTGTAGTAGAATAATGCATTTGTAATGTTGTATAGTGCATACATGTAGCGTAGCACATCTGCGTAATGGAATAATGTTTTTGTTGTTAATAGCGCATGTGTTGTATCATATAGTGCTTATGCATGTTTTAGTGCATTTGAGACATGAGATAATGCATTTGATTAAAAAAATGGCACATTTGAATTTTATAGTGGATTCATGCTCTATTGCAACATGTTTGAGTAGCAAATAGAGCTTAGGAGGTTGAATCGATGTTGCACTGGCTGATGTAGGGTGTGTTGAATAGAAAAGTGAGTAGATAGGTAAATGTGATTGTGTGCAATATTCATCAGAGTCTGAGATAGAATTTTGATATCCAACGAATAATGATAAGGTTGATGTCGATTTGTAAACTTGTTCATAAAATTAACCAAAACTATAGGGTTGTGTAGTCACAATGTGATATGTAGGATCAATCAAGTATGTTGGATAGATAGAAAAAGTGCCCCCCTTAGGATTTAGAGTAGGGAAAACTAATATGTCCATCTCAAGATATAGAGTGAGACAAATGATAGGCTCAAGATCAAATCGTTGGTTGCATAGCTAAAGGTTGACTTAGATTGATGTAGGATAATCACTTGTGATGGAAAAAATAATGTCATTATTTGATTATTTGGTGAAACATGCACGTGGGCAAAAGATCATGGTTTGGGGATTATATCCATGGTTATTGGAGTCCATAGGTAGATTGTTAGTGGTTGAGCATCAGGTTATTGATAGATGTAGATTCACATATCTTCTTCAGATGCCTTAGTTCCAGGTGAACCAAGGATTATTGACATCAGTGGCACTCAGACTACAACACCTTTCATGTGTCACTTGGGGAGATGGTGATCACCCTTGAGGATGTATATAGGATTCTTAGGATCCCTACAGTGTGAGATCTAGTTTATTATGATCAGATAGATGATGGGATGACTTTCAAAGATCTA
Source organism: Cupressus sempervirens (assembly GCA_028749045.1). NCBI lineage: Eukaryota > Viridiplantae > Streptophyta > Pinopsida > Cupressales > Cupressaceae > Cupressus > Cupressus sempervirens. The sequence goes on from CM053789.1 coordinate 533,467,727, forward strand.
TTTTCATATGATGATATTGGGGATGATAGCACACCATGGTTCTAGATGTTGCTATATAATTTGTTGCCTGCTATGTTAGCTAGATTGATAGGAGGATTTCTTTTGCAAGATAGGTGTGGGCATGGATGTTCAGTTGGATGGGGCCACATTATTTAGGATATGATTGACCATCAACAAATATTTTCATGGGGTAGTTGCATTTTAGCCCACTTGTATCATGATTTGCATCAGGTGATATATTCAGGGACTGCATCACTTTCGACGGGTGTGGTATTATTACAGATATGGACATGGGAGAATCTTCCCTATAATTGACCGATATGTATGCATTAGTGACCACCAGATATGCCTTACATATATGTGTATTTAGTTGTTATTGTCCAACTCCATTTGGGCAAGACTGAGTATTGGAGATGCATGTTGGATGACATTGACGAGGTTATGTAGAGGCCATATAGGTTTACAAAGCCATGGGTAGATGACAATGATGAGATGGTGTACTTATTTTTTCTACAATTTTTCTTGGTTGGATCCCCTCTGTTATTAAGAGATTTCATTTCATGAAAGGTAGTTAGACAGTTTGGTCACCGACAGGGGATGCCACAGGGATTGGAAAATTATGCTTGGGTGTAGGCAGAGAGACTAGTATGGGGTCCTACAATGGAGTATTAGGCACACCAAGAGGATTTCATGTAGATGATAGGGATTCCTTAGAGATGGTCATTGAGGGATGGTGAGGTGGATGTGGGGATGGAGGGAGCCTATGCTTAGTGGTTCAGAGAGCATCCCTTTCTTAGGTACACAGATCTAGCAAAGCCAATACCTGACATTGAGGAGTAGTCAAGCAGAGGGGAGGATGATGATGATGAGGGTGGATGGGGGAAAGGTATGGCTAGAGGCAGAGCTAGAGGCAGAACCAGAGTGCAAGAGAGGTATGAAGGAAAAGGTAGGGCTGTGATGTTGTCGCAATAGAGAGTTTGACCATAGGTTCTAGTACAAAGGTAGATGCCAACACAAAGACCATGGCATGTGGGTGGTTGTGGGAATAGAGAGGTTTGTGGGTGAGGTGGGATTGTGATGGGAGTAGGCATAGGTGGTGGTGTATGGTTGAGTGCAGGGGCTGATGATATGGATTAGGGTAGGACAATTCAACACAAGGCCATGCTACTAGATGATGTCTAGTTTGTGAGGAGATAGAGGTCACGAGTACATAATCCTTCTATAGGGGTACAAAGGTCTCAACTACAAGATTGGGCACAAGTGTTCGTGACACCAATAGTTATATCGTGTGGGTCATTTGATATGGAGGCTCGTATGAGTGTCATGGAGGCACAAGTTGGATTGATTGACACACAAATTAGTTAGTTGATGGGCACAGTGCACACATTCATAATATCAATGCCACCGAGTTCTCCACCTCCACCTTCGCTACTAAGCATAGATGGGGTGACTACCAGTTAGGTTGCCCCAGTCATTCCTAGGAGACAGGGTATAAGTTCCTTAGATTAGGCTCTGAGAGATAGGATGAGTGCTTCTAGTGATTAGGCACCTCCCGATCAGACATAGACAAATGGGGTTGGTGGCTTGGTTGGTGAGACTCAAGAGTGATCTTATGTATCATTTTTTGTGTGCATGTATTGGCTTATCAGATGTATTAGTTTTGATGATGACCTTTTGATATATGACTATTTAGATCAAGATTTTTGCATGTGTTCTTATGTTGGATTATTGTTTCTTTGTATCATGGACTTTATATGTTTGACAGTGACATGCAGGGATGTTATGGATGATATTATGCATATTTTGTTTTATTGTGATGATGTTCTTATATGTGGATGTGATGTGGATTTTTAATGTGTAGATGAATAAATGTTTAGTGTGTTGAAATAATATGTAGATGATGAATAAATAAATGAAATGGATGAATGTAATGAAACACAATTGAATGATATGATAATGAAAATAGGATAATCGAATGGATGGTAATGTAGAGATATACAAATGGTTTAATGTAATGATGAAATGAGAATGAGACAATCAATGCAATGTTGTAATATGATGACATGAAATGATAAAAATAATGGAAAAATAATTAAGAAAATATGAGTGTGATAAGATGAAATGAATTAAGAAAAATATGTGATGAAATGGACATGATGTAAAATGAACAAATAATGATGATATGATTAATTTAAAAAAAAAGACAAAAAGATGAAAATGAGATGAAAATGGATGGGAAGAAACTGATTAAAGAAAATGAAATGGGCTAATGATAGAAAAATGAAATGAATGAAATGATGAAATGGAATGAATAGTAAATGATTGAGAATAGTAAGAGTGGAGTAAGGTGAATAATGGAAGGAAATGATAAAAATAAAGAGGTGGAAAGCAATGGTTTACTATTGGAGATGGAATGATGTAGTAGGATGAAATAAAGATGGAATGGTAATGAATTATTGAAATGAATATGAAATGGTGTAAGATGAATAGGAGGCAATTATTAGATAATGAAATTAAAATTAAATGAAGATTATAGGAAAATGAGATAGTGAAATGAAAATCAAATTATGAAATATAAGTGGAGAAATGAAATGAATGATGCAAAATGAAAAAAATAAAGTCATATAAAAAAAGTGAAAGTAATGAAAATGATAAAAGGATGATGAAATGAAAATGCAATGAGAAATAAAATGATGTGGGACAATGAAACAAAATGAAATAGATTAATAGAAAGAGAATGAAATGATTAAAATGATAAAATAAGGATGGGATGAAAATGGGATAATGGAATAGTAATGAAAAGAGGGGATGAATAAAATGATATAGAATAATGGAAGATGAAAATGAGTGTAATAGAAAAGAAGTACAACTCAAATTTTGAGATTTGAAGGCCGCAAAGAAATCTCAAGGAACGAGTGATGAAACAAATGAGAAATGTGAAGTAGTGAATGAACATGACATGATTAAGGATGGAAGAAAAAGAAAGGTAATGAGAGGAAATGGTGACCAAAACTTTTGAGATTCAAAGGTCACATAATGCAATAGGTAGAATGGATATTGTGGGATAATGAGGTGATGGAGTGTGATGAACCATGGTGATGTTGTGATGGAACAAATTTCACAATACTTGAATATTGAAAGCTTGTTGTGATGGTGATGTTGTTTTTGATCATTTGTTGCCATGTCTTAGTTTTGCTACCGATCTATTGGATGATGTTGTGTAAGTATTCCTATTTATTCCCCGTTTGTGTGCCAATTTTTTGTTTTTTAGAGACTTGATATGAAATGCAATCTACATGAATGCAGCTAACTGTCACATTTTGTAAAGAGATGCAAATTAAATGTAATCATTGAGCACCTAAATAAAAAGGGATATAGTACAATCACCCCTAGTTCAACTATGGCAATATGAATACTCTATCATGCTGAAAATTCATAGAAAACAAAGAATGTACATGAAAAATATGACAACCATTAAGAACAATCTACTATAGTAAAAGAAAACATGAAGATAAGCTTAGAACACATGCATATAGACACAAGTCAAATAAGGAACCTCACATGAGATGTTATGCAAAACTAGTCAAGGTATACACAACCTTCCAAGCGAGAGGAGGCACTTATAAGTGGACACCAATAATGCATAAAATCAAAGGATCACAAGATCAAAAAAGTGAAAGCAGAAGGCAGATAAAATGTCATGGTTTTTTCCCAATCCTCTAGTCAAATACATCATCGAGGTACTAGAAAAACATGAGAGTAAAAAAGACAATACATGTGGACCATAATGCCAATAGTTGTGTGCAATACTATCAAGTTTGTTCAATTCTCTATGGATTAAAGCCATTGTATGAATCGTGTAACAAGATGTGGAGTGTAACAGTGGCAATTTTGCAGTGGGAAGTGTATTGATGGCTTTGGAAGATGTGTGTCAGTGGGGGATGAGTAGGTGTATCATGGCACAATAATGTTAGAGTAGAGTGGTGAGTGTACTTGGTACTTGTGTGGTGGGTTCTGTAGAGGGAGGGCATGGTCAAGCTAAAAGGTGTAATGCATATTGAGTGATGTTCATAAATAGGTGAATATGCGAATGTGAAATGAGACACAATGAAGGAATAAGTATCGTAGCAATTGGGAGATTTATTCATTAGAGAGGCAAAGTAAGTGTAAGGCTATTATCATGGTGGGCTCACCAGACCAGTCACAAAAGGAGGTAGAGATGGGGGATGTTAGTCAAGGAGGGTGGGTGAGGCAAGGATGGAGGGGAAAGTGTACTTGTCATATGTCAAGTGAATTGGTGTATTGGCCTGAGCTCAAGGCACTAGTTCATAAGCATGGAAAGTCGAGTCAGATAGGGCTAGTGGAGGCACAACCTAGGGGTTCAGGAGTTAGGGTGGAAGAAGCTCCTTTGTCAACATTGTTAATGTTGTTAGGGAGTGCAGTGCAATAGGTATTGTAGGAGGAATTGGATGGAAATCCTATGATGCAAGTGGAAAGTAGTCCTCTTTGGGGGACAAAAAGTGTGCCAAAATAAAAAATGGGTGTGGGGGAGATGGAATCTCTTGGGAAGACTATATGAATAGTGTAGAGGATGACTAAGGATGTCAATGTGGGTGAGGTGATGAGCACAACAAGTTAGTTGATTAGCCTCAGAATCCTGGTACATAGATCGACGAGTGAGGAGATGAGCACATTAGGTATAGTTGAGCCAAAGCCTAAGGCTCAAGGTGTGGCACAAGAAACATGTAAAGTGGAGGAGTTGTGGAGAGTGCTAGCTACAAAGAGAATCTAGGTGGAGAATGCGGAACAAGAAGTCACATTTTTGTTAGGTTTGATAGATAAAGCTTGTGAGGATGGAGCAAAAAGAGAAGCTTGGTGACTCCAAGTAGTCTTGAATGCAGAATAGGTATGAGTGTGATCGATGGAAGTTGAGCTATAGGTGGGAAGATCATGAGCAGATGGAAATGATGTGAGGATTTAGGCTAAGTGAGAATAGACACAAAGGTTGTAGGATGCTCTAAAGATGGCAAAAACGAGTTTGGAAAGTGCACAGAATGAGTTGGTGTTATTGCAGGTGTAGTCAAAGTCTTTTAAGGATGCGATGCAAAAATGAAAACCACATCATTGTAGCTGCAAGAGCTATTGATAGCTAGAAGGGCAAAGGTGAGGCAGTTGTAGCAATGACTTACTGAGACAAAAGCAGATGTGGAGCACTAGAGAATGGTGATTGAACATATACAATAGGGGTGCGATATGGCTCAATGGTTGATCATTGCATTGAGTATTAATAAGCTGGTAGACAATGTGTTCATAGATATGCAAAGGATTGTAAAAGTACACTGGAAATCCACATATTATATGGGGCTATATTATTAGTTGATCTTGTTGGAGCAGTGACAGGAGACCTAGTTTGTGGATAGACAATTTATGCAATTGTTGAATGCATAATTGCGTAGTGGGAAGTTTTTGATACCAATGGATATTATTTGGGTGTGAGGGGCACCAATACGAGGAATATCATCTTCTGGGATGATGCTTGGGGAAATGCCCCCAGTCAAAAATCTGAACATGCTACCTCCACAAGGGAGGAAAAAATAAGTGATCTGCTATGTGTTGCTTTGGATGTAATTGTACCTTTACCACCATAATAAATAAAAAAGTGTGTTGTTCATGGAAAACAAAAGGGTAACATGTGCACTGTGTGCGTCTATGTATAATATAATTGAAAGTGTTTTATTATTATTGTTATTTCTTTGTTTTGGTATTTTTGGATTTTTTGGTATTTTTGAAATCGTTTTGGATGCGTTTGGTAATTTTGAATTTTTTTTGGATGTTTTTGGTATTTTTGAGAGATTGAAAGGTTGTTGAAATCCACAAAAAGTGTGAGAAATGGGATATTTAGAGGAATATTAACCTTCACTAATGTGTGATAAGCAAATCTAAAAAAGAATCTAAGGTGGGCTCTTAATGAAAGATGAGTACAAACTTGTGTAATATTTTGAGTAGAAGTGCACAAGGTGAAAAAAGCAGGAAATGCTAACTCATGAATTGGAGGTAGAATGCAAATTTAGAAATTTTGTGTATATTGATAGCTTTTATAGGTAAGTTAGGGCCAAAGTCATGATTTTTTTCTCTAGGTGTGGGACAAGACATATACTTATGAGGCTAGTGAAAAGGTGTGTGGCCCTAAAAAGGTGCTTGGGGACAAAAAGACATTTAGGCCTATAAAATGCACTAATAAGGCCTTGAAAAAAGAGGGCTTGGGCCTAAAAAAGGCATTGAGTGGCTTAAATAGGCACTTGGGGCCTAAAAAAGTGCTAGATGGCCTAAAAAGGCTCTAGGGGACCCGAAAAGGGTGCTTGGGCCTACAAAAGGCGTTTGGGCTTTTATTAGGTGAGGGAGGCCACTGTAGTCTCTCAAACACTTACTTATTATGTGCCACCATTGGTTCCAAGGGTCAAGGGTTTGACTAGTGTGGCATTTAGTTTCATGCATTGCTTCCTACGATTTGGAGGTAGGCTAGGCTAATAGAGTGCTAGCAACATTGCTGGTGCACAACAAAATGACGATCTAGTTGGATGGTGATAAAAGAGTGTGACAAAGATTTGTGGCAATCTGAGTGATTCCTAGATTACCAACATGTCCCTATACCGTAGAGATGAGACATGAGGTCATGAAGGCATTTTTAGAATAGCATTAATATATTTATTGAAGGATGCTGGATCAATCATGGCCTCTACAACATAATTAAGTTTGGAGAGCCCTTTTGATATTGTTGTGAGAGGGACAGAGGAAAAATTCTTTAGCTATCCATGTTGTGCCAGATTTTCCCAAGCTCTGAGATATGTGTCAAGACATAATGATGCTACTTCTTAAATTATTTATTTATTTATTATTTAATTTTTTTGGTTTGTTTTGACATCTTTTCTAGAAGTAATAGGGCAAGGATTATGCCATAAAATATTTAAATATTTTTCAATATAGGGGGTCTCACCATTGATTTCATTTAAAACTAGTCGAGGTACGCAAATCCATCTTGAAGGAGTGATAATTATAGATGAACACTAGCTCGACATGAAATCAATGGATCATTGGATTGAAAAATATAAAAATAATTCATGCAAAATTAATAACAATGTTTGTGATACGATTTTGATTGCTCATTTGATTTTTGAGTTTTATTTATTTTTTGACTGTTTTTGATGATTTTTGACTATTTTTGATTTTTTTGACTATTTTTGGCTATTTTTGATGGTTTTTGATTGGTTTTGATAATTATTTACTATTTTTGATAATTTTTGATCTGGTAATAGTGAAAAGGGGAAGGAAGTGAGATTTGTTGGAATATGGAGATCACAAGGCCATGCATGAAGGTCAAAAGGGATGTTTAGGAGCACATAAAGAGTTTTAAGGCATGAAGGTCACATGTGCATTTATGGAAGCTAAAAGTGGGGTTTTAGGGCCATGTACATATTTATGGAGGTGAAAAAAGATTTTTGGGACCACATATGGATTTATGGAGGCTAAAATGAATTTTTGGGAGTGCTTGGTAGCAGTAGATTTTGAGATGTGCATTGATATTCCTGTAATTCATGCCTGTGATATCTTAAACATAATCAAACTCTATGTTTCCTCTGAGTTGTTCACCTTCTTTTTGTTGGCTGTCTCTACCACAGACTATTTATAATGTTGAGAAACCAATGAACTGCAATCCACAAGTGTTTCTCAATTGGGTATGTGTAAAATTGACTCAAATATTACATCCTATATCCCCTTTTTCTATTTTCTATTAATTGTACCAGGTAATATAGAGGTAAGCAATAAAGATGCTAAAAACAAGCAAAATTAGCATGCATGGTTTTGTCATAGCCTTGTTTTGTTGTATTTTTCACATTGAAGGACTTGTGTTATTGGAGAAGTCCAAAGGTGTTATCTCTCACTCCTTTTATACCAGATTTTTTTTTTGAATGTTTTCTTGTTGTTTTTTATATTTTCAAATATGAGGTGTTTCCTCACGGCTTTAGACATAGAACCTTTTAAGATGGATGATGTTAATGGGTTATTCTAGTTCTTCTTTATCACAATAAAAAAGTTTGTATGTACCTGTCCCAAAAGATTCTATGATGATATGAGGGCCAATTTAGTTGGCTTCTCACTTTCCTTTCTTTTCTTGATCTTCCTAGTTTTTAGGGTTTTCTCAAAGGACTAAGTCTCTGATTTGAAAAATAAGTAGCTTCACCTTCTTGTTATAGTGTCTGGACAACCTATTTTGATACACTTTGAGAAGTTCGTGGGCTGTGCACTAATTTTCCTCTAGGAATTCCAATTGTTCTAAATGGGCCACTCTATAGTCCTTATCTATCATGACATTACGTAAGGTGACTCTTAAAGATTAGATTTCCACCTCTAGGGGAAGAATTTCTTCACTGCCATGGACCAAAGAGAAGAGGGTTACACCCGTATGTGTTCAAACACTTGTTCTATAGGCCTAGAGTGCGGGATCTAACTATAAATGCTAGTCCTGACCAATGTCATTGAGGGCTCTTTTGAGAATTTTAATGATGTTTTTGTTAGTGTCCTATGCTTGGTCATTTCCCTGGGGATAATATATTGATGAGGAATGGTGAATGATGTGAAACTTTTCACACAACTCATCAACTATTTGGTTTTTAAAATACAAGGCATTATCTATTAGGATAGCATGAGTTATGCCAAACCAAAAAATCATTTGATTAAGGATAAATGAGGAGATTCTTTTCTTTGATGGTGTATGTGAGTGGCACTGCTTCAACCCATTTGGTGAAATATTCTATTGCTGTGATAATCCATTTGTGTTCGCTAGAGTAATGTGGGTTAATTATGGCTATCAAGTCAAAACTTTACTAATAAAAAGGCCATGGTATGGCCAAAGGGTTAAGTTCCTAAGCTGGTGCATGAATGAGGTTTCCACGAATCTTACACTTCTTACAAGCTTTGACATAGTCGATAGAATCCTTTTCTATGATGAGCTAGAAATAACCCATTCTAAGGAGTTTTTTAGCTAGGGTGAATCCGCTGGAATGTGACCCACAAATACCTACATGAACCTCTTGTAGAGAAACCATAGACTCATCATTTTTTAGACCTCTAAATAAAGTTCCATCTAGACCTTTCCTATACCATGTGTCAACCACCAATTTTTAATGTGAGGTTTGTCAAATAAAGTTCAAATTTTGGTTTCTGGATAGATTGGGAGGCATACGGTTATCATGTAAGTAGGCAAAAGTTGAATCATACTACAGGGAGTTAGGAGTGTCGAGGAAGAAAATGATAAGGGATTTGGGTTGAGTAAATGCATGTTGAACCACCTCCTCTACTAAGAACTCATAACATTCTTGTTCATCTAGTAGCTAGAGTAAAGAGGTTAAAGTAGCCATAGCATCAACAAACCTAGTCTTGTCTTTGGAAATCTTCTCAAATGTTTGTAAGGTAGCAATTTTTCATCTTTGGTTTGATATGTGTTATTAACTTCATTGATGACTACCTGGGAATCTCCACAGACTTCTATTGCCATTACTTTGCATTCCAAGGCTAATGTAAGACCAAGAACTAAGGCTTCATATACTGCCACATTATTAGTGCATGGGAACAACAATTTGTATGAATTTGGTATGGTCACACCTAAAGACATGATGAATAGAATCCCTATGCTTGAACTATGATGTGTATATGATCCATCAAAACAAAAATTCCATGTGACTAGCTATGTCTGAAGAATGTGTGTATCTAGAAAATCTACTAAGATGGGATTTGAACTTTCTAGAGGTGCATTTGCTAACTAATCTACAATTTCTTGTCCTTTGATGGCCTTCCTATCAACATACTCTATATCAAATTCACTTAGGATCATGACCCACTTGGCTAGCCTTTTTGTTAACGTTATTTTGCTGAGAACATACTTGAGAGGATCAATTTTAGCTATGAGCTTTACCTTATGGGTTAAGAGGTAGTGGCATAGCTTTTGGGAAGCAAAAAATACTACCAAACATTCCTTCTAAATGAAAGTCTAATTAAGCTCATAGTTGACCAAAGTTTGACTTATGTAGAAGATGGCTCATTCCTTTCCTTGGTCATTTTCCTATGCCAAGAGGGCTCCTATTGATTTTTTTGTCAGGGAGATATACAACAATAAAGGTTTGTGTGGCATAGGAAGCACTAAGACATGTGGATTTATTAGATAACTCTTGAGGAGGTCAAAAACTATTTGACACTGATTGTCCCACTTGAAGATTAAATCTTTATGGAGAAGGTTAGTAAAAGGCACACATTCTCAGCCAATCGAGATATGAATCTTTGGACAGACTGAAGTCTCCCTTGGAGAGAATGTAACTGGCTCAACTTCATGAGAGGTTTCATATCAACAATAGCTTGTAATTTTTTGGGATCTACCTCTATCCCTTTGGAAGATATGATATAGCCTAGGAGTTTTCTAGATTGCACCCCAAAAGCATATTTCTTAGGATTTAACCTAACTTTGAAAGCTTTTATACAAGCAAATATTTTATCAAGAATTATCAGATGGTCTTGATAGGTATAAAACTTTGCTAGAATGTCTTCTACATAATCCTCATAAATGTGTGCATCATGTCATGAAATATTATGGTCATAGCTTGTTGATATGTGGCTCCTACATTCTTGAGATCAAAGGGTATGATGTTCCAACAGAATGTGCCCCATGCACAAGTGAAGGCTATTTTCTCTTGGTCTTTGGGTGCTTTCCAGATTTGGTTATAACTAGAGAAGCCATCCATGAGAGAGAACATAGAATGTCCTGCTATTAGGTCTGCAATGACATCAATGTTTGGTAAGGGAAAGTCATCTTTGGGACATGCCATGTTGACATCATAGAAATCAATGCAGATCCATATTCTACCATCCTTCTTTGAAATAGGCACAATGTTTGAGATCCATGAAGCATAAGGGCCTAATGATATTGGTATGAAGTAACTTCCCCAACTCTATTTTGACTAATAGTTCTATATGTGGATGCATTTTTTTGAGCTTTTATTTGACTAGTTTAGCCTCATGAGAAATATTGAGGTGATGAAGAATTAGATTAGGATCTAAACCTGACATGTCAACATAGGACCATGAAAAATTAATTTGCCTTTCCTTGAAGGAGTGAATGAACTCACTTCTTTCATGTGAAGTTAATGACTATTCTAGGTGAATGATTCTAGGTTCTGCTTCTGTCCCAATGTTTACTTTCTTTGTTGGCTCGATTAAAATAGATGACCTCTCTTTTGAATACTTAGGTAAAGCATTAGTTATCTTATCATATGTTAGTTCTATTTCTTTCTATTTTTTTAATCATGACCTGCCACAACATGGTTTGGGTTGCTGGATTTTTGAGGTGTTACACCTCTATTCATGTGACTGAGATGATTGATGCTTGACCCATCCATAGGTGTGTCCTTTGGTTCTAGTGTTCATGGTTACTAGATCTGAACTGGTGGCTGCCCCCGATAGGACCACTTTAGAGGCTTGACCTCGAATAATGACATTCAAGGGTTGTTTCTTATGTTTATCTTTGACACCGATAACATTGAAGATGATGTTGAAGCTAGAGATAATGTTGATTGTATTATCATAATTGTGAGCATAATTGTATCTTATCATTAGAAGATTTAGCCTAGATATTTTTGGAATATTCACCCTTCTCATGACTCATAAATGGATTTTTAAAGGCCGTATGATCCTCGTTGGAATGAAGGGTGTGAACTTATATGGTTTCATTGTCAATCAATTTTTGAATGTCTCCCTTGAGGGCATAACAATTATTGGTGAGGTGCTCCTTTTCATTCCACCATGAAGGTTTGGCTTGTGGTTCATAGGGATTAGCTTCTAGTAATACGATAAGCTCATCAGCTAAGAGAATTTTCAAGGTTCTTTCATAAGTTTCACCTATAGGAGTGTATACTCTAGGTGGGTTGGAAAACTTATACCCTTTTGGTGGAGGGGCTTGATTGTATGCCACCTACTAATTGGTGGTATTTTGTGTTGTAGTAGTAGTTGTGTTTCATCAATAGAATGGATGGACATCACCTTGCTTTTGTGGGTTTTGGCGAGTAGGAACATTGGTGTTATTGACATTTGGATATTATTGATTTGGGGAGGGGTAAATCTATGGTTTAATATTATTTTCTTCTACCACTTCATCATTTACCATGTTTTTGTTGTTATTTTTCCACAATGATCTTTGTTTATCATTTGATCGCTCAGATGTGTTGGGTGGTTGTGAAGAATTATTAGAGAAACCTTTGCCATCTTTCAATAGTTTAATGATATAATTTTTTATTAAGGTTTCTCCAACTTTGGTTGCATTTTCCAATGTTGTTTTAAAATCCTTTAGACCTTGAAGTTGTAGCCAATAATTCATAGGTTTGGAGAGGCTATTAACAAATATGTCAATTTTTTCTTTATTTGGGATGTCTTGATGATATTTGGCAAAAATATGCCTCCATCTTTGTAAGAAAACTTTAGAAGATTTGCACGAAAGTTGTTTCGTGTTGCATAAGTCAATCATGGTGACTTCTCTCTAGATGTTATAGGATTATTGTGCAATGAAGATAGAGGCTAGTTGATCAAATGATTTGATATTCAAGGGGACTTTCGAGAACCACTCCATGGCTTGTCCTCCCAAATTTCTTGGGAACAGGTGCATAAGATTAGTTGTGTCATTCACAAATTCCATACTTAAGGTATAGAATTGGTGAAGATGGTTTTGGGGATCAGATGTACTAAAATATTTGTCATATTTTGGTATTTTTGTATTTTGGGGAAAAGGTGTCAAGATGACACTTCTATCAAAGTCGAGAGGACATATCCTCTCTAGGTTGAATTTGGCTAGTTGGATTTTCCCTCATTTCATCTTTTCCATTTCTATTTGTAGGTCTTGGAGTTTTTGGGTAATGACCTCTAAGGGTGAGTCTTCTTGATTCCTTTTGAGGTTAGGTATATCAAAATTAGTAGGGAATTTTGCACCTTGTTGTGCTAATGATAACAAATAGTGCTCTTTATGTCATTCTAGTAGTTTCTCCATTATGTCAACAAGTTTTGGGTTTTGTTGAAAGTCTTCAATCTTTGACTCAAGGTTATCCTCATCCCAGATTTGGGATGAACCCATTTTGTTGGCAGGTTCTAAATTTTGTTATTCAGACAAGGGGAATTCTTTAGCAATGGTGGCTGACAAGCAGTAAATGGGTACTATGGGATCAATAGTGTTCAAGGATTGTACATATTTTGTGGTTTGTTTTGCTATTCTTGCACTTAATCATGCAGGAAATTTTTTTGGTTCCTTTTGTTTAGCACTTACATTGGTTTTGATTACTAGCATGAGATGTGATTGAAAATCCTTCAATCCTCCTATATTTTCATGATGTGAGGATGATTTTTAGATCAAGTTATAATGAAGTATCAAGATATATTTTGAACAGTTTCTAGCAATACCAATGGTGATAGGATCCAACTCCATGAAGTCAGGTGATTAAAGGGTTTGTGTGTTCTTTTGTTTTTTGACTTGATGTATGAGGCTGGAATAATGGTTTTGATTGGATAAAATCTCTAGGTAGGATCATTTAAATGACTTGGATGATGAAAAATTTCTTGCTTGATCTTAAAGATATTGGTCATTTTTAGAGTTCCTCAAATTCATAGAGTGTCAATGGAGGAAAAGGATATTCATATATGCTCTCTATTTTGGGATATTTTGTGTGTAAAAAGCCACTATTTTAAATACTCTTTCAAATGTGCTGCAAAAAGGCTTGTATGTGCTATTTAATTGTTTAAATGTGATATTTCATTCTGTACCACACACTATTCTGCAGTGCAAAAGTGCTATTCTAAATGTAGATGCATTATTTAAGTGCTTAAATGCGCTGTTGTTTTAATCAAATGCACTTTTTTATCAGTCAAATATGTTATTTCAAGTTATGAATGCATTAAAAGAGTAAACATATGCAATGTTCAAGGTTTTAAATGCACTAATTCAAGGTACTCAACAACATTTGTGCCCGATTTAGGGTTGGTTTGCAATTGTGTCTGAATTTTCTTGAAAGTGTTGTAATATTAAGTTCTTTAACATGTATTAAAATAGGCACACTTAAGCACCAAATAGTAACAATGAAAATGAAATATTTCATGCACAAACTTAGAATAAAAAAAATGGCTTCTTGACAATGGCTTGCTAAAGCTGGTGACTATGAGGTTTTAGTGTTTATCTACTTATGTTCGAATTTACCTCTTTGTGAAAGAGATATTACCACCAATGTGAGGGAGGTTTGGTGTAATATCATTCAAGACTACTAGAGGAAGACTATGTTTCGAACACAAAAGACTTGCATTCGATTAGGAAAACAAGTTGGAAGGTTTTCTGGTGCAAGCATAGCTAGGAAATATGCCAAGTTTCCTAAATCATTTTTGGCTTGTAGTGGGCTTGGCCATACCACATGAATAAGGTCTATTTGATAAATCCCCAAGTGTGTCGGTTGTGTTTGTAAATAGGTTTGTGTGGTGTTTGAGTCCCGAAGTTGCTTCTATGTTGGCAAAATTGCTTAAATTGCTTGTTAGACCCTAGAATGGTCAAACATTGACCAAGACCCCAGAAGGATGGGAAACATGGAAAAACATGTCAAAAGTTTTAATTACATGGAAATATTTTTATTTAACCATGTTTGAGGTCATGGAACTATTAAATGCACAATAGTGCAAAAGTTGTACTTGGCAACTTTGCAAAGTTACTTGACAACATTGACAAAAAGTGCTAAAACTTTATAATGAGTCCAAGAATCGGTTGGAAACCTATGGGATCTATTGATTCACATAGGTAAGAGGTATTTAAGACCAATCCAAGTTGGTTTGAGGGGTCAACACATGCATTTGTATGAAATTTGGTATTGGAGTGAATAACAAACTAAGCATTTTTATTACAGTTTTCTAATTTCACCCTTCATCCACACCTTTAATAGATTGATAGGGTTTTTGTTTTCATGTGGTTTGATAGTGTATTTAATTTAGTTTCTTTGGTAAAGAGTAGGAGTTTTTCTGATCAATTTCATTTCTAGTTTGAAAATCTTTTTGAAGTTGCCAGTTTGCTTGTATGTACAAAGCAATCAACAAAGAAACCTCTGTCGTAACTTGAATTCCAATGGTGGAACCATGGTGGAATTTTGGAATCAAGTAGTAGAATGTATAATAAATTTAAATATTCATTTTGGTCTTATATTTTATAGGTTTTCTATTTTTACCAAGAGGCCCTAGGCAAGTTTGCATACCTGGCTAGGCAATGAAATCAACAAATAAGTGTTTGAAAGGAGCATAATTGGAGTGTTGGGTGCAATAAAAATTCATGGAAGGTAAGAGTGGAAAGTGAAGGTAATTTATTCCATATGATAAGTCTTTTAGAGTCCATTTGAGTGGTGAAAGGGCATACCCTCTATATTGTTGTTCATACAAACAAGAAACCCTTGTAAATAGGCATATTTTTTGGAATCACTTGTACAGATGACCTGGGTATTGTAGACCTAAAAAATATTTAAGGGGAACCAAAAGGGTATATGAATAATAATTTTTTTTGAGTTTTACCTAAGGATTTTGAGGAGATATAAGCCAAAAATCAGTTTTGGAGGCCTAATTGGTTACTAGTCCTAGTAGCCCTCTTAACTATTCAATCAACAAATTGACTGGAAACCCAATACTCCAATCTACTTAGTGATCCTAAAAAATATTTAATGAGACCTAATACAAGCCTTGGAATTAAATCTAGCTAAGAATGCACTCTTGGAAGTCAGTTGTGAAGAATGGTGCAATGAGAGCACTAGGGAGCCCCAAAGGTGAAATAGAGTTTTGAGTTGATTGGTGAGGATTAGTGTAATAAGGGAATAGAGAGAATACTCCCTTGAAGTAGGGTATAGGAGAAATACCCTAAGAGGCTAGGAGAAATCATAGAGTGAGTTCTAGTATTTGAGGCTAGAACCTTGTCCAAGATCCTCCCTTTCAAATTGGTATCAGAGCCTTAAAAGATTTGGGACAAGAAATTGTGTATGTTTTATTTTGGAAGTGAGTTAGTGGGAGAAACCACCATGGTGAAAAATTCTAGGTTGGCAAAAGAAGTGACAAAACAAAGGGAGAAAATATAGACTCTGTAAAGAATCCTTAGAGGCTATGAAAGATAAGCTTGATGAAATGGTAGAGACAACTAGAAAAATGAAAGAGAAGTTGAAAATTAGTGAAGACAAGGGAAAGGAAGTGGGTGAAGAGGACTATGTACCTGAACCTGATCCTTCATTACAAGAGGAACCTTTTCCTTAAAGCCATGAAGGCATTGGATGGGAAAGTTTTTGAGGGGATAACCATGTTTAGTGTTAAGATGGATCTAGAGTTGGTCATGGAATGGATTGAAGGGATGTAGAACCATTTTGAATGTGAAGGCATATCAGAGGCACAAAAGGTGAAGGTTGCCAAAGCAAGGTTAAGGGACCAACCCTAACATGGTGGAATTTCATTCAATAAGAGAGGGAAAGATAAGGAAAGAAGCCCATTTCTAATTGAAAGGCTACGGTGGAAAAAATCAAAGATAACTACCTGCCTAAAGACTATGAAATCTAGCTACACAAGAAGAGACAAAGATTGAAGAAAAAAGATATTGATGTGGCCTCCTATACCAAAGAGTTTCAAAAACTTTTCTTGAGATCAAAGATCCAAGAAGAGGAGAGCATCAAGGTGGCTAGATATTTAGGTGGCTTGAAATGGAATATTCAAGAGGAGATCAATCGTTGGACTCCTACTACTATTCATAAGTGTTTTTAGTTGGTAGTCAAAGTGAAGGATAATAATAGAAGGAAACAAGACTCTAACTCTAGGGGTAGAGGAAGAGGAAGAGACTCTAGGGGACATAGAGGTGGTTATGTAGGAAGAAGAAATGAACCCAAGGATAAAAGAGACTCCAAGCTAATTAAGAAAAGTGGGGAAACACATGGAAGAGGATAATTTCACTAGAGGAAGAGGATTTAGTGGTAGAGGTAGAGGCAGATCAAATAACTTTAGCATGGGTTCACATTTTGCAAGCATGAAATACTACCATTGTGGAAAATTTGGTCATTCAACCTATATATGCCTTGAGAAGGCATCTTCTTAAGGTGAGAAGAAGATAACATATGTCCAAGAAGAATGCAACAAAAATACAATTTCAGATGTGAATCTTGATTCTAAGAAGGGAGAAAATTTGATGTTTAGAAGAGTTTTGATCAAGGAGCCTAGCAAAGAAGAGCCTAAACAAAGAAGGAAATTTTTTAGAATAAAATGAAAGATACTTGTTAAGGTTTGCAAAGTTATTATGGATTCAAGATCAATAGATAATATCATCTCTAAAGAGGCTGTCCAAAAGCCCAAGCTAACAAAGATTCCTCATGATCATCCCTATAGAGTCACATGGCTGAATAAAGGGTAGAATGTGTTGGTAAATGAACAAGTTTGGGTGGAGTTTTCAATTAGAGGATATCAAGAAAAAATTCTTTGTGATGTGTTTCCCATGGATTCTTGTCATATACTCTTGGATAGACCATGGAAATATGATAGGGATGCCATATATCATGGGAAGAAGTACTTGTATACATTCAAGAAAGGAGGAGTGACATACAAAATCCAATCACTTGTTGAGGAAGGAATAGATGAAATAGAAGATCTGAGTGTTCTACTCATGAGTGGCAAAGAATTCTTGCATGATTTCAAGGAGAATAATGAAGTTGGGTTTTCCATAGTTGTGAAACCAAAGGAGGAAGATATTCTCAAACAAACACCATTTCCAAGAGAGGTAAAGAACTATTACATCAGTTCAAGGACATCATAAGTGATGGAGCACTAGCCATAATCTCTCCACAAAGAATTATTAGTCATGAAATAAACTTTGTTCCCAAAGCCTCATTTCCCAACAAGGCTGCCTATAGGATGAGTCCAAATTCGAATAAATAAATTACAAGACAAGTACAAGAACTACTTGACCAAGGCCTCATCAGGGAGACTATTAGCCCATGTGATGTACTAGTTGCATTAGCACCAAAGAAAGGAGGTAAGTAGAGAATGTGCAATGATTATAGGGCCATAAATAGGATAACAATCAGATATAGGTTACTTATTCATAGAATAGAGGATCTAATGGATTGTTTGTGGGGTGGTAAGTATTTCTTGAAGATAGATCTCAAGAGTTGCCACCATCAAATTAGAATGAAGGAGGGTGATGAATAGAAAACAACCTTCAAGACTACATAAGGACTTTATGAATGGTTAATAATTCCATTTGGCCTCTCTAATGCACCTAGTACACTCATGAGGCTAATAAATGAAGTGTTGAAGGACTACATAGGAATTTTTGTAGTGGTTTATCTTGATGATATTCTTCTTTTCAACAAGACTAAGGAAGAACACATGAAGCATTTGGAAATTATTTTGAAGAGGCTACAAGAAGAAATGTTGACCATCAATCTTGAGAAAAGTGAGTTCTTGAAGTAAGAGTTGGTTTACCTTGGTTTTTTAGTTTCACAAGGTAACTTGAAGATAGATGAAAGTAAGGTAGAAACCATTCTAAACTAGCCTATGCCTAAAATAGGGACTACAATAAAAAGTTTCCATGATATGGCACAATTCTACAAGAAGTTTATAAGGGGTTTTAGTGAGATATGTGCACAAGTATTAGACACCATAAAAGGAGGACTAAAAACTAAGTTCTTGTGGACCAAAGAAGCCAATGAAGGGTTTGAAAGGTTGAAGAAAGAGGAAGCTACTAAACCCATTCTTATTTTACCTAGTTTTGACAAGTTTTTCATTGTAGAATGTGATGCAAGTAATATTGTTTTTGGGGCTGTATTAAGCCATTAATTCTTTAGTGAAAGGATAAATGAAGCCAAGCCTAGGTACTCATCCTATGATTTAGAATTGTATGCATTGGTGCAAGCACTCAAGAAGTGCAGGCACTATCTTTTACCTAAACAGTTCTTTGTATACAATAATAACCAAGCATTAAGTTACATCAACACTCAAGAGAAGTTGAGCCTGAGAAACATCAAATGGATGGAGTTTCTGCAATCCTACACATTTACCATCAAGCGCAAGAAATGGTAGATCAATAAAGTAGCTAATGCATTAAGTAGAAGGCTGCTTACTATCCAAGAAATATAGTTAGAGAGCACTGAAGTTGAAACTTTCAAAGACCTATATTCTGATGATGAAGACTTATCAAAGGCCTAAAAGGTATGCTTAGAGTTTAACAATCATTTTCATAGCAAGTTTGTTGATTACACTTTGAAAAATGGGTTGTTGTTTAGGAGAAATAAGTTATGTGTGCCTAGAGGATCAATGAGAGAAAATATGATCCAAGAGAAGCATAATGGAAGCCTTAGTGGATAATTTGGTTTGAACAAAACATTGGAGTTGGTGGAAAGCTTCTACTATTGGCCTGGGATGCAAAGAGATATTCTGAAGTATGTTGAACAATGCATGATTTATCAAAAGGCCAAGGGCACTTCTTCAAATGTAGGGTTGTACCATCCCTTACCCATTAAAATATTCCATGGGAATGCATCAACATGGACTTCATAGTGGGCTTATCAAGGAAAAAATCAGCTTTGGATAGTGTGTTTGTAGTTGTGGATAGATTTAGTAAAATGAGTCATTTTATTACTTGTAATACTACTCATGATGCTAGCTATATTTCTCACTTTTTTTTACAAAGAAGTCATAAGGATTCATGGCTTACCATTATGTATAGTTTCAAATAGAGATGTTAAGTTCATGGGGCAATTTTGGAAAACCTTGTGGAGAAGGCTAGTTACAAACTTGACACATAGTTTAGCTTACCATCCCTAGGCTGATGGTCAAACCAAGGTGATTAACAAGGTGCTTGGAAACCTTCTAAGGTTTTTAACAAAGGAATATGGCCAAATGTGGGATCAAGTCCTACCACAAGCTGAGTTTGCCTACAATAATAACATAAATAGAACTACTCGTAAGATCCATTTTCAAGTTGTTTATGGTTATCACCCAAGAGGAGTTTGTGAGCTAATGGAATTAAAGAATCAAGCAGAGATTAGTGGACATGCAAATGATTTTTCCTAGTCCATGAGAGAGGTACGTGAGAAGGTAAATAAGTCCTTGATAGAGGCTACTCAAAGGTTAAAGACTAAAGTAGATGAAAGGAGGAGAGATTTGCACTTTGAAGAAGGGAATTTGGTGATGGTACACTTGAACAAGGCTAGACTTTAGAAAAAAGTTCCAAGAAATTTTCAAATGAGGAGGATAGGACCTTGTAAGATTCTAGCTAAGTATGGCCCAAATGCCTACAAAATTGAGTTGCCAAAAGAACTAGCCATCTCTCCCATCTTCAACATTCAAGATTTTGTTAAATACAAGGGTCCTAATGTCATGGAAGAAGAAGAAATCATAGAGGTATCTATAAATCAGTCCAAGAAATAAGTATTCCTATCCAAACCAAGCCCCAAGCTAAAAAAGTTCTAGATTCAAGAGTAAAGAAGAAGACTAGGCATGGAATTTGCATGGACCATTTAGTGAAATGGAAGAACCAACCTGAATCTGAAGACACATGGAAAGTTGTAAATTATTTCAAGAAGAGGGGTGTCAGTCAAGACCTCTTGAATACTGACCCACCTTAAGCTTTTTTCCATAGGGGGAGAATGGTGCAAGAGCACCTAGGAAATATGACAAGTTTCCTAAATCATTTTTGGCTTGTAGTGATCTTGTCCATACTACATGAATAAAGACTATTTGATAAAGCCCAAAGTATGTTAGTTGTGTTTGTAAATATGTTTGTATGGTGTTTGAGTCCTCAAGTTGCTTCTACGTTGGCAAAATTACTTAAATTGCTTGGTCGAGCCTAGAATGGTCAAACGTTGACCAAGAACCCAAGAGGATGCAAAACATGTGAAAAGTTGTAATTACATGGAA
This sequence comes from Cupressus sempervirens, assembly GCA_028749045.1. Lineage (NCBI taxonomy): Eukaryota > Viridiplantae > Streptophyta > Pinopsida > Cupressales > Cupressaceae > Cupressus > Cupressus sempervirens. The sequence goes on from CM053789.1 coordinate 533,488,718, forward strand.
ATAGGTTCATTTAACCATGTTTGAGGTCATAAAACCATTAAATGCACAATAGTGCAAAAGTTGCATGTAATGCCTACCCTTAGTTTACTTTTCATATTGGATTGCCAGATTCTTTTAGACCATTTTTATAGTTACATTTGATGATTAGTAGTACTTGATTACTAGATTATTTGGATATTATTTCATACTCAGTTTATAGATTTGATGAGCTACTTGATTCTTAGTTATCTTCTGTTTTCATGCTTATTTCGATGATGATGTATGCATGTTTATATAGTGATTTTAGTTATTTTATGATGATAGTTAGATGGATGATTTATATGCAGTTGCTATGGATACTTACCCCATACTTGCATGTGTATGGCATACTTGTATGTTTTACTTTATGTTTGACATTTCTAATGTGGTTGAGGTAAGGAATTGTAGTCACCTACTAGTCGAGATCTACACAATGCACCACTCCTCACCATTACCTATTTAGTTTAGATTTATATGTATATGTACATGCTCAACTTTTATGTAGATTACAGGTATTGGCCATCAACTTCCTTGAATTGCTAGGATGAGTATGCCCTATCACAGTATCTCAATGGTAAAAGAGGGGATATTATTCTTGAGTCTAAATCCTAATCCTAAGCTAATTGTCCTAGAAAGTAGGACAAGTATCTGAGTTATTTACCCTTCCAAATTCATCAAGTGACGTGAATTTATGATTTTGACCCTTGAGTTTGATTTAGTACTCTATCCTTTATAATGGGGTTTCTTATTTAGGTTTGTGGGTCTGTTGTGATTTTCAATTATAATGAAATCAAATAAAACTATTATTAATGATTTAATTTAATAAAAAATTTATAAAGAAAAAACTAATATTTAATTAATTGAGAAATTAATTAAATAAAATAATTAAATTTAAAAGATTTAATTAAAGTTCTAATTTTGGTGTAATTATATTTATTTAATTTATTAATAACTTATTTAGAAGTTTCATTTTTATAATAAACTCTAAATATTATTATTAGTTTAATAAATAAATATATTATTAAAAACGTCTTGTGATTTAATAAAAGAGAGAAAGTATATATTTATTAAAGTTTATTTTAATTAAAATGAAAAAGTTTGCACATGAAGTTAAAATAAAATAACATAACAAAGAAATAGGTTTTGTGTGATTGCAAAACCGAAACCCTAAAGGGAGAAATCTCTTTATTAGGAAATTAGAGCTCATTTCTCCAAATGCAGGTTTGGAGGAGCCAATTTTTGAGAAAGAGGGTTTTCGAAAGGATGAGAATTTTCTTGTGAGCTTTGAGTATTTGATTAGTTAGCATGAGATCAAGGTAGGATGTTGAGTTTTGCACAGTAATTTCCTCTTTGAAATCTCTTTGTCTTCTCCATGGTTGGATGGATTTGTTTTCAGAATTTAATTTGGGTTGAAACCCTTGTTTAAGAAAAAATTATTTTCCTTATTAAATTGTCTATGAATTAAATCAATCTAAAACCCTTGCCTGAGTATTCTTGTTTTGGAAATGGGGATAGATTTAGAAAATTACAATTGGGGTAGGTTTGGAAAAGAAAATCAAAATTTTATATACAAAATTTGATCAGTTGTTTGTATCTTTCCTATTAGATCTATTATGGAAATTTATTAAAAAAAATTTAAAAATATAATAATATTATTGCCATAGTAATTAAATTATTTCATATAAAAATGGCGAATAATGTTTTGGGTTTTGTATTGATTGTTTTTATTTGTAAAAAATAATATTAAAAAAATATATTAAAAAAAGAGAGGGGGGTTTTGAAGGGGGGCAGGGCCACCAACTCCCCACCCACCTACGACTACTCACAGTAAGCTGCACGATAGCTTGCTATTGCTGTAGCAACAGGTACTACCGTAAGGCAGTACATTGCTACTGCAGTAGCAACGACTTTGTTGTGACAATACTATGCCGACCGATGGACCTTAAATGCTTGGAAAGATTGTGATATTCGTTTAAATATAGTTTTTAATTTAATAATTAATATTATTAATAATGTTGAATAATATTTATTAGATTATTAATTTTAGTAATTATAAAATATTAATAAATAAATTAAAATTATTTGTTAATAATTAAATAGTTATTATTATTATAATTTAATAATTATAATTTGAATTTAATAATATTTATTAAGATAATTAATTATATAGTTTTAGTAATTATGAAATATAAATCAATTTTAATTAGAAGAAATTATTTTAATGAAGCTTGGATTTTACTATGCGATAGTTCATTGTTATATCAAATATGGAGTTTTATATTTAAATGACTTTTAATGGGTTTTTTTTTGAATCTATTGAGATTCTTGTGAACTCAAAAACCTTAGTAAATTTGACACTAGGAGAAAAAGAAAACTGGAACCCTAGTTGTAATCTAAAACCTTATAAACTATAATACTTGAAAAAAAAAATGAAAACTTGAAACCCAATAGTGAAATTGAACTTTTGTGTTTTCAAAGCCAAACAAAATTATGAAACTACACTTGCTATGATGTATGTTTTACTTTGTGTTGGGTTTGGGGTTGACTTAGTGCGTTGACCAGTCAGGATGGTTACCAAAGGCTTGGGAGTTTTGTTTTTGTGATGATGTTATGGTTATTATTTGGTCATGATATTTGTACACCTGACCATGGTGATGTATTCACTTATTTCTATGATGAGTTTTGATCAATTACTTGTTTGTGCTTTCCAGTTTCTATTTAGAGTTGAGGTGAATGGTATGATTTTCTTGCTGTAACCTTTGAGTTTTTGATCGATTATCTTTTGGTGCTTTCAAGTTGCTTGTATAGGACTGAGGTGATTATTATGATTGGTCTTTAGGCACTTTCCCATTGCTTGTAAAGGAATGAGGTGAATGCTATGTTTTATCTATAGGTGCTTTCAAGTTGCTCATAAAGGACTAAGGTGAAAATTGTGATTTTATGAGTTGTTCTTTTCATGAGCTTAGGGTAGGTTATCTATGTGTATGTTGGGAAGTGGCTTAAAATGGAGGCTAGAGCCCTAAAGATGTTGCGTGGTTTTTTAAATAAGTGATAACATTTTATTAAATAAGTGTAAAATAAATTAATAAGAGTCAATGTTTTTCCTCGCCCATGTCTTGAGTGCTAGTACAGGAAAGGATGGGAGTAGAGAGGATGCTTGGTTGTGACCTTGCTTTGGTAGTATGCCCTGTCTGTACAAAAGGATATTAATGCCACATAGAGACACTAGGGGGTTGGGGTCTAGAGAGGCTACCAGGGTTACCTTAGAGTTAGCTCATGTGATGACACTTGCCCTCTTACATAGTAGATTTCTTACCTGTCTTTGTTGCCTCTGGGTTTAGATGTTACTTGTGTCTTGGTACCTTTGAGATAGATTGCTATTAGGATTTCCTTGACCTAGATGTTGGTTATGACTAGTGGATTGTTATCCATTTTGGACTTGAGACTATCTCCTTAGCATGGTGGGAGTGGGCCATTTAGGTTCCATGAGGTTGAGTGGTAGTGTTTTCTTATACCATTGAGATTTGACAGTTGGATGCCATTGCTAGATTTCCCTATGCAGTTATTCCTTTCATTTTGATCTTGTTTTCTGATGAATTGTTATATTCAATTATATTGTATTTATATTTTAGAGATCTTATGAGATGATGTATTTATTCGTGATGTATATTGTTTGAGCTCTTCATACCCTATGACCTGTACATTGAATGATTATGCATTCTAGTTATGCCAAGTGGCATCTTATATAATTGTATATTATTTAATTGGATTTGTACTTGTAGTTATTTTATGATGTGGAATTGTTATGTATTGGATTTAGAATGTGATTCAATGTCATGGAACCCTTAAGAGATGCAATCTATTTGCGGTTTGTATGTATGTATGTGATTTATTGCTTCTATTATATTATCTATTGATATTATTATCTTAAAAAAAAAAAATGTTTGGAAAAATTAGTGAAACTTTAGGTTATTTATTTTTGGGTTCCTTGGTGGGGTGTTAGATTGCACTTGGCAACTTTACAAAGTTGCTTGACAACATTGTCAAAAAGTGCTAAAAATTTATAATGAATCCAAGAATCAGTTGGAAACCTATGGGATCTATTGATTCACATGGGTAAGAGGTATTTAAGACCAATCCAAGTTGGTTTTAGGGGTTGGCACATGCATTTGTACGAATTTTTGTATTGGAGTGAATAACAAACTAAGCATTTTTATGACAATTTTTTGATGTCACCCTTCATCCACACCTTTAATGGATTGATAGGGTTGTTTTTTTCATGTGGTTTGATAATTTATTCAATTTAATTTCTTTGGTAAAGATTAGGAGTTTTTTTGATCAATTTCATTGCTAGTTTGAAAATCTTTTTGAAGTTGCTAGTTTGCTGGTTTGTACAAAGCAGTCAACAAAGAGATCTCTATAACTTGAATTCCAATGGTGGAACCATTATGTACTTTCAGAATAAAGTAATAAATTGTATAATAAATGGAAAAATGATTTTTTTCTTTTTTTTTAGAGGTTTTCTATTTTTACCAAGAGGCCCTAGGCGAGTTTGCATACATGGCTAGGCAATGAAATCAACAAATATGTGTTTGAAAGGAGCATAGAATGGAGTGTTGGGTGAAATCTAGATTCATGGAAGGTAAGAGTGGTGGTTTAAGGTAATTAATTCCATAGGATAAGTCTTTAAGAGTCCATTTTAGTGGTGAAAGAACAGACACTCTATATTTCTGTTCATACAAACGAGAAACCCTTGTAAATCGGCATATGTTTGGGAATCACTTGTACAGATGACTTGGGTGTTGCAGACCTAAAAAATATTCAAGGGGATCCAAAAGAGTATCCAACTCTAATTTTTTTCTTTGAGTTTTCCTTAAGGGTTTTGAGGAGATATAAGCCAAAAATCAATTTTGGAGGCCTAATTGGTTACTAGTCCTAGTAGCCCTCCTAACTATGCAATCAACAAATCGATTGGAAACCCAATACTCCAATCCACTTAGTGATCCTAAAAAATATTTAATGAGACCTAATACAATCCTTTTAATTAAATCTATCCAAGAATGCACTCCTAGACACTAGTTGTAAAGAATGGTGCAATAAGAGCACTAGGGAGCCCCAAGGGTGAAATAGAGTTTTGAGTTGAATGGCGAGGATAAGTGTAATAAGGGAATAGAGAGAAATATACCTTGGGGTAGGATATAGGATAAATAACCTAAGAGGCTAGGAGAAATCCTAGAGTGAGTTCTAGTAGTTGAGGCTAGAACCTTGTTCAAGATCCTCCATATCACTTTCCCTCTCACCGGCCCTACTAAGGCAAATCTCGGGAGGTAAGCCTTTCTATGGATGAGTAAAATAACTATGGAAAAAACATGAGAGACATAAATTGAAAGTAAGTTTGGGAGTTTGATCACCTTGAAAGGGTGAGAGCATATCCCTACTATTCCAACTTCTCAAACACATAAACATGATGTTCAATTACGAGCCTTTAAACTAGGAGAACACAAGGCTCCTTTTTAGTCTATGTGTTTGTTCATTCCCAAATTGATTTATATTGACCCTTTTGGAAGGTTTGGAATTATTATCAACATCAATGAGTTGAGGGAATAGGCCGAGTTCCTAGTATGTTAAAGAAACCAATTTCTACTTAAATTAGATTGTGAACCTTGAAAAGTTGTAGACTAATTGACAAGAGTTTTAGGCCTACTTGATTCGATGCTAGAAAATTGTAGGTGCATTTTTAATTGTCTTCATTCCCATCCCAACTCTTCAATGACCTAAGAGCTCCTATCTTGTTTAGAGGAGACCTATAAGCACCCATAAACTAGATCTATATGTTAGATATGAAAATTTTTAAGTCTGATCAAATGCATTATAGAACTATACATATGCACTAGAGGATTACACAAATGTGTTATAGAATCTTATAAAAACACTAGAAAATCTTGTAAATGAGCTAGAAAATTGGTAAACATGCTATAAAATATTGCATATGCATTATCAGATATTTTGAGTGCATTACAAAACACTTCAAATGTGTAATAAAACATTGCAAAAGCATTGAAATAGTGTTCAAAAGTGTTAGAATGTCAAGAAAATCTAAAATCTAGTATTTTTGAGTTTGGGATCATCTTTGAAAGGTTGTTGCTCCTCTTATGAGTCTTCTCAAATGTTATTAAGCCTGCAATAAGTCAGATCTACACAAGAAATAAGAGTAACACATAGATCTACAAAGAGATTCAAAGATTAGAATGAAACTTAGATAAGAACAAGGCTTTAAAGCATTGCCCCATGATGGGTGCCAATTTATACATGGTGGAATCATGTATTAATGAGACCTTGATGTAGAGTGCAATCAAAATAATAATTAACTAAACTAGACCGAAGAAAACATTTCCAAATAATGATTCTATGAATATCTCATGTTTCCCTAACTACAACTACTAAAATTGCTCTCAGATCAACATCTTAGTGACAACTCTAGAATGGGAGTATGCTATTAATGCAGATCTATGAATGTCTATATGAGATCTATATCAAGTGCAAGATAAGAATATGAAAATGCTAAGATAAGTGTATGCATGAGACTAAACAATGCCAAGTAATGTTAAATAAATACTAGAATGACACGAAAATGACATTAAATCTCTACAACAATGATGCTAAATGGATGATCAAAATGATAGCTCTAATATGCCTATAGTATAGATGCACAAAACTTGGGTCCCTTTGCTCTTGATTTTACCTTCTATTTATAGGATTTTAGAAGGGGGTTGGGGTAAAGATCTAGGTTTTATCTTTTACTGGGGGTAAGAGTGAAATTGAAAGTATCCCACAAAACCCCAAAAGGAACTGTCCAATAGACTTGGTTTGTGAGGATAAATAGGGCTTTTCAATTCTTTTAAATTACAAACAAGGTGGATTTCACTTTTGAGAGGGTAAATGATTTAGTTGATTTATTAAATGTTGAATTTATTTTCAACTTTTATTTTTACCTTTTTACCTTTTTATTTTATTTTTTGGTTTTATGAATTGGATAACCTCTTTTTAAAATTGATTTTGGTTTTTTTGAAATTGATCAAGGGTTTAGGTGATTAATTACTTAACCACTCAAATGACTTGATGTTGTGATTGATTTGAAAGTTCGTTATTTTCCTCATTTATTTGATTTTGTCTTTAATTTTCATTGTTTGATCAAAATTCTCATTATTTTAGGTCTTTGCCAATTTTAAGGTGTCTACAGTTAGCATATGCTATTTCCACATGCCATAATTGTGACCATTGAACTTATGATTTCCCTCAAGTAAAATATTAGTTAGAGATGCCATAACACATTTATCAGTGAAAAAGTGTATAAATATGTGAAGGTATTTACTTCGAGGCAAAAAAGTGATAGTCCCAAAAAAATGAAGAAGTACCCAAAAGAAAGCTCAAAAATCCCCAAAAGAATATGTTATCACATTTTGGATCCATTGGCTCAAAAATTGAGACACAAAAATTAAGGAACCTAGAAAGAACAAATGCGAACCCAGTTGAGCTCTAGAAAAATTGACTATGAATTTGTATTTTTTTTTGATATGGTATAGAAAATTAGGGTTTAAAAAATGGATTGGGCTACAAAAACTTCAAAATAATGGCATATTTGTACAAAAAAAACATATTCTACATGCGAACCAACATGAGAGGTTTGTAAAAACCCTAGATACCTCTAAATAGGAAAAAAATGATCATAAAACATGCAAAAATAGTCATTGTTTTGGAGGAAAAATGATCATGCATATTGCAAAAAAATATGAAATTGGGCCCATAATTTTACCAAGAAGTTATAGACGATAGTTGCAAAAAAATGACCATAAGTTGCAAACAAAAAAGCCTTAGATGAATAAGATATCATAGAAAATAATTTAAAATTTTTTTTTCTCTAATAATTTTGAGCAAGAAATTATAATATTTTTGAGAAAATTTCAAAGAATTGGCTCTAATACCATATTATGAAGTAATTGGTAAATATTTCCTTGATATTAACAATGACCAAGAGATCAATATATAGAGAAGAATGAATGATGTTTCCTTAGGAAATAATCACAAAGAATAGAAATATTCTATTATAGATACAAGAAACTAAATATTAGAAACATTCTAATATTTACAGGAGATTACAATAAATAACCATTAAATAAATAATAATAGTAGAAACTATCTATTATCGTAATAGGTTAAGCATTACAATTTTTGAACATTTGTGTTTCATTATATTGAAGTAAAAGAAAATCAGATGGTTCTAGTCATGCAAATTCTATGCAATTTTCTTTGTTATGCTATGCATGAATCTTGGATGGAGTAACCCTCATATAGTGTAAAAGAGCATATGTTTTGGGTGTGTTAGGAAATTCCCTTACATTAGTTGCAACCATTCAGTGAAATTTTGTTCCCACCATACAACCATTTGCAGTACAATTTCTAATACAACTACCTATTGTATAGGTTGTAGTGTAACCACCTGCAACATGTTGATATATGATTGAAAAGGTCATTTGAGTAAGAAAATTGTTGGAAGAAGACTATGTGTTTCAATCATTGTTTTGTCACTGATTTCAAACCTGCTATATGCTGGTAAGACAATTGCTTATATGTTTCAAGCACTATCACTTAGTTGATTGATGAGGAGGATTTGATCAACAAGATGTAATAAAAGTACCTAGAGGAAAGGTTGAGTTATGATTATGTGTTGAAGTGCAAGAATCAGTTAAGACAGTGATAACATAATATATTAATGATCTACTTGAGGTTACAAAATGATTGGCTACACTTAGAAAGTTTAGAAGAATAAGGTTGGACAAAGTTCATTTGCTAAGCTTGACCAAGTTGATAGAAGGTGCCAAGAAAAGTTAGTGCAAGCAAAGCAAATAGTCAGTTGGAGTTGAGTGAAAGCAATTTCTAGATGCTGAGCAAGTTAGTAGATGTCGAGCAAGTTAGTAGGTGCTAAAAAGTTAATAGATGTCGAGTGATTTTCAATTGATGCCGAGCACCAGTAAAATCCAATTGATGCTGAGTAACATAGTATGTGTTGAGCATTAGTAAATTAATAATGCCAAGCTACTGCATTATGAAAAAGATTGAAGATTCACTAAATAAAGGTTGACAAGTTTGTTTCCTTGGAACTTTTTAATCAGGAGGAAGATAAGATTGATGAGTTGGAGGCATAGAATCTTATGTAAACCATTTTTGAGGTGAATTCAAATGGATTCTATGAGAAGTTTCTAAAGTAGACAAGATATAGGGTAGATACATTGTATCCTACCTAATCCATCGAAAACCCTAATTTTTGAGATGGATAATGAGTGGGAAAAGAGTTCTAATTTCCTATATGTAGGGATATTTGGTCAAGAAGCAAGTTGGATAGAGGTTAGATAGTTTTGGATGCAAAAATCTCACAAGGAGAAGGAAGAGGGTTTGCTTCATCAAGTGACCCAAGTGAAGAAGTTTGCAATGGCAAACTAAGCAAGAAGGCTTAAAGAGATTGAATTCTTGAAGGGTGAACAAGCTTTTAGAGCTATATAGATTGGAAGCCAAGTAGAGTTGAGGACTGAATAGTGATCTATAATTTACAAGTAAGGTTGTAAGTTGTATCAAATCAAAGCTCTACTATTGCTTTCTAACAATTGTTTCAAATTAGGGTAAATCCTTTGGAGAAAGGTTAACTTAATAGTCATTGGAAAATCTTTTAATAGGGTGACATTCCAAGTGAATGGCCTAAAGTCCTCTAACAAGGCTCACTTTTAATAGAGTGATTGAAATCCGTTAACCGGGTCACATTTAACAGTGTGTGTTGTAACCTTTAACAAGGTTGGCCTTTAATAGGGCATCACTTCAGAAGAGTGAAAAAGGAGTAGCATGTTATTGGTGGCTTTTCCAAAATCAAGTTTTCACATTAAATCATTGTGTGAAATGTGCTAATGGATATGTTATGTTTTATGCTTTATACTACTACATACTAATGTTATAGTAACATGCCAGTTTTGGTTAACACACAATGAATGCATGCATGGTTAAGAATGCTATATGGGTTCACTGAATTGTGAATTTTTTTATTTTGTACATCTAGACCTTGAATAACTGATTCACTCCCCCCTCAGTTATTCTAAAAGAATTCCAAAAATTGGTATCAGAGCACAGTTGCTTAAGAGGATTAGTTTTAAGGTACTAAAAGCATAAAGATCAAGATGTCAAAAAGAGAGGTACCTAAGCTAAACATAGATTACTTTCTTGCATGGAAAAGTTTGATGAAGCTTCACCTTGGAGGACTTGGAGATTATGCATAATCTTGCATTTCAGTAGCACATGTTGATCCAATAGGAGCCCTTATTGCTGAAGATGTGAAGAAAAAGAAAGAGCACAATCAGGTGATGTTGGAGATTGCCTCTGCCCTAAGCTATGTTGAGTTTGATGATATCAAAGACCTTAAAAGTGGAAAGAAGATGTGGGATGCCCTAGACACCATTTATGGAGGAGACAAAAATGTTCAAAGAGCCAAGTTAGAGAGCCTCAAAGGTAAGTTTGATGACATGAGAATGGAACAAGGTGAAAACATTGCTCAATATGTTGCTAGAATAAAAGAAGTTGTTAGTGCAATAAAAGGTGCTACTAGTAAAATAGATGATGATATTGTGCTAAGTAAAGTATTGAGAACATTGTTGCCTGTGTATGCCATTAGAGTATCTACAATCCAAGAGCTAAGATGTATGCTAGGAAATGATCTAAACTATTTAGGTTTGGTAAGAAGACTCACTACTTTTGAGTTATCTAATTTTGACAACTACAGACTAGAGAGTATTGAATCAGCTTTCAAAGAAAAAATGTTACTGAAAGATTCTGAGGAGGTAAAGCCAAAGAAGAAGAAAAGAAAGATAAAGTATACATCTAGTGATAGTAGTATAGATGAGGAAGACATTGAACAATTGGAAGCATTGATGGCAAGAAGATTTCACAAAGGAAAAGGTAAATTCAAAGGTAAGCTACCTATCATTTGTTTCAATTGTAATGAAGTTGGCCATATTGCAGCAAGATGTACACATAAGAAGAACTTCAAAGAAGGGAAAAAGCACAAAAAAAAGAGAGAAGATGATGGTAGAGGCTACAAAGATAAAGGCAAGAAGTCATGCTACATTGCTGATGAAAATAACTCTAATGAAAATGATGATGAAGTGGTATATGTTGCAATGAAGGATGAATTAGATGAGGATGAGGCTACTACACTTATGACTTGTGTGAACAAGAATGACAAATGGATCATTGATAGTGGATGCTCACATCACATGATTGGAGACAAAAGTAAGTTCATTACCTTAACTTGTTATGATGGAAATAGTGTCAGATTTGGTAATGATGCACCATGTTTAATAAAAGGAAAAGGGTCTATCAAGCTTACAGACAAGATTTCATGTGATACTACTTATTATGTTAAAGGATTGAATTATAACTTTTTGAGTGTGTCATAATTAAATAATTTGGAATGCAAAGTTGAGTTTGAAAATAAATCAAACAAGATATATGATACAAATGGAAACTTGATTGGAAAAGGTGATCAAACTAGGTGTAATCTATTCTATTTGGACATAGAAGATGCTACTTGTCTTATTGAAAAATTTGATGATGTATGGCTTTGGCACAAGAGATTATGTCATGTTAACTTTGACAATCTGATAAGTATCAGTAACATGAAAAAAGTTAGAGGTTTTCCTAGGTTGAATAAACGAGAAAATATAATGTGTAAACAATGTCAACTAGGCAATATGACAAAGTCAAGTTTTAAAAGTAAAGCTTATACCTCTAAGAAAATACTTGAAATTGTTCATACTAACTTGTGTGGACCCATTGAGGTGAAAAGCTACAAAGGAGATAGGTATATAATGTTGTTTGTTGATGATTACTCTAGAATGATGACAATCATGTTTCTAAAACAAAAATTAGATGCTTTTCAAATGTTTAAATGGTACTTGGCAAGAGTTGAGAAAGAAACAGGTAAGAGCTTGAAATGCTTGAGATTAGATAGAGGAGGTGAATTCACTTCACATGAGTTTGAGATGTTCTGTAATGATAGAGGAATCAAGAGATAAACATCAGCACCTAGGACCCCTCCACAAAATTGAATTGCTGAAAGAAGAAATAGATTTGTAATGGACTATGCTAGAACACTCATGATGGAGAAATTTTTTGCTCTAAAATACTGAAGAGAAGTTGTAAGTACTACTGTGTACACCTTAAACCATGTGCAAGTAAAGAAAGGTACTCACTCAACACCTTTTGAACTATGGTATGATCATCCACCTAATGTGAAATATTTTAAGGTATTTGGAAGAAAATGCTATATTCTTAAAGATGTTAGGAGTGGAAAGTTTGATGCAAAGAGTGAAGAAGGTATATTCCTTGGTTACTCCACAAGAAGTAAAGCTTATAAGTGTTTAAATACTAACACTAACAAGATTGTAGAATGTGCAAATGTGAATTTTGATGAGTTTAAAGAAGCACATGAGGCTGAAACTACAAAAGAACTAGAAGATTACAAGACATTTGTATACTATTATGAAGGAATGCCTACTGAAGAAGATGCTACAAATCATGCAGCAAGCCAACAACAAGTGTCAACAATTATCGAGTCACATCTTGTAAATATCGAGTTGCATTTAGATACCGAGTTGCAAAATGAGGAGAATGCACAATATGACTCTAAGATTGGTATACATGAAAGAGATGCTGAAACACCTGAGCGAGATGCACATAGTGATACTAAAGCTGAGAGAATGAATGCAACCACTAGAACTGAGCCTAGACTATCGAAGTATGTCAAAAGACACCATCTTGTAGATCAAATCATTGGAGATCACAAAGATGGAAGGCCAATAACAAGGAATAGGTTAAGAAGTGAATCATGTTTGTTGAGCATGAAGGAACCTAAGATAGTAAGAGATGCATTGGAAGATGATGATTGGTACAAGGCTATGTAAGAGGAAATTTAGCAGATAGAAAAGAACAAGACTTGGAATCTAGTTCCTAGACTAAAAGACAAGAATGTGATTGGCACAAAACGAGTATTCAGAAACAAGCTAGATGAGAATGGTAAAGTGACAAGAAATAAAGCAAGCCTAGTTTGCAAAGGTATGCACAAGAAGAAGGAATTGACTATTGTGAAACATTTTCCCCTATTGCAAGAATGGAAGGAGTAATAATTTTTCTTGCTTATGATGCATATAAAGGTTTTAAAGTTTATCAGATGGATGTTAAGTCCACATTTTTGAATGGCATATTCGAAAAGAGGTCTACATAGAACAACTAGAAGGATTTGTTGATAAAAATAATAAGAACATGGTATGTAGATTGCACAAACCCCTGTATGGATTGAAACAAGCACCAAGAACATGGTATGAGAGACTTCATACTTATCTTGTCAAGATTGGATTTGAAAGGACAGATGATAATATCAATTTGTGCATGAAGATAGATAAAGGAAAAAGTATACTACTATCTAAAATATTTGTTGATGATATCATATTTGGAGGACAAGATGGTTTGTGTAAAGATTTTGCAAATCAGATGAAGTAAGAGTTTGAAATGTCAATTTTTGGTGAGATGAAATTCTTTGTGAGATTACAAGTCTATCAAATGAAATATGGTGTATCTATCATTGAGTCAAAATATGTCAAGGAGATATTGAAGACATTTGGACTTGAGGATTCAAAACCAGTAAGTACACCTATGGTAACAACACTCAAGCTATCAAAGAATGATGATTCAATTAAGGTCAATCAAATATTATATAGATCAATGATTGGAAAATTGCAATATGTAGTACACAATAGACCTGATATTGCATTAGCTGTGGGGATAATTGCTAGATTCTCTACTAATCCTAGAGATAATCACTTGATGGCAGTGAAAAGAATAATGAGATACTTGAAAGGAATAGAAGAGTATGGTTTATACTATAAGAAGAATGAGAAGTTTGAACTGAAAGCCTACATTGATGCTGATTGGGCTAGAAATATTGATGACAGAAAGAGCACCAATGGAGGAGCATTGTTCTTAGGTAGAAGACTTGTTACATGTACAAGCAAGAAATAGAGTTGTACTTCCTAATCTACTACTGAAGCATAGTATGTTGTTGCTGCTATTAATTGCACAAACATTGTATGGATTAAATAGTTACTAAAGGGAATGAAGGAAGAGATCACTAAACTAGTGACATTTTATTGTGATAATACGAGTGCTATAAATATATCAAAGAATCTTGTAATGCATACAAAGACAAAGTACATTGCAATAAAGTATCATTATGTAAGGGAATTGGTTTAAGACAAAGAGGTATTGATGATATCTTCACTAAAGCATTACCTAAGGATGCTTATGAGTATCTGAGAGATAGATTAGGGGTGATACCCTTATCAAAGGCTATGTAAAAGATAGAGGGAGTACCCTACATCAAACAAGCTGACATTCATTTCATACAAATTGATGCAATGGATCTTACTTTAGGAACTTCCTAAAGTAATCAAAGAGTTGGAATTTCAAATCAGTCACAAGCAAGGTGACAGAGGGAGAAAATTGAAGATCCTGTAAAAGCCTATATCTGCATATATCAAGAAGCCAAGTGTTGAGCATATGTCTTTGGCATTGTTGTCAAAGAGGGAGAAAGTATAGTAAACTGATCAAGTACATACTAATCAAGAGGGAGATGATCAAAGAAGAAACTCAAGGGAGAAAGTATAGTAAATTAATTGGTGCACAAGAGGAACAATGAAGTGAGAGTACATCATCAAAAGATCAAAAGACTGAAAGAAAGAAGGAGAAAGGAAAAAACAAAAGAGGGAGATATTCAGATATTCTACTGATCCATGGAAGAAGAGAATGTTATATCTTGTAACCTAAGAGAGAGTTGCTAATAGAGGGAGAAGTTTTATTCACAAGCTTTCTTTTTGGTATTGCCTTACCATTTTAACCTAGTTAGTTTATCATTTGTTTGACTGGTTTATCAGTTTGGTTTGCCATCAATGCTAAAGAGGGAGATTGTTGATATATGATTGAAAACGTCATTTGAGTAAGAATTTTTTTGGAAGAAGACTGTGTGTTTCAATCATTGTTTTGTCACTGATGTCAAACTTGCTATATGTTGGTAAGACAATTTCGTATATGTTTCAAGGACTATCACTTAGTTGATTGATGAGGAGGATTTGATCAACAAGATGTAATAAAAGTACCTAGAGGAAAGGTTGAGTTATGATTATGTATTGAAGTGCAAGAATCAGTTAAGATAGTGATAACGTAATATATTGATGATCTACTTAAGGTTACAAAATGATTGGCTATACTTAGAAAGTTTAGAAGAATAAGGTTGGACAAAGTTCATTTGCTAAGCTTGACCAAGTTGATAGAAGGTGCTGAGCAAAGTTAGTGCAAGCCAAGCAAATAGTCAGTTGGAGCCGAGTGAAAGAAATTTCTAGTGGATGCTGAGCAAGTTAGTAGATGTCGAGCAAGTTAGTAGGTGTCGACCAAGTTAATAGATGTCAAGTGATTTTTAGTTGATGCTGAGCACCAGTAAAATTTAGTTGATGCCAAGTGATTTTACAATAGATGCCAAGTAACACAATATGTGCTGAGCATCAGTAAATTGATAATGTCGAGCTACTACATTATGAAAAAGATCAAAGATTCACCAAATAAAAGCTGACAAGTTTGTTTCCTTGGAACTTGTAAATCAGGAGAAAGATAAGATTGATGAGTTGAAGGCACAAAATCTTATGTAAACTATTTTGGAGGAGAATTCAAATGGATTCTAGGAGAAGTTTCTAGAGAAGACAAGATATGGGGTAGATACATTGTATCCTACCTAATCCATCAAGAACCCTAATTTTTGAGATGGATAATGAGTGGGAAAAGAGTTCTAATTTCCTATATGTAGGGATATTTGGTCATGAAGCAATTTGGATAGAGGTTAGAGAGTTTTGGATGCAAAAATCTGACAAGGAGAAGGAAGAGGGTTTGTTTCATCAAGTGACCCAAGTGAAGAAGTCTGCAATGATGAACTAAGCAAGAAGGCTTAAAGAGGATGAATGCTTGAAGGGTGAACAAGCTGTCAGAGCTACAAAGATTGGAAGCCAAGTAGAGTTGAGGACTGAATAGTGATCTATAATCTGAAAGTAAGGTTCTAAGTTGTATCAGATCAAAGCTCTACTATTACTTTCTAACAATTGTATCAGATTAGGGTAAATCCTTTGGAGAAAGGTTGACTTAACAATCATTGGGAAATCCTTTAACAAGGTGGAATTCCAAGTGAATGGCCTAAAGTCTTCTAACAAGGCTCACTTTTAATAGGGTGATTGAAATCCCTTAACTGGGTCACATTTAACAGTGTGTGTTGTAACCTTTAACAAGGTTGGTCTTTAATAAGGCATCACTTCAGAAGAGTGAAAACAGAGTAGCATGTTATTAGTGGTTTTTCCCAAATTGGGTTTCCACTTTAAATCATTGTGTCAAATGTGCATATGGATATGTTGTGTTTTATGCTTTATACTTCTGTATTTTAATGTTACAGTAATATATTAGTTTTGGTTAACACACAATGAATGCATGCACGGTTAAGAATGTTATATGGGTTCACTGAATTGTGAAAAGTTTTATTTTGTACATCTAGACCTTGAATAACTGATTCACCCCACCCCCCCCAATTATTCTAAAAGAATTCCAACACAACATGAAACTCATTGTCCACTTAAACAATTGGATAAACACATGGCATATAACCGTCTTCTTCAATCAATTGTAGAAGTCTTATTGATCATGACAACAATATTTATAACTCTATCTGGTTTGTATAGTCAACAGAGCTACAAACAATCCTACAACACAAATTTCAATATTTGACCTATGACGGTGCATCAAACTACAACATCTGTACAATGCTTCCATTTGACAAAAAATTCCTCCATGATAGGTCTTTGGGAAGCATGCAGAATAGTGACAAGTAATTTGGGTAGTTAGTTGATTCTATTGTCCACTTAACAAGCTTATATCCTAAAAGTCAAATCAATTGCTTGCATTGTTTAATTAAATTAAATGACCACTAGTGCCTATGTTCACAATACCAAACACAAATTCCTCAGTGAAATAAACATTGTGCAATTATTTAGTTTCACTTTCTATATCCAATTGAATTTCACATAGACAAATAATCTTAATGAGGGTTCAGGTAAGTTCTTTGTGTTGAAGATTAATGCTATGATATTGATCTTTATCTCTGATTTTGCTATATATTGAAATTGAGATAATACCTATGTGCTATGTTTATAGCTGAAGAATATATATATGATATTATTTGAATCTCTATTATTTTTGTAGGAAGGAACTTCTATGGAATTATAAAGGTAATATTGAAGATAAGATCTATATCTAAGAGAATAGTGACATATTGATAAATGAGAGAGAATCAAACAAATTAAGAAAATCAATCTTAATCTCTTACATTGATTCAAGAAGTGAAGTGATTTGTACATGCGCTTAATATTGACCATTGTAAAAGCTTTATACAGAGATAGCAGTCAATAAGATGGGAGAAAGAAGGTAGGTTTGAAAAAAGAAGAGTAGAGCACTACATATCATATTAATACTGATAATATTAGGATATTGGCCAATTTTAATTGTCAATTTGTCAAAGAGAAGAATAAAATCTTACTAGCCAACTTAATAAAACTTAGACATTTTCGACTATAAAGAGATTTTGACCTGATAGATTTCAAAAACTTCAATCAACCAATCAAAAAGTGTCTAGGTTCTCATCAAATCCAATAAAAGACATAGAATAAGGAAAAGAATAGTATAAGATCTAAAAATATTTTTGGCATGCACTTTAAAGACCAACTTAGTTGCTTTCAAGCTTTAGCAAATCAGTGACATGAATCTCAACACTTCTTTGAAAATATTTTTATTTTAGATTTGGTTAATAATTATTTAAAAATTATTGTCTATAAAACTACAAGTTGTGAATTTATAGTTACTAATTAACAAATTAGGTGCATATGAACTTAGAATAAAAATTAGTTAAAATTAAAAAAGATGTGATGGCCTCTACTACTGCTAGCTTTGCAAATCTAGTAAATTGTAGATCCTGTCAAATTTGCCAAGGTATCATCGGAAATGTATTCACTTCCAGTGAACCAAGTATGCCTTTCCCTTCTACCAAACTCTATATTTGCATCCATAAATTAATGTGCTTTAAATTGGGTAGATTTAGGTCCATTGTCATAGATCTAGGAAGAGAAGATTAAATTTCTCTGGCACGCAAAGGAACAACCCCCCAACTAGGTTTCTTATGAGTAATGGAGCCAGATGACCAAGGAAGCAATCTAACTCCTTTCCCCCCTCCAAAATGTAGAAATGATGGATAATAAATATCAATCAAACTTGTCTTCCCAAAATTGCCAAAGGAAGGAATCCCCAACTCAAGGGCCTTTGACAACTACAAATGGCAACTAGGAAAGAGAAAAATAAGAATGGAAGGAGATCCATTTATCAAAACACTTAGTAAAATATGTTCAAAGTAGATACCACGATTTGGAATTATTTTCCCAGTGGAAAGTTCTAGGTTTAGAGGTGTGTTGTATAGAAAATTAGCATAGAAAACTCCTAGGTAATCATGTTAACTTAACAATTATAGAAAATGACTTCATATATTTGGCTTATGATATCTCAGATTCTAGAAACTAACTCCTGTATGGGGAAACCCTAGTTTTTAATGATTACCCTTTAAGTTTTTTAGAATGGATTCCCTTTCTTTGATCCAAAGAAATTGATGAAATTTGAAGTATAGAAAGCTATCCTACTTCCCAATCTTCCAATTGAATTTTTGGTTAAGGATACACTTAGGATCAAATGTAATAAATTAGGATCTTTTGTAGGAGCAATATAATTTGATATGGATTTCTCTATTCCAATTATTATAATTAAAGTATATGTAAATATTATTGATTTTAAACCTCTAAATATTAATATAAATGGTAGAATTATCTCTGTGAAGCCAAGACTTGTTGAAGTCTCTTTGGATTAGAACTAGAACTAGTTGTTTCTTTGCCTTAGGATGTTTGCAATTAGATTCACCTTGGGGCCAATCTAGATATTCAAATATCTCTTAATGAAAAGGGTGGTGGATTCTTAGTTTACCTAGTGGATTTTTTGGAGGAAGAGGAGATCAAGGAATGCTCTCCTTGTTTAAAATCAATAATCATTAAACTAGAACATGATGAGGAAGAATTCCCCTCCAGTAGGTATCTTTACAAGCAATCTCTTTTAAAGAATTAGATAAAATTATTCATGATTTAGAAGAGGATGAGGAATTGTTCAACTACTTGATCCTTGTAGAGGAAGTCCTGATGGCCTGAATTTTCACTTAGCAATAATTTTGTCAAAAATTGTGAAAATTAGGTAGAATTGTGTTTGTCATGCTTAGGGTTTTTGAAAATTGTCTTGACCCTCATAAAACCCTAAGGAAATTTTATGTTTTAAGTTTTGATGGAGTTTATTCGAAACTAATTTACAATATTTAAATAGGGATATACAAAAATTATTTCTTATATCTTTGTATCACTAAGTTTTTGAGCTAATATCAATTTTATATTTCATGACCTTTTATATCTCTTAAGTTGCGACGTTGCAAAATCTCTTTAATTATGACATCACTCTATTTTGCCTGCTAACTATGTTGAAGGTTATGAGGAGGTAAGATGGTCTATTTCTAGCTTTGTGCGACTTCACAGTGGTTACTATTAACATTCATGTTAGAGGTGCTAATGAGCAGAACAATGAAAAGTGCATGATTGCAAGTCATTTCTAGCTTAAAGGAATTCAAGTTGTGATGTTGTGATGAAGGGAAACTGTTAGTTTCAAATAGTCATCACAAGGTTGTAGGCAGAAAGCATTGAGTATATTTTAAGTTACAACCATATGAATAGAAGGAAATAATTAACAAGAATGTTATTGCAACATCGCTAGGCTAGATGATATGTCAAATTTTACAATTGCAAGGTTGTGATGGGCATAAATAGTACTCAAAGTTAAATCATCACTACATCACAAGAAGTTGGATAAACTATGAAGGTAGAGTTGTGAGGATGCAAAAGACAACAATGGTTAAGTTTTTAAGACTAGCGCATCTTTGCAAGTGGTTAAAGGAAACCTCAAGTTAAAGTAGCGATGCTGTGAAAGCCTATGATCATGCCATCATAGGCTTATCTATTGGGTTAAGAATCTAAGTTGTGAAGCAACAATAAAGAGAAAACAGTCAAGTTAAAGGGTCATCCCATGATCACATAGCTAAACCATGAAGAAAGATTATAAGTTGTGAAACCACAAAAGATATTTGAGAGTCAAGAGAAATGCTTATCACTCTTTTGCAAAGGTTTGAAGAAAAGTGACGGATTAAGTTGTGATGGAGTGATCAAATGATTAAGTAATTAAGTTCTAGACCATTGCAACATTGCTAAGGTTTATGGTTGAATCAGAGTCAAAGCTGGGAAGTGGTGAATGCTTAAGATCACACTATCATAAGGTTTAGCTGCAATTACATCTTTGATGTTGCGAGCTTGCAAAATGAACTCAAAATAGTTAAAGTTAAATTTTAGTGCAAGGTTCCAAGGTTTTTAGTCATAGTTGAGATTTTTTTTGTGAAGTTACGAAAAGAGGCAACAATAGCACAAAGCAATGATCACATCTTTATAGGTCAAAAGATATAGTTATGAAATTGAGTTGTGACATTGCAAAGGATGAAGTAGTAGTTAAAGAAAATGCATGTTAAAGTATATATCATGACTGATGGTTGCGAGGGAGAGATAAGGTAAAGATATGAAGCATCGAATCATCATTGGCAAGAAAGATGTCTAGTCATAAACTGCAGTGAGAATGTAAAATGGTGAATAAAGCGCTCATCACCAGATCATAGTGGTCAGAAGGGTAAAGTGAAATGAAGTTGTGAAGCAGTAAATAAAGGGAATTGCATCCTCATAGGCCAATCCTACCAGTTATAGAAAAGAGATGCAAGGTTGAGAGATAGTAAGAAAAGCCCTATTTGCACGGTTGCATCTAGAAATAAAGAAAGAGAAGAAACTGTGCTGAAACAACGAAAAGATGGTAATTGCATCATTGCAACTCTTAGTTGTGAAAGCATAAAATGGTTTTCAATGGCCATGTCTAAGCTAGATATAAAAGGGATAAGTTGGATGTATGAAATGTGAAAAAGCATAGATTTTTCCATCTTTTCAAAAATTGATAAGTTTTGAAGTGTGCCAAGTTAAATGCCATTAATGCCATGCTCCTATTGTAGAAATAGATAAATTTTGAAGGGCATGAAGATTTTCATTACCAGTTTCATAATTGTTTGAGTTTTCTGAGTGAATTTTAAGTTGTAGAGAAGATTTTTAGTAATTATTCTAAAAATAACATACATAATTGATTGAATTATCAAAAGGAATGGCTTAGAAAGAAGGAGAATTAATTGCACAGGCACAGATTGAAGAATCATCTTCACAAGCAAAAAGCCTTAGTTCATTTGTTGAAGAATAGATACACATTCTTCCTGGCTCCAACAATGCTCAAGCTATAAATGATCATGCATTCAGAGATCCATATGTTTTCTATTGAGATGCAAAGGTTCTAGATAGAAATGAATATGAGTTGTTTTGGTTCTTCTATAAGAATAGAATGAAGAAGGTTCCAGTCTGAAACCCTTGGGCTAGGAACTTGGGCAAGTTGATCATGCTAGAAGTATTTGTGGATGTTGACTTGGTGAAAGCTCTAATCAAATGCTATAATCTAGTAAGCAAGTCATTCCACATGATAGAAAAAAGCATCTTCCTAACCCTAGACAAAGAGATATTCGTAGAAGCATTTGATTTGGGAGGCCCAACTTTATTGCCTATTGACATTGATGAATTAACTGAGAATTTCAAGAACTAGAAGAATTTTTATATGGGCCAAGCAATGAAAAGGCATATCCCCAAGTCTCATAAAGAGAAGGAGAAATTCCAAAGAAAAAGGGAGTAGAAAGGATCATGCCTCTTGAGTTCTTCTAAATATATTTCTAGAATACCGTCTTTGGTTTGAACAAGGTCCTAGGTTTAGATGGAACCATGAATGCCTGAGGGGGACATTATTTAATGGCTCTGAACATTCAATTCCCCAACACCTATGTTGGATATGATTTGTAGCATACATAATTGAAAATATGCATGAGGAGATCACTATTGTTCAGCAAGGACAATTGGAGGATTTTAGATTCCCTCATTATTCAATGATCATGGATATGATCTTGTTCAAGAACATTGATTCATTTGATTAGAGCTTCTTTAAGTCCATATAGGAGTGGGGAGAAAGATTACCAGTAAAAAGGTGGACAAGGTTATGGAAAAATTTCTACCCCTATTCAAATGTCATTTCTTTTTATAATGATTTTTTCCATCTTGTGTTAAAAATGATAGGAATAATATTTTAAAGAATTCCTAGAAGTGTTAGAAAGGTTATTAAACCTAAAAGGTGTTTTGATGTTGGTAAAAAATTAACTCATGATTGGGGAAGTGTCTTTTTGTTTGAGGAGTATACTATTATCAGGATTTTTTGGATGTCCTCAGCCACCCCACATTTTTCCCAAATATGTCCTTGAGAGACTAGGGTTTGTAGAAGTGTTTTGGCAACTGATTTCATCGAATAGAGAATATCTAGGCAAAATTTTCAAGAATGGAAATTCTTTTATAGATGCACCAAGGTGGGAGCCTTTGAGATAGGAAATAATGTCATTGAGGAAAATAATGCCTATTTGAGAGGTTATAAGTTGCCAACTAGACCAACCAAGACATATGAACCCTGCAATGTAGTCAGACATGCCTTAAAAAACATGAGAGGATATAACCTACCTCCTACAAAACCTATGTGGGAAGAGGATGTCATTGTTGACAAGTTAAATGAGGATGTCTCTAGGGAGAGGATGAATAAGTATAGAGATATTGTTAGCTTTGAGTAGGAAATGAGAAAATAAGATCCATCCTTCAAGGGATTCTATCCTGAAGAAGACTATTGGTAAAAAATTGGACAAGTGTATAAGAAATTTTAATGAGATTTCAACACAAGTCCTTGAAAAAATTAGGAAGAAGGTTGATCCTAATTATTATAATGAAGACATAGTAGTTGAAGTTACTAATGATGAAGAGGATCATCCTGAGAGCTCAGAATGGGTAGAGCAAACAAACAAGAAACAAAAGATGGTGGAAGTGCCACATAAGTCTTGGCAAAAGGCCCTATAAATTTTGCCAAGGGGTAGCCAATACTTTGATGATATTAGAAGGAGATATTTGGTATCTCAAGCATCTAAGGATGAACAAAGGGCTAGGAAGCTCAATTGCAAGTCTAGATGATTAGGGATAGAATCATAGAAGCAACTGAGTTCATGAGTGATAACAATTTCATTAAAACTAAAGAGTTCAAAAGATTCTTATTTAAATTGAAACGAAATGAGTTCTCTCTACAGATGAAGCCAGGGGACTCTAATGAGGTAGTTACTGAAATTGTTCAAAAATTACAAGAATATGACCCTGCCATTGAAATCCTTACTTTGGAAGAAGTAAGAGAATTGGTGAGAAGAAGTGGAATGATTGTCTTCCTTAGATGGGCCATAAGTTCATCTTTTCTATTAGAACAAATGAGAAGAAAAGATAAGTCTATCTCATTTGAAGATGAAAACTAGCTCGAAGAGCTAAGAGGCTATGGATATAGCATTGATGCCTAGATAATGGCATTATGGAGTTTAGCTCTAGAGGACTAGAAGCCTAATCTAATGGAAATCAAGGAATCCCTAAGGGGGAATGTTATTTTTTTGAATGTACATTCCACCTCTAGCAGCCAAATTTATGGGATGCACACTTCAGTGGCTCTATTGGGTAAAAAAAAGATGGATAGCCTTCAAGAAAAATTGTAGGGAGCTTATGAGAGATACATTAAAACCAAAAGTAGATATAAGAGATGAATAAGATATATATCTTGGAGCAAAAGGTCCTCAAGCTATAAATTGAGGTAGAAACATTGAAGAACACTGTTAGAAAAACTATATAAATCCAAGATAGAGGTGTGCACATGGAAGGCCAAGTACTTGAAATAGGGGAAGCATTAGGCCAGACATGGAGATAGATGAAGAAGATTTGGAATTAGGGAAGGAGATAGAGATAAGAATAATCAAGAACTTTCTGATTCATAAAATAAATACACTAAAACTAGTATCCTAGAATGTGCATAGCAACTATCTTGTGTTGTAAGGAGACAAATACATGTGCTCAAAGGTTTTTTCCTTATTGTCTCCAAATTTTACCACGTGGGGTCCATATTCCCAATTTTTTGACAATCTTATACCTCTATTGGCTCAAAAGAAAGATTTGCCAAAGGTACTGATTGTAGGTACTAGAAAAATGATAATTAAGGTGAGGGATTGGAGTGGTTTATTTAATGGAAAGTTATAGATGATATAGAATAAGATGAAGAAAATTGCCACAAGGACACCCAATTTGATAGAAAGTTAAGAACTAGGTGGAATGGTCAGCATCTTTTGATAGCATTTTGAACCACCCTATATTCTTAACATATTGTAATAATGAGGCAAGTGTGGTAGTAGTTTATGATTTCATTGACATGCTCTACAAGTTAGAGTTAGAAATGTCAAAAGTATCTGCAAAGGTTAAGGCAATAACAAATCTCAAGTGGAATAAATGCCTTGAGGAGTTAGATACAATTAGGGATGTTACCTGGCCTTATATAGATACAAATGTTGCCATCTAGGAGGTTATTGCAGACATCAAGGTTCTACCATCAGTTGACAGTGACTAGGAAAATAAAGGATGTAGTTAGAGGCAGAGGAGACAAGAGAAAGGAAAGGAAAGTGATAGGAGGTTGAAGAATGCCACCTGCCAATTTTGTAATTGCATCCAGTTTTTGATCAAGTGCAAAGAATGTTTATATTGTAATAAAAGATATAATATCTTTGTATTTATTTCCCAATAGAATTTTGACATGTGTCCTCCCATCTAAAGCTTTTTGCAATCCTTTCCATAAAAGGTTTTCCAAGACATGGAGTTGAGGTCCAAAATCTGTATAATTTTAAGTGTTATGCTATTTTGCAGTCGGTCTAGTTAGCTTTTGTATCAATGTTATATGTTGTATTTAGTTTTTCCAATATAGGAATAGTAGTGAATATTGAATGACATTCTATCATATTCTAAGTTATTCTTGAGTTATACTAGTAATTATATGATTTTAAAAGAGGATTAATACAAAGGAAAGTTCTACCATATCTGTGTCTCTAAATTTTGTCTCCATTTTCATATGTTGGTTATGTTGGGATTGAATGAGCAAGGTTCATACAATTTAATGCAACTAGGATAGGTTCTATATAAATTTGCTATTGCTTTTAATTCAAAGAATTAAGTAAGTGCTTCAATGAATTGAGAGGATTTCTAGTCATATGAGAGGGATATTCATAAGAATGGGGTTTAGGGTTAACTACTGATTATTTAGTTATAAAGCAATTAAATACGTCAAGTTTTGCTGGTTAGACTCTGTGTAGTAATGGATAAGGCACTGGTCATCAGTTTAGATGCATATTGAAGAGTTCATATGGTTGCACAAAGCACAAATTTAAAAAAAAATCAACTTTTACTTTTCTGTATGAAGAAATAAATTGCTGGTCAATAGTTATTTGCAATAGTATTCTATGTGTTATAATTAACTACTGTAATCAAGAAGTTATTACAAAGTTAAGAAGAATTGTAACCATTTCTACTATAGGGGATATATCTAAAGAAAATGCAAGTGAGTGAGTTCTAAAGAACTAATCAAGTCATTTCATCCCTAAGGTGCACCCACCTTGGTCTTATAGAGCGTAAAGTGTAGAAAATCCTGTGATTTTGTTATTGTTGGTCCAAATCTGAACAGCTTTTAGATGAATATAGGAAGTAGCTAATCCTTAGAATGATTTTTGTCCTCATCATCCTGGTATTAGGTTCTCTGTAACTTGATAGTTTTGAACACCAACAAGTCCCATGTGAGACTTTAGAATGAAAAGAAACAGAATTCCATATGCTAATTGAAGCCCTTAACAATATGGTAGTGAATGATCTAATGAATCAGTTTTTGGATAAGATCTATGTGAGGAGGAAGTGAAGTTACAAAAATCTACTCTAATTTCTAAGGTTATAGAAGATCAAAGGGAAGAGGTGATACTCCCTTCCACTCATAAGGAAGTCTTAGGATTTGATAACCAAGAGGAGTTGGCCAAGGAAAATCTTGGCCCTCTAGAGTTAGGAACTTCCCTTCCAAGTAGATAGTCTCTTGATTGTGCAAAAGTTATGATGAAGCAAGGACAAAAATCCTTGCAAGATTTCCATCCAAAGATGGGTAAGCCAAGCGTCAGGTTAAAATCACCAATTTTATTCATGCACAGAAGGGGATGGTCCTTCCCATGGCTTTGTGAATATCATTACATGGAATGTTAGGGGCCTCAATGCCCCTAACTATTGGAAGTATATTGGTAAAGTAAGATACTGAGAGGAGGGTGAATTAGGATCTGTAAAACTTTTAACTCTTTGAAACAAATCAAATGCATTCACCATTAACCCATCTCATATCAATATCATGAATCATATAGCCATAAATTGAAATAGATCTAACTATACATCACATGCATAGGCATGAAAATAAATGTAAACAAATAACATAAAAGTTGGTTATCTAGAAACCCAACAAGGTGAAGGTAAAATTGGGGTGGGGATGACACCCACAAATCTTCACCACTGCAACAAAAAGTTGTCTATTAAGGCTACAATGTTTGATCACTTTTGGTGATATACCCTATGAGAGGTATTCCCTGTTAAGAACTTACAAGACTTATTCAATCTACCTAGATTAAAGGATTTAAAACTACAATTAAGTAAGAACTTTATTAGGAGATTTACATAGGCCTATTAGAACCACTATATTAAGAGATTTACCTTGATTCACTTGTTAGAATGTATCAGTACCCAATTCTCCAATTTGCACTCTATTTGTAGATTAAAAATATTCTCTTTTTAGTTATGATCAGATCTCCTTATCTAATATACTTTGTTATGTCCTTCACTTCTAGGTTTCTCTTTGATCTTTGCTTCTAATCATCAAACATAGCCTTCCTTTTTTCATACACTTGACTCTTAAATATCTCCTTTCTCTCTCTCTCTCTCTCTCTCACACACACACACACACACACACACACACACACACACACACACACACACACACATTTAGGGTTTTGAAACCTCCTTAACCATTTGGAGAAGTTTCTAGATCATGATCAATGATCCAAATTTCTTCCTTGTCACTTAGTCCTTTCAATTTTCTAATTGGCTAATCACCTTGCATAGGGATCAATGATCACTGATAAAGTACGTAAACAAATCCTTAGTTTTCCCTCCAATCTTTGAATCATGTATAGAAGTTGGCCAAAATGGTTCACATAAGTGTTTGTGCCATATTAAACACATATAATTAAAATGGTTTACTCTAGACTTGAATTCCTTGATGCTTGGTCACAATTGATACTCATGCTGTTACTCAACTTTTATATGCTTGACACTGTTTGTGAAAGTCACCATGACCTAACTTTACTTTTCTTGGCATCTATTGACTTCAAATTGACTTGACATAAAGTGGCACTTGGAGCATACTGGGGTGCTTAAAAACCTAAGACTTGCTTGGCTTGTAACAAGATGTAAAATGTCCAAATACATTATTCAACCTTCATTGGGTGCCTTGGTTAAAGTGATGATTGACCAACTCTGCCTAGGAAATGACTAAGTGTTTGACACTGATAGTCCACATGACTTGGAGATCAAAAATCTCTCCCATTGACATTAGTGAAAAAACACTTTGTCATGACTTATCATTACACTCAAAAATTATAAAATAACACTCGCCCTTAGACTATGACTCAGTCTATATATATCATATATACATGTCTCCAAAAATGAGTAATATTACATTGTTATACCTTTGATCTTCTAGCTTTATCTATTCTTGCTGTCTTCCTTCTTCTTGTTTCCCCTTTAAATATATGACATGATTACTATTTTCCCCTTATTTTTATCACTCATGGCTTCGGGTTAATTGGGGTCAAATTATACTTGTCCAAAAATAGTTTATGAATATGTAAAATCATTGTCAATGTGTGATCCCAACTAGATCTAACATATTCCAAAACTTGTATCTTGATCTCTAGTTGAGTAGCTAGATCCACTAAACTGTTTGTAGTTGAGAGATGCATATCTCTCTGTACTAAATCCTTTGTAGTTGTTAGTTCTTTTTACATCACCTCCAAATGAGGTATCAAAATATATTAGATAAAGATCATTTTTTTTCTCTCATGTTATAATCTTTATCCATTAACTCGACTAATCTCCCTTGTGCAAAATTCAATCTGTTGAAATGAATGGAGCTTGAACTTGCATCCATGATCAAAGAATGTCTAGTTGACTTCAAATATGACTGAAGCTTATTGATAGATTGCTGATTCTCCTTAGTGAACAATCAACATCACAAAGCTTCTTATACAAAGAACAAACATTTTGTATAACTTCCTCTAAATTATGTACAAGGGTGGAAAGTCCAACTTGTTTAGTAGTAATTTCTATTGAAACTTTCTCCAAAATGTTGGTCTCAAATTTCTTTTCAGACTACCTCATGAGCTTTTCATTTTCCTTAATATCATCATTATTGAATTTCTTAGCAATATGAACTAATTGATCTAGGATACGTGTCTACTCATTAACATTAAGAATCTCAAATGCATCAACAAAAAAATCTTGTATTTCATGCAATACTCACCTTTACTGATGTTGTCTTCTTAGTTCCTCTTTCTTTATCTTCCTCTTTAATAGTTATTGCAATATTTTAATTTGGTCAAATATTATTGTCTTAGGATCATGCATAGGAATTACGATGCCCTCATCTAGTGTCATTGGTTTTCTAGATGAATTGACCTTTTTCTTCATCTTCTTTTCCCTAGGTGTGTTGGAGCTTGGTAGTGATATCTATAATGGAGTCATTTCAAAACTCGGCCTCAACATCTTTTGGCTATTGATGCAATCTACTTTGGAGTAGATAACACCTACTAATTAGGTATAGAAATTGCTTCTATTCCAGATAGTGTAGAAGGAACTACACTCGGTAGTTGAACCAATGCCTAAACTTCCACTTACTCTTTTGGTTCTTGTGCTTCCTTGGTCCTTTATTGCACAACCTCCTTTTTTACCTCAACATGAGGTCCTAAGAAATCAATTGTAGAGTTATATGCTTTCTCTTTCTCTTTGCCTTCTTTTTTCAATGACAAGATTGGCCATAGACATTGGATGCAAAATTGTAATAATTGGCTTTCCTTGTTCCTCGACACTTACATCTTGCCAACCCTTCTCCTCAATTGTCACTATTGAATGAATAGGTGCTAAATCCATAGTTTCTGCATTCTCAATCCTTGGATAATCATTAATTTGTATCTACATTGGATTAATGCATGGTAGAAGGTCTCTAGGATTGCATTGATGAATACTTCATTCTTGAGTTCTTCCTCAGTTAAGACATTAATATTTGTTTGTACTTCCTTTGGTATGTCTTAAATAGTGAAAACATCTTGTTGTTCACTTTCCTCTACCTTTCTCCTAATTTATTCCTCAAGATTATCTAGATAATCATAATATTCCTTATTGTCCAATTCTACTTCTACTTCTCCCTCCTCCCTTTTTTCTATTGTTGTTAAGGCTAACAACCCAATTCCTTCTTCCAAAATAAGATGCTTTCTTACACTAAATCTTCTATTTTATTTTTTAAAATTTTACAATCCCTTGTCTTGGGCACAAACTTCTTGGCAAAATCCCTTAGGGATACACACATGTGTGTTTTCCCTAAATCTAACATAGTCTAGGCTAATGTGGTTTCTATTATTTTCCTTTTAGTAGACAATGCCCATTTCCACTTTGTATCCATCTTATTGTATAATTCTTCAAGGATTACCATAGCCAATTCTATAGATGCATATTTAGATTTTATCAGCATATCTAGCACTACTTAATCAACCTTTTTTTAATCAATCCCCTCTAAAGAATCATATTTAACATGTTTGAAAGTTAAAATTTCTTTTGAATTTATGATATTATCACATACCTAATCAATATCTTAGGGAGGTTGCTTGGAAACAATTTAAAACTTTCTCATATCATCTGATTCAATTCTATCTCCTTCATCCTCTTCATCATTAGGCATAACCACATGTTTCCTCCTTGATTTCTTCTTTTGACCCTACTTGATCCCTTTGGCTACTTGTTTCCTTTTTAGTGGGGAGTTTCCCTTAATTGGGTTAGTTATCTTTGCTATCCCTTTCTTTTGCTCTACAGCTACAAGAGATGCTGCCTTAGATCCTTAACTTGTTACTCTTCTCTAAGGTGTTTAGGAGGAAGGTGTAACACCTTTCTTTAGATTCCTCTTTAGCTTAGGATCTACAATAACTATTTTCTTCTATTGTGATTCCTTAGGCTCGGAAACCACCAATTATTTTCCTTTTGTCACATCTACTTCATCTTCACCAATTTCCTCATCTTCCCCTTTACCTTATGTAATTTGTAGGGGTTGCTTGCCATGTTTTTTTTCAAGATTTGCAACCATTTTCTTTCTTTTCCTATCCATCTTGGGTACTTTAGTTTTCATAAGAATCTTGATCTTTGTTGAACCATAGGTACCGAATAGTTTGACATTCTTATCTATCTTTGCTAAAAGAAAGGATGTCATTGCTATAGATATCTCATCAATGTTTACTTCATATTGCATAGGCCTTAGCCATGTAACCCTTGGTAATACAACTTGTGCATAAGTATAGTTAGTGTCCACCATGAAGAAAATTCCATCATAATAATGATCAACAACTAACTTAGGGATCCTCATTTTGTTCTTCAGTTTACCTTTAAACTCATCCAAGTATCCAACCAAAATAGCATGAAAAATTTCTCCCAATTTATTAATGTAACCATTGATTTACTTGGTTACTGGTTTGGTCTTATCCCACAACTTCTCCAATAGTAGAGAATGAATTTTGCACATAGAAGAATATAAACATTAGGAGTGATCCAAACTTACATGAAATATTTTTAGCCTTTCTAATGGCTCCAAAATTCTTAGCTAACTAGATCAATTATAGCTCAACAAGATCATAACTATGGTCCTTCTTCACAATCTTATATCCCAAGTCCACTACAATGCATGACACACTGTTTAGGCAGCTTGACTGATAGAATTTGTGTGCAATTACATATATTGCAAATTTAATAATAGGATTGATAATTTTATCTATAGACATTCCCCAACCATTCCATTTGGCCTTTGTCTATTCTTCAATAACGTTCTTGGCTGAGCATCTCATGGTTTTTACTTGATCTAGGGTAGGTTACTCGGTCACTCCATGAATTATTATCTTTGTTATATTAACTAGTCCATTCTCTAGCCACATTTTCATGTCATGTACCCCACTCAAAATAATTTTTATCCACTCAACTTTGAACACCTTGGGAAAAACTAGGGCACGAGTAAGCCCTTTCTTAGTAATAATTCTATTCTCCACTTTCTGAACTCCATTCTCACATAGTTTATCATAGGAACTTTTGAGTTTAAAATCTCCAATCTCCCCTATCTACAGTCATGCACCATGATAGCTCTGGGAGGAATCAATGAAAAAGCACCATATGCATCACTAATAATTTTAATATCTGGACATGCCCTATATTTTGGTGGGGGACATTAATTGTTCCTCATAATCTGTGCATTATTGTCTTTCAAAACTTCCTTTCCACATCTAAATGCATGTGATTCCATTTTGAACTAGTGTTTCAAAAATAATATAACAACTTCACAAAAACAATAGAACTTGGTTCACAAACTTCACTTACTTCTCTTCATAATTTACCAACATGTTGTAGAATCACACAAAATTTTGCACAAATTGCTCTTTCAATCGCCTTTGAATTGCCCTATAGGTTCTTTGATCACTTGATGAGTAAAAATGATCTTAAAAATTTTCTATATAGCTTCAAACAATTGAATTAGGTCTTCAATAAATGCTTCATGCTATGGTGGGTGCAATACAACTAGCTCAACATCAACATAGAACTCGATTATTGTAACACATTCCTTCCATCACTCGATCATGTCCATTAATCAATCTTCATTATTTTATCATGTTTGGCATGTTCTACATATCAACTTGGTCTATATGGGAGCCCAATTCACATAGCAATACTCAGTCACTATAGACACTAATACATATACTCAACATCAATTGTGCATATGATTTATTTTCTTAGTTCTTACTTTAAATTTTCCCTAGTGCATCTTTATTCATTCATATATGGGCTTTTAACACATCTTATGTTAGGAACTAGTGTCAAATGTAGTAGTCAAATGTATAGTTCCTTACATACCTTCTCACTTAGTTAGAAGTAGTGTGATCACCTAATCCATTGGACTAAGTGACCTCAATTTCACTAGTCCACTATTACCTTCTGTTTCCTTCTTTC
Source organism: Cupressus sempervirens (assembly GCA_028749045.1). Taxonomy (NCBI): domain Eukaryota; kingdom Viridiplantae; phylum Streptophyta; class Pinopsida; order Cupressales; family Cupressaceae; genus Cupressus; species Cupressus sempervirens. Next base: position 533,521,393 of record CM053789.1, read on the forward strand.
TCTAGGTTTAATTCTTCTCATTTCTTGTTTGTGCTATATCAACTTTTCCTTTTTCTTTGAATTGTTCTTTGCTAGGTGTTGGTACTCAGGTCTTGTAGTTCTTTCTTACATGTCCAATCTTATGACAACTAAAACTAACCCAACTTCCATTCATCCAACTCTCGACTTTGCCTCTAAAATGTTTTCTAATACAATTTTCTGCATTATGTCCATATTCACCACAATAATGACAACTGTACCATGTGTTGTAATCCTAATTATAAGAGTTACCTTGTTTGGATGCATTTGTTTTCCTTTTGGTTGTCCAGTTGGATTTTTCCTTGGATCTTCATTCTTGATCTCTATGTCCATATTTCTGACAATTGTAGAAATGACTTTCAAATCTAGGTGCTACTACTGTATTGCTTGCCTTTTACTAGCATTTATATGCTTGGTGTCCTTGTTTCTTGTAGTTAAAACAATGTCCATTGAACTTTGGTTTAAGATTCTGCTTACCATTCTTGCTTATGTAGATATTTGTTGTATGTCCTAGTTTCCCACAGTGATGACATGTAGGTTTGCTATGTTTTGGATTTGCATTCCTTTGTTCTCCATTCTTTAGTGGATGATATGTGCTTGGTATATCATAGTCCAAAGGTGTCATTAATATTCTTGGTGATCTCATTAGTTCTTCAAAGTATCTTATAGCCTCATTGGGCTTATTCATCCTTTTAATGAGTTCCTTTTTAGATCTTAACTCATTCCCCAATTGATCATTTTGCGATCTCTAATTTTCCATCTCTATGTCCTTCCTATTTAGTTATTGATTTGCAAGTAGCAGTTGATTCACCATGTCCAACTGGTTATTTGTGATATTTTGCACATCAGATATCCTTTCATCAAGTTTGATAGCCATTTGTCTCTTATCTTCTTCTTCAACTTTCTTTTCTATTCAATTAGTTGACATAGTCTTACTAATTGGATTTCATATTCTCTTTTTAGTTATTTGAGTTCTTTATTCAAAAAGTTGTTCTTCTCTAATAGGTTTTCTATAACTGCATCACTTTCACTAGAATTTCCATTTTCAAGTAGTCCTTTAGTGTCTTCTCCTTAATAAAGTGTATCATTTTGTTGAATAGAAAAATATTTCCTTTTCTTTAAGGATCTCCTTAAATCATCTCTTGCTACTACAATATGATTTGATGTCAAGTTTTTGATTCTAAAATACTTTTCCAAATTGTAAGCATCTATCTCCAAGATCTCAACTCTCAAGTTGTTAGACTTCTTCTAAGAGAACAAAGCTCCGATACAAATTGTTGGAAGTCTTTTGGAAAAGTAAGATACTAAGAGGGAAGGGGGTGAATCAAGATATATAAAGCTTTAATTCTTTGAAATAAATCAAATGCATTCACCATTAAACCATCTTATATTAGCATAATGAATCATATAACCATAAATTGAAATAGATCTAACTATCCATCACATGCACAACCATGAAAATAAATGTAAACACCTAACACAACTTTGTTATCCATAAACCCTCCAAGGTGAAGGTAAAACTGGGGTGGGGAGACATTGAAAAATCTTCACTACTATCGTAATAAAGTGTGCATGTAAAGGCTACAATGTTTTATTACTTATGGTGATTATTGTGGTCTCACAAAGCATGCCCCATTTCTCTTAGAAATGGGGAACCCCTAGTAATTTTTTTCTACCAGACTCCTAGTTTGGGGTCTGGGTCACTTTAGGACTCCCCTAAGACTCTAGGTCAAGCCCCAATATTTGACTAGGGAAGTCTAGAGAGTTAGGATTTTGAGAAAAATGAAGCTTTTTTAAGTTTTCATGTTCTTGAGTGCGTACTAGCACACTAGTGTACAAGTGTGCACTCCATCTACACTTGTGAAGGTACGCACCCACTAAGATGCACACTGGGGCTCAACATCTATATAAGACCCCAAGCCCCCTATTCCCATTCATTCACTCTCCACTCTCAAACATTTCCATAGCCTAACACATCCTAGCCTGCACACCTTCTCAAAGACCTAAGACACTAAGACACCATGAAGGTGCACATGTGAACACCTTCCTTTATACTTAACGCACAACTAAAACAACTAATGCAAAAACTTTGAAATTATAAAGGTGCACATATGCACACCTTTGGAAGGTGTTTAGGTGCACAAATTTATGTTTAAAATAAAAATAAAGCCTAAGTCCCTTGCCCCTAGTTGCACATGCACTACACATGCCCGTAGCTGCACACATGCACAACTATGAACAAAAAGGTTATTTCAAGGCTAAATGAACACACTAGTATACCTATGAGGGTGCACTAGGTGTGCTAAAGTCCATTTCAGGGTATTTGGGGGGGAATTTAATTGTTTTGATTATATTATGATGAATTTTGACCAGTGTTGGAGTAAATTAGGGCTTGTTTTAGGTTAAATTTTAACTTTTCAAACTAATGTTTCCTTTCTTATGCTAATAAGATGGCATCATCATCCTCTTCAATTGAGGTAAAAATAACTTTGAAACCCATAGTATTCAAGTACCATGGTTCACCAAGGAAATCTCAATTTCAAGATGAGCATGCTAAGATTAGAGACACAAAACTTGTGCATATAAACTGGAACAACTTCCTCACAATTTATAACAAGCCTCAGGAACTATCTGTAATGGTGTTAGCACTTATCCAATTTGGCCTTGTTAACATGACATCACATCCAACATCCATCTAGTCTTCAAAACTCATAATGACTCTTGCAAAAAATTATGTGATTGAAAGAAGGTCATCAAGAGTGTTACAAGAGAGATAGTCCTAGACCTCTGGCCCAAAAATATTGAGAAGGTATTCCATCTTCCTAGAGCTGACCAATATCTGAAGATAACATATGAAAGAGTAGAAAGATGGTATCAGGAGAACAATTCAATCTTCCTTCCTGATAGACAAAACAAAAATAGGCCATAGAGTTAGCAAAGTGGACATGAATAGGGGTTATATAAAGGATAACATTGGATATGCAATTGTACTTTTGACCAAGGTCATGGGACTTTCTGCAAGAAGAAACCTTCACATATGGATGGTCCACTTTATTGAAACCATTAGGATGACAAAGATGCCAATGGATTGGGCTACTATCCTTAGTGATGATTTGCATGAGCAACTTGTAGTAGTGAAAACTAATCCAAGGTTCTATATGACATCATATATGGTGTACTTATTGGTGGCAAGAACCATAGATTACCCAGGCCTCTACAAGAAAGGGAGCATGTAGGATGCTAATGCTTTTCCCTATGCAGTGTATCCATAATTAGTGAAATAGAAACTCTCAGAGAAGAGTGTGGAATATAGGGTGGTGAATGATGACTTCATCTTCACAATCATTAGATTTATTGAAGGTGATTATGCAAAAAGGATGTCAGTAGAAATAGTGGCTAGGATCATAGAGATCAATACTTACTACATTTAGTTTAAAACATTCATCTATATTAGGGTAGATGGTACTTTATAAAACCCGAAGAAGCTCCCAAGATATATGTCAGATAGGCTCATTCTTTTGGAGATTGTATGCTAGCTCACTTATGCATACAAAAGAATGAGAATACAACATAAGAAGACATGGGTATGGCTCATTACAATCAACACTTTCGAGATGAAGCAAAATCAAAACATTGTCACTTTTGATTCTGAATGAGATCAATATCCCTTAGAAGAGTACAACTCCACTCACCCCTACTTTGACAACATCGGGATGGTACAACATTTGGTAGGGAAGTAGTTTATACATGAGGATGCATTAGAAGACCATTGGATGAATGCAATAGATGAATATGATATCTATATAAAGGATTATTGTAGGATGACTCTATACTTGGTAGAAAAGGTGTTGAAAATAAAGATCCCTCTAAAGAATGTGAAAAAATATTTATTAGATATCTTGGATCCTTTATACAATAGGGACAAGATCTATGACTGACCTATAATAAATGCAAAAATAGGGAGAGAGGAGAATGCATATATCAATCATCAGGCTAGGAATATAGTCCAATTAATGAAGGAATGGATCAAGAAATATTTTAGATTGGATCCAGTTCCTTAGTCTATTCCCCTACAAGCCATTACACATCCAATCAAAGGAAAGGGTGCATTAGTAACATTTCCAACCTTCCCTGCTCAATCCCAAGTAAGGCTGGAATGATAAACCAAAATGAGAGGGAGGTTGAGTATGTCAAGGCTGATAATGGCACAAACAAAAGGAAAAGAGTACCTATAAAGGAAAAGAAACAAATGACTCAAGCACAAGTGCCTCAACCTAAACAAGCAAAGCCAAAAGAAAATCTAAAGTATGAGAGCCTATTCAAGAGTTTGAGCAAGAGCCACAAGCACCTCTACATGGAGAATATGTACAAAATGAACAAGTACAAGATGAATAGGTAGAGCAAGGATAGCTAGAGGAGAAAAGGGTATACTGCCAATGGCTACACAAGAGGAAGAAGCCTTCCTCTTAGCTCCCAAAAGGGCAAGGATTGAATCAACTATGGTGAAAACAAAAAGGAGAAGATTAAAGAAGAAGAACACTCCACCCCTACACATTCCTGAGACAATCTTAGAAGTCAAGGCATAAGAAGAAGAAGGGGAGCAGATTGAATATGTCCCCCTAAGTCAAAGCATCTACTCAACAAAGGAAATAGAGGATGAGAGAAGAAGAAGTTTAATAATGACACCTCCATCTACTTCAAAAGAACCTATTCATGTATCTATATCAGAAGATGAGCAACAATGGTGGATAGGTGACATGGAGGGTCAAGAAACTGATGTCTTTGACTTCTCTAATTTTGACATCATGCAGTTGGACACTGAGATGGTGGGAGAAAAGATAAGAGATATTCCCATGAGTGCTATATTAGGAGAGGACTAGAATCAATTTTCGTCTCTACCTTAAGGACCTCTGGGATTTTTTCCACCACCATTTCAAGACTTAACATTTTTGGATAAAGGTCGAGTAACTCCACTTCCTTAGGCCACATAAATAGAAGAACAGTTGACAAAGAAAAAGGAGCCCCAACAACTGCATGCTAATGAAGTATTTGAGGAAGGGAAAATACTTGAACAGCTCAAAAAAATCCTCATGATACAAAGGCTAGGACCTAACCCAACCAAATACAAAGACTCCAATTGTAGATCTTTCTCAATGAGAAAAGACTCTAGAGAGGAATGATAAGGGAAAGGGGCTTGCAATAGAAATAACTTCTTCAACAAAATATATATCTCTCGCAGCACACTAACATAGTTGAAGAGAGAAGTCATGTTCCACCAGAAAGGTAGTTGGACCTGATAGTTGAAGAGGAAATGAAGGAATTAGTGAAAGCACTCAAGAAGCCTAAGCTATCTACGAGTGATGCATAAATATTGGCCTTCATAATGAAGAACCAAGATAAGGACTTACTTGCACATATTGCCATTCCTCCTCCACATGTTGACACCATGGAATTGACCCCTAAAGTTTACCAAATCAAGGAGATTATGTTGGGAAGGCCCATGGTAGACATGACAAAAATAATGATCACTATGTGCATGACGAAGGTGTTTAGGAATATGGACTGAGATGAGTCCGAGTGGAAAGCACTGAGGAAGCAAAATGAGATATTAAGAGGCTATCTTCATGAAATTGTGGGCTCTATAGACTTGGATAATCCAAAGATTACTCTTGTTGTGATATTAGAGAGGAAAGGGATGAGAATAGTACAATTAGACCCATTTTTGGAGGCATGTCAGCAATGACGTGACATTTTTGAAGAGAAAGGTGTGTAGATAATATAGGGTAATTTGAACTTGTTGCACAAAATTTAGTCAAGTGTGGATAAACTAGTATCCATAGTGAACCAAGATTTTGGGTTAATGGATAAGGTACATGCCTAGGATAAAGGCCTATAAGCATTGACATCAATAAAAGGTCAAAGGTATCATACATTGATAGAAGTATATAGAATTGAGGAGCTCGATAAGTTAAATGACTAGATTGGGAATATATCAGCCAAAAATAAAGTCGTGGATGAACTACACATAGATATTCAGAAGATAAGAGACCAAACTCAAGAGAAAATTTTGGAAGCGGAGAGGTACTACACTACCTTTAGCCTTGAGATTTTTGAGGATGAGTCAAAGACCAAGCTTTTTGTAGTGCAAGTAGTAATTCAATAGTTGAAAGGTACATTTGAAGTAGCTTCATCAAAAGATGACATTAGACAAGCCTTCAAGATTGAGGAAGCACTATTGGAGCTAGACACCAAGCTTGAAGATTTTGTAGAAACAAGGGTTGAAGTAGGTAATTTTGAGCATTCATTTTGCACGAGGTCAACGACAGGAATCCATTGCGTAATTCCTCTCTTGAAAAGCAAACCTTTTAAGGATCCACTCCAAGGTTCAGTATTTGTCTTGTGACATACCAAAATCCACTCAGTAGAAGATAAATGTGAGTGTTCATAAGGAGGCCTTTGCTGGTTCGAAAAGTCTTTTATCTTAGAATCAAAGTGAATCTGTCCGCTATCTCAAAATATCACACCAATAGAAAAATGTTTTTGTATTTTCTATTTTTCAATGAATGCAACTCTAACAATGCAACTACTATGAGGTCCTATTCTAAAAAGGGGTTAGCAAAGAAAATAATGAAAATGAAAGCAAAATAATGTGAAATCAAATGACTTGAAATTGAAATTCCTAAATGGACATAACCTATAGAACACAACACGCTGCGAGTAAAACCTTCGAAGAAATCGGTAGGAAACCAATGAAAATAGGAGAAATGCTTCCTAGAATCCATTGATGCAATCGTCAATGAGAATCTTTAACAAATTGAATGATGTTTCACTCTTCATCAAATTTCAAGGCCATGGAAAGTGTGCTCATGCGAGGCAAAAAGCTATGTAGACACAAATCGAGTGATCTCTTCTCAAGCTCATTACATTAGTGGAATTCATATATCTGTAGCAAACACCAAAACTAAAAGATTGCACAACCAAAAACAACAAAATAAACCTTTGGCTCAATCAAAATCTCATGAATAAAATCCACAAAACAATGACACATTCAGGCAATAATAACTACACTCCGAATGCTAGCACCAAAAGCATAATTTTATTGCATAATAATGGTGGCCCTGATTACATATTACAATAGGGTATTTATAATAAATTGTCTCCTCAATTTGTGTTGAGAGTGAGAGATATCTTCATGCAATAAGATGCTTCTAAACTAATAGAACAAACTAATTATATACAAACTACCTATCTAACTGGTGCTTAGTAGGACTCCATCCATTTTATATTCATTAATCGGATGCATGAGCCATTGCATGTTAAAAAATAAAGAAATTATGAGAGAAAATCATGCAAAAGCTCCAAGTTGAAGTGGAAGTGTTTGGAGATGCCAAAATTAGAAACTGATCCTTCACAGGGTGTTAGTCGGACTTAAATTATCGTTAGAATGTGTTTCCAATGCATGAAAAGCTCTATTTTTGGAACTAATAGTTAACTATCGGTGCACCTCTAGAATTGCAGAGCTGTGAAGTTGCAGACCTGTGTATATGCAAAGCTGCAAACCTATGAAGTTGTAGAGCTATGAAGCTGTGGACCTCGACTGGGTCAAAATATCTCAAAATTTCACTAAGTGTTGAAACTAAAATTTTGGCATCTGGGTTTTGTTCTTCTTCATCCCAAAGGTATGTTTGGATGTTTGCCCTTGAATTTCTCTATAATCTCATTGATTTTGGCCACATGTGAAAAATCCAAAGCCTCATATTCATCCTTGACCTTTTGTCTGTAATTGTCTACCTCAATTCGAGTATCAACAAAATCCCCAAGTTTGGTATCCAATTCCAACAATGCTTCCTCAATTTTGAAGGCTTGTCAGATGTCCTCCTCATCATCAAATTCCACAAAAATATTCTTAAAATTCTCCACTACTGTATCTACAGGTAGCAATCTCTCACATTCCTCATCTTCAAAAATATCCAAACATGCATCACTATAGTGCTTCTCTGCTTCCAAAATTTGCTCTTGGGCGTGATCATTGAGCCGATGAATTTCATCATGTAATGTTTCCATTACTTTATTACTTTCTACTATCTTTTCTATCTAGTCATCAATCATAACTAATTCATCTCCCATATATACATCAATCAAAACTTGGTGCCTTTTCCCCTTTATGGCTTGTAGAGTTTGTAAATCTTTGCTCCAGGCCCGTACTTCATCAATAATGCTGAAGTCCTGCTTCAAAATTGCCACCATTTTATTCACATTTTCTTGAGTAGCATGTAGCATCTTTAGGTTTGCTCTGATAATCATGACTCCTTTCTCTTCAAAACTTTCCCGCCATTGCTGACAGGCTCTCAAAAATGGATCCATATAGACTGCTCCTCCTTCTCTAAGAACAATATTCAAGGTCTCCTCAGGGCGCTTAGGATCAAGAGGACCAATGACTTTGGCCAAATATCCCTTTAGGATCTCAACCTGCCTTCGAAGTGCTTGGATTTCAATCTCATCCTCCCCCATGTTCTTCATGATTTCCTTAATTCCCATGGTAACCATTAATCAGGATGCATCCCGTGTGGGTTTTCCCAACAAAACATTTTTCAATTCATAATCCTTGGGACCAAGGCTTTCTATGTCTGTATCCCCAGGAGGAACAACTACTTGTGTAAAAAATTTTGGGCTATTCCATGTACCTATAACAAATGCCAATGGTATTGCCTCACGTGCTGAGGACTTAGGTTTATTCAAAATTTTTGCAATCTCATAAATGTCATCCTTTGAAGCTCAGAATCTAGGTCTGGTGCTTCTTATCACTTCCTTTTGCAGCCAGCTTTGAGTGTGTTCAACTGGAGGTCTTCTTATTAAAGACAAGGGAGTATGTTCTACAACTTTTTTCCCCTTATCGCTCCTCCTCAGAGTTGTTTTTGTCTATGAGGGCTCTCCTTCTATTTGCTTGATCTCAGTGGACTTGGTAGCCTGTACCTCAGTATTTTGGGGAAGTGATTGAGAATATTCAACTATTTGTCCCTCCTTTGATGCTTCATTGGTTGCCCTTTTTTTTGGTTGCTCCTCTTGCAATGGTTCCTTCTAAACTTGTTCTTTTGATCCTAGAAGCGGAGGAGTAACCAAAACTTTATCTACCACTGTGGCTTGTGGTGAAGATGGGGGAGTAGGATTGAGACCTTGTGTGCCTGGTGGTATTCACATCTAGCCTTCCTATTGAGATTGGCTTGTAGGAGTATGCCCAATCTTGCCATCAATTAACATCATTCCCATAGGCATGAAGTCCAAATCAGAAATTTTAAATACATCATCCCCTTCTTCACTTTTCTCATCTACCCACTATTGCACTTCATCTTCTGAAGAAGAGAATTGTAAGGGTCTTGCCTGGGTGGATGGTGATATGCTCGAGGTACTTCTTCTCCTTTCTTTTTCCATGGCTCTAGCTAGCTGAGTTCTTCTTTGTATGGGCACTTCTTCCTCTTCACCTGTCTCCTCTTCTTCATCCTCTTCTTCTTCTAGGACGGTTTTAGGAACAGAAGGAAAAGGCACCATTCTCTTAGTCACTTTTTGCCTTTTCTTCATTCAGATCTTAATCTTCTTTTGTTTTGTGGATGTGGAAGGGGATACTGGCTATTCTTGTGGAGGAGGCATAGAAACTTGTTGACTCTCTTCCTCTTTAGATTAGTAAGGCACAAAAGGGGGTAGTGGAGGATTATCCTAGACTTGAGTAGCTCCAGTATCCTTAGATCCTTGCACATATTTTTCTTGTTGCTGGGAAGGTGTTTGCACTTCACCCTATTCTGCTTGAATTCTTTGTGGGGAAGTCCTCTTTCTTTTATTCTTTCTTGTCATCTTTGGAGGATGATAGTATCCAACTGGGCGGTCAAGTTGGTATACTGTCTCTGGCATGATGGGAGATTGGAGCACAAAAGTAGGAACTGTAACTTTCCTTCCTCTACATTTCTTAGGGCAAGCTTGAGCATGGAAGACTATAGTGTCAAGTATGGGATCAAGTGGAAAAGGCTACTTGATCCATTCCTTCCTCATTCTTACCACATGTCTTGCTCGATGATCAATATCATCACCCTCCTCCCTGTCAACTTCCACATTCATATTGGGTCTTTCTTTGATTTTGTCTAAGTTGAACAGGGGGTCAAATAGCTCCCTAGAATCTTGTTGCCTTATTTCCTTTGGAATATTGAGATTGAGAGTCTTCTCTGCCAGATACAAAGACATCCTACAATAATCTTGTATGTAGATATCATAGTCATTTGTCGTATTCATCCAATGATCTTCAATAGCATCTTCATGATGAAACTCTTTACCTACCATAATCTCCACCTTCCTGACATTATCAAAATGTATCCTAGGGGAATTGTACTCCTCAAGGGGATAATTCTCCCATTCCCACACAAAAGTCAGAATGTCTTGCTTCCACTTTACCTGGTATGGTCCAATGATGAGAGGCCATGTCCAACAAGGTCTTCTTTGTCTTTTCACCCTCTCATATGCTGATTCAATCTGCCAAGAAATCTCCAGTAGCACTAGTTTGTCACTCAGATATCTGGGGAGCTTCTTGGGATTTATAGTAGCACCACCTACCCGCAAGTATGTGAACATCTTAAACTAAATGAAATAGGCCCCAAGAGTTGTTATCTATGCTTTTTCTTCATTAGATAGCCTCTTTCCATAATCTCCTTCAATGAATTGAATGATCACAAAATGAATGCATCATTCATAATTCTATATTCCTTGCTTTGAGCAGATAGTTTCTTCTTCACTAGTTGAGGTTAGACCATGTAAGGCCAGGCATTGGGATCTTGCATACTACCTCTTCTATACAACTCAGAGTAGTCTATTGCTCTTGTTTCAAGCAAGTATACTATGTAAGACTTCATACAAAAATTCTTCTTATCATTTACCATCCTCAACTACTCACACAAGTTTTCACTAAGTGTGGTGGCCCAGTCCAATGGTATCTTTGATGTTTTGATGGTTTCAATGAAGTTGATCATGAAGGTATTGAGGTGGCCTACTATAGATAAACCCATGACTCTGCTCAAAAGGATAATGGAGTAACTGATATCCTCCTTCATATATCCCTGATTCATATCCACTTTTCCTATTATCCTTCCTTGAGGAGGCCCCTCAATGAGATAAGATGATTGGATGATATCCGTCACCTACTTCATATGTTCCCTGTACCATCTCTCTGCTAATTTGTAGGAGAGTCTAATGACCTGATCCACTCTTGGGAGATGGAAGACCCTCTCAATTTTTTTGGGTCAAAATCAAGGACCACTTCTCCTGTCACACTTTTCAGCACTCTCTCTTCATAAACAAAATGTTGCGCCAATGTCATTACTAGTTTTGCTGATTGCACTGATATGGGATGTGATGCTGCATTCACCAACCCGAAACGTATCAAGGATGAAACTAGATCTGATCTCCCGATTGGTTTATTAGAGGTTTTCAAGAATTCCCCTAAGTTAGTGTGTCCCAGGTCAGTATCTCAGATCTTGGCATAATCATCGTGAAATCTCGATTTGGATGGTATGCCTTGGAACTTGAAGACTACAGGCTTGGGTGCTACTCCAGATGTGGATGCCATTTGATTACTTGCACGACATAAGAATAACTATTATTAGTTCAAAGATAAAACGTAAAAACTATTAAATTAAAATAAGCATAAAAAAAAGAAAATCCCCTTTGGGTATTTTAAATATTTTATTTTATTTGTTTTTTAATTTTAAAAAAATAATTATTTATTTATTTTAAAAAAGAAAAAAATGTGGGGTGTGATGAGGTGGATGTGCATGCAAGAGGCGTAGGGGTGAAGGAATGGAGGGTATGCCATAGGCAGAGAACACACACGGGGGTGTGGGGTGAGGGAGTGTTTAGAGGCATGTGTGAAAGTAGCACCGAAGGTGCATGAAGAAGTGACACAATTAAGCATGCAACGCATTTGAAGTGGGGTGGAAGTGGCACACAACACAAAGGCTAGCACTCGCAAGATTTATGGGTGGTGCATGACGTTTGTGTTGTTAGGCGCGTTGCATTGGGTGAGTGCTGTGGGAAGGTTTTGATGGCACGCAGGTGTGATGAAGCATTGAGCGTAGGTAGTGAGTGAAGAGCACGACAAGGGTTAATAGCATCGCGAGCCAAGTATTTGCGCCACGGGCCAAGTTTTGTGGCGTGCTTGAAGTGCTACAATAGAGAGAGGTGTGACAGAGGGCGTAGGTTTTGCGGTGCATGGCATGGCATGCACTGCATGCAGGCGCATGGGCGCAAGAGCGCTAATGGCGAAAGCCACGTCGCGAGTTATGAAAAGTGCCTTGCGTAGGGTAAAACAGCACGGGACATAGAAGATTTACCTCCTTCAGTGGTTTGTAATCTGCAAAATAAAAACATAAATGAATTGTTATGAAGTGTTTGGGGGGTTTTTATAAACTCGCTCGTGATGGTTTGGGATCAAGGCTTGCCTTGGTGTGTGTGCCAATACGCAGCGCATACTTGACATGCGCACGACTGAAATTTTTATTATTAATTTAATTTAATTTAATTTTTTTTAACTCTAATATTTTTGACACTAATACTAATTTCTTCTCCCGACTCTCGAACTGTGATTTTAGGAGTTGAAAAAAGTAGGGGGTCCCCATTCCTAGTGAGGAATGGGGTGTGTGTTGTGGACACCACGACAGGTAATTATCGACAAATAGTCAAGAATAAGTATGAGGGTCTCAATTTACTAGAAGCTACTCAAGTGGCTGAAATCATAAAGAAATTCAAGAGTAAACATCCAAACATCATTTTGGTATAAAGGGGAAGAAAAATTAGATGATGGAAATTTAGTTTTGACACTTCAGAGAATTTTGGATTTTTCAAACCTATCATCAAGGTGTGCAAGTGCACAGGTGCGCTTTTCACAGAGCTGCATTGATAATTTTGAAGAAGAAGTAGTATGCCAAAAGTTAATTGCTAGTTCCTAATTTAGAGCATTCTATGCACCAGAAACACATTTTGATAGTAGTTCAACTCCCAAAAATACCTAGAGAAGGCTAGGCTTCCATTTTTAAAGCTTCTAGAGACTTCTAGATCATCTTGTTGCATTATTCTTATCTTCTTAATATTTTATTATTTTGTGTCATGTAAAGGCTCATGCACCCATTAATTGATATAAACAAGGGTGGAGACCTACTTAACATCATTTAGAGAGTTAGTTTGTCTATAATTAGATTTGTTTTATTAGTTTTTAGCATAAGTTGCATTTTAAGAAATTTCTCTCCTAACACAAAGGGGGGAAGATGATTTCTTATAAATATATGGATGTAATATGAACTCTAGGCCATTATTTTGATGCAATAATATATGCTATTGGTGCTCTCATTTTGAGTGTAGTTATTCTTGCTAGAGTGTGTTATTTTTGTGAATGCACGTTCATGAATAATAATGGAGCCAATGGTTTTATTGTGTTGTTATGATTGTACGATATTTTAGTCATGGTGTTTGCCTCATGTTAATGAATTCTACTAATGTAACTAATTAGAGAAAAGATCACCTATTGTTCTTGCATAACGTCTTGTCTCACATGAGCGCACTTTCTATGGCTTTGCAATTTGATGAAACATGAAATATCTTTTAGTTATTACTGAGTTCCCATCTATGATTGCATTAGTGGAGTTAAGGAAGTGCTACTCCTAATTTCATTAGTTTCCTACCTAATTTTTTGATGATTTGATTTACAGATGCGTTGTTATTGTGGTTTATGTCCTCTAGGAATTTCCCTTTCAAGTTATTTTCTTTAATATCTCATTACTTTGTCTTTGTTATTTTCTTTGCTAACACTTGGTTAAAATAATAATTCATATAGTTTCATTGATAAAATTGCATTCATCATAAAACAAAAAATACCAAAAATATATCTCTTTTGTGGTTACTTTTTCAAATAGAAAATAGATCAAATAGATTATCCAAAATTATTCAGAACTAGCAAAGGCCTCCTCATGAACATACACATTTATCTTCAATTGAGTAGATTTTAGTAGGTTGCAAGATCACTTGGAACCTTGGACTTGATCCTTGATTAGCTTTTCAAGAGAGAAGTTTGAAAGAATTCCTATCTTTCAACATCATGAAAAATAATAACTCATCAGAAGTCAAGTGGCACTAGAAGGAGGGCCTACAAACCATTTGGATAAGAAAAAATACTTTCTATTTGAAATTCTACATTTTGTGGAAGTTCAATTTTTTTTCCATCTGACGCTGTCATAAGGTGCACAAGTGCACTATTTTAAGAGAGTGCACTTCTATAAAGGTGCACTTTTCTAGAATTGATGCAAAGTGGAAGATCTTGATCCACCATCTCCATTTCAATAAGCTTTAAGATCTTTAGATAGTTAACTAGAGTTCTTGGAACTCTATCATTTTTGCAAGGCTTGCAGTGACAAAGGACTACCAAGAATTCTACCACTTCAATTCCAAATTTCATCATCTCTAGTTCCACCTCCAAACCTACATCCACCCACCATTCCAGCAAATCCCCCACCGATGGCCTTTTTTGCAAACACAGTAGAGTCACCAATTAACTTGCAAGGTGCACTTAATGACCTTCCCAAGAATCATGAGAAATTTTGCCCAAGGTTCATATACAAAGAAACATGAACAACTAAGGACCTTATCAAAGTCTTTAAATAAATATGCAATTGAAAGAAAGTTCAACAAGAGAATGTGGTCCTCCATTTATTCCCATACTCATTGAGAGAAGTTGCCCTTAACTGGTATGTGAATTTGCCACCAAAATGTATCTAGAATTGGGCTTCCTTTGAAAAGTTGTTCCTTGAGTAATTTAAAACATTCATCAACCCAAGTGTGATACATCATCTATTCATATAAATCAAAAGGGATCTTGTAGAAATCATTTCATGTTTTAATCATCACTTTCACATGGCATACCACAAGTTGGAAATACCTTATACTATACTAGTTAAAGTTGCAATCCAAATTTATCTTAATGCTATGGACCATCTCACTGCTATCTTCCTACAAAGGCTACCTACTACAAATATCGACACATTTGAAAAAGTCTTCAAAGAAGCAATTACCTTTACCAAGAAAGACAATCCTAATAGAGGAGGATTGATGGTTCCATCTCAAGCTACTACAGTGGTACCAATATATACAACTAGAGTGCCAATGATGCCTAGTAAATTCATTCTAGTAAATCTAGTCCTACTACAACAGGCACCAGATGTACTAGTTCTAGCTATAAATTATCTTGGATATGAACCTTCAAAAGTTAATTTCCTTGAGCATAAGACAACAACATCCACTGAAGAATAAAATAACATCGCATATGAAATTGGCCAAATGAAGAAGACTACGTCTCAGATTACCAACAAATTAACCCATTTGAGGTTGTTACAAGGGTAGAACAATAACTTTTACAGAATGAATGTAGGCCCTTACAACAACTATGGTTAGAAATACAACAAGAATTTCAGTGGAAATAAAAATATAGGAAATAACAATGTAGGGAACAATTACAATCATCTACATCGCAACAACAGTTTCCAAAGATAGGATCGACAATGAAATACCCACCCAAATAATGAAAGCATCACTACTGATAATAACAACAATACTCAGTTTGTGTACATCAACCAATATGATAGTAATCAAAACATACCTAATGATAGTAGTTCATACTTTAATGGAAATCAAGAAGTGAACTAAAATTTGCAAAGCAATAAGAGTGAGTCTCCTATGCAATATAATGCTATGATGTTAGAATCTTAAGATTCCCCACATGGAGCCACCAAATAATGAAGAATTCACTTTTCCATTCAGTAAAGAATCATATCCTCAACTAGAAGAGATGCTAGCTTTTCAATATGACAATCAGAATACTTACAATTTATATAACTGAAGGGAACCCATGACTGATGGGATTCCTCCTGCCTTGCAGCCAACACCTCTTGATCCAAGAGAAAAAAACAATCTAGTACCTACCACAACACACTATGTTGGGAAACAAAATCAAAATCAAGGGAATGTGTCTACAATCTTGAAGAATCCTATATGGACAACTAAAAAGTATAGTGCAGTGGAAGATTTAAAGAGGACTAAGGTTAATATGTCCATGTTTGATATGCTACAAAATTTTCCTAATCAAAGGGAAGCATTGCTAAAGATTCTTGATCATAGAAAGGCAATGTCTAATGCAAACACATCCACTCTAAGGACAACATTACAACAAGTCAACACTTATGAGGTAATGCTTACCATGTATAAAAACAAGGCTGAAGTGCCTCCTTTCTTTCTTAGTCTCATTTTTTTTGGAAGAAACCTATACAATTTTCTTATAGATTTAGAAACTTCTTGTAATGTCATGCCACTTTTGATAGCTCAAATATTAGGAGTCACTCCTCAACCCTGAAATTGGATAGTGATACAACTTGACAAGATAGAAGTAAAAGTTATCATGGTATTGAAATATGTTAGAATATAGTTAACTATAGACCCTCAAATTCAAGACATTATAGACACACATGTCATGGAAATCCTAGAAATATACAGATTATTGCTAAGTAGAAAATGGTCAAAATGCTTAAGAAAATGGTTCTCAACTTATTTTACTCAACTATGGCTACCTTGGAAGGGACTTAATAATTAGATCAAGATCAACGCTAAGCCAAAACTAAAGACAATGATCATAGAATACAATGCACCAAATGAGATAGCATTTTTTCAAGCTGATTTTGGGTCCTACAAAGTGATGTCTCTTGACATAACTTTAGCCAAGAGACTAGAAAATCTGAATAAATAATTTATATCCCTATCCCAAAAGAAGATCTCATGACTCAGTTTGTAGATAGTATGGTTGCAAACTTACAATGATTAGGTGAAGAAGTAGACCCAAATATTTTTCTTCTTCCAAGATTTTGTAGGTTGCACAAAGTTAGTCATTTGGAATTTGAATGCTCACATTGTCAAGAAGTAGTGGCTAGGGTACTCACTAAGATAATGCAATCAAAAAATGGTTAAACTTTGAATGAGGTACAAAAGGAAATTTCAAATTCCACATGCATATCTGAATTTGTGGGGATTAATGAAGAAGAAAAGAAGATTCTAATGCATCATATAGTGACACTTCTTTAGATGGTGGGGTTTTATCTAATCCTCCACTAGGGATGATCAAGTCCTAAGGAGAAGACATTTTGTTAAAGGCCAAGGTTGGACCTTGGTGGGTTTTCATAGTAAACTCCAAATTGATAAAATCACTCAATTAATTGGGGATATTCAAAGTCAACAAGAGAAACAAAATACCCCTATATCAAAGATAAACTATGGCAACTCACCAAGTCCACCACATGAAAGATTGCAATGGATCCCAAAGAAACAATCTTTTAAAACTCAAGTGAAGGAAAAGCTATTTACCAATAAACACAAGTCTAGAAAGCCCAAATAACAACCAATTTGGACACCTAGGTTTGAAGGCTCTAAATGAAAATTAGGAGCTAGGGTAGGTATGAAATTAATTAATCCAAAAGGTAGGTCTTTTTATGAAACATATCACTTACAATTTAGATGTACTAAAAATATTGCAGAGTATGAAGCCTTGATTCATGGACTTCTCTTCGCATTAGAGAAAGACATCAAAGCTCTCATAATTGAAGGAGACTCTTAGTTGGTCATTAGATAGGTGAAATCAATCTACTCTTGCAATGATAGAAGATTACTTGTGTACCAAAAAAGAGTTTGGGACTTATTGGAAGATTTTGAGGCCTTGAACATAAGGTCCATTCCGAGGAAGAAAAACATGGTATCCGATGCCCTTTCCATTTTAGTAAGTGAATTGCAACCCATTGAAAGAACAAAAATAAAGAGGTCTTTAGTTGAATTGGTTTCTACTCCATTTATTCTAGAAAACATTATGAACTTCCAAGTCTTCCAAGATGACCAACATATTCTTGAGTTCAATATGTGCAATGGCCTTTTCTGAGGACAAGAGATTGATGATACTCTTGATGACAAACCCAAGGATGATGAGCTAGAGGATTAAGATGAGATTATAAATTTGAAGACCAATACTATTCCTAAGGGGATGGTAGAGTTGGAACGTATCTTTGATCGAGATGAATCAACACATAGTAAAAGAAATGTTGAAGAAAAGGGGATAGAAGAATGTGATTCATATAATTTTGGTATGGAAGAAACTCCTAAGTTAGTAAGAATCAACAAGGCATGCAACCCTCAAGAATGTGAAAGTATGCTTCAATTACTTACAAAATACAAAGATGTCATATCATGGAGTTATGAAGAACTCAAGACATACGATCCTAAAATCATCACTCATGACATTCTGTTGAAGTTTGATGCCAAACATTTTTTTTTAAAGACATAAACCAGTGAATCCCATAATAGAGCCTTTGACAATGAAATAAGTCAAAAAGATACTTGATGCTAAAATTATCTTCCTCATCTAACATTCTACATGGGTGGCTAACTCAGTTCTAGCAAGGAAAAAGACTGGAGAAATTTGCCTTTGTGGATTTTTGCAACTTGAACCTAACTTCTCACAATGATAACTACCCTTTTCTCTCACTTGATAAAGTATTGCAAACTGTGAATGGGTCTAAAATGATGTCTTTTCAAGACTAATATTGTGGATACAACCAAGTAATGGTAGATGAAGAAGATAGATTGAAGACTACACTTACAACAAAATGGGGAACCTTTACATATCAAAGGATGCCTTTTGGATTGATCAACGTGAGAGCCACATTCCAAAGAGTGATGGACAAAGAATTCAAAGGGCTGATAAATAAATGCATAGTTTTCAATATGGATGACTTAACTATCTTTTTGAAAGATCAAAGTACTCATATTATAGATTTGAAAAAAGTATTCAACTAATGTTGAAGACTGAATCCCAAGAAGTGTTCATTCAGGATCACAAAATCAAAGCTTCTTGGTCATATTATTTCTAAAGTTGGGATATCCATTACTTAACTATCTTTTTGAAAGATAGAAGTACTCATATTGCAGATTTGAAACAAGTATTCAACTGATGTCGAAGGTATCATATATCACTGATATCCCAAGAATGAAGTGTTCATTCTTGAAAGGCTAGAAGCAATTCTTGATCTGTCATCTCCTCAGTCATTAAGAGCTGAAATCTTTCTTTAAAAAAATCAAATTTATTGGTAAGTTCATTAGTAGATTTTCTAAGATAGTATATCAACTTAATTACTCACTCAAGAAAGGAGCAAAGACTAAATGAGTCCCTAAAATAAAGAAATATTTTGAAGACATCAAAGTAGCCATCTCTATGGCTCCAGTTCTTGCAAGTCCAGATTATGATTTACAATTCAAAATCGATTCATTTACTTTATAACATTCATGTGCCAAGATTCTCACTCAAAAGAAAGACAAAGAGGATGAAAGACCTATTGTATTCATGAGTTATCCACTAAAGAATACTGAATTAAACTATTCCAATATCGATAAATAATTCTTTGCTCTAATAAAGATAATTAGGAACTTTTTTCATTACATACTAAGGAATAAGGTATATGCTATTGCGCCTAACCCTATAGTTGAAACAATGCTAATGTAGAATGAATTAGGTGAAAGACGAGGAAAATGGATGGCTATATTACAGAAGTTTGATCTAGAGATTGAACCAATAAAGCAAGTGAGAGGAAAATGACTAACTAAGATAATAGCTAATAATGAGATCATTAATGACAATGAAATCAAATTTAATGATGAAATCAACACCAAAAATCAAAAAAATATCATAGTATCTCAAGTGGATATTAATCAAGGAATAATTACAAATGTATGGTATCAAGATATTGTCTATTATCTTTTGCAGAATCAATATCCTAACTGGATGAATAATTTTCAATTTAGAGGAGTAAAGATAAAATGTGAATCCTATATGCTTCGAGATAGAAAACTTTACAAAATAAATTATGAGGGAATTTATTTGAAGTGTTTGGAACAAGAAGTGAAAGAAGTTTTAGAACAATTTCATGATAGGTATGACACAAGACATGGATCAACAGAGGCTACTGTTGGAAATATAGAAGGAGTAACTAAGAGGCGGGCGGGGGGGTGAATTAGTTACCACTAAAATATTTTAGATCCCTTGGATGTTAACAATAAAACTATTTGCTGCTAATATCTGATAAACACACAAAAAATGCTATAACTCGGTAAAAGCAGTGTGATTTAGTTTTAACTGATCTTAAACATTCACAGTGATTAACTTGCAAGCATAAATGAAATAACATGAACACATGGGACACTGAGATTTAATGTGGAAACCCAATATGGAAAAAACTACCAATGTAACTAGTTACTGATTTTCACTCTTCTAAAGTTAGCCTTGTTAGGAGCCAACTTGGTTAAAGGTTACAAAACACACTATTAGGTGTGACCTTGTTAGAGGATTTAATCACCCTATTAGGAGTGGCCTTGTAAGAGGTCTTAAAATAATTCAATGGAACTATCACCTTGTTAGAGGATTACAACTAGTTGTTAAACCAACTCCGTTAAGAGATTTTTGGATCATTGTTACAATGGTAAGAAATAAGCAATGAAATGACTTGACTGAAATGCAACTGAATTGCTAATTATAGATCTCTATTCTACTTCATGCTACATCCTTCCTAATCAAATATTACTTTGCTGCTCCACAAGGATATTTGACCATCCTTCAAGTTCACTCACACTTTCCTTCTCAATCAATCAATACACTTGCATACTCTCACACACTTTAGAATCTCAACTTGACCTTTCATCTATACCATCCAAATTATCAAGTTAGCTCAATTAAAAATTAAAATGACCAATAATCATTATCATAGTTAGCTGGGATCAATATTTGAAAATAATTAAGCTTCATATCCAAATCAACAAAATCCTTTGATGGTTGACCTAGCTAGTTCTGAAATAATTTCCTATGTTAACCAATAGAAGCTTGGTTAACACTGTGAACTTCAAAAAATCCTTTGGCAACTAAGTGAACTTGGTGAACACTGACTCTAACCAACTTTCCTTTGTTAACCATGAGAACTCGGTTAACATTGCTTTTTTCCATAATTCCTTTGACACCCGAGTGAGCTTGTTGACATTATCTTCGCAGAGTGATCTCTAGGAAAGCTTGGTAGACAAAAAAAACTATCTTGCTGACCAAGTGAGCTCGGTAAGCATAGACTAACAACTAATATGACATTTATGTAACATTAAAGACAACACACAATTAGACAATTGTATCCAATAGTCTCCCTCTTTGGCATTGATGGCAACACAACATGTCATTGCAAAATTAAATTTGAAAGCAAGACTTTCTCTAACAGAAAGTTTCTTCCTCTTAGATTTTATACCACAAGCTTCTCTTTTGTGTAGTAATCTCCCTTTGTGAAGGAATTACATAGCTTCTTTCTTCAACCAAGTTTTAGAAAGATATGATAGCAAACTCTCCCTCTTTGACAATACATGCCAAAGACAACACATACCAAATGAGTATCAATGTACCTTGAGTACTGATTCATATGCAATATTGTCTTGATTATGCTACATCAACTAATAGATCTTCATTTAGGTTCCTATTGATGCATCACTAAAACTTCATTTACTGAGCTTCAGATAGGGAAATGACCCCTAGCTTTCCTCTTAGATACAAGAACGCATCCTTAGGTAATGGATTGGTAAATATGTCTGCAATCTATTCTTTTGTATGGACATATTCCAATCTAATTTCTTTGTCCTACACCAATTCTCTAACAAAATGATATTATATAGCAATATGCTTGGTTTTGGAATGCATCATTGGATTCTTTGATATGTTAACGGTGCTTGTATTATCACAAAACATGACAACTAGTTCTTTGATCTCAACCTTCATGCCTCCCAACAATTATTTAAACCAAACAATGTTAGAAAAATTCATTGTTGCTGCAACATATTCTACTTCTATTGTGGATTGGGATGTGTAATTTTGTTTTTTGCTTGTCCAAGATACCAATCTTTTACCAAGAAAGAATGCTCCACCACTTGGGCTTTTTCTGTCATCAATATTTCCTACCCAATCAACATCAGTAAATACTCTTAAGTCAAGATTTCCTCCAAGTTTATACTATAAACCATAGTCTTTAGTGCCTTTCAAATATCTCAATATTCTTTTGATTTCCATCATATGATTTTCTCTAGGTTTTGCTGAGAATCTTGGCACTATACCAACTACAATAGCAATATTAGGTCTTGTATGAACTATATACTGTAATTTTCCAATCATTGATCTATATAAGGTTTGATCTACCTCTTTTGAATCATCATCTTTGGTAAGCTTTAGTCCAAGACACATGGGAGTTCCAACTGGTTTTGAATCTTCCATACCAAACTTCTTGAGTATCTACATGATATACTTAGACTGAGTGATGTAGATACCATTCCTACTCTACTATATTTGAAGTCCAACAAAAAATTTAATCTCACAAAACATAGACATTTCAAATTCTTTTTTCATTTTCTTTGAAAATTCTTTGCATAGATCATTATTCCCTGTAAATAAAGTATCATCCACAAATATTTTGGCCAATACAATCTCATTATCTGGTCCTTCTTTGATGTACAAACCACTATTATCATTCATTCTCTGGAAACCAATCTATATAAAATAGTTGTGCAACCTCTCATACCATGCTCTACGAGCTTGTTTTAGACCATATAATGCTTTGTGTAATTTGTAGACCATGTCCCTTTTGTCTAGATCAACAAAACCTTCTGGTTGTTCAATGTAAACTTCTTCATCAAGAATACCATTGAGAAATGCAAATTTAACATCCATCTAATATACCTTAAATCCTTTATGTGGTGCATATGCAAGTAAGGTCCTAACACCTTCTAATCTTGCAATATAAGCAAAATTTTCACCATAATTAATGCCTTCTTCTTGAGAGTAGCCTTTACATACCAATTTAGTTTTATTTCTTGATACCTTACCATCTTCATTCAACTTATTCCTGAATACCCATTTTGTTCCAATCACATTTTTGTCTTTGGGCCTAGGTATAAGAGTCTAGGTTTTGTTCTTCTCTATTTCTTCAATTTCTTCATTCATGTCCTCAATCAAACTTTCATTTTCCAATGCATCTTTAACATTTCTAGGTTTAAAATCAGCAAGTAAACATGTACCTTTTAGCCTACTTCTTCTCATAGTACCTTCTGATTTATCTCCAATAATTTGATCTGGTGCATGATGCCTCTTGAAATACTTAGCTAAAACATGTTCCTTTCCTTTTGAATGAATTGCATTATCATCCTCTTGAACTTCAACTTCTAGCTCTGGTTGCTCAGACTCTGTAGCCATTGGCTCGATAGCTTTAGAATGTGACTCAGGTTCTTGTGACTCAGTTTGAACTTCTTGCAACTTAGTGATTGAGGAAGACTTAGGAGTAGGGGTCTCCTTATTGACAGATTTTGTCTTACAATGTATCAAGTTTGATGTAAACAAATCTACTGTAATCTTCTGGTTCCTTTTTGCTTTCTTCTTCAGTCCTTTCAGCAAACTCATCAATTCTCACATGTGCACTTTCTATGATTTTATGAGTAGACAAATTCAAACATCTATATATGCCTTACTTCTACAAGAATATCCTAAGAATATACCTTCATGACCTTTCACATCAAGTTTTCCTTTTCTAGATTCTTTTAAGATATAACATTTACTTCCAAATACTATCAGGTAACTTACATTTGGTTTGTAGCCATACCATAATTCATAAGGAGTTTTATATGAGTCCTTCTTCAACTATACTCAATTTAAGGTATGAACTACAGTGCTGATAGCTTCCTTCTAGTATTTGATATCAATGTTGTTTTCAATTATTAGAGTCCTTGCACAATCCATGATGGATTTGTTTCTTCTTTTAGCTATACCATTTTGCTCAGGAGATCTAGAGGCTGATACCTGTCTTTTGATTCCTCTTTCAATGCAAAAGTTGTTGAATTCATTGGAGATGAATTCACCACCTCTGTCTGATCTTAAGAATTTCAACATTTTCCCTATTTCCTTCTCTATTCTTGCTAGATACCATTTGAATTTCTTAAATGCTTCTGACTTCTCTCTTAAATACATAATAGTCATCATTCTAGAGTAGTCATCAACTAAAAGAATAAATAATTTTTCTCCACTATAGCTTTCTATTCCAATAGTTCCACACAAATTAGTATGCACAATTTCCAAGATATCTTTAGATTGATAGTTTTTGCTTTTAAAACTAGTCTTTCCCATTTTTCCAATTTGATAGTTCTTAGATAGTCCAACATCTGGTTTCTTCAAACTAGGAATGCCTCTCAATTTTCTAAATTTTCTTATTTTCACCATGTTATCAAAATTTACATGACATAACCTTTCGTTCCATAACCAACTTTCTTCAACTTGAGCAATAAAACATGAGCAATCACCAAGATCAAGATAACATAGGTTACCTTTTGATTGTTTGCCTGATCCAATCAATTTTCCTTTGTCATCCAACAATCTTTCTTTGGCATGCATAAATTCTACCTTGAATCCAATGTTGATTAGCTGTTCCACACTCAACTAATTATGTTTTAGTCCTTCAACCCAATAGGCATTGTCACATACAAGTTCTTTGGTTAATGAGATTTAGCCTTTCCCTTTTATGCAACAAGATTCATTGTTTCCAAATCTTATGATGCCACCATTGTAATCTTCAAAATATTCAAACTTTGTTTTATCACCAGTCATATGATGTGAGCGTCCACTATCTATGATCCATGTGTCATTCTTACTAACATGAGAGATAAGTGCCATCTTATCTTCTTCATCTTTTACAACAATGTAAACTATTTCATCTTCACTATTATCAGAATCTTTAGCCATAAAACATGTCTTCTTACCTTTGTCCTTGAATGATTTGTGATTTTTGAAATCCTTCTTGCTATTGCACTTGTGAATTTTCTTCTCATCCTTGCTTTCTTTGTTTGGACACCTGGCAACAATATGACCAACTTCTTCACATGAAAAATAGATTAGGGGAACTTTACCTTTGTATTTTCCTTTGCCTCTAGAATATTTTCTTGCAAGTAAAGCTTCAATAACTTCAAGATTACTATCAAAACTTTCCTCTGATTCTTCTTGATTTTTTGACAGAATGTCCTTTATTTTCTTGCCTTTCTCCTTAAGTAAAAGCTTGCCCTCAAATGTAGATTGAATATTCTTGGAAGCTGGAACATAATTGTCAAAGTTATCTAGCTCAAAGACTGTTAATCTTCCTACTAAGGTATCCAAAGTTATCTTATGATTTGTTTCAAACCTCCTTTCTTGAATAGCAGATACTTTAATTGCATAGATAGGAAGCAATATTTTGAGCACTTTACTTACAATAGTTTCTTCCTTGATATCTCCTCCAGATGCTTTAATTGTACTGACACTTGCTTTGATTCTTTCAACATATTTGGCAATATTTTTATCTTCTCTCATTCTCATCTAATCAAATTGTCCTCTAAGGCTTTTTTCTTTGGCTCTCCTCACATTGTCATCACCACCATAGATGTCCTTTAGCTTGTTCCACATTTCAAAAGTGGTCTCATAGTCTTTGATATCATCAAATTCCTCATAGCTAAGAGAAGATGTAATATCTATCATCATGGTGTTATGGTTCTTTTTCTTAGCAATATATCCAATAGATAATGTACCAGTAGGAGTTGTGTATTCTTCATCAAGGTATTTCAATCCTAAATCACCAATAGAAGCCAGATGAAGTCTCATGAGTCCCTGCCATGCTCAAAAGTTGTCTCTGTTAAGCTTTGGAATTTCTCTCTTGTAAGATATCCTGATCTTTAGCTTAGGTCCTTGAAACCTTTCTTGCAAGCACTAAAAGCTCTAATACCAATTGTTGGAAATATAGAAGGAGTAACTAGGGGAGGGGGGTGATATAGTTACCACTAAAATATTTCATATCCCTTGGATGTTAACAATAAAACTAATTGCTTCTGATATTCGGTAAGCACACATAAAATGATGTAACTTAGTAAAACCGGTGTGATTTACTTTTAACTGATCTTAAACATTCACAATGATTAAGTTGCAAGCATAAATGAAATAACATGAACACATGAGACATTAGGATTTAACATGGAAACCCGATATGGGAAAAACCACCAATGTAACTAGTTACTAATTTTCACTCCTCTAAAGTGAGCCCTGTTAGGAGCCAATCTAGTTCAAGGTTACAAAACACACTGTTAGTTGTGACCTTGTTATATCACCCTATTAGGAGTGGCCTTGCAAGAGGTCTTAAAATAATTCAATGGAACTATCACCTTGTTAGAGGATTTACAACTGGCTATTAAACCAACTCTATTAAGAGATTTTTGGATCACTACTACAATGGTAACAAAGTAACAATGAAATAACTTGAATGAGATGCAACTAAATTGTTGATTATAGATCTCTATTATGCTTCATGCTAGATCCTTCCTAATTGACTATTACTTTGCTGCTCCACAAGGATATCTAACCATCCTTCAAGTTTTCTCACACTTTCCTTCTCAATCAATCAATACACTTACATACTCTCACACACTTTAGAATCTCAACTTGACCTTTCATTTATACCATCCAAATTATCAATTCAGCTCAATTAAAAATTACAATGACCAATAATCATTACCATAGTTGGCTATAATCAATATTTGAAAATAATTAAGCTTCATATCCAAATCAACAAAATCCTTTGATGGCTGACCCAACTCAGTAAAGACTAGTTCTGAAATGATTTCCCATGTTAACCAACAGAAGCTTGGCTAACACTGTGAACTTTGCAAAATCCTTTGGCAATTGATTGGATTTGATGAACACTAACTCTAACTAACTTTCCTTCATTAACCATGAGAACTCAGTTAACATTGCTTTCTGCCATAATTCCTTTGATGCCTGAGTGAGCTTCGTAGAGTGATCTCTAGGAAAGCTCAGTAGACAAGAAAAACTATCTTGCTGACCAAGTGAGCTCGATAAGCATAGACTGATAGCTGATATGACATTTGTGTAACATTAGAGGCAACACACAATTGGGAAATTGTATCTAATAGCTACAACTCACATGATTTTAAGATCAGGTTAGTTTTGGCCTACCATCTTCAAGGGTACATTTGAACACATATGTTCTTGCCATATTTGTCAGACAAGTGCCAATAGAGAGAGACATCCAACTATGCCACTACAACTAGCATTTGGGGTACACCCTTTTTCTAAATGGGGGATGGACTTTATAGGACTAGTAAACCCACCATGATCTACAAGACATATGTTCATCCTCATAGTTGCAAACTATTGCATGCACTGGATAGAAGCTAAAGCTTTTCAAAATTGCATAACAAAAGCGATTACTGATTTATTGGAAGAACACATTTTATTTTTAAAAAAAGGGGTAAATGCTTTGACCTGGAGCTATGAAGTAGTGAGGCCACAAACAGGGGACCTCATCCCCATTAGATTTGAAACTTGATGGCAAGGATAACAACTCAACAACTTAACCATCACAACATGCCACTATTGGCTATTGGAAGAACACATTGTCAAAAGGTTTGGTATGCCATTCTTCCTTGTATGTGATAATGGGTCATCTTTTCCTACATTTTTCCTTACTTAATGGGCATTAGAAAATTAGGTCATAATCAAGTTCTCATATACTTTCTATCCCCAAGGCAATGATGTGGTTGAGTCTACCAATATGAACTTGATCATAGTGATAAAGAAATTGCTACAGGAAAACCCAAAAGATTAGCACACTTAGCTAAAACATGCATTATGGATAGATAGAGTTAGGATTAAAAATTCTTTGGGGACATCTCCCTATTTACTCATCTATGGATAGGAACCAATATTTCCTATCAATCTCAAAATTCTAGTTTTTAAATTCATGAGGGGGTATGCTAAAGATGCTGACAGAGTTTAGATTAGATTAATGAATCTCTTGGAATTAGATGAGGAAAGGATAACTACTTTAGAGCATATGGAAAATATTAGACTATCATAAAATGATGGTTTGACAAGCTGGCCACAATCAAATATTTTAGAATATCTGACCTTGTTCTCCTTGGGACAAGGCAAAAGAAAAGTTGGGCAGTCACACTAAGTTTCAATGCTTGTGAATTGGTTGTTATTAAATTGCAAAAGTTTTGGAAGAAAATACTTTTAGGCTAAGTTCTTTACAAGGGGAATTGGTCCCATTTCCAGTCAATGGCTAGTTCTTGAAACATTACTTTGAGGCCTAATAGTGGAAAACATTTTAAAAAATAAAAATAAAAATTTCTACAAGTATGTTTATTTTTTGCAAGTGTGTTTATTTCCTGCAAGGTTGTTTACTTTAAGTAATGTGTTTATCTCAAGTTGTGTGTTTTCTTTAAGATTTGTGTCAGTCTAGGGTTAGGTGCAATCAAGACTCTTTCTTGACACAACTCATACATCAATTCTTTTGGTTTCAACTTTTGGGAAGAGGTATTTCTTTGTCAAAGCATTCAGATGATTTTGTTTCTTGTACCAACTAAAAATGAATGTTACTTGCAGTTGTAAAGGACTTTTATTCTTGAAATTAGGGTTGCCAATCGATAGCTCTCAACACTTTGCAAATTTTAAAAATTGACTATCTTAGTACTTTTCAAATTGAGGTTGATAGTAGCAAGGGATAATCCAAACTTGCAAGTTTAGACAAAAGGTCTTCTCAAAGAACTATTGAGATCACTGTTTGGCGAAAGTTCAATAAAAGAGGAATGCAAGGGTTATCAAACTAAGGAAAGAAATTGAAAAAAAAACACCAATTCCTTGGTCAAACAGTCTAAGCATTGTCAATGTACAAAAGAAAAAAAAAATTATAGATGTTGTCAAATTTAAAGATTCCAGAAGATCTTGAAAAGTAATCTGACACATAGGGATATGCACTCCAAAATAGATATCTACTATCAATATAAATTGCTTCACAAAAGAGTCAAATGGAAACATGTGAGCTCCGTGAAGAAAATCAAAAGAGATTACTAAGGACCTAAAATGCAAAATTAATAGTTCGTTAAGAGCCCTCAGAATGGATTCTCTCATCTAGTTGAATAGTGATTGATAAATGGGATTTACAAGGATTCTTGATGAATGGACCGATGGAGTAAAAGGCTATCTCTAAGTTGTTGAAAGATCATGATAAAATACACTTTAAAACGTCAGAGGAAATGAATACACTAAGAACACATTGGGCTTAATAGTTCAAGATTTTGAAGATTTTGACTATCAAGGAACATGAAAGATGCTTGAAGTGTTCAAAATTCAATTTTCATTTGATGCATGTCAGAAGAATGCTTGTTGATGAAAAAATGCCCTTTTCATTTCTTCACCTTTGTTGGGCTATTTGTTGTGGTCTCATAGTACACACCTCATTTATCCTAGAAATGTGGACCCCTTAGTAAATTTTGTCTACCACACTCCTGGTCTAGGGTCTGGGTCACTTTAGGATTCCCCCAAGAGTCTAGGTCAAGCCTCAATATTTGACTGGGGAATTTTGAAGAGTCAAGAGTTTGAGAAAAATGAAGTTTTTAAAGTTTTCATGTGCTTGAGTGTGCATTAGCACACTAGCGCACATGTGTATGTGCATAAGTACACACTCCATCTCCTTCTAGAGATGGGCACATGTGCACCTCCAGACAGTGCACACCTAAGGATATGTGCACTGGGGCGTAGGGTGTAGGGTCTATTTAAGACCCCAAACCTCATATTCCCCTTCATTTTCTCTCTACTCTCAAACTTGTTCTCAGCCCTGCACATCCCAATCTATGCACCTTATCAAAGACCTAAGAGACTGAGACACCATGAAGGTGTGCACATGGGCACCTCCACAAGGTGCACATGTGCGCACATTCCTTTACACTTAAAGCACAACTAAAACAACTAATGCAAAAACTCTAACACTATGAAAGTCTGCATATGCACATCTCTACAATGTGCATGGGTGCACAACTCTACAATTTGTGTAGGTGTACACCTTTATGTTCAAAATGAAAAAAAAGCCTAAGTCCCTCCCTCTATTTGCACATGCATTGAACATGTGTGTAGGTGTGTAATTGTGTACAAAATTTTTTTTAGGACAAAATGAGTGCACCAACACACTTGTAAGGGTGTGCTAGGGGTACTAAAGTGCATTTCAAGGAATTTGTAGGGGATTTAATTGTTTTGATTGCATTTTGATTAATTTTGACCAGTGTTATAGTAAACTAGGTCTTGATTTAGGTTAAATTCTAACTTTCCAAACTAATGATGCCTTTCTTGTGTAGATAAAATGGTGTCATCATCCTCTTCAATGGTAGAAAATATGGCTCTAAAACCCATAGTATTCAAGTGCCAAGGTATAACAAGGAAATCTTGGTTTCAAGACAAGCATGCTAAGACAAGAGACATAAAAGTTGGGCATATAGATTAGAATGCCTTCCTCAAAAATTTGTAACAATCCTAAGGAATGATTTGCAATGATGTTAGCACTTATTTGGTTCAGCTTTATTAATGTGACATCACATCCAACATTTGCTCAGTCTTCACAACTCAAAATGACTCTCGAAGAAAACTATATGATCGAAGAGAAGGTCATCAAGGGTGTTACAGGAGAGATAGTCCTAGATCTTCAGCCCAAAAACATTGAGAAGATATTCCATCTTCCTAGAGCTGACCAATATCTGAAGATAACATATGATAGAGAAAAAAGATGGTATTGGGACAATGAAAAAGAGGCTAGAGAAACAATTCAATCCTCCTTCCTAATAGACATAACACTAGTAGGATACAGAGTTAGCAAAGTGGACATGACCAGGGGTTATATGAAGGATGACATTGGATATGCAATTATAGTTTTGACCAAGGTCAGTAGACTTCCTGTAAGAAGACACCTTCACATATGGATGGTCCACTTTATTGAAACCACCAAGATGAAAAAGATGCCAATTAATTGGACTACTATCCTTAGTTATAATTTTCATGAGAAACTTATAGACATGAAAGCTGATCCAAGGTTCTATATGACAAAATATATGGTCTACTTACTTGCAGTAGGAACCATAGATTACCCACACCTCTACTGGAAAGGGAGCATGCAAGATGCTAATGCTTGGCCCTATGTGGTGCATCCACAATTGGTAAAAAATAAACTCTTAGAGAAGAGTGTGGAATATAGGGTTGTGAATGACAACTTCATCTTGGTAGTCATCAAATTTATAGAAGGTGATTATGAAAAAAGTATGTTAGTAGAAGTAGTGGCCAAGACCACAGAGATTGATGCTTACTACATTCAATTTTAAACATTCACCTATCTTTGGGTAGCTAGTTCTCTAGAAAACCTGAAGAAGATCCCAAGATATCTATGAGATAGGCTTATTCTTGTGGAGATTGCATGCCAACTCACTTTTTCATATGACAGAGTGAGGAGACAATAGAAGAAGACATGGGTATGGCCCATTACAATTGACACTTTCAAGGTGAAGTAAAAGCAAGACATTTTCACTTTTGATTTTGAATGGGATCAATATCCCTTGGAAGAGTACATCTCCCCTGTCCCCTACTTTGAAAACATTAGGATTGTGCAACATCTAGAAGGGAAGCATTTTATACATGAGGATGCATTAGAAGACCATTGGATGAATGCAATAGATGACCATGATATCCATATAAGGGATTACTATAGGATTACTCTATACCTAGCAGAAAAGGTGCTGAAAATAAAGTTCCTTCTAAAGGTTATGGAAAAAGATTCAGAAGATATCTTGGATCCTTTATACAATAGGGACAAGATCTATGACTAACCTATAATGAATGCATAAATAGGGAGAGAGGAGAATGCATATATCAATCACTAGGCTAGGCACATAGTCCAACTGACAAAGAAATGGATTAAGAAACATTTTAGATTGGATCTAGATCCTCTCTCTATTCTCCTATAAGCCATAGCATGGACAATCAAAGGAAAGGGTGTATTAGTAATAATGCTAACCTTCCTTGCTCAATTCCAAGTAAGGCCAGAAGTGCTAGACTAACATGAGAGGGAGGTTTAGTACTTTAGGGATGATAAGGGCACAAACCAAGCGAAAAGAGTAACTACAAAGGAAAAGAAGCAGATGAATTTGAAATAAGCACCTCAACCTAAACAAAAAGAGCCACAAGTTTAGCCTAATGTACAAGAGCATGTTCAAGAGTCTGAGCAAGAGCTAGAAGCTCTTGTTAGAAGTAATAGTCCACCAAGATAACGAGGGGGGGGAAGTGAACCAGTTATCCAATTAAAACATTTGTCAAACTTAATTAATCTTAACCATTCAATCAAAGTAAAAAATAGCCATAAAAAGATGCACATACAAAATTACACTATATTTGCCAACTAGGGAAACCCTTGATTAGGGGAAAACCTCAGTGGGAATGATGCCCATAAAGATATACTGATATATATATTCCTTGTTAGAGAATGGGCCCTGTTATGAGTGTATAAACACATTCAATACATAAGAGTCCCTATTAGGAGACTTTGAATCTGTGTTAGGAGATTCCAACCCTATTAGGAGTTGTACCAACCTTGTTAGGAGTTGTAGAAGATAGAAGGACCCACTATCCAAAATACTTATGGGGCAAGACCATTGAACTTACTATCCAACTGATCTCTCAACTATTCTTTGTAGAATAATTGTTTTACTATGCTTTAACCTATTTCCTCTATCCTATCAACTATACCAAATATAAAACCTTGGATCTCAGAATAAAACATCAGCAATTAAGTTTTCTCCAAATTTTCTCTGCTCTACTTATCTTCGCATATCAACTTGTTTCTCTTCTATTACACTCTTTGTGATTCTTTAAATCATTCATACATCCATACATAACAAATGAAAATGCCCTTCCTTTATACCAAATCCAAAAATAATAATCCTTGAGTTAGCTGTTACACCTTCTCAATTAATTATTGTAAGACCTCATTAAGAACACATTATACTTAGTGATAACATTAATCTATCAATTTTTAACTTGAATAGCTTTTCATACGTGTAATATTATGATGAATGAGCTTAGCCACATCATCCCCAACATGTATTATACATGCCTATAATGTTGCTTCTCAGAATGACAACTCTGCTAAGAGATATAACAAGTTTACCAGAACATGCTTCTGTAAACTCTATCTTAGATCAATCTTCACCAAAACTTGCATAACTTCTTCAAAGACTTAATGTCTTATGCTTCTTAGGTTAGCTGCATATAATAGACACTTATTAGTATCTCCCTTTAACTTTTTTAGTGAAAATGCTTGATGATTTGTTTGTACCAACTTGATCTTTACCACTGTTCTTCTGTCAGATACCACAAAAAACTACTATGTTGATATCAATGAAAACAATAGTCATGAATGTAACATATCATCATGATATTGATCTAATCATGTTTCTACAATAATCCCCCATAGAAGTATCATTAATATTCATGCTTTCAATAATCTCCCCCTTTGGCATTGATGGCAACATAGATGAAAAAATCTAGTTCCAAGAAAACCAACTATAAAAGACTATTATCCTTCCTTTTCAAATCCTCTTCATCAATCATTCTCCCCCATTGATATACCTCAATTTACTTTATATCAAGCTATTTATCATGCTATAATCTCTCCCTTTAATGTACTCTATATCAAACTATTTTTCATGCACTCTTGCATCATCTACTCTAATGTAGGTAGGGGCATAACTCCTAGCATACCTCACAAATAATAAAAAGTCTCTTTGGGAAGATGCTTGGTGAAAATATTTGCAATGTGATCTTTGGTGTTTACATACTCCAATCTGATTTCCTTTTCTAAAAATTTCTCTCAACATGTGATACTTGATAGAAATGTACTTAGTCTTAGAATGCAACACTAGATTCTTAGACATATTCACTATACTTGTGTTATCACAATTTATGACAACAAGTTCATTGAATTCTATCCTTATATCCTTCAGCATCTACTTCATCCAAACAACTTGATTGCAATTGTTTGGTGCTGAAACATATTTGGCCTCTACTATACTCTGTGAGATACAATCCTACTTCTTGCTTAACCAAGAAATCAATCTTCCTCTAAGAAACAATGCTCCACCATTGGTACTCTTCTTGTCATTGACATTGCCTACCTAATCAACATCAATGCAAGCATATAAAGTGAAATCATTAGATCTATGATACCACAATCTGAACTCAAGTGTTCCCTTTAGATATCTAAATATCCTTTTAACTGCTACATAATGAGCTTCTCTTGGATCAACTTGAAATCTTGCAATAATTCCAACTACATTTGCTATATTTGGCCTTGTGTGAGTCTGATATTGCAATCCTCCAATCATAGATTTGTACTTATTCTACTCAATAGTAGGTGTCTCATCCTTTGTAGATAACTTGTGTCCAGTTACCATAGCTGTTCCAACTAGTTTACATGTTTCCAAACCAATCTTTTTCAATAGATCTTTCAAATACTTAGTTTGAGAAATAAAGATTTCTTCTTTATTTTGTATAATTTGTAATACTAGAAAATATTTCATTTCTCCTATCATACTCATTTCAAATTCCTTCTTCATCTCTTCAACAAACTTGTCACTTTCATCATCATTTCCTCAAAATATGATATCATCAACAAATATTACCAAAATCATTAATACATCATCAATTTCTTTCTAATATAGATTACTACCAGCCATACCTTTGCTATATTCAAGCTTTGTCAAATGCTTGTCCAACCTTGCATACCAGGTTCTAGGAGCTTGCTTCAAGCCATACAATGCTTTCTTTAGTTTGCATACTATGTCCTTATTATCTATCAAAGGACAACCTATAGGCTACTCTATGTACTCCTCTTCTTCAAGTTCTCCATTCAGAAATGCTGACTTGATGTCCATATGATACACTTTGAATTCCTTATGCACTGCATAGGCTAAGAATAACCTTACTACTTCAATTCTTGCCACAAGAGCATAGGTTTCATCGCAGTCTATTCCTTCTTGCTATGAGTAACCTTTACATACTAATCTCACTTTGTTCCTTACAACTTCACCTTGTTCATTCATCTTGTTCTTGAATACCCATTTTTTTTTCTATCACATTCTTGTCTATGGTCTAAGGACCAATTACCATGTTTCAATCTTCACTATCTGATCCAATTCTTCTTTCATAGCGTGCTTCCAATAGTCATCTTTGCATGCCTCATTTGTATTTTGTGGTTTTACTTGAGATATCAAACATAGTTTTTCATTAATTTTGATTTTTTTCATCATATCTTTATTTCTACTGTTGATGATCTACTCTAGTGGATGATTCTTTATCATATTCTTACCAAAAGTAGGAGTTGTTATCTCAACTCTTGGCTTAGTTCTAGGTTCTAAAATTTGTTCCTACCTTTGTTCACTTTCATTATGAAAATGATTGTTAGTCTCAAAGAATACTTCATGATTCCTTGGTTTAGTGACAACAACATTTTCATCATTAGAATTGTAGTCAACTATTCTTTCTTGCATCTTGAATTTCTCATCAACTCTTACATTTGCACTTTCAACAATAGTCTTAGTTCTTATATTATAACATCTATTAGCTCTTCTTTTTAATGAATAACCAAGAAACATATCTTCATCACTTCTAGCATCAAATTTACCAATATCATCATCTCTTTTGATATAACATTTGCTACTAAATTTTTGAAATACTTAACTATAGGTGAGTGACCATACCATAGTTCATAAGGGGTCTTGTTTGTGTCTTTCCTAACCTGCACTCTATTCATAGTGTAAACTGCTATATTCATAGCTTCTCTCCAAAATGTCTTGGATACATCATTCTTAGGTAACATAGCTCTTGCTACTTTTGTTACTGATTTATTTCTTCTTTCAACAATGCCATTTTGTTTAGGGGTTCTAGGAGCAAAAAACTATATTTTAATTCCATTAGCTTCACAAAAGATGTTAAACTCATTTGAAGTAAATTCTCCTCCTCTACTTGATCTTTAACATTTAATCTTCATACCTAATTCATTCTCAACACTATTCTTGAATATCTTGAACTTTTCAAATGCCTGATACTTTTATTTAAGAAATACAACCCATTGTTAGCATGAATGCTAATGCTATGGGGGAGCATTGCAGAGTAGCAGATTGAGATTTGTGTATTAAGGCCATTACATTTTGTATCTACTTATGCATAGTTACTAGCATATAATACAACATGTATTTGACATATGGACAAGTATGTAGAACCTAAATCGGTAGTGTACATAAGATATTGATGATTTATAGAGAACCACAAGGAAATAGAGCATTGGAAAAATAGTTTCTATTGTATGACTAATATAGCCCATTACATTTGGAATGAAGGGTTGCACAGTTTACTAGAGGAAATATACCAAGCACTAATGATTTCAATGAGTGCATAGGTACATAAGTCACACATGTGAAAGTTTGTGTATAAGTGTAAGCTGACAACATTAATTAAATATGTATTTCATTTAATTAAATTATAATAAAGTATGGAGCCAACTCAAGGAATTAATGTTGAGTGTGGTATAAAGGAAAAATGTTTTTTGAGTTTTAGATATCATAATTGGAATCAAGAAGCATAGAAGACTTGCAAATTATGAAGTAGAGGAGTAGAGTAATCTGCTAATGCATAACCTCAAGGGTTATTGTTGATGGGCTCAGAGTTCCATATTTGATTGCATGATTTGAAGGTAAAGAAGTGTAATGTACTGGACAAAGGAAGAAGTGAAAGATTGTCTCATATCTATTATTCTATAAGGAAGAGTACCAAGATCAATTGGATAGTGGGTTAGTTGATCTGATCTTGAAGCTGTTTGGATAGTGTGTTCAACTACCTTCTACAACTCCTAACAGGGATTTAAAGTCTCCTAACAAGGAATCTTTGTACTAAGTGTTGTAATAGGCTCCTAACAGGGTCCATCCTCCAAAAAGGAATATTTAGATTAGTACATTATTTTATGGGCATCATTCCCACCGAGGTTTTCCCTCTAATCAAGGGTTTCCCTAGTGAACATATTTGGTGTAATTGTGTATGCACATTTCTTTATGATTGCTATTTACTTTGGTTGAATAATTAAGAATTTTTAAAGATTAATATATAATTGATTCAACCCCCCCTCTCAGTTATATTGGTGATCTACTATTTCTAACAATTGGTATCAGAGCATCAGGTCCTTGAAGGGAAGTTTAACAACTTTGTGAGATCCATGGTGAATTTTTTCAGGAAAAAATTCCTAGATTTGATGGCACTAACTATGACAGTTGGAAGGATAAAATGAAGATTCATCTCCTGTGCATGGGTCCAAAATATTGGTTTGTAACCAAGGCATCTAAAAACATTGTAGAAGAAGACAATCTTGAAAGCTATACCAAGGAACAAAGAGAAGTATTCATGTGCAACATAAGGGCAAGAGAAGCAATACTATCTACACTACCTAAAAGTGAGTATAGCCACGTGAAACAACTTAAAACATTTCATGAAATTTGGAAAACCTTAGAAGCTAATTATGAGGCTAATACATGTTGGCCTAATTTTTTGCATGATAATTTGTCTAATCCAAGGTATAAAAAAATAGAGTTGAGTCCTTTGACGAGGCTAGTGTTTTTGGTTTTTGGTTTTATAATTTTCATTTCCTTTTGAAAACTTGTTTTAAACCCTAGGTCTATTTCTTTTGAATATAATCTGACACAAAATCTTCTAAAAGGTTCGAATATTCTTTTCCTGCTTAATTCTAAAGTCATGCTGAGTTCCTTTTTGAAGAATCTTTCCCACCATTGGATCTTGGTTAGATCCATGGTTGTTGTGTTGTTGTTATAACAAAATGCAGGGTTGTTTACCAATGTGACATATCAACTACGAGGAATTTGAAGTTCGGTGTTGTAAAATGAAAACTAGCACTAGAAAGGCACATTATTTTGGAAAAGATTTGGTCATGTGATCTATCTTGTGGTTGTCACTGTCAAAAAGGATACACATGGAGCAAGTTGCAACAAATGATGTCAGAGCTCAAACTTTTTGGTGAATCACTATGTCATGATTGAAAAGTATGTGCACTATGCCAGTAGTGATGTAGTGACTAACTAGAAAATGAAGGAATGTGGTGGTTTTAATATTAATAGATAATGGCAGAGTTCCCACATGAAAATCCTAACTATCCACATTGAATTGATTTGACAAAGGTACTCATTACTATATCATGATGGACAACTTTTTTTTGTCACTGAGTTTTAGTAGTTTTCTAGAGGTCGCTATGTTGTGACCAGGAATGTTAAGCCTTTTGTCGATAAAGACATAGTGACTTTTAGGAAAATAATAAGGAAGTATCATTTCCAAAAGGTGGAACCCATTGAATGCTCTATCAAAAATGAGCTATGAAAATCCTATGACATGATGGCATCCTACTAAGAATGTGGGAACCTAAAACTTTAAATCTGCTGGAGGTTGCTATGTCATGACTGGAAAAGCTTCACGCTTCACCAGTAGCGATGTAGCGACCTGCCTAAAAATAAAGAACGCAGTGAGACCCAAATGATAGCTGTCATAGTGAAAAATTAAAAAGTGATATATCTGCTAGATGGACAAAAGTTTCCCACATCATCATGGGTGCAGACCCACTGCCAAGTTAGATGAAAGATGAACAACTAGGATTGTAGGATCAAGGGCAAATCAACAATCATCACCAAGTTGTTATAAAAAATTGCATTCTATTTACTCAACATGACTTGGTGACTGGGGGTCCCACCACTATTTACATGAAAAAGTGCAAGTTTCTTGCCACTAGATTGAATAAGATCTATGGCCATCGCATACTGACTATGGGAAAGTGGTCAAAGTTTAAGGGTAGCAACATAGTGAGGAGAAAATTAATTAGGGACCCACCAGTTATATCAAAGTAATGATTTAAATTCCATCTATTTGATTATAGTAAGATCGATGGTTATCGTTATCTCACATAGAGGATTTGCTCACATTTCATGCATAGTGAGATAGTGACATGATGACACGTGTCCTCAAGGAAAAGTGGTTCTAGTTCAAAGTGCTGATAGCAAAGGAAAGGTACAGGTGGAAGCATTTCAATCGTTTGACTACCAGTGTGTTGAGAAGAAGATGAGTCAGCCCTATTTTTACTCTTGGATTGTAGGATTTTCTGAGATTGACGACGCAAATTTAAAAAAGTAGGTGATGCCACTCTATTTTTCCATTACAGTTCATTTATGAGGATTGAAAGCTTCATGTGTGAAAAAAACATAGTACATTATAGAAGATCTCACCATTCCCATCTCACGCAAACAAAGATTTCAAGTTTTCTGAGCACAAGAGCTTACTAAGAATATTGTGTTTAACCTAATAAGAACGTGAAGTAGTTTCCAATTATTTGTGAGCTATTGCAAAATTTTAGATAAGAACAAGAAAAAAATCAAGTAAGTACTTATACTATAACCTCTGTAGCATTTTAGTTTCTACAAATTATAGTCAAGATGCCTCCAACGAAAGTGTTTTCTGAGCAAGTGAATTATATGGATAGAAATGTGCATGATGACTTGCTAGAGTTACTTCCAGAGTCCACCATTGAGACTGTGCAGGTTAAGAAATTAACTTCCTTAAACCCTAGGCAAAAAATTGCAAATAGCCTGTATGACAAGGGGAACTAGGTTAGGGATGCAACAACTTCATAGACTGGTCTCATTTTATTTAAGAAGTGGTTTTTAGAGAAGAATTTTTTTTGCCTTGCATGCTAATGTTTGGAATTTTGATTTGGGAAAAATTGTAGTTCCAAGTGTCTTCATGGATTATGATTTTCTTGAAGCCATTACAAAAAATTATGACCACACTGTTAGAGTGGTAAGAAGAACTGATGGTGTGCCTCTGGTTTCAATCAGTCCTAAGGAGATTAGAGAGGTTTTTCACCTAGAGCCATTGACAAATTATCTTGTGCCAATTAATGTACAAGAATTAGAAGATGAATATAGGGAAAAGAAGGATGTGATTAGGGGAGGTGCACTGAGGGCACATATTGGCACAATTGGAAGTTTTCTAGTAATCACTGTAGCCTCTAGGGAACCCTTTAAAAAGGATCTTGTCACTTCCTAGGCTGTAGAAATATATTGGACTCTATTTCAAGTTTTTGGTGAGGATGAACAGAATTTCATGCTTATTAGTTTTATGTATATGATGGTTCATATTGCTTCCTTTGGTGTAAATGTTATTTTTGATTTTGCTTCTTATTTGGCTTAAGAAATTCATATTAGCTTGGTTGGAATTGCAAAAGGGAAAGTAGAGAAAACTTTTGGCCATTATTCTTTGTTGATGCATATGTTTTTATTTAAGGGAGTGACATATTTTGGTAAACAAATGGAGTTGAACAGAGAATAGAATGGAGAAGCACTGCCAGTCCAATTATGGAGTGCAGATATGACCTGAGATGTAGAGAAGGCTAGCTTTGTCAGGTTTGATAGGTATTTCACTTCCAAGTTGAGATGCCTCGTATTGAGTGACAATCCTAGAATTCCCAAGGCACTAACGAATCTCATTAGGCCAATGGACAATCCCAGTGGTTTGAAAGTTTCACACAATTGGGGAGATATCATCCCATACTCTATTTCTACTATTTTTAGAGTTTTTGGTTTTAAAGGAAGCCCTCACGTGTTGCCCTACCAAGTACCTGGAAAGGTAGGAATGGCAGAAGTTTTGTGGCAGTTAGGAGGATTGGAAGAGATGTATTTGTTGAAAAGGAAACTAGGGTCAATTTTCCCTACTTGTACTATGGCCCATCAGTTTGTAATTACTAAAGGTGGTTGTCTCTTTTTTCATAAAATTTTGGATCAATACAAAATGGCTATTTCCCATCCCCATTTTTGTGATACTAAGGGGTTTATAATCAGACCTTGAGACTTAGAATTAAATTGGGAAATGTAAAACATGACTCATGTTATCCAGAGGATATCATCAGGAATGAATACTCATTACAAGAACAAGAAACCAAAAAGGAAAAATGGAGAGTTTGCTCCAGGGTTTTGGAATTCATTCATTGCTTTGATAAAAAATATAGTCCTCTAGATAAAGCTAATATAGAGGCTGATAAAATAAATAAGCTCATGAATACTTTGCTTGAGATAATGGAAGCCATGAATGAGAAGAAATAATTTTTTATTGATTCATATCCAGATAAGGCTAGAGAGGCCATGAGGAGGTTTTCTTTCACTCCTAATGTAGGAGCTGGTCAAATAATTGTTCAAAAGAGACCAGGCTATGTTTTAATTCAAAATAAAAAGGCCACTATGGATAAGTGCAAGAAAATAATGGGATCCACTAGTGTAGTCTTAGAGGAGAGACCTGATGAACATTTTCCCAAGAGGTAGAAGATAATAAAGGAATAGAGTCCTCAAGTTGAGCATTATTCACCCACTCAGTCCCCTTTGTGAATTGGAGAAGAATAGCTCACTGGAGAGTAGATTGAGAAAATAGGGTTACAGGGAGCTGTGTTCATTACCCACATAGAATTGGATGAGGGAAACCCTCAAGAGCCTCTTGTGCCAAGTTTGGATTTGACAGTTGTAGATTATAGAGGCAAGGAGTTGGACCCTATATTAGAATAGCCTAGTCATCAATTTTTGTCTGATGACAGTTTTGTTAAGTCTAGGGCTTTTCACCAATTTGCATGGTGGGCCAATATGGGAAGATTTGAAGAAAGGTGCAATAATTTGAGAACAAAGCATCCAGAAATGGATGAAACTACCCTACAAAATTAGGTGAAAGAGGAGATGATGAAGGAGTTTCAGAGTATAAGCCCTGAGGAGGGAAGGCAAATGGTTATAGCATCAAACATTTTGTTGTTACCCAATTAGGACATTGCTGATGCTCTAGTTTTTAATTCTATTTCAAATAAACTTGATTTACAAGAACAAAATAGGAAAGACTTCTAGGGCACTACTTTTAGTGAAGACTAGTCTTCTTTAGTCATTTGGTCATTGAGGAGAGGATCAAGAGCCACCTCATCAAAACTAGATGATTCTAGTTTGATGGGAAATATAGTTGTAAGAAGAGTGGCTGATACTTCTCATGTGTAGGCTACACACTGGGGTGTAGATACATCTCAATTTATTTTGGCCACTGCTGAAAAGGAAGAAAAGGTTATGTTTGAATTACAAAGTAAATATGAAACAATTTTGGAAGCATACAAAAAGAAGTTCAAAAGAGGATTGAATTGGAAAATAAAATTATGGGAAGGTCTACTAGGCCAAGAATAACATATCCTCACCCTCCAGTGGAGCCTTTTAAATCTACTCCACTTATAGAATTACTAGATACACCAAAAAGGCCACAATACTACACTACTTAGGATTTTGAAGAAGAAAAGAGCAAGTTGTGGGCACTACATGTAGAGCCAAATATACAATATGAAGATAAATTGAGAAAAGCTCTAATGTATCTAGTAGATAAAATTGAATGGCCATTGTTCTATGATCAGTTGGAAAAGGTAATAAATAAATGGGAAGAATTGAAAGCCCATGATGAAGCCCTAAAGCTTATTGTTAATAAGTGGGGAAAGAGAAAGAAAGAAATTACCTTTTTATGTTATTCTATTATAAGGTCTTCCCATGACCATATTGAAAAGGCAGATGATATTGCTAATGATTTGTCAGATTTTGATAATAGAAGAGTTGCTTTGTAACTAAAGGTTGTTTCTTATTTAAGCAAGTATAGGAATCATAAATTTGATTTGTTTCCTGGTGCCTTGGATAGAAAGAATAAACTAAAGAATAAGGATGAATGGGCTAAGGAATTGGATGACCTATTTTGTTTAAGAATGAATAAGGTTATCACTGAAAAAGGGCATGCTTGGTGGGCCACCACGATAGAGGAATTGGTGAAAGTCTAGTTATTTTTTGATTCTTTGAAACAAGAATTTGTTAGTATGATGAGGAGGCTGAGTATGTACTTAGAAAGAAAAATGATAGTTTGCAATGCAACTGGCTAGATGATACATTATTTGACACATGGATGATAGACAT
Organism: Cupressus sempervirens; assembly: GCA_028749045.1. NCBI lineage: Eukaryota > Viridiplantae > Streptophyta > Pinopsida > Cupressales > Cupressaceae > Cupressus > Cupressus sempervirens. Next base: position 533,564,509 of record CM053789.1, read on the forward strand.
TGCTTCTGGTGAGTAGTTTGAAGAGGTTGAAATAGATAATGATGAGGTACAGGAGGATGAGGTGCAAATTATTGACACAACAACACCAGATCCAAAAGATGAGGAAGATGAAGGTCACCAATTGGTTCCAGCTATAGGCTCAGAGGCCCAGGATGTGGACATGACAAAAGACCAATTAAGGGTAAAAGTGGTTTTGTTAGTTCAAGATGAAAATAGTGAAAACCAATGAGTAGAAGTTGATTTGCAAACATTACAACAAGATTCATCATTGGCCAGCTTAGTAGCTGCATATTTAAAAGAGTGAGAATAAGTGGTGGTAAATCAAAGGAGCCAGTAACTTGTTATGATGTAATAGAAATGGGACCTACCAAAGAATATATTGATGTGTTAGCTTTTTGTTACACTAAGTTTTATCTTTTGTAGACCTATCAATCACAATTTCCCTTTGCTCGTTGCAACTCATGCTTATATAAATGAGTTTTCAAGGCATCGTGATGGTCCAAGACTTGTATATTTTTTAATTTTCAAGAAAATACTATCAATCTAGTTATATGTAGTTGTTGTTTTGAGTTTACTTCCAATTATGTACTTTCTGATAGTATAAAGAAATGACAGAATCAACAAGATATTTTGGGTTTCAAAATGAGTTTCTATTGGTTATTGAATTAGTCATATAAAAGTATAATGCAAAAGGGTATTTACATTGGATCTGTGTCCCCAATTTCTATCTCCTTTTCATGAGTTTTTTTTAATTTTGAGGTCATTTGAATAAGGTTCAACTGATTGAATGCAGTCTGGATGGGTTGTATATTGGTTTATTGTTTCTCTTAATTCAAGGGATTATGTAAATGCTTTAGTAAACTAGTATAATTCATGATTTTATGAAAAGGATATTTCATAAGAATGGAAATGGGTGATTATAGTTAATTAGTTCATTTACAAGCTATTTGAGATAAGAAATCCTACCAATAGTTGACTCTTTGCCCCAATAGATAAGGCACTGGTCACATAAATACGAAATAATTAAGAATAGATTCTGCCTCTACATGATAAATCAATTATAAATTCAAAATTATTTTGTTTCATCTTGTCAAGGTTGCAATGTTGGTTAGCACTCATTTATATTTTATTTTTGAGTCCTAAGTAGTTGTTATGTCTAGGGATGATTATAAACTCAAGAAGAATTGTGACCAAAATCTGCTTATAAGGGATGCGTATGAATCAAAGAATATTAATAAATGGATAAATTGAATATATGATAGGGATAGAAGACAAGAATCAAAATGAAACTAAATTAAGTTTCATACTACAATATCCTGGTGAATCATCCCCTAGGTATACTCGCCTTGGTTTAGTAGAGCCTAAAGAGTAGAAAACCATCCTTGGTTTTGTTGAAGTTGGGCCCTAGTGATTTGCACATGTGATTGTCAATGGGAAATAGCTGATCCTTAGATTGTAATAACACATGCATTATCAAAAATAAGGAAGGAAAACTACTTGAAACTGGCACAAGAACTAGAGGTAATGTATTTTAGTTAAACTTCACTGAAATAACATGTTTGGTAGCTAAGATTGACAACAGTTGGTTATGGCATAGAAGATTTGGTCACATTAACTTTGATAACATTGTGAAAGCCAGTAATACATTTGCTGTGAGAGACTTACCTAAGATCATGAAACCCACTAATATTAGTTGTAAGGAATGTATCTTGTCTAAGCAGAAAAGAGTCTCATTTCCTAGCAAGTAGTTTTTTTACTACACAAAAGCTAGAATTGGTTTATACAGATCTGAGTGGTCCTGCAAGAACAAGAGGATACTATGGAGAAAAGTACTTTCTGATTTTTGTTGATGATTTCATTAGAATGATGTGGGTAGCTTTTCTTAAAGAAATTAGAAGTATTTGAGAAATTCAAGATATTTAAGAACAAAGTTGAGAATGAATTTGGAGTTAAAATCAAGAGCCTAAGATCTGATAGAGGAGGAGAATTCACTTCTAGGGAATTCAATATCTATTGTGAAGAACATGGTATCAAGAGATAACTATCTTCACCCCACACACCTAAGCAGAATGGGATTGTTGAAAGAAGAGAAAAATCAATTTCTAAATCAACAAGGGCTATGTTATTCAAGAATGATGTACCAATTTTTTTTTGGAGAGAAGCAATCAATACAACAATATACACATTGAACAGAGTGCAAATTAAGAAAGTTATGGACAAAACACCTTATGAGCTATGGTTTGGTCACTCACCATTAGTCAAATACTTCAAGATATGTGGAAGAAAATGTTACACCAAAAGAGATGATGATATCAGTAAGTTTGATCCAACGAGTGATGACGGTATGTTTCTTGGCTATTCATTAAAAAGTAAAGCTTACAGATGTTTTAACTATAGAAAAAAACTATAGTAGAGTGTGCAAATGATAAAATTGATGAAAATTTTGGCACCGAGGAAAAGATAATGGATTATAACTCTGATGAAGATGATTACTCTGGAATGACTAACAAAAGTAATGAGTTATTTCTCAAGACTCACAATGACATGCACAATAATGTGCAAATTGAAGATGTAAGAGAAGAATAGAGCACAGTGCCTAAAATAAGAGTTGAAGTAGAAACTCCTACCCCAAATAGGAACATGATAAGAAATCATCTTACTAATTAGATAATAGGAAGTAAAGTAAAGGGAGTAATGACAAGGAGCAAAATTAATGAAGAACTATGTTTGCTATCTCAAGTAGAACCAAGAATCATAGATGAAGCAATAAAATATGATCATTGGATAAGAGCAATGGAGGAAGAACTCTAGCAAATAATTAAAAATGACACATGGGAATTAGTTCTTAGACCTAAAGACAAAAATGTAACTGGCACAAAATGGGTATTTAGAAATAAAATGAATGAATAGGGAGAAGTAATAAGAAACAATGCAAGACTTGTATGCAAGGGTTACTCTTAGCAAGAAGGAATTGACTATGAGGAGACATATGCACCTATAGCTAGAATGGAATTAGTTTGAATGTTCTTGGCATATGAAACAAATAAGAATTTTAAGGTATATCAAATGGATTTTAAGTCAACATTCTTGAATGGAGAACTTGAAGAAGAAGTTTACATTGAACAACCATAGGGTTTTCCTTTAACAAAAGAGAAGGATATGGTTTGCAAACTAAAGAAAGCATTGTATGGATTAAAGAAAGCACCATGAACCTGGTATGAAAGGTTGGACAAATACTTAGCAAAGCTTGGATTTGCAAAAGGAATAGTAGATAGTAACTTGTACTTGAAGAAAATGGAAGATAGTTTGCTAATAATCATTGTATTTGTTGATGACATCATTTTTGGTGGAAATGATGAAGCTAGTAACAAATTCTAAGAAGACATGAAGAATGAGTTTAAGATGAGCATGATAGGAGAAATTAAATTTTTCTTGGGATTGCAGATTGTTCACAACAAAGAGGGTATCTTTATCTCTTAGACGAAGTACTTAAAAGATTTTCTGAAAAGATTTGTTCTATAAAATTGTAAACCTATTGGAACTCCTATCATAACTGGTCATAAGTTATCAAGCAAAGATGAGATGCCTACTGTTAAAAAAAAGAAGTACAGATATATGATTGGAGGATTAGAGTATCTAACTCATAGTAGACCAGATATAGCTAATGCAGTTGGAATTGTGGCAAGATTTCAAGCTGATACTAAAGAATATCACTATGCAATAGTAAAAAGGATATTCAGATATCTGAAAGGAACATCAAATTATGGTATTTGGTATGACAAAAGAAATGAATTTACTCTTTGCACTTATACAAATGCTGATTGGGCTGGAGGTAGGGATGACAGAAAAAGCACTAGTGGAGGAGTATTCTTCCTTGGAGGTGTACACTCAAAAGTGTCCCACTCTAAACCCTTCTATCCAAATGATTCCATGAGTTTGGAATGCTTGGATGCTGGCTTAGAGCTCCCTATCCACGGAGTGCAAGAGAGTGTATTTCAAGTTTAAGGGCTCTCAGCTCAGCCTTAGAGATACTCTTCTTGCTAGTAAACCATGCAATGGGAGGTTCCAAAGACAAGATGCAAGAATACAAATGTCCCAAGGAGTTCCTCAAGGATGCAATGCAACTAAAGATTAAGCTAGCATGAATATAAAGTGCAGCTATTCTAAGCATGGATGAGAGTGTTACAATCCAACTATTAGACTATATGATTTAAGCTACATGTAAAAATGAAAGCTAAGCTAAGCTAGAATGCCATGCATGAGAGAATGTAGACAAGAAAGAGAAGTTCTCCACAAAGCTCCAAAGAAACCTGTTAGAAAACCTGCAGCATAACAATATTCAAAATGAGGATTGATTTGAGGGGGAAAGCTCTCTCCTTTTTAAAGTCATACGGATGGTAGAGATCAAGATGAAGATGATGGATGATCAATGGTGGAATTCGAAAAGAGGAGTGATCCATGTGCACACACAAGTCAACCAATAGAATATAAGTTGACTTGTCATATAAGACAAAAGTTTCACAAGCCTTTTCTTTTAATTGTAAAATAGAAAAAGGACTTTATGTGTGCACTTTAAGTGGGTTAGAAGAATGGGGTGTTTTATTTAATTAAAAGGGGACATGTTCTTTTAATCAAATAATGAACTTAGGATAGCATAGTCAAACTATAGGTTATAATCAAATAAATTGATTATTAGCAATTTGGTCTAGATAAATGATTAAATTAATTTAGCCAAAATTATGAGAAGGGGGCTAATAGTCTAGATGACCATTTTTAGGTGATTACAGGAGGAAGATTAGTTTCTTGGCTCAACAAAAAGCAAGATTGTACCTCATAGAGTACTGTAGAGGTAGAGTATGTTGCAGTAGCAAACGACTATAATCAAGTCATATGGATGAAGTAGATGATGAAGGACATTGAAATTACATTCAGAGAACCTATTATCATTTACTGTGATAATACAAGTATAGTTAACATGTCTAAGAATCTTGTTTTGCATTCTAAGGCTAAACACATTGCCATAAAATATCACGTGTTGAAAGAGAAAGTTGCTAAGAAAGAAGTTAGAATGGAGTACATTAATACTAAGGAATAGATTATAGACATTTTCACAAAGGCCTTACCAAAGGATACTTTTGAGTACCTAAGAGATATGCTTGGGGTTATGCCCCTACCTAGCTCAGAGTAGAAGATGAAAAAGTGCATCAGTCCAGGGTACATAGCACCATTGTTAGACTGGACTGAATGGTGATGCTTCCTCAATGGGGGAGTAGCTGTGATGAACAGAGTTAGTGAAGGACTCTTAGCAATAGGTAATTGGTGTGCAACAATGTCTTTAGACACTTGTGTTGTTAATAGAACTATATGTAATAGTTGTAAAGAAACAGACTTTGGCAAGTGCCTTCTTGAACTCTTTTAGCTCTAAACACCTAAGCAACATTTCATCTAGACCCTTCCTATACAAGTCACCAGAGACCAAAGTGTAGTGTGAGGCATTACGAAGGAGTTGGCATTTTTTTTTTTGCGTGTGAGGGTTTTGAGAATAATCTAATCATGCAGGTAGGAGAAAATAGTCGCATAACGAGAGGAATCATGACCCACAATAGTGAAGATCACCTGGTTATCTGAGGAATCATAGGCTAGATGATGCAATTCTTCCACCAAGAACTCAAATCGTGATTCATGTTCTTGCAATTGGAGGATAGATGCTAAGGTGTCCATAGCATCAACAACCTTGTTTTCTGCTCTAGGAATCTGTTGGAATGTTACAAAGGTAAAATAATTCCTTAGAGCATCGATCAACTTTTTATAAGGGATCAACTTGTCATCCTTTGTTTGATATTCATTATTCACTTGGTTCACAACTAGTTGAGAATCCCCATAAATGTGTAGCTCAGTTATTCACCATTCAAGGGCCATTTTGATCCCATTTGTTAATGCTTCATACTCTGCAATATTGTTTGTACGTGGGAACAATAGTTTATAGGACATTGGAATTGTATAACCATGAGGGGAAACAAACAAAATCCCTGCTCTAGCTCCATTCTGTGTGTGGGATCTATCAAAAAACATCTTCCATGTTCTGTCAGTAATGTACATGATCGAGGTATCTGGAAACTCAATTTGTATAAGTGTTACATCTTCAAGTGGGAAGTTAGCCAACTAGTCATCTATGGCCTATCCTTTGATTACCTTATGTTCAACATACTGAATGTCAAATTCGAAAAGAATCATCATCCATTTAGCAAGGCGACCAATAAGTGCAACTTTACTTAATAAATATTTCAAAGGGTCTATCTTGGCAATCAAGTGAATTGTATGGGCCAACATATAATGCCTGAGTTTTTGGGAGGCAAAAACTACAGCAAGGCATGCCTTCTCTATAGTTGTATAATTTAGTTCATAAGCCACCAAAGTTTGACTGATATAGTATATGGCTCTTTCTTTACCCGTCTCATCACTTTGGGCTAAGAGTGCTCCTAGAGAAGAATCTGTAGCTGAAATGTACAGAATCAAAGGTTTTCCCATAATGGGTGGCATCAAAATTGGAGGTTTTACCAAATAGCCTTAAATTTGATCTAAACTTTGTTGACAGTCATTGTTCCAAATATGGGTAGATCCTCTATGCATATTTTTATTGAAAGGTTGAGCCTGGTTAGCTAATTGAGAGATAAATCTTCTTATGGATTGTAGCCATCCTTGCAAACCTCTAAGCTGACTGATAGTCTTTGGTGGAGGCATATCCATGATAGCTTGGACCTTTTCAGGGTCAACCTCAATGCCTTTTGCTGAAATGATATAACCTAGCAATTTTCTAGAAGTGACACCAAAGGCACATATTTTTGGATTTAGCCTAAGTTGGAATTGTTCCATATGGTCCAATATCAAACTAAGGTCTTTGAGATGTGTGTCTCATTTCTTTGATTTTGCCAATGTGTCATCAACATAGTCTTCCATGTTTTTATGCATCATATCATGAAAGATGGTTGTCATTGCTCTTTGATATGTAGCGCCAGCATTTTTGAGCCCAAAAGGCATGACATTCCAACAAAAGGTACCCCATGCACATGTAAAAGCTATCTTTTCTTTGTCTACTGGAGCTATCTTTATTTGGTTATACCCAGAAAATCCATCCATGAGCGAGTACATCTCATAACTCGCAGTCATGTCCACTATCATATCGATGTTTGGTAGTGGAAAGTCATCCTTGGGGCATGCTTTATTGAGATCTCTAAAATTAGTACAAACTTGTATGGATTTGTCATGCTTGGAGACAAGTACAATGTTGGAAATCCACTCGTCATAATCAATGGCCCTAATGAAGTTTGCATTCAATAGTTCTTCTAACTCTATCTTGACCAGTAGGACCACATGTGGATGCATTTTTCTCAACTTCTATTTGACAGGCTTGACATCTGGTGAGATTGATAAGTGATGCATGATGAGATCTGTATCAAGCCCTAGCATATCAGAGTATGTCCATGGGAAGTTGAACTTCTTGTCTTGAAAGAATTGAGCAAATTGTGTCTTTTCTTTGTTTGACAAAGATTGAGCTACATGGATAATCTGAGGACATTCTTCTGTTCCCAAGTTGATAGGCTGTGTAGGTTCAACGAGAATCGAAGATCTATCCTAGAAATAGCTTAGTAGACTACCAAGTACCTCATCTGCAGGTGCCTCAGAGAGGTTTTCACCATTAGATATGCCTTTATTTTTACTTTTCTAAGGATCAAACACCGCCACAATGTGGTTTTTGCCATCTGATCGCTTATTTTTCCTTTTAATTTTTTGATTGAGGTACTTAATATCTGATTCCATCATGTTAACTACGGGTTCACTAGTGGAAGAAATGACAGGTTTAATTGCATTCAGATAACAAGCGATCTCATAGTCATTTTGGAAAGACAGTATTTCAGGTCTTTGATTTTAGATAGACCAATCTATGAGATCTGGGTGAATTAGTGAGAGTGAGGGAGAAGTTTCAACGTGATTGACATGGAAGGAGTCATCTCTGGTGACTTGTGAAGTTGAGCCTATAGAAAATGTCGCAAAGGAATCCAGCTCACGAATAGTCCTGGAGGAACTAGCGTGATCCATTGAGACATGTTGTGAGTCAAACTCATTCGACCCCATAGTAGACTGTTCGACTACATTGGGTTGGGTTGTATAGGCATGAATGACATCCACCCCTAGTTCACAAGATGCATCAAAGGGGCTTTCCCACTCATACTCATGAGAATCTGTACTTTGATCCCTAGCTATGAGATGAGCAATATTCTACCTAATTTGTCCTCTTTTTACGTCCTCAAAAGTAGACCCTTCTTGTTCCTGTTGTTGGGAGGTAGAAGCTTCTTCATTATTAGCAGTCACTATTTCTTCTCCCCAAAGGAGGGAGGTGAGAGGAACAAAGTCTTTGTCTTGTGAAGTGGTAGCAATTATTGGAGGGTCATCATCCTCCGATTCACTAGACATGAGCAATCTTCGATCACAGGTTGGTATATCATTGTTTAGCCCAAAGCCTAGACTAGTAGTGTATCGAGTATCATGACCTTGAGTGTGACTTAAAGGTTCAACTAGAGCATTCTTACAACCATTTAAGGACCCATGGCCCTGGTAGCCCATTTTTGTCAAAAAATTGTAGCCTTTTCAATATTTTTTGGGAGAAATAGGAGTAGTCACTGTAACCTCCTTGTCTTCCTCTTCTCTATAGATCCAGTCCCTAATGGCCTGTTCTTCCTTTTCTGCTTCTAGTGGTATGGAAGACTGTACAAAAGTGCCAAAAAGTGTCATAGCAAAAGCAGAAGACTTCTTTGCAATGGTTGGTTTCCCATAGGACCGAGGGGAAATTGGTAGGGTAGCAATAGAGTCCAAAGTGTATTCACCCATACCAAGGCTCATCATTTTTAGTTTTTGTTCACATACTATGAAAGATGGTGCTAGCTCATGAGAAGAGTGATTGTGCGGGACTAGCATTTCAACAGAAAATAATGTGTTGATAGACATGGAGTTTTCACCAGGGACAACTACTTCAGTACCATTAAAAGGGAACTTAATTCACTGATGGTACATAGAGGGTACTGCCTACATATCGTGAATCCATGGTCATCCCAACAACAAGTTGTATGCAAGTGGTATGTCTAAGACTTGGAAAATGACATTCTTCTGAACTAGACCAACTCTGATTGGAAGTACAATTAGACCTTTAGAAGGCCTTTCGACCTCATCATAGGCCTTTATAGTGATCTTGCAGTTAGGATCAATGGAAAATTCAGACATGCCCAACTATTGGATTACATTGAATGAAATGATATTTAACCCTGCACCATTGTCTATCAGGACTCGACAGACACGGGTACGAAAGATTTGAACTTCGACATGAAGAGCAAGGTTATGGGGATGACTGAGAGCTCGGTGATCTTCTTCAGAAAAGGTGAGATAGTGAGGCAAGGAGATGTGGTTCACCATAGCTTGGAATTGTTTCGCATCAATATCTGTGGGAACATTGGTCGAATGTAAAGCCTTCTCAAGGATATCCCTGTGCAAAGGAGATAACTCTAGCAATTCAAAAATGGAGATTTGGCTTGTGTGCATTGCAGTTGGCTAACAAGATCATAGTTGGAGATCTTGGCAATAATTGGTTGCTTAGATGATGAAGCATTTTTAGGATCATTAGCAACTTTTAGGACAACCTTAGATTGCCCCCTAGTGACAGCGTTAAGTGGTTCACCTTGAGAAGATGAAGACTTAGCCACTCAAAGTACCACCTTGGGTCTAGTATCAATATGATCTTGAGGAGTGGACCATGTCCTTAAGACCACTCTTGGTCATTCATCTTCAGCATCATAATTTGGCTAGTTGTCATTGTTGGAGCTTTCCATACATATGTATTCAACGGGCTCAAGCATGCCTATAACATAATCAGTGCTAGCATAAGCGTAACTAATTTTGGCGTCATGATTCTTTTTGTCAGCTACCCTTGAGGTCTCACCCTTTTCATATTCAGGTAATGGTTTTTGGAAAGCCTTATGATCAGTATTCTTAATAAGGCCATCTGTAACAACTTTTCCAGCTTCGATGAGAGCTTGAATTACATCTTTGAGTTTGAAGCAATTCTCTATGTTATGTCCTTTACTTTGGTGATAGTTGCAAGTATGATCTTCTTTCCACCATGGAGGTCTAACGGGTGGATCGTAAGGATGTGAGTTGTCTGGTAAGGTAACCAATTTTTTTGCAATTAAGGTTTTTAAAACCACTTCATAAGGTTCGACCATAGGTGTGTAAACACATCACTTCTTCACAAATTTAGAGCCTTTGTCAAAGGGTTGTGGTTTTGAACCTTCTTGTTGCTTTGATACATAGATAGCATTGGAAAGGTTAAATGTAGGCTCCTTAGTCTTAGGAGTGTCCACTACTTTGTCATTGACAACATACTTGTTTTTTTTCCAAGGTTTGCCTTTGTCTTTACCATTTCCATTGTTAACTCTATCCTTGTTTATGGCAATGTCACCTCTTTTGATAGCAAAATCCTCAATGTGATATGCACTTTCTACCATGGTGTTGAAGGATGTGAATAACTATTTTCTTAGATCAAAGTATAATTCAAGTACAAGCGTATTGACAAAAATGTCAATTTTTTCAACCTCAGGCACTTGCTGAGGATATCGAGAGTATAAAGATCTCCATCTTTGAAGGTATATTGCAAAATATTCTCTTGGTTTTTGTTTGATGTTGCATAAGTCTAGCAAAATCATAGGATGTTGAATGTTGTATGAATATTTTTGAATAAAGCATTGTGTGAGTTCATTAAACATCTTGAGAGGGGGACTCAACTTGGTAAACCATTCCATGGCTTGTCCTCTCAAACTTTTGGGAAACAGATGCATAAGAAAGGTGTCTTCATGCATAAAGTCCATGCTAATAGCATAGAAATGTCTCACATGCTAATAGCATAGAAATGTCCTTAGGAAATGGTAGCATGTATAGACTCCTATCAAATGGAAGAGCGCAAATTGATTCAACAAATGATGTCTTAGGTGGCTCTTTTGAAGTTTGTAGTTGTGCAAATTGTTTCCTTAGTTCTTGTATTTCTTCCCTTAAGATTTCAGCCTTAGTGGGCTCTCGTTTTGGAATAATATGTTCAACATTAAAACCTTGAGGGAGTTTCCATCCCCTAGCTGCCATGCATTGGAAGTATTGGTCTCCATTTTCCTCTAAAGCTCTGAGCATTAGTTTTTTGGCGAAGCCATCTTGTTGAAATTTGATCACGTCTTCGCTAGTTACTTCTTCATCACTATCATGATGAGATGGTTTAGGTGAAGGACATGCACCAGTGGTAGCTCTAGGAGTCCTTGGAGGCATGTGATTACCATCATTGTTCTCAAAAGGATTTGGAGGACAAGTTCCTTTATATCCCTCATAGCGTGCCTGATTGTCAGTTTCAACTTGTTGATTTTCTCTCTCCATAGCGTGTATAGCCTACAAAGTCTTTTGGGTTTCACGTGCTTGTTCTTTTAAGTGATGTTTAATTTCATCAGGGTGCACCATAGTGACTATACCACTCGTATCCTTGGGTGTCTCAAAGGGTGTACTAAATGGATTTTCAAAACTATAAAGTGGGTTGTGCTGAATGTTAGCCGTTTGTGTTTGAGAAAATTCGAGATTCTTATCACAAGGTTGTTTGTGAGGATGTTTGGGTGGTGTTTCCAATTGCTTGAAAATGAAAGGTGTGTGGATATCGTTACCAACTTGATATCTAGTTGTGACCGGCATGTAAAGAGTTGTCTTTTTTTAGTAGGACAAGAAAAGCAAGCCGAATTTGAAGCTTTTATGATCAGGACTAGTCACTTGTCAAAATGTGATAGATGGCTTGTCAAACAGTGCTCAAGATCTTACAGCACGGGTGACTCGAGCCGAGCGGACGAGCGAGAAGCTCAATAGTGGATAGCTAGAATAAAAAAAAATAGCTGAATTTTGACAAGTGATTCATCAAGATGTTTCAAGACTTACATTCGATAGACTAAACCCATCTTTTCAACCTAGGATGAATTCTTCACACATTGATACGTAGCCAGGATCAAGGGTGACCAGTGTGACACTCCTTAGACCAAATAAATCCAATTAAAAACACTATTTTTTACCCAAAATGACTCTAGGCAATACTTTCTCAAGAGAAGGGCGACATAAGTTCAGCAAATAGTGTCGCGCGACAGAATTTCAAGAATGGTGCGACACTTTTTGTTCAGGCGATAGATTATTGTACTGAATGCGACAAACTTGTAATGGCAGTGCGATAGTATTTAGAACTGACATGCGATAGAATTTTTGTAAAAATATGTCATGCGATATTTCTCATGAGGGCGTGCAACAGAGTGCTAATTTTGTGCAAAAAAAAGTCAACTTTTGGTTTGAAGTTCGTTGCAATTTGTCAATCGGACAATTGCTTCAATCAGATAGTGTTTCGTTTCAGTTTGTATCAATAAACAACAAGGTTTGCAAATAGTAAGTGTTGTAACATGTCTCAAAAAAATTGATCAAGGGTAAAAACAACCTTGTCAATACACATTTGGGATATCAAAATGGCCTTCCTAACAACTTTTTATCAGAATGTTTATGTTGCAATAATGTTAACACTAGTCAAAACATCGAAAACAATAGCCAAGCAATCTACCTTAGAGTCACGGTTCATTACTAAACAACTTGGCCCACGCTTGATGCTCCTTTGCCTCACACCAAGTGGTTTCCCATAAGAGATATTGGCTTTGTCATGGAAGTGCCATAAGCACAACCAAGGGAACACATATGGTGAGTGTAAATCTTGGGGTGATCTGGGTAGTCCACTAGGATCGATCCTTGCACCAAGAAGTTGAGCGGCTAAATAGGGTAGTTACTAACTTAGGGTTTTTAGATCGGGCTTCCGTTCATAGTGTTCCTCTTGCTCCCAATTATGGGACACCTCACCTTGTAATGAGTAACCGATCTCGCGATCACAAGAGTACCTTAAGAATTCTTGCATAGTGATCTCCTTATGGTTGAAATCCCATAAGTGATCACACTAGGCGAAGAAAAATACTATGTTTACCAAAGTTTTGTGTCCTTGGTAGCCTTGAGTTTACAGTGAGTTGGAAGAGCCAGGTAATTGACTTGTCCCCACTTGGGTTGTTCCTCTCAGGTTGTCGAAGAGTAGGCCCTCTAAAGGATTCTAACTACACAAAGTGGATCAACTTTCGAAAGTCAAGATTTTTGGTTCACCACAAGGGTGAAGAGCATACTCTCCTATTCAGATCATTTTCTGCCAAACACTCCAGGAAGATTCAGTTACCCCTTGCTTTTCAAACCAAATGGAAAGTCAAGATTTTTGATTCACCACGAGGGTGAAGAGCATACTCTTCGATTACCAAAAGAATCCAATCACAAGTTTTACGTGCCTATAAAAATGAACAATTATTCAATGCCACACATGAAACAAAAATCAAGCAAGTTTGGGTTTTTATGCTTTGGGAAGCCCTGCAAACAATGTTAGTAGCCTTTGTGCATTTGAAACTTTGACAGACATCCTTTTGTATGCAAGGTTTCAATTTTTTCTTCACAAAGAAAAAATTAGCCCACAAGTTAGCCCACAAGTTAGCACGAAATAATCACAAAAATTGTGAATTAAACCTCTGTAAAACAGCCTATAAATCTTCTTAAAAACAACAGTTAGCTAGCTAAGAAGAAATTTGATCAAATCCCTCAAGGAACAAGCAAAAAAATGCCAGGCGATATTTTTCTTGCTGAACAAATGTCGTGCGATACTTTAAAGTATACAAGGGTGACAATTTATGTCCATGCGATACTTTTTCTTCAGCCGTACGACATAGTTTTGCACAAAGGGCGACAGTATGCAGGCTTCAAGTGTGACACTATTTCCAAAAAAGTGTCGCACGACAATACTATGAACTGTCGTGCGATACTAGAAAAATGTCACCCAACATTGAGACTGTAAAAAAAAGAAGAAAAATGCAGAGCAGTAAGGGAAATGCAAGTGAAAATAAGAAAATGTAGGGCGAAACATACAGTCCAGCCCCACGGTGGGCGCCAAAAAATGTACACTCAAAAGTGTCCCACTCTAAACCCATCTATCGAAATGATTTCATGAGTTTGGAATGCTTGGATACCGGCTTAGAGCTCCCTATCCATAGAGTGCAAGAGAGTGTATTTCAAGTTCAAGGGCTCTTAGCAGAGCCTTAGAGATACTCTTCTTGCTAGTAAACCATGCAACAAGAGGTTCTGAAGACAAGATGCAAGAATGCAAATTCCCAAGGAGTTCCTCAAGGATGCAATGCAACTAAAGATTAAGCTAGCATGAATATGAAAAGTGCAGCTATTCTAAGCATGGATGAGAGTGTTACAATCCAACTATTAGACTATATGATCTAAGATACATGTAAAAATGAAAGCTAAGCTAAGCTAGAATGCCATGCATGAGAGAATGTAGACAAGAAAGAGAACTTCTCCACAAAGCTCCAAAGAAACCTGCTAGAAAACCTGTAGCATAATAATATTCAAAATGAGGATTGATTTGAGGGGGAAAGCTCTCTCCCTTTTGAAGTCGTACAGATAGTAGAGATCAAGATGAAGATGATGCATGATCAACGGTGGAATTTGAAAAGAGGAGTGATCCATGTGCACACACAAGTCAACCAATAGAATATAAGTTGACTTGTCACATAAGACAAAAGTCTCACAAGCCTTTTCTTTTAATTGTAAAATAGAAAAAGGACTTTATGTGTGCACTTTAAGTGGGTTAGAAGAATGGGGTGTTTTATTTAATTAAAAGGGGACATGTTCTTTTAATCAAATAATGAACTTAGGATAACATAGTCAAACTATAGTTTATAATCAAATAAATTGATTATTAGCAATTTGGTCCAGATAAATGATTAAATTAATTTAGCCAAAATGCTGAGAAGGGGGCTAATAGTCTAGATGACCATTTTTAGGTGATTACAGGAGGAAGATTAGTTTCTTGGCTCAACAAAAAGCAAGATTGTACCTCATAGAGTACTGTAGAGGTAGAGTATGTTGCAGTAGCAAACAACTATAATCAAGTCATATGGATAAGTAGATGATGAAGGACATTGGAATTACATTCAGAGAACCTGTTATCATTTACTGTGATAATACAAGTATAGTTAACATGTCTAAGAATCTTGTTTTACATTCTAAGGCTAAACACATTGCCATAAAATATCACGTGTTGAAAGAGAAAGTTGCTAAGAAAGAAGTTAGAATGGATTACATTAATACTAAGGAATAAATTATAGACATTTTCACAAAGGCCTTACCAAAGGATACTTTTGAGTACGTGAGAGATATGCTTGGGGTTATGCCCCTACCTAGCTCAGAGTAGAAGATGCAAAAGTGCATCAGTCCAGGGTACATAGCACCATTGTTAGACTGAACTGAATGGTGATGCTTCCTCGATGGGGGAGTACCTATGATGAATAGAGTTAGTGAAGGACTCTTAGCAATAGGTAATTGGTGTGCAACAATGTCTTTAGACACTTGTGTTGTTTATAGAACTATATGTAATAGTTGTAAAGCAACAGACTGACTTGTGGTTGTGCTAATAGATTATTATATGTTCAATTTTTGTACTATCTTTGACATTGATGTCAATGGGGGAGAGAGTGACATGAAAAAAATTAGAGAGAGATTGTACTATGGGGGAGAAGTGTTGCAATAAAATATTTGCATGAAGCAAGATTTGAGTGATGAAGAAACTTGTTGGTATTCTTGGAACTAGATGTTTTTCATCTATGTTGCCATCAATGCCAAAGGGGGAGATTGTTAGCATGAATTCTGATGCTATGGGGGAGCATTGTAGAATAGTGTTATGACTATGTTTGTCATTGATGACAACATAGTAATGAGTTTGTAAAAGACTGACAAAGCAACAAACTAAGATTTGTGTATTAAGGGCATCACATTGTGCATTTTCTTATGCATAGTTACCAACATATACTACAACATATATTTGACATATGGGCAAGCATGTAGAATTTGAATTGACAATATACAAAAGATATTGATGATTTATAGAGAACTATAGGGAAACAAAGCATTGGGAAAATAATTTCTATTGTATGATTGATGTAGCACATTGTATTTGGAATTAAGGGTTGCACATTTAACTAGAGGAAATATACTGACCACTGATGACATCAACGAGTGTGTAGGTACGAAAGTCAGAAGTGTGAAAGTTTGTGTATAATTGTTAGCTGACAACATTAATTAAATGTGTATTTCATTTAATTAACTTATAATAAAGTATGGAGCTGACTCAAGGAATTAATGTTGAGTGTGTTACAAAGGTTTCCAAGTTTTAGATACCATGATTGGAATCAAGAAGTAGAGAAGACTTATGAATTTCAAAGTAGAGGAGCAGAGTAATTTGATAATGTGTGACCTGAAGGGTTACTATTGATGGGTTCACAGTTCTAGATCTAAGTGCCTGATTTGAAGGTGAAGAAGTTTGATGTACTAGAAAGAGGAAGAAGCTAAAGATTGTCTCATATCTATTATTCTATAAGGAAGAGTACCAAGATCAATTGGACAATGGGTTCGTTGATCTAATCTTGAAGAGCTTTGGATAGTGGGTTCAGTTGCCTTCTACAACTCCTAATAGGGTTGGAATCTCGTAACAGGTATTCAAAGTCTCCTAATAGGGACTCTTTGTACTAAGTGTTGTGATAGACTCCTAATAAGGTCCATCCTCCAACAAGGAATATTCAGGTTAGTACATTATTTTGTGGGCATCATTCCCACTGGGGTTTTCCCTCTGATCAAGGGTTTCCCTAGTAAACATATTTGGTGTAATTGTGCATGCACATTTCTTTATGATTTTTGTTTACTTTTGTTAAATAATTAAGAATTTTTTAAGATTAATATATAACTAATTCACCCCCCCCCCCTCAATTGTATTGTTCATCTACTATTTCTAACACCCACATCATTCTAGAAAAGTCATCAACAATAATCATGAAATACCTTTCACCATAGAATCCTTTAGTCTTTGTAGGACCACTAAGATCTGTGTGTACAATCTCCAACTTATGTAGTAGTAAACTTCTTCCTGGGAAAAGAAGTTCTGGTATGCTTTGCTAATACACACTCCTTGCAAATTGTGTTAGTAGGCTTTACAATCTTAGGCAAATCTCTGGCTACAAGCATGCTACTAGTTTTCACAATGCTGTCAAAGTTTATATGACAAAATCTCTTATGACATAACTAACTATCATCTACCTTTACAAGCAAACATTTCATTTTAGTGGGGATTCAACTGAAATACATTACCTCTAGATTTATCTATTGTTCCAATTATCTTTCCATAATTGTCTATGATCATGCATGTCTTCTCTATGAACTACAACTAATAATCTTTATCTGCTAGTTGTCCAACACTCAAAAGATTGTGTTTCAAATCATCAAAAAAATATACATCCTTAGTATTAGTCTTACCATTAAGATTTATAGATTCAATACCTTTAACATGGTAAGCTGCATTGTTTCCAACTCTGACAATGCCTCCATCATAACTTTTGAAGTCAACAAACTTGTTCATATCACCAATCATATGATGTGAACAACCACTATCAATAATCCAATCAGATTTATTTTCAACCTATGATACCAAATTTATTTTCTCTGGACTTTTTTGTTTAATAGATACAAATCCTATTTCGTCATCACTGGCAGTTACTACTTGTTCATTAGAATCATATTCCTCAGTAGCATACAAAAAATCTCTATCTCTTCTAGGTTTGAACTTTAATTTATACTTTTTCTATCTTTTAGGACACTTAGATGCATAATGACCAAACTAATTAAAAGTCCAACATTTAAAGATTTCCTTACCATCTTTTTCTCTTCTTACAAGAATGGCTACTCTTTCTATCTTTCTGTCCTCATTAGATCTACTACTACTATCAAAATCTCCTCTAGCACAAGTGCTCCTTGATATATTATGTTGAATGTTTAGGGCACTAAAACTTGTCTCTATTTTGGAAAATTCTCCAGACTATCTAAGCTCATTCTCAACTACTTCAAGTCTCCCAAGCAATGCTTCCTTGGTGAAATCTTTGGTACAAGAGATCAAAAACTATATCATTTGGACTACCAACTTAAATGGTGGCATTAAAATCTTCAATATCTTCTAGATTACCTCATCATCTTGCTTGGTTCCTCCTTGAGATTTGATACCTATAGAAATTTCTGATATCCTGCCTACATATGTTCTTATAGATTCATCTTCCATCATTTTAGCATCTTGAAATGCACAAATCCAACTTTGTAGCCTCAATTTCTTAGAATGTTCATCACCTTCAAAACCATTTTCCAAAAATTTCCTAATCTTATGAGAAGTATCAAGTGTTTTTACTTGGTTGTACTCAATTTTAGGAAGTGTAGACAATAGTGCTTCTTTAGCTCTCATGTCACACATGAAAAGTTCTCTCATCCTTAGTAGAAGTCTCCAATAAATTTTCAACAATAATTTTCTTTTCTAATTTTGTCAAGATCTAGCATCCTGGACCCATACACAGTAGATGTGTCTTCATCTTTTCCTTCTAGTTGTCATAATTTGTTCCATCAAACTTTGAACTATCCTTTCTAAATATATTTTCCATGGATCTCCCAAAGTTGTTACATGTTATCTTCAAGGACCTGATGCTATGAAACCAATTGTTAGAAGTAATAATCCACCAAGATAACTGAGGAGGAGGGGTGCACAAATCAGTTATCTAATTAAACATTTAGCAACCTTAATTAATCTTGATCAAGATGCACATACATAATTAAACTAGATTTTTTAACTAGGGAGACCCTTGATCAAAGGGAAAATCGCGATGGGAATGATGCCCACAAAGATATACTGATATATATATTCTTTTTTAGAGGATGGACCCTGTTAGGAGTCTATAAAAACATTCTATACATAAGAGTCCCTGTTAGGAGACTTTGAACCCCTGTTAGGAGTTGTAGAAGATAGAAGGACCCACTGTCCAAATAGCTTCTAGGGCAAGACCATTGAACTCACTATCCAACTGATTTCTCAACTATTCCTTGTAGAATAATTGTTTATACTATCCTTTGACCTCTTTCCTCTATCTTGTCAACCAGACCAATCATTTTTAGACCTTGTAGACTAGATCATGAACCTCAAATCCAAATATCAAACCTTAGATCTTAGAAAAAATCCTCAGAAACAAAATTTTCTCCAACTTTTCTCTGCTCTGCTTATCTTTGCATATCAACTTGTTTCTCTTCTATTCCATTCTTTGTGCTTCTTTCAATCATTCATACATCCATACATAATAAAGGAAAATTTCCTTCCTTTATATTGAATCCATAAAAAAATTCCTTGAGTTAGCTGTTACACCTTCTCAATTAATTATTATAGAACCTCATTAAGAACATTTTATACTTAGCGATAACATTAATTTGTCACCTTATAACTTGAATAATTTTTTGTATGTGTAATATTATGACAAGAGAGCTTGGTAATGTCATCTCCAACATGTCTTCTACACATCTTTAACCTTGCTTCTTAGAATAACAAATTTGCTAAGAGATATAACAAGTTTACCAGAACATGCTTCTGTAAACTCTATCTCAGAATAGTGTTCACCAAAATTTGTACAACTTCTTCTAGACTTGATATCTTATGCTTTCAAGGTTAGCTACATATACTAGAAACTTAGTAATATCTCCCTTTAAAAAATGCTCAATGATATGTCTGTACCAACTTGATCTTTACCACTATTCTTCTGTTAGATACCACAGAAAAATGCTATGTTGACATCAATGACAAACATAGTCATGAATGTAACATATCATCATGATAATGATCTAATCATGTTTCTAAAATACTCCCCCATAGAAGTATCATCAATATTCATGCTTCCAATGGTGCCTCTATAAAGAGAACATGTAGATGATGAATAAGTATAGGACAAACAGGTATAGCAAGGACAACTAAAGAAGCAGAGGGTACTACTAGTGGCTACACAAGAGGAAGAAGTCTCCTACTTTGCTCCCAAAAGGGAAAGGATTGAATCAACTATGGTGGGAACATGAAGGAGAAGATTAAAGAAAAAGAAAAATCCACCCCCACAAGTGCTCAAGATAATCCCAAAAGAAAAATGAGATATTAAGAGGTTATCTACATGAAATTGTGGCCTTATAGACCTAGAAAATTTAGAGATTACTCTTGCTATGGAATTAGAGAGGAAATGGATGGGAAGAATATAATTGGACCCATTTTTGGAGGCATGTTAGCAATGACATGACATTTTTGAAGAGAAAGGTGTGCAAATAATACTTGGTAACTTGAACCTGTTGCACCACATTTAGTTGAGTGTGGATAAATTGGTATCCATACTAGACTAGGATTTTGGGTTAATGGATGAGGTACATACTTGAGCTAAAGATCTACATGCATTGACATCAATAAAAGGTCAAAGGTATCATATACTGATGGACATATATACTTTAGAGGAGCTTGATAAGTTATATGACTAGATAGAGAAGATATCAATTAGCAATAAAGTCATGGAAGGACTATACATAGATATTTATAAGATAAGAGACCAAACTCAAGAGCAAATTTTTGAAATGGAGAGGTACTACAATATTGCTAGCCTTGAGATTTTTGAGGATGAGTCAAAGACCAATACTTTTGCAATGTAAGCAACTATTCAATAGTTCATTGGTACATTTGAAGTAGCTTTATCAGAAGATGACATAAGACAATCCTTCAAGGCTGAGGAAGCACTATTGAAGCTAGACACTAAGCTTTAAGATTTTGTAGAATTAAGGATTGAAGTAGGTAACTAATGATAAATAGTCAAGAATAAGTATGAGAGTCTCAATATACTAGAAGCTCCTCAAGTGGCCAAAATTATAGAGAAATGCAAGAGTAAATATCTAGACATCATTTTGGTACAAAGGGGAAGAAAACCCAGATGATGGAAATTTAGTTTTGACACTTAGGAAAATTTTGAATTTTTGGAAGCTGTCATCAAGGTGCGTAGGTGTGCTTTTCTCAGAGGTGCACCGATAGTTTTGAAGAAGTAGTGCACTAATAGTTAACTTCCAGTTCCTAATTTAGAGCATTCCATGCACTAGAAACACATTTTGACAGTAGTTCAACTCCCAGAATTGCCTAGAGAAGGCCAAGCTTTCATTTGTAGAGCTTCCAGAGACTCCCAAATCATCTTGCAGTTGAATTCTTCTTATCTTCTCATTCCTTTACTCTTTTGTGTCATGTAAAGGCTATGCACCCATTAATTGATATAAACAAGGATGCAGACCTACTTAGCACCATTTAGAGAGTTAGTTTGTATATAATTATATTTGTTTTATTAGATTTTAACATGAGTTGCATTTTAAGAACTCTTTCTCATAAAACAATAGGAGGAGAAAATTTCTTATATATATGGATGTAATATGTACTCTAGGCCATTATTTTGATGCAATAATATATGCTATTAGTGCTCTCATTCTGAGTCTATTTAATCTTGCCGAAGTGTGTTATTTTTGTGAATGCATGTTCATGAATAATAATGGAGCAAAAGGTTTTATTGTGTTGTTATGATTGTGTGATGTTTTAGTTCTAGTGTTTGCCTCGTGTTAATAAATTTTGGTCACGTAATGAATTGGTGAAAAAATCACCTATAGTTCTTGCATAGCATCTTGTCTTGCATGAGTGCACTTTCTGTGGCCTTGTGATTTGATGAAATGTGAAACATCTTTTGGTTATTATTGAGTTCACATCAATGATTGCATCAGTGGATTTGAGGAAGCATTTCTCATTTTATTGGTTTCCTACCCAATCTTTTTGATGATTTAATTTGAACATGTGTTATTACTATGGTTTATGTCCATTATAAATTTCCCTTCCAATTTATTTTCTGTAATCTCTCATTACCATATCTTTGTTATTTTCTTTGATAGCACTTGGTTAAAATAGAAATTTATATAGTTTCATAAATAAAATTGCATTCATCATAAAACATACAATACCAAAAATATATCTCTTTTATCATTACTTTTTTCAAATAAAAAATAGATCAAATAAACTATCCAAATTTTTTTAGAACCAAGAAAGGCCTTCTTGTGAACATGCACATTTATCTTTAATTGAGTAGATTTTTGTAGGTTGCAAGATCACCCAAAACCTTGGAGTCGATCCTTGATTAGCTTTTCAAGAGAGGAGTTCGAAAGGATTCCTGTCATTTAGCATCATGAAAAATGAAAACTCAATAGTGATCTACCATGTGAGGGGTTTTCCTTGCTAAGAGCTTACAAGAATTATTTAGTCTACCTTGATTAAAGGATTTAAACTTACAACTAAGTAAGCACTATGTTAGGAAATTTACATAGGCCTGTTAGAACCACCATGTTAAGATATTTACCCTAATTCACTTGCTAGAATGTATCATTACCTAATCCTTTGATTAACACTTTGTTGCTAGATTATATATATTCTCTTTTTAGTTCTGATATAATCTCCTTATCTGATATACTTTGTTATGTTCTTCACTACTAGGTTCCTTTGTTTGATCACTACTTCTAATTATCAAACATGGAGTTCCTTTTCTCATGCACTTAACTCTTCAATATATCCTTTGTCTTTCATGCATACACTAATTTAGGGCTTTGCATCGTCCTTAAATAATCATATGGAGAAGGTTCTAGATCATGATCAATGATCTAGATTTATCCCTTTTGTCACTTAGTCCTTTGAATTTTTTGATTAGCTAATCACCTTGTATAGGGATTAATGATTAGTGATAAAATGCATAAGCAAATCCTTAGTCATCTCTTCAATAATTGAATTGCATATAGAAGTCGGCCATAATGGTTTACATAAGTGTTTGTGCCATTCCAAACACATAAAAAATTTGGTTTACTTAGCACTTGAATTCCATGATGCTCGATCACAACTGATACTCATGCTATTACTCAGCTTATGTATGCTCAACATAGTTTATGAAACTTGATGTGAACTAACTCTACTTTTATCAGTGTCTACTAACTTTGGATTGACTTAGCATAAACTAGCATTCAATCCATACTGGGGCGATCAACAATCTAAGACTTTCTTGGCTTGTACTGAGCCGAAACAACCCCAAATACATTATTTAACCTTCATTAGGTGGTTCGGTCATAGTGATGAGCAACCAAATATTCCTAGGAAATGACTAAGTGTTTGACACTAATAGTCAACATGACTTGGAGATTAATACTATCAAGAAATGACTTAAAAAGTGCTACATTTCAACTACTAAGGCTGACATTCTTCTTCTTTAAGAAACAAAATTATTTATTGAAAAGATGGGTAAATTTAGGAGGTCTCTAGATTAGAGGAAGGTAAGGCACTCCCCAAAAAAAGGTTCCTCAGGTGGGCTTAGCTTGTTATGGGACCCAAGAAATGTCTGTATTTCTTCGTTAAAGTCCATGGGAACTTGATATATGGTTAAGTGAAAGGTATACGATCTGATATACATTATAGGTTTTTTAGTGTCCATGGCCCAATTAAAAAAAGATAAATATAGGTTATGGAAGAAATTGGAGGAGAGACTAAATTTAGAAAGGGAAATTTTAATCCATTCTAGGAAGGGATTTCAATGCTATCCTTCATCCCTATGAAAAGTGTGGGGGTAGCAATTCCATCTCCGTGGCATCCAAGAAGTTTTTTGATTGGGTTAATAGTCTAGGTTTAATAGAATTGGAATGCTCAAATGACAACTTTACCTATAATAATAGAAGGAAAGGTTTTAACAATATTACAAAAAGGTTAGATAGATTCCTTATTTATGGACATCTATCAACTTTTCTTATTTCATTCCATTCTGAAGTGAAACAAATATTAGGATCAAATTACTTTCATGTCAAGCTCAAATTATTGGAGGTAAAATACCCCAAAAATTTTCCTTTCAAATTAGAGAAAATGTGTCTTAAAGATGTAAACTATCTTAAATTAATACAACAATGGTGAGAGGAAAAAAAAGTCTCAGGTTCCAAGTTGTTCTAGGTTGTAAGTAAGCCGAAAGTTATCAATCTTAAATTGAAGGAGTGGTATTTAAATTTCTTTGGTAATATGTTTGAGGATAAGCTTACTCATGAGGAAAAAATAGAATCCCCTAGTAATGAATTTTTGGAGCATGGGATGGAAGAATCTTAGTTCCTAGAAGATAAAACTATTATGCAATAGTATGAAGAAGTTATCGCTAAAGAAGAAAATTTTGGAGGTAGAAATTGAGGGAGGTTTGGTTGGAGGTAGGTGATAAAAATACCAAGTTCTTTCATAACAACTCAAAACAAAGAAGGATGATGAATCAAATCATGACTATCAAAGGGGAAGATGGGAGCACAAAAAAACTCTCCTGATGAAATTGGCTTGGAGGCAATGTCTTATTTTGAGGGAATATACAATTGTAAGATTAGTTCTAACCTATCTTCCCAAAAATGTGTTCTTTCAAACATCCCTAATCTTGTCTCTAAGTAATACAACAAGCTACTTCTACCAACAAATCTAAAATAGAGGTTGAATCATCTCTTAAACAAATGCACCCAAATTAATCTCTAGAGCCAAATGGATTTCCCACCTTCTTCTTCTAGAATTTTTGGGAATTCATTGGAGATGATATAACAAAGGCATTGGAAGGTGTTATGAACTTTGGAAAACTCTTGCATGAAGTTAATAATACTTTAATTGCTCTTATCCCAAAGAAGGAAAGTGTTGAAAATTTTAATCAATTTAGACCAATTACTCTTTGCAATACTCCTTTTAATGTCTTTACCAAGATCTTGGCTTCTAAAATCCAAAGGATTTTATGTAACCTTATTAGTGAGGAACAAATGGGTTTTGTCTTAGGAAGATCTATATACGATGGCATTATCATAGCATAGGAAGTTATTCATTCAAACCAAAATAATAAAACCCCCATTATGCTTATCAAGTTAGATATTAAGAAAGCATATGAAAGGGTAGATTGGGAATTTTTATGTAAATTTCTAGAAGCATATGGTTTCTCCAAATAATGGATAGAATTAATCTTTGAATGCATTTCAACTCCAAAAATGTCTATTCCAGTCAATAACACTCTGGTAGGATTTTTTAGTATCTCTCAAGGAATAAGGTCGGGGGATCCTATTACCCCCTTCCTCTTTATTCTAATGGTAGATATTCTAGGAAGAATAATATCTTAAGATAGGTCCTTAGGGGAGATAAAGGGTATCCCCATTACTAGAAATCAGGGACGTACCACTCATAAACATTTTGTTGATGACACCTTTTTATATGTAGAAATATTGATAGAGGAGGCCTTAGCCTTGAAAAAAATCTTGAAAAAAAATATACTTTAGCATCAAGAAAGGAGATTAATAATGACAAATATAACATTTTCATCTTTAATGTGAACCTAGAATGTGTTGGAAACTTACAACTGGAACAATTGTTTTTTTTTTGTTGATGTCAAATCTATTGATAAGAAATATTGATACCTAATCTAAATGTGATATCTATTTGATTGATTAAGGGGATTTGAAAAATTTCTCATAACAATAGCACCTAAAGGAAAGGTTGAGTTATGAAAAGGAAGCTATAATGTGTTGCCAAGTTTTAGTCTTACCCTTTAAAATATTGAAATCATTGGTAGAGGTGAGAGTGTTTCCAAGAGAGATGTATCTAAGTATGTTTTAGGTCACTTAACTCTCATCTTTCTTGAGTGTTCCACTTTCTTTATTTTTTGGGTTTCCCTTTCATTACCTTTATCTAGTTTTTCTTAGTAGGTTTCCTATTTTTCTGGTGCGCATGGAGTTTAGGTGATCTAGGTATGCTTGGGGTGTGTTATGGAATCTTTCTGATGAGAAGTAAGTTCTCCACACCTTATTATCTGTTATCTTTCCCTAACATTCCATGTCCCACATATTTTGAGCTTTTGAGTTGACTTTTTCCTTGAGTAAACTATATCAAGTGTGAATTTGAAGGATGAAGCCATGCCAATGATTAAAGGGCTGTGAATATGATTTTTCTATTGCCCAAAAGCCTACAAAGCTATGGATAGAAGCCTGAGTGAGTCTCATTCAAATTTTTGAGGATAAGATAAGTACTTCAAGGGAATATGGATCTATGGTTTTTCTACTGTATATTCATGGAAATGAAGCTATTTTTTTCTATTTCAAAAGCTATGAACTTGAGCCAAATCTAAGTTCCAATGATCAAATTGTGTGAGCATGATGTTGAAAGAACCATTTAAAGGCTCATAACTAGTAAGACATGTTTGAGTCATAGCATCAGGGCCATTATATTGAAGTGGAAGGTTAAATGATGTTTTCTCTACTTCAGTTTGAAAATCATTGTTGAGAATGGGGTTTCTGCCCCAAGGCAATAAAAAAGGTCACTTATCTGGATGCTCCAAGAATAGAAAGTCAAGTCACTTTAAAGTGAAAATATTCTTCGAAGATGCATGAAAGATAATTCTAGAAAAGTTAATGATGAAAGTGTGACTTTGATATAATGGGAGTGCACTATTAAAAGCCATAGGCAGAAAGTGGAAGAACGAAGTGCATAAGCTAGCAAAAGGATTACTCCCTGTGCTGTGATCTTGGATAAAAGAAAAATTGGTTTGCAGAAAAGCTAAGTGCTTCTCTCTCTCTCCATCATATGCTAACATTATTAAGTATATGTACATTTTGGATCTTGAAGCAAAGTAAGGCACTTCCGATAAAGCTGCATTTGTGTTTTTTAGTGACTCTTAGTCATAACACTTCACTTCTAGTAAAATAAGAGTGCTTTTAAGAACTTAGTATTTTATGTGCAAATAAATGGAAAGATTAAATAACCGTTACTCATTGAATTAAATGCAAATCTTACCATTATAATTATTGGCCAAACTTAACTTCATTCATGTGGTGCTAGTGTTATAATTCCTTAAGTTATTTCATCAGAATTTTGTGCAATTGGTTTCTTCAAGTGTATTAAAATGACCATTTATCGAGAATTGCATCCTATGAAATCATAGCGAATGGGAATTAGAGCTTCTAGTTATGATAAAATAATTGGCTTCAAGAGTGATTTAAAAGAGCTTACAGATACATCCTTCAAATTCTATGATTTCTGTGACCTTCATAGAAGACTTAACTCTCAACCCATTCACCCAATCACTCAAAAAATGAAGGAAGTCAACTGATTGAAGCAACTAGGTTTCCAATGGTAGTTCATGCACCAGAGTTAGTGAAGGAATACATCGAGAGATACAACCTAGAAACAAAGAAGTTTTTTTTTGGACTAGTCTATTCTCATATCAATCAACAAGGCACTAATGTAGTATGCATTTGGCATCCTGGTGAAGGAGTAGTATTATGATGTCAATTTTGGGTCCTCCGCATCCATGGTCAATGAAAATAAGACCCTCAAATAGGAAGACATGCAAAGGATTTGGTTCCAATCTGCCTACTCAAAGAAGAGAAAAATACTGAAGACTCTATTTGGCACAAATCTAAAGCGAGAGATTGTGGATATTCTCGCACTCCTCCTCAGATTGAAAGTAAAAGAGGAGATTTTGGAGTTCATAGAGCACCACTTTTTCCAATCTATAAGGAGGATATGTAGATTGATTGGGCATAGATCATCTATGATGAACTCACTTCATGGTTGAATTTTTCTAGAGGATTCAAGCAATTCTACATGTACTCTTATTTGATCTATGCTTTGGCAACTCACCACTTGTACTCTTATTTGATCTATGCTAAAAAATGTTGAAATTAAAATTTCTATTGTAGATCTTCACGTGAAATCTTGCGTAGGGTCACGAGAGATCTTTCTTCTAGTTGTGTGAGAAAATAATGTGCCACTCTAAGACTTGCGCAGTTGGGCACTTTTTTGCATGATACAATATAAAAATTTAGTCGAGAACTTAAAATCCTGACATGAAAATGGAATGTGTCATGCAAAGATTCAAGTACTAGTACAAAATAGTACAAAAAAAGCACTAAAATAACATAAAAAAATGCAGATGAGGCCAAAAATGTTGGTTTCCTTGGCCCCACGGTGGGCGCCAAAAATGTATGCATGGAATGTGGCCTCTGTTGACACACACACTTCAATGTGGTCATTACCTACGAAGTCATCCTAAAATGAATATTGAATTTTTATATAGAATGCTTGACAACGTGACTCATTGCCTCCTATCTAAAGGGATTTTGCCTATTAATTCCCTCAGATTTGACATATAGGAAACTAGACCCTCTAAGAATGAAGGATTTAAAGAAATGCAGCTAGTCTAGATGAATGTGCAAAGTATTCTAAATGTGTTATGTAATTAAGCTAAGAACATGTAAAATGAACTAGATTAAGCATATGCATATTTAAACTAAATGAGATTAAGCTAGGAATGTAAATGTGTGCAAATATGTAAGCTAAGTGAGTATGAATTTCAACAACAATTTGATATCAATTCAATTCAACCTCCTTGATGAGGAATTATGAGTCCCTTAAATAGAATTCTTGGAATCCATCAATGGGTGAGATCAACTCGGATCGACGGTCAGGATTGAAGCAAAGATTTAGTTAAGATGGAAACTTCCTTTTGCAGGTGAAGTGAACTATTTCTGATCTAAATGTGATGAGCAATTAATTGAACTTGCCATGAGTGAGAGAGTAAGTTAACTGGATTGATTCTAATTTTGAGAAGTAGTTCACTCAAAGTTTCCGTTTAGAATTGAAGAGAAGATTTTGAAGATATTATCTAATTTAATAAGTGAAATATGATCTCATAAATATATTTTCCATTTAATTGAATAATCATATTCAATTAATTAATATACACACAATTATTAAATTAAATAAAGTTAATCCCTTAGTACATTAGTCTTAGGTGATAATTTAATTTAATAAAGTATAAATATTTTAGATTAAATTAAATTTAAATCAAATAGGTTTCAATGCGACTAATATGAGTAAATACTATAGGAATCAAATAATAATCATGATGAATGCAGAATAGAGTTCTCTACATCTGACAATTAAGTCAAGTAGCAAATGTCAGTACAAGAATTTGCCTAATGAGATAAGACTCTAGCTTTGATTAGATAGACTAGAATTGGTATAATGGAAATGAGCCAATTTTGGGGTATTACACCTAGAATCCCAAATTATGATGAGCACACCAAAGTTTATGAATTCCACCCACATCTATAGATGCAAAGGAGCTATGAGGAGTATGTAGCTATAAATGATGCTTTCACAATGAGGCTATGCCAGGAATTACAAGGATGCCTTGAAAGGAGATTCTCACTGTAGACACCTAAAAATTTTTAGAAAATAAAGTATTTTTATTTTTTGAAAAATTCCTGATGACATCATCATTTATTAATTAATTAATTATTTATTTTTATGCCATTAAATCCCTTTATCTTAATTAAAAATATTTGATTAAGGAATCCCTCCCAAAAATGTTTAAATCTTATTTAAAGATTATTTCCTTATTTATTAATTATTTAATTAATAAATTGACCAAAAAACCCAAAATAAATAAAAAATTTATTTTTTGCCCAAAACTTGGCCAATTTCCTTAAGACCACTAACCTCTTCCAAAATCTTCTAATCTTTCTTTAATTTTGATTAAAGGCTAATCCCATCATTTCCTACCCCTAATCCCAACTCAAAATATTTAATTAAGATTAAATATTAATCCTCATGTTTATTAAAAAAGTTTTAATAAATATCTCCTCAACCTAAACCCTTGAAATAAATAAAACTTTATTTATTTCCTAAAATCTAATTTATCCTCATCCTAAGAAGTTCTAGACTCTTCTAGAAAGTCTTCATCCTCATCTTAGGAAGTTCTAGACTATTCTAGAAAGTCTTTATCCTCATCCAAAGTCTAGACTCTTCTAGAAGGTGTCTTTAAACCTAATCCTAATCCCCTCCTAACCTTGTCACATTCTCTAAACATGGGTTAAGACTTACTAACACAAGCCAAAGTTAACAAATATCTCCTCCTTCACCCACCCTCATTAAATGCCATCCACTTGCCTATCCCTAAGCTATCCTAAACCATCCTAATCCATCCTCTAATCATTTGCACAAGCCTAAGCAAGCTTAAAACCTTCCTAATAAAGCTCAAGTCGAAATTCCTCTCATCTCCCTCAAAATATCCCAACCATAAAACTTTATGAAGCCCACTAGGCCATAAATGACTCTTCCAAAGCCCTTTTATTGCTCTTACAAGCCATTATGAGGGTCTTTATGAAGATTTTATCCCTTGAGCCTCCTTTGTTGACTCATCCTTCCCCTTTCCTCCATCCTCTCACCCTATGACATGTGTCACTCCCTGATTGACTGTAAGGAAGCATAATCCATGTGCTCTCCTCTCATGCAATCTGAGCCCTCCATGAGCTTTTTTCCATCCTTGCATCTTAGCCCTCAAACCCTCAAGCCTCTTGCCTATAAATTGAATCCTTCCCCTTTGCAAAACAACAAAATCCATGAAGTAAAGTCATAATGCCATTTTAAGAAGCCATTTTACATCAAAACCATACACTCACACCCAAATTCCAACTCCATTTGAAGCCCTTTTTGAAGCATAAGCTTGAGCATACATCCTATCTATTTAGACAAAGCCACTCAACAAGAGAGCTTCTCATTGAGAGAGTCCATTAATGGCTCATATTCTCAATTGAGAGTTCATCTTAGTCTATCTTGAAGTTTATGAATTTTGTTTAGTTTGTAGAAGCTTTATTTAAATTTGGTTTCTATTAGCATACTAACATTGCTCATATACACTCACTAGAGGCAATTTCAACCATAAACCAGTTCTGATGCTCATTCATCCAATTTTTGATTTTTTCCTATTTGCGAATAAGATCTTATGATAGATTTCCCAAGAGGTTACCAAGATATCTAGAGGACAAGGTGGTTCTAGTTAAGCTATGTCGATAGATACTTGAAGTAAATACCTTATGCTCCAATGTAAAGAAGATTGATAGGATTCCATTCCCTATTGTGGTTGGCCTGTATTGATGTGCCTCTATATCAGATGCTTAGAATTTGGTAAAAGGATTTGAGAGAAAGATTAAGTTGTTAGACTATGATGTGCTCAGGCCTCAATATGATCCAGTTAACTTTGTAAGGGATCATCTAAAGTTAGGATATGCCTACAGGCATGTCTCGTATATTGAAGACTTCTGGTCTAGGTATCTTAATGAGTAACAAAATCAAGATAGATTTTGGTCATGGCTAACCATTGATGAAATTAAATTATATAATGATTCTATTGATGTCTCTAACCTTGCAAATGATAGAGCCTATATGCACCCTAAATCTTACAAGAAGATCGAGGGCAAACCAATTTTGTCTACCCCACTTGCAAATCTAGTCATTGATACAATGGCGGTTCTCATGTAGGCAGTAATCAAGAGAATAGACAAATGGGTAGAGTGGACTTGAGAAAGGAAGAAAAGAACCAAAAGAACTAGTTCTATAGGTTGAGTATTAGGTAGAGTAGCCTAGTCAACCATAGCAACAACCACAATGATTACTACATCAACATTTGTGGGGCCATTATAGTCCATTGGCCAAGAAGAAGACCAACCTCTAGAAAAGAATGTGGCACTCAACCCTACCTATGGAGCTGAAGACCAGAGAGAAGGAAGATGACAAGGATAAGGGGAAGGAATGAGAAAAATCAGTGGCCAAGCCATCTTCCCTTGTTCAAGTCATCAATTTGGATGGTGATACAAACCCCATGAATGGCTAGGAATAGGAAGCATTTAAGCAAGGGGATATTTTATCCCTTTTGTAACCAAGGTAGCTACATTCCTTGTTGCCTCCCAGAGCAAGCCAACTCCATTAATCTTGAGGAAGCCATTTGACCCCACTACATTACAATCTACTATCAATGTGCTCTCTACAAAGTCATGGCTAGAGGAGACCATTAATATATAGAAGAGGAGATACAAAGATGTAGGCCCATCAAAGGACTTGATCACACAAGTCACCTCCTCTCAGCCATCCAAGAAGATAAAGAAGCAGAAGATAATTGCTGCACTAGCAATAGATTCAACAACTAGCCATATGCTATTTGAGATTACTAAGCCATAGAAAGAGGGTAGGATTCATGAGCTCTCATAGGATGATTTCTAGATCAAAATAGTTGATCTTGGAATCACAGTTCACAACTACATGGTGAACATGTGGTAGTTAACTAACGAGAAAATTGAGGATAATCTAGAAGAGCTTAAACCAGAGAAGGAAATACTAAAAGCCTCGAACAAGGAGTTAGTGGAATACATAAAGTCTACACTTGGAAGAACTTCTTTGAGTCAATTAGACCTAAATGTAGAGGAGAACAAGAGCTTACTCCTAAAGGTGTAACAAGAAAGGCAATTTGGGTAGGTAGGTCAAGCATGGGTAGATCAGATCAAGGCTCAAGGTCCTCCACTAGTTGAAAACTTGGGAAGCCTAGTGCTAGATGCTCACAAGCTTAGAGAAGCAGCCTCAAATCACCAGAGAACCATATAGAAGGCATCAAACAAGCTGATAGAGCAATTGTCCCTTCTATAAGAAGTGATAGACATGAAGAAAAATGTGGCCATTACTTATAGGATTCTTAAGACTAGAAAGGAATCACTATTTTACTGGAAGCAATCCTTTGAAGTTATCATAGAAAGCTCCATGAGATCTACAAATGAGCTTAAGGATGTGCACAAGCTGGTGCAAAAGGTCATTGAAAAGTTGTTTCAATATATGAAGACCTTGCACACAGAATGCTTTCTATCCACTAATGGCAAGCTCATAGACATTGAAGAATGAAGTCTAAGTTCCCAACATTTGTCAATGAAGTTGTTGACCAACTCAACTTCCAAGTGTCCAAGATTTAGGAACTCTCAATAGCAGATGTAATCATAAGGAGGGAAATGGAGAAATTCTAGTCAAGGGTGGCTAGAATCAATGAAACGACAAAGATGCATGACTACTAGATGGTCCAAGCCAAAAATATCATCATTCCAAATGTTGAAGAGTTGGATAAAGTAACTAAAGCCATGAAAACATATATATAGCTAAATCAATTTCTTCTAACAAGGCATGATGATTTTGATGCTTTTCTAGACATCTTCCATTCTCCTTTTTCTCTTTTCTAATTTTAGCAATCCTTGGCATTTACTAGTCTCTATAATAGACAATGATTCAACCTTGTCCTATTTATAGTCTTTTTGTTTAGAGATTCTCTATGAAGCAATTATTCAACGTAACCAATCATTTTGAGAAGGCCTATAAATGTAATCTTTGATGAAGTTAAGAATATTAGAAAAAATTACTTTATGAAAACCCCTGTAGTTGGGACTACTATGTGTGACTTTAAGTTCATTTTAATTTTTTTCTATTCATTTAGTTTAAAGTTGAGTATATGAAATGATTGTGTTAATGTTGAAAGTTGAATGAATGTGAATGAAATTGGTTTTGTTTCCTTCATTCAATATATTGTATGTCTTACTCTCTTCAGCATAAACATGTCTTTTGTTCTCTTTGTTGTTCATCATGGTTTGTGTGTTTAGTTTAGTTCATTGCATACGGAAGCTGAAAACTAGTGTGTGAAGTAGTTGAGAGATAGACAATCCAAGTATTGTCAAAACATTAGCTAACCGTGTAATCCAAGAATTACTTATTTCACCATCTCTTACCTTCTTCTTACTATCGTAGCTAGTAATTCATCTTTTCATTGTAAGTTTGAATAGTTTACATGTTGTGAGTTAGTCCCCCTTTTAATTTCCTAGGCTATTTAAAGTGTTGGGCAACTTGGTTTTTGTTTGTTCTAGTCTCTGATTAGGAGCATACCCCGAAAACCCAAAAGAAAAAAATCATTTCATATCTTGCATTCATAAGGGAGTTGTACCTTTCAATTCAGGGGTCTTTGATATATTACTACATTGACTCATTCTATTGTTAACTTCTTTGTTTTCCATAAGCCACAAGCTAGTCAAAGAGTTAAGGTATAAACCAAAATATCAAGGAAGATAAACTATTAACCAACACAATGGAAATTTGATTAGATAGACTCTGATAAAGAAAAGTGATTATTTATGTCAAGAAAGCTAAGAAAATACAAGAATAAGTATAAATTATAGTTAGTGTCAAGTAATTCTAGTGTCAACCTATTGGAATTTACAAGTGGGAAGAATACTTCTCAGGAGGGGGGTTGGGGGTGAATTAGAGGTACCAAACTTTAACCTCTAAAACTATTTAACTAAAATCAATCACATGATTCTAAAATATATAATTAACATGAAGGTAAAGATAAGCATGAAGATAGATGACTCAAGATTTGATCACCCAGAAACCCTCCAAAATGAGAAGGTAAAACTGGGGTGGGGATGACACCCACAACTTATCACTGCAGCAATATGTAACTAGTTAAGGTCACAAAGTTTGACCATCATTAATGGTCAACCCTATGAAAGGCCTACCCTATTAAAGGCTCTACACCTTGTTAAAAGTGACCTTTCTAAAGGAGTTACAAACATTCATTTGGAATGTCACCCTATTAAAAGATTTACAACATGGATGTTAAACCAACCTATCTTCATAGGATTTTCATTCTCCTAATACAACGGCTAGAAAGTATAGTAGAATGTGTTGAACTGATAAGTTACAATCTTCAATTACTAATTTTAGATCCTTGCTCTATCCAATCTGATCTGATCCTTTTTGATCTAATATGACTCTATTCGAAGTGCTGATACTCTATTCTGACCAACTTGATTCTACAATGTTGTTCTACCTCTAAGTCTTTACACCCCTTTCACTTCCTTCAAAACTTCACTAGCATTCTCTCATGCATTCCATACACTTCCACATAAACTAAATTATGGGGTTTCATCCTTCTTATAAAGGTTTCAAGACTTAGGGTTAGGTATGAATCTACAATTGAGATTCATCCATCTTTTCCACTCAATTCTTTCCATTTTTTTGATTGGTTGCATGCTGATTACATATGGAATGTAATAGATTCAATCTTATCTTTTAGATCCTTTGAGATTCATCTTGAGTTAGCTCAAAAATAGTTTACATTTGAGTTTGTGAGGGTAAAAATACTTATGTTGATTCTGTGTTACTCAACACTTACTGATTGCTGATGCTTGACACATATAGGAATTCTATCTTGCTTAGCTCCTATAGTAACTTTGTCTTTCTTGACACCTATATTAACTCTATTTTTCTTGACATCAATTGTTACTCAACACTTGAAACTTTCTCGGCACTGCCTATCTGCTTGGCATCTAAATAACTCGACACCTATTGAATTTCTAGCTCGACACATACTATAGCTCAACATCTATATGATACTTGACATCAAATTAGAAATTTCTTAAGTGTGTTAACACTCAATTTTTAAAACCAATTTGAGACCAACCATCTCCCCCTTTGACATGAGTGTCAAAAACACTTAACTAAACATTATGAATTTGATCTCTATGAGTACAATATACATCTTGTTCAACATATGTACAAATTTTTAAAAAAAAACTTGTTCAAAATTTTGTAGAAGACTATATACCTCAAAACTTGTAACTCCCCCTGACTTGATGTGCCATTTATGTATCCAAAAATCCTTATGTTGGATTTGTCTCATGCTAATTATTATGATACTCTTTATCTCTGCCTTGCCATTCCTTCCCTTGTCTGCCTTGTTTATGTTTTTACTCCCCCTTTACACATCTTCCCTTGCAGTTTTTATATCCTTTTGGCTTTATCTCCTTATCTCTCCTAAAAAATAAAATTTTTATTATCTCCCCAAATGTATAATATCTCCCCCTTTGGGTCTCCTTTATTATCTCCCCTTTTGGGTCATCTTCCCCTTTGGGTCTCCTTTATTATCTTCCCCTTTTTGACACTTATGTCAAAGGGTTCTGTGCATTAATGGAATACTTAGTCAAAAAGGATTTTTTTACCTCCATAATAATTTTTAGAGCAACATCCCAATTGTCTAATGCTATTTCTAGTGCTTTAAGTTGGATGGATGTCTCTACTGCAAGGTGTACTAGACCTTCCAATGTAGAAAGATTGGGATCTTTCTTCAATACATTCTTTGCATAGGCCAATTCTTTGTGCAAAACTTCCATGTGAGGGGTTATGGTAGACTAAATTTGTACTAGCTTGGCCTTGGTGTTTGCCTCATTTTCTATAAGTACAACTAGTTCCTTTTGAGTGTGAAGCGTAGTAGCAAAATGCTTCTCACTTTGAGCTGGATCCTTTGGCAGCTGCATGCTTGATACTTACAGATTCCTTTCTAAGCTCATAATCCTTTGGCTGTCATAATCCTTTGGCTGGTCTCTTGTGTGAAAATTGATGGATCACATAGTTTGGAGTACAATGAGAATATGTTCTCAAGTAGTAATTTTACCTTTTCAACCTTCTTTGCCAGCTCCACCTATGATAGTGCTATCTCACTATATATGCATTCATTCACCTTCATTTGGAATTTCTTTTCAAACTATTCTAGCAATTTTTCATTTGTGTCTAGGTCTTCATTTTGTACCTGGTCCACTATGTTGGATAATTGTTCCATTATGGGCTTGGTTTCATCAGGTACTTGCAAGTTGAATGCATCTAAAAAGATGTCTTTGATTTCAATCAGAGCTTTCCTTTGCCTATACTCATTCCTGAATATCTCTTGTTTCTTCTTCTTCTCTAGTGCCTCTTGCACTTCATTAATTTGATCTATGTTAATTGTTTTATAGTCATAGCTTGGAATGACTATATTCTCATCAAGTGAAAGGTCTCCACAGTGAGGTAGCCTTGCAACCTTGGTAGAGCTCGAGCTTGG
The DNA here is from genome assembly GCA_028749045.1 of Cupressus sempervirens. Classification (NCBI taxonomy): domain Eukaryota; kingdom Viridiplantae; phylum Streptophyta; class Pinopsida; order Cupressales; family Cupressaceae; genus Cupressus; species Cupressus sempervirens. Next base: position 533,601,381 of record CM053789.1, read on the forward strand.
TGCTAATATTTGAAGTGGTACTACTTCAATGCTTGGCTACTATGTTGTTCTTGTGGGAGTCGCTGTTGTAGGCAAGTTTATCAAAGTTTGAATTGCCTCTTGTTCTTTTTCCTTAGGGCTCTCCTTGTCTTTTTTAGTTCTAGCTTGATCAATAATTGTGATATGAGGTGGTGCACCTTGTCCTTGTGCTATAGGAATAGAGATATCCTTCTATCCTATTTGCTCCTTTGCTAGCTCCTTAATAGTTGAAGTCATTGTGACTGTGGAATCAACTCTAGTTGATGCATCTTGTGCTGCTTTCTCTTATGGTTGTCCACTTGTACCTATTGGAGTATGTAAAGGTGGTTCTTGTGGATTCACCTTCTTCTTTGTAATCTCAGCTACAACTTTATGAAGTTCCTCCACACTCACCAAGACTGGGTTGGTACATAGTTATGATTGTAAAGTAGTTTGGTGAAGGATGTTCATAAGATCCTATATAGTTAGTGGGTTTATGTTCTGACTAGTAGTGTTAGGAACATCCTTTGCAATTACTATTTCTGCAAGTGTTGGAGTTACATGTGGAGGACTAGGTGGTGGCAATTATGTGTCTTGCACACTCTGTTCCTGTTGCTGCTCCTCATTAGTTGCCTTTTCACTCTCTTGTTTGTCTTTGTCCACTGTAAAATTTTCCTTTTCTTTTTCTTCTTCTTCTTCATTATCATTTTCCTCTTGTTCCTCATCATTGTTTCTACCCTCAAAGGGATCTTCTTGTCCTTCCTTTATAGTTGTGAGCCCATAGATTACTTTCCACATTAGAGTGAACTTCTTCACAACATCCTCAATTTTATTTTGCAATATGTTGAAGGCTCTATACTTGGGTGAAAATTTGCTCCCATGCTTCTTATTAGCTTTGCTTATTTGGCCTTTTTAAAGTTTAGGCATCACACAAGCCAATGTTGACTCCCTTATTTCCTTCTCCATATTTAGCCAATAATTCCATTTAATTTCTACAATTGAATATAGCTCCTTAGGCATAGTATTATCTAGTTCAAGTGGAGTATTCTTGAACTTTTCCATCATGGTGTATATTGATTATTCCACCATGTTTTGCTTCTCTCTTGTCAACTTGTTGAAATCAATGACTTTAAGCCTTGACAAGTCTGCATTGTCCCTAATGTTTCACAAATGTTTTGAAAATCAAATTTAGTAGTGTGACTTACCACTTTAAACTGGCTATTATCATCAGATTCAATTCTCTCTTCATCTGATTCTTGAGGTGCCACATACATTCTTCTTTGCTGGTCCTCCTTACTTTGTGGCTTTCTTCTTTTCTTGTTCCTTGGCCATCTTTGTTTTGGCCCTTGTATCTACCTTTGTGATGGGTTTAGCTGAGCTTGGCTTAGCTTTCTTCTTGCTTTTAGGCTAAGCAGTAGGCTATTTTTGTGCTTTCGTCTTCTTAGGCTCTGCCTTATGTACTTTCTCTTCTTCTTTGACACTTTCTTGTTCTTCAACATCTTCACCCATGCCTTGGGTTAGTGCTAGTGGTCCTTGCCCCTATTTCTCTTCATCTTCACCTTCATCTTCATCATCTTCTTCTTCCTTTGCTTTTGCTACCCCTTCGCCAAATTTGGCCTTAAGATTCTTCACTAATTTATCCTTTCTCTTCAAGGTTGAAGCTATTTTCAGCTCCATATCCACCTTGGATCTTACAACATCATATGTGCCAGAGTGTTGGGCACTTTTATCAACTTCTTCTACAAGTAGTGCTATTATTGTTGCAATGCTTCATCAATATTTATTTCATAACCAAGTGGCCTAAGCCATCTTACCCTTGGTATAGCTAATTGGATGTAGGTGTAATCAATATCAACAAGAAAAAAAATATCATTTACGTGCTTCTCAACTAATGAAATAGGTATCATCAGTCTCTATTTCATAGACTTCTTGAAGTCTTCAAAATAATTGGTCATGATAGTCTAAAACTTTGCCCCCATTTGTTCAATGTATTCATTCACCTGGACTACTATTGACCTATTTGTCTTCTAGCTTACCTTTCCGAAAGAGGGGAATTCATTCTATACATAAAAAAATATACATATCAAAATTGCTCCAAATTTACATTGAGCTCCCTTTATTCTTCTTATAGCTCCCAAATTCTCATTGATCTACTGTAGTTGTAGTTTAGCTAGATCAAAAGTATGATCCTTTTTGACAAGTTTGTAGCCAATGTCTACTGCAATATAGGGAACATTGTTGAGTTTGCTAGATTGGTAGAATTTATGGGAAATGAATCTGACTACAAAATCAACAAGAGGATCCTTAATGGTATCAATAGTCATGCCTCTCTTATTCCACTTACCTCTAGTATTCTTCTCAATTGCTTCTTTTGAATCACTCCTTAGTGTTTTGGGCCATTTTAGGGTTGGATACCCAGTCACCCTATGAATAATACTTTTTGAGATTTTGACTGGTCCATCTTCCAACCACAAACTACCATCATGTATCCTACTTAACACAATTCTAACTTATTCGGTCTTAAACACTGTGGGAAAATCCAGGGCATGGGTTAAGCCCTTCTTCTCAATGATTTGGAACTCTTCTTTCAAGACTCCATTCTCACACAATTTTTTCATATGCCTCCCTAATTTCCATGTCTCCTATTGCACCAATCTTACAGTTATAGCATCTCCTAACATCTTGAACCATTACAACCTTAGAGGAATTATGGATAGGGCTCTAGTAGGGTCATTCTTATAAGAAAATTTAGGGATAGGTCAAAAATTGGGCTATTTGACTTCATTTGATAATAATTGGACTTCAAACGGCTCTTTATCCTAAGGTTTTCTAGAGATGGAGGCCATTTGTGCAGTCTATGGTTTCAACACAAATAAATTTTGAAACTGCATAGCTTGACACAAGTAAAATACCTTGAATCATTGAAACAATGCTAAATCTATGTGGACATCTACTCAAATGCTTGAAATTCTACTTTGAAATCCTTCTGTGCTCTTTTCATCTTTTCTCTTTTCTTTTGATGGTGAAAAATGATTCAAAATGTGATCATATACCCTTGTTTTATAGCATTTAATGCTTAGTACATTTACAATTTTCCACTTGGCTTCCACTAATTTCAAATTACTCGACATACACTAGAATTTCTGTTACTCAACTTCAATACAAATATCCCTTCACTCAACATCCACTACTAACTCATCTACAACTAATCACTTGGCTTCTAGTGACTTTGGTGAACAACTCAACTCACACTAGGATTTTACTTGGCATCTAAGGATGACTTTTCTTACTCGACAACACTTGTGAAACTTGAAGTTTTAAATTTGCATCTCAATTCATGCTGATCTATCCTTTTTAGTGCTTACTTATCTTGAAACTGATGTATGATAAAGCTTTGTATATCAGTTCCACATACCTTCTTTTGCTTAGTTGGATGAAGTGTGACCACTTGACCTTTTGGGTGAAGTGATCCCTCCATTGGATGTGCTCCCTCCATCTTTCTTCTTCCATGTTTTATTCATCTCTCCTCTGATGTGTTCAACATCTACCTTCCCTTTTTCTTTGTTGAACTCTAAGTTGGGTTCCTTTGACCTTGTTGGGCAATTCTTGCTGATGTGTCTAGTCTTCAAATAACTGAAGCATGTAGTTTGGTTCCACTGAAATGTGTTCTTATGCAATTCTCAGGGATGTGTCCATATTCTTGATAGTAGTGATTGCTTTTCCCAGTGTTGTAGTCCTAATTGTAGTGATGTCGATGATTATTTTACCTTGCTGGTTGATTAGGTGTCCACATAGGCTTTGATCTACACTTAAAAGCTCTATGTCCATACTTCTTGCAATTGTAGTAGTGACCTTCAAATCTTGGTGTTCTGATGGTTCTAGCCCTACAATCATGTGCCTGATGACCTTGCTTATTGCACTTGTGATAGTGACCCATATTCTTAGGTTTGTCATGCTGATGGGCATTCTTTCTCCTACACACATTAGAGGTATTTCCCTTTTTACCACAAAAATGACAAGTGGGTTTATTGTTCTTACCTTTGTCACTTCTTTCTTTAGCAGTCTTGGGTGACTCTCTTTTTTCAATGCTGGTGTATCCTAGTCCTAAAGTGTCATTACTGAATCTTGGTGATTTTAGTAGCTATTCAAAATACTTGATAGCTTTATTAGGTTTGTTGAAGCTTTCTACAATTTCCTTTTCTCTTCTTAAGTCATTTTGTATTTTTAGTGTGGAGATCTCAATGTCCTTAACATTTAGCTCATGATGTGCATTCATTATCTAGCTTAGGGTGTCTAGCTGCATGTTGGAAATTCTTGCAAGCTCAATTAACTTTTCCTTCAATCTATTGGCAAGGTTTCTCTTTTCTTCTTCTATCATAGCCTTATCTTCAATGGCTATTTTCTTCTATCCAGTCACTTCACAAAGCATCATGGCTTGTGATTCTTGTTCAATCTTGAGAGTTCTAATCTCTTCTACTTGAGCTCTATTCTTCTCTATTAGGTTTATAATTACTGATTCAAACTCCTTGGAATCTCCTTGTACTATGTATCATTCTTAGCTATGGAAATCTCTCTTCTTCTCTTTAGGGATTTCCTCAATTCTTCCCTAGCTTCTTCCAAAGAATGTAGAATGAGATGTATCTCAATCTCCTGGTTTTCTACAATCTTCCCAAGTTTGTAGACCTCCAACTCTATATCTTTTCTCCAAGATGTAAGGCTTCTCCTTGTGAGAACTCAACTCTGATACCAATTGTTGGAATTTACAAGTGGACTTTTGAGAGGGGTGGGGGGTGAATCAGAAGTACCAAACTTTAACCTCTAAAATTATTTAACTAAAATCAATCACATGCATCTAACATATATAATTAACATGAAGGTAAAGACACACATGAAAATAGATAACAAAAGATTTGATCACCCAGAAACCCTCCAAAATGAGAAGGTAAAATTGGGGTGGGGATGACACCCACAATTTATCACTGTAGCAATATGTAACTGGTTAAGGTTACAAAGTTTGACCATCATCAATGGTTTGCCCTATGAAAGGCCTGACCTATTAAAGGCTCTACACCCTATTAAAAATGACCTATCTAAAGGATTTACAAAAAATCACTTGGAATGTCACCCTATTAAAGGATTTACAACATGGCTATTAAACCAACCTATCTTCATAGAATTTTCATTCTCCTAATACAATGGCTAGAAAGTATAGTAGAATGTGTTGACCTAATAACTTACAATCTTCAATTATTAACTTCAAATCCTTACTCTATCAATTCTGATATGATCCTTCTTGATCTAATATGATTCTGTTCGAAGTGCTGATACTCTATTTTGACCAACTTGATTCTACAATGCTGTTCTTCCTCTAAGTCTTTACACTCTTTTCACTTCCTTCAAAAATTTGCTAGCATTCTATCATGCATTCCATACACTTCCACATGACATTGAGTTATGGGGTTTCATCCTCCTTATAAAGGTTTTGAGACATAAGGTTAGGTATGAATCTATGATTGAGATTCATCCATCTTTCCTGCTCAATTTTTCCATTTTTCTAATTGGTTGCATTTTGATTACATAGGGAATGTAATAGATTTGATCTTATCTTTTATATCCTTCAAGATTCATCATAAGTTGGCTCAAAAATGGTTTATATTTGAGTTTGTGAGGGCACAAACACTTATGCTAATTTTGTGTTACTCAACACTTATTAATTGTTGATGCTCGACACATATAGGAATTCTATCTTGCTTGACTCCTATAGTAACTCTGTCTTGCTTGGCACCTATAGTAACTCTGTCTTTCTTGGCATCAATTTTCACTCAATACTTGAAACATGCTCAACACTATCTATCTGCTCGGCATCTAAATAACTTAGCACCTGTTGAATATTTGGCTTGGCACATACTATAGCTTGACATCTATATTATACTTGGCATCAACTTAGAAATTTCTTAAGTTTGTTGACACTCAATTATCAAAACAAATATGAGACCAACACAACCGAGCTATAGTCAATGTCAAGAAAATCTAGTGTTGATTGAGCATTAGTATGGAACAAAAAAGATAGTTGATGTCGAGCTAGAAAAATTTACAGTGATCGAGTGCCAAAATTTAGAGATTTTTGAGTGATAGTATAAGAAAAAATTCAAGGAAATCATCAGATCAAGGCAACTTAGTTAATTTCTTGGAAGATGCAAACTATGTTGAAGATATAATTGATGAGTTGGATCATTAAATTCAAGACAAGGATTAGGTAAAGACCTAATATATGAATTCTAGAGAAGTTTCTAGAAGAAGATCAAGAAGATGGATAGATATAGTGAATCAAGTTGAATCCGATTATAAACCCTAAGATCTATAGTGGATGTAAAAAATAGTAAAACAAAAATTGACTATTTAAAGAGATACAGAGTTAAACAATCAATGTGTGTATGCATGAGTGTGTATGTGTGAAGTTTGTATGGAAAGAGAGACATACCGAGAAAGGTTAATTAGAAACACACGAGTATGAGTGAATAAGAAGCTAATAGAGAAAGCTTGCAAATATGATGTTGTTATTGATAAGTATATTAAAGTAGAAGGCTTAAGCATTAATGAGAAGAGTGGATCGATTACTTGAAGGGTGTCCAAGAAAATCAAGAGTAGAGATGTCAATAGAAGGCTTATTAGTAAACTAGCATAAGGAACAAACAAAAAATTGAAGCTACAAAAGTGAGTTGTAATCACACAAATAAAAAATGGTCCTATTTTCTTTCTAGTCAGTTAAATAATTTGTATTGAAATCCTTTTAATAGAGTTTGACCTAACATTCATTTGAATACTTAATAGTCTATGTAAATCCTTTACCTAGGTGACATTCTAAATGAAATGATCAAAGTCCTCTTACAAGGCCACTCCTAGTAGGGTGATGAAATCCTCTAACCAGGTCACATTTAATAGTGTGTTTCGTAACCTTTAACAAGGTTGGCTCCTAACAAAGCTCACTTTGAAAGAGTGAAAAAGAGTGATATGTTGCTTGTGATTATTCCCAAATTGGGTTTCCTCATAAAATCCTACTATCAAAATTGTGATGAATGCTTTGTGTATTTACATTTGATAATTCTTTCATTATGTAATGTAAGTTATGCTTATGATAGTTTTATAGTATAGACTGAGAAATAAAAGGATACGCATAATAGTGAAGTGTTTATTGTTTAATTGTTCAAGTGGTACATATTGAGCTTGAGTAACTGATTCAACCCCACTCTTAGTTATTCTAAACATTTCTAACAATTGGTGTTAGAGCTTAATGCTTATAGAGGAAAGTTTAAAGATACTTAAAGCTAAATATCATGACTAATAAGAGAGATGTACCCAAGCTAAACAAGGAGAGCTTTCCTTCATGACAGAACTTGATGAAGTTGTACATATCCAATATTAGTGATGCCACTATATATTTTTGGACAATGAATATGGAAATGTAAAAACTACTCCTCTAACTACTGAACAACTAAAATAGAATCTAGAACACAACCAAGCAATGTTGGAGATTGCCTCATCCCTAAGCTATGTCGAGTTTGATGACCTAGAAGACTCTAATAGTGCAAAGAAGATGTAGGACAGATTGAAGACCATTTAGGGAGGTGATGATAATGTTTTAAGAGAAAAATTATAAATCTTGAGAGGTAAATTTTTTGGTACAAGAATGATGGAAGGTGAGAACATAGTAAAATACTACACGAGAGTTAAAGAGGTTGTTAATTCTATTCGAGGTGCAAATGGAGAAATCACAGATGGAATAGTGATAAGTAAGTTATTGAGGACTCTACTCTCCATCTATGCCATTAGAGTCTCTGCAATCCAAAAAATGAGATGCACACTAGGTAACAATTTGACCTTAGAAGTTGTAATTGGTGACTTACCACTTTTGAGATGTCTAAATTTTATAACTACACACCTTCTACTATTGAATCTTCTTTCAAGTCACAACTAGTTCTTAACAAGAAGAAAGCAAAACATGTAAATATTGAAAGTGATATTTTTGATGATGAGATTGATGAACTTGAATCCCTCATTGAAAAAATGTTTAGAAGAGGAAGAGGTAAGTAGAAAGGTAAATTACCTATCATTTATTTTTCATGCAACAAAGTTGGTCATATTGTTGCTAGATGTCCTAATAGAGATGATAAGGATGAAAGGAAGTGTGAGGCCTCACCCCAACCCATCGTAGCTTAGTTGATACTTTTTTATTTTGATACTTAGGACTCGATATGTCAGGACATTATTTGATGCACTGAACATTATTATGCTATTTTATGATGAGTGATGCTTTACTTTCACATATTTGATTTAGTCATTTAATGCTTTATGAACATGTATGATGATGAAGTAAATGAATGCAAAACTAACACTTTGATTATGCAATTTTAAGGGTCAAAATATCAGTAGAATGAGATGAACAATTGATTATTAGAAAGATGGACATTTTAAATTTACATGATTGTCCTGATATGTAATTTACATATATGCATGTGATTCTTGAATTACTGATGTGTGCAATTAGTGTGCAGGATATTTAATTGGGAAACCTAATGGAAAGACGGAACATAACCCCTTGTTAATTTGTGCTATTTTTGCATTGTCTTTCTTTGAAGGTTTTCATATAGTATTAAAATTATCCTAGCTTGTGTTTGGGTTCTATTAAGTCTTTAAGGCCTAAAATCATTAAATTTAAGTACCCTAGGGGTAAGGGTAGGGGTTGGGAGTACTTTACACCCCCTTAGCTTCTTTGTTTGGATTTTAGGGTCACTCAAAAACCCTACTTTTGGTTGATTGCAAAAATTGATATTTTTCCTTCATGAGTTGGTGACTCAAACTCCACCTTGGGGTTACCTAAAGTCTAGTTGAGTTAGGGTCATATTTGGAGGCATTTTGGAAAAGTTTTGGTGTTGTTACCCAATCTCTAGTTCTTAGAGAGAAGTTAAAGATTGAAGGAAAGGAAGGATAAGATCTTCTCACCTTGTCATTTTACCATAACTTTTTGTGAAGGTAGGGTTCTTCACTCTTTTGATCATGTTTCTTCTTATTGTTCATGCTTGATTCATGCATAAGGCATTGTGATGATCTTTGTATTGCTTGTATGTGTGTTGAGGGTGTTTTGGGAGGAATCTTAACTTGTTCTTGGATGTCATTTTTATGCTTTGCTTTGAAATTTTGAGGGGATTTCATGGGGGTTGTATTGGCATTACTCACCCTTGGATAGGGAAGAAGTGGCCAAGTATGGGGGAAGGGCCTTAGTTGGACCTCAATAGTGTAGATTCTCCTCTCATGGTGAGAAGAGGGAAAGAGGGTAGGGTGTATGGGCCCCTACTTGTCATCACATACCTTGTATGAAAATTTGAATTCTTGTAGAAGGGAAGGAATGAAAATCCTTGTTGCATTGGCCTCGAAAGGGCACTTGTAGAAGAACGGAAGTTCTTGAATTTTAGCCCCCAAATGGCTATGTTATGGTATGGTGATTGATGTCTCCTATTGAGAAAATCCACCTCCCCCCTATTTTGATTCAATGTTGAACCTATTGTGCAAAATTAGGTTGGGAATGCATGTTTGAATTGTTCATCATATATGTTGTTTTGCCCCGAGTCAGTTCTTGTCTTTCTCATGGTTCCCTTGGTGCATTGGAGATATTGGAAAAGACCTCTTGTGAAAGACCTAGAGGAGAATTCAATTGGATTGTAACATTGTGTAAAAAAAGTATCTAATTTTTGATGTATTTGGAAAAGATGTTGGGTTTTCTTACAGGTTCTTTCTCGATGGAGCCTTGAACCAAGTTAATTAATAGAGAGAAAGGATTGAGAAAACCTCCTTGCATTGTATCATGTGTTATTTCATTTCATGTATAGGTGTGTCGAAGAATAGTTTAAATGTTGATGCTTTCGAACTAGGAAATTCTCAAGTTTTCAATTATGTTAAGGAAGAAATTTTGTTATGTTGAAAATTTCAATTTGACTCATGCATATTGGTAGATAAAAAAAACCTCACATGGTTGATAAACAAAATTTATTCAACCCTCTTGTTAACAAAATAATTGGTGAATTCTATTTGAAAAGGAAGAAGATATAAACCTCCTTATATAAAAAACCTTAAGACACAAAATTATGCCTTGGAGAAATTATGCATGTTAGAAAATAATCTACACTAAAAAAAAAAATGTATACTCCCAGAAGCAAATTGCTCTCTGGAATTTGTATGTGAAGACAGATTTAATCCATTATGCAACAAAGAATATCCTACATTGATTCCTTTTAAGAAAATTACTTGCTAAATTCTTTAATAAATAAAGAAAATAAATTTTGGTTAAGAAAAATTCATTAATGCATAACAATGTATATTTAAATATAGCATTCTACCTAAGGCCTCACCAAGAAAACTTTTAGCAATAAATATTTCTTTCTCCCAACTTAGGCACCAGCTTAAAGTTGATGGGAGATAAAGGAAATCATAGCAAAAAAAATTTAAATTGTCTCCAATCCAAATCTTGGATTGCGTGGGTGGTAGACTATCATGGTCATTGGGATATGAGTCCTCATTAAACCAAACAAAAGCAAGAAACTCCTTCCCCTCTCTCCCTCCAGGCTGGCGCAGGTGTGATGTGAAGCTTGAGTGTGAGGTCAACAATATTTAAGTGGACAATATAGGGGAAACAAAAGACATCCTAATACTATCACCATTCCTTGTCATTATCTCCATGCATACCCTCCTACAGCATGGGGCAACACACTGCTGCATGGGGTGGTGTGAGCCACTTGGGAAAATGCCCAAGTGGGTGGTTGAGCCACTTGGCTAGAAGGGAGGGGGTAGGTCTTAGGCTAGTTTGAGTAGTTAGTATGTAGGATTTTTAAGTTAGTATGTTATATTGTTAAGTTAGTATGTTATAGTGTTAAGTTAGTGTGTTATTTGTTTAAGTTAGTATGTTCTTGTTTTAGGTTAGTATATTTTCTTTTGTTTTAAGTTAGTATGTGGTTAATTTATGCTAATAGTTTAAAAGTTAGTATGTTGATAGTTTATGTTAATGATTTAGTTAGTATTAATTAGTTTCTTTTTCTTTTCTTTAGTTTAATTTAGTCTAAGTTGTAACTTAGTTTAGATTTGATTTAGTTTGGAGTAAAGTTAGTTTTAGAACTAAGTCTTGTTAGTATTTTATTTTGAATGGTATTTTTTTTATAGTAGTGAAATTGTATTTAGTTAGGATTTGTTTAGTAGAGTAGTTTAATTGGATAGTTAAAGCTATTAGTGTTTTAGTTAATTTATTTCAAATATTTTGTTACATTTATTTAGTTTAATTTACGTTGTTGATATCCTTAGAAATATTTTCATTTCTACTATAATTATAGATTTAAATTAAATAGAGTTTTAACCATTAAGTTTGTTATGTTTAAAACAAGTTTATGTTAGACTAATAAGATAATGTTAATTTATTTTTCTTAGTTGAATTTAGGATCAATTTATATTTTTGTTCAAATAATTTCAATATATCGTTGAAATCTTAATGTAACAACGAACCAAATGTTGATACCAATTTAATAATGAGAATTTAGCTTCAGTGATGTATTCCCTTGCATGACTATAAATATTAGATGATGTTGTAAGCTTATTCCTTCACTTGCGAATCAAAATCTTAAACCTTTGTGAACCTTATTATTATTTATTTTAAAAAAAAAAATTTGTGTGTGTTTTGCCCCTTATATTTTGGGCATGACAGGAAGGAAAGAAAGTACAAAGGAAGAAGAGATGAAAAAGAATAAAATAGAAGCAAGGATGAAAAAGGTAAGAGATATTGTTATATTGCTAAAGAAAAGATTGATAATGAATTTGAGAGTAATGATGATGAAGTTGTCTATATTGCTATGAAAGAAGATTCTGATGAAGATGAGAAAACTAAATTAATTTCTTATGTGATTAAAAGTGATAGATGGATAATTTGATAGTGGATGTTCCAATAATATGACTAGTGATAAAGATAAATTTGAAGATATCGGTCCATACAATGGTGGATGTGTTAAATTTGGTAATGATATCCCATGTTTTATAAAAGGTAAAGGTACTATTCAATTGACTGACAAGATAACATGTGGCAATGTTTACTAGGTTGAAGGACTTGACTACAATTTATTGAGTATTTCATAGCTGAAAACATTAGGTTATAGAGTTGAGTTTCACAATAGAAAGATCAAGATACATGATGGTGATGGTAAGCTAATTGGAACTAGTGAGCAGACAAGAGGTAACTTATTCTATCTAAACCTATCAAATGAGATATGTTTATTTGCACAGCAAGAAGATGTTTGGTTATGACACAAAATATTATTTCATGTGAACTTTGAAAATTTGGTGAATATAAGTAAGATGAAGAAAGTAAGAGGGTTGCCTAAACTAAAGAAGCCTGCCAATGCTATGTGTAAACAATGTCAATTAGGAAAGATAACTAAGTCTAGTTTTAAGAGAAAAATATATACTACTAATGGTATTTTGGAATTGGTTCATACTAACCTATGTGGGTCCACTAGTATTCAAAGTTACTATGGAGATCCATTTTTCATTCTATTTATAGATGACTACTTTAGAATGATGACTATGGTGTTTCTTAAAGCTAAATTTGATGCTTTTTAGTTATTTAAGTGGTATTTAGCTAGAGTTGAAAAAGAAATAGGGAAGATTTTGAAGTGTTTGAGATCTAAAAGAGGTGGTGAATTCATTTCAAATGATTATTTCAATAAATTCTACAATGATAGAGGAATCAAAAGATAGATGTCAACACCAATGACCCCTCCTCATAATGGAGTAGTTGAAAGGAGAAACATATCAATAATGGACTATGCAAGAACATTAATGATGGAGAAGAATGTATCAAACAAATATTAGAGAGAAGCATTTAGTATTGGTGTTTATACCCTAAATAGAGGACAAGTCAAGAAAGGTACAAATGCTACACCTTTTGAACTATGGTATGGTTATGCTCCTAATATTAAATATTTCAAAATATTTGGTAGTAGATGCTATATATTGAAAGATAATAGGAATGGAAAGCTTGATGCAAAAAGTGATGAAGACATAGTCCTAGGTTATTCCACTATAAACAAAGCTTATAAGTGTTTAAATTCTATCACTAACAAAATTATACAAAGTGCAAATGTGAGAGTTGATGAGTTTGTAGAAAAAGGTGACACTTTATGCAATAAAGAACCTAAAGACTATAGTACATTCATCTATGTGGATGATGATACTCCCAACACTTAAAGTGAATAGAAAAGTCAAGCTAAAGTTCCCATCAGATAGAAAATGATGGAATGAAAATGAAAATTGCTGAGCAACAAAGAGTGGGTGTTGAGAAATAGATTGAAGATTCTGAGCCTCAGACAAGCAATGCTATCCATCAGATAGAAAATGTCAAGCATGAAAATCTTGAACCAAAATAGGGATAAGGTGATGGGGACACAACCCAAGAACAGAATGGACACAACAGAAAAGGGAAATTGTATTAATTGAAAAATAAGCTAGTACATTCAGTACAGAGAAAATAAGCTTCAAAACATGCCCTGAGGGCTTACAATAGCATAAATGTGGAGATAATTTCTCCTTTTAGTACCTCCTCTCAAACTCCACTCTGAACTGCCTTTTACAATGCCAGAAATCTCCTTAAATAGACCCTGGAGGGTTAAGGACTAGGAGTACATTCTAGAAAGTTCTAGTAGGAATCCACCAACCAAATAGAAGGTTCTAGAAGCTACGTTAGAAGTCGAAACAAATCTAGAAGAATCTAGAAAATGGTAACCAAACTTTCGGGAGGCATAACTTTGAACCGTAGCTCCGATTGACAAACCATTTACATTTTCAAAAAGCTCTCAAAGCACTCTATAGCCTATGGATGAGCTTTGCTCATCCCCCATTTTTTGGCCCTTTTTGAGGTCATTTAACGCCCCTAACTTGACTTTGAAGCATTCTTAGGAGGTCTCCACAACCCAAAAAATTGCAATAACTTTCAAACCGTGGGGCCTTTTGACCTGATTCTTTTTCTGGAATGCTCTAAATTACAATTACATTCATCTAGCCAATTTACACCTCCTAGTTCACAAAAATGATGGCCCAATTACATGCTCCTATTTTTTTAGGATTTACACGAACACTGATAGTGGAACTGTGAGAGTTCGAACCTTTATTTGACCCAAATGGGTGTCAAAAAATGAAAACACATGAAATAGAAAATAAATCTAAGTATATTTTTTTTGGGTGACACAGGATTGCCCTTATACCTCTGGATGCTCCTGCATCAGACACCCAGGGTAGATTGAAAAGTGACCCTGTCACTTTATGAATGGTAGAGGAAATCCCAAATGGGAAACCTCAGCTGCTGAAATCCAAGTTGAGTCCTCGATCGGTTGTCCTTTCCATTTGACCAAATACTCTTCATACTGCCTATTTCTGGTACTCCTACCCACACGATAATCTAGAATTTCTTCTATCTCCTCCTTCTTAGAAGAAGGAATCAGACATGGCTCTAACACCAGCTCCTCATCTGCACCATCATCATGATACTCTGTTAAATCTGCAATGTTGAAAATGGGAGAAATGTGAATACCATCTGGCAACTCCACCTCATATGCATTTTTTGAGTCATGTTTCTTCAAAATTTCGCAGGGGCCAAATTTCTTCATTTTCAGCTTGTTGTAAGTACTGGCTGGAAATATTTCTTTTTGTAAGTGCACCATGACTAGATCCCCTACTTGGAATTCCTTATGTCTTCTCCTTTGATCAGCCCTAGCTTTATACTCTTGATTCATCTTGGTAATGTGTGCCTGAACCTCCTCATGTAGATGCTTGATATGTTCAACAAATTCTTCTGCTTCAGCATTTGTCCTCTCCCCTTGCTCTATCTTCCTCAATTTTGGTGCAGTCCTTGGGCTATTTCCATATACAATTTGGAATGGTGATTTTCCAGTACTCCCATTTATAGAGTTATTGTAAGAAAACTTTGCTTGTGGTAGAATCAAATCCCATCCCTTGGGCTTATCCCCAACTAAACATCTCAGCAAATTGTCCAGACTTCTGTTTACCACTTCTGTTTGGCCGTCAGTTTGTGGGTGATGTGTGGAACTAAATTTCAAGTCTGTTCTCAATTTTTTCCACAATGTCCTCCAGAAATACCCCACAAATTTAGTATCTCTGTCAGAAACTATACTCCTTGGAAGACCATGTAGTCTTACCACCTCTTTGAAAAACAAGTATGCAATATGGATAGCATCATGAGTTTTGTGGCATGGAATGAAATGTGCCATTTTGGAGAACCTATCAACCACCACGAATACTGAGTCATTACCCCTTTGTGTCCTTGGCAATCCAAGAAAAAAATCCATACTTATGTCCTCCCATGGCCTCAGTTGAATAGGCAATGGATGATATAGGCTAGTGTTGTGACTAAACCCCTTGGAAACTTGACAAACCTGGCAACTCTGTACAAACTTCTTCACATCTTGTGAAATTTGAGGCCAAAAATAATGTTCTCTAAGAATGGCAATGGTCTTATCTCGACCAAAATGTCTTGCCATCCCTCCACTGTGTTTCTCCTTAATTAGATTTTCCCTCATGGAACTCCTTGGAATGCACAATTGACTACCTTTGAACAACATGCCATCCTGAATCAAATAGTCAAACCACTTGGTTCTATCCACAGCAACAGGTTCTTTACAAGCTTTCCATGCTTCAGCAAAATCAAGATCCTCGGGGTACAAATTTTTTGAGTTCATCAAACCCAACTACTTCAACCTGCATTACTGTAAGCAACAACTGTCTCCTACTTAGTGCATCTGCAACCCTATTAGATTTTCCACTTCTATGCTTCAACACAACTGTATAACTCTGCAAGAACTCTACCCACTTCATATGCCTCTGATTCAATTTACCTTGGCTATTTAGGTACTGTAATGCCTGATGATCAATATACAAAACAAATTGCTTTGGCAATAAATAATGCCTCCATTTCTTTAAGGCCTGAACTATTGCATAGAACTCTTGATCATAAACATAATACTTCTTTGCATCATTCAATTTTTCACTAAAATATGCAATAGGCTTACCCTCTTGGCTTAATACAGCCCCAATAGTGCTGCTGCTGGCATCACAATCCACCTGGAAAACCTTTCTAAAATTTGGAACTACCAACACAGGTTGTTCTGTTACCTTCTTCTTCAGCAATTCAAAACTTCTTGCAGCTGCTGCAGTCCATTTGAACTCTTTTCTATCCCCTCTTATTGTATCAGTTAGGGGTGCACATATGCCACTAAAATTCTTAATAAACTTCTTGTAAAAACTAACCAAACCATGAAATGATCTTACCTTAGTAGCAGACCTTGGAGTAGGCAATTCCAAGATGGCTTTTACCTTCTCCGGATCCATTTTGAGACCTTCGGGTGATATAACAAACCCCAAACAGATAACTCCCTTTTTGCAAAGATACACTTCTTTAGATTAATTAATAGTTTCTCTTCCCTTAGCCTTTTAAGGACACTACGAATATGCAGTAAATGTTCTTCCAAAGTCTTTCTAAAAATTAAAATATTATCCAAATAGACAATAACAAATTTTCCCAAGAACTTCTTAAGTACCTCATTCATGAGCCGCATGAAGGTGCTTGGGGCGTTCGTCAATCCAAAGGGCATGACTAACCACTCATAAAGACCCTCCTTGGTCTTGAAGGCTGTTTTCCACTCATCTCCTTCTCGAATCCATATTTGATAATAGCCACTCTTGAGATCTATATTTGTGAAGTACTGAGCTCCACTCAAGTAGTCCATAAGATCATCCATCCTTGGCAAAGGAAACTGGTACTTGATGGTTATCCTATTTATAGCTTGAGAATCTATACACATCCTCCACTCTCCATCCTTCTTTGATGCGAGTACTGTAGGTACTGCACATGGACTCAGGCTCTCTCGAATCAAGCCCTTCCTCAACAGCTCCCGAACCTGTCTATTTAGCTCCTCTGTTTCAGTAGGAGTCATCCTGTGAGTAGCCTTATTAGGAAAACTAGCTCCTGGAATCAGATCTATTTGATGACTAATTTGCCTTACTGGTGGCAATCCATCTGGAACATTATCAGAGATAATATCTCCAAACTCCCCTAGTAAATCTGAAACTTCAAGTGGTATTTTACTACTACCTTCTTTATCTTTCCTAGGAATCAAAGCATAGCACATATGCTGATGTTTCATGCAATCTAAAAACTTCCTTTCATCAACAAGACAAATCCAGTACTGCTACATACCTTTTCACCTTCCTTTTTCATGGGCTTCAATTTGTGGTTAACTCCATCCTTTGTTAGAGAGTATGTGTTTGCATGTCCATCATGTACTGCATGTCTATCAAACTGCTATGGTCTACCCAACAATAGATGGCAAACATCCATCGAAATAACATCATAGAGAACTTCATCATGGTAACTCCCAATTTTGAATTTCACTAAACATTGTTCACTTACCAGGACCTTATGATCATATTTTACCCAAGCAATCCGATAGGGCTGGGGATGTTTCTCCCTCTTGAGCTTCAACTTAGAGACCATCTCTTCTGATACCAATTTATCAGTGCTACCACCATCAATGATCATGTCACAACATTTATCCTCACACTTGCATCTGGTGTGGAAAAAAATCCTTTTTTGTCTTGGTTCAATCTCACCACTTAGTAGGACTCTTTCATTTACCAAGGTCTCTCCTCTTTTTGCATCCTCTGAATGTGATGATTGTGCATCCACATGAACAACCCTAGCTTGGCCCTCAGCTCTCCTATCTGTCCTTCCTTGTCATTGAGGGCATTCAAAGGAATGATGACCTTCTTCATTGCAATGGAAATAGGTACCACGGAAGCCTCCTCTTCCTTTTCCATGTCCTCTACCTCTTCCTCTCTAATTTCCAAAGTCTTGATCATGGGAGTGGTTGAAACCCTCATTCCTCTGGTTCATATTAGTACCCACATCTTCATTTTACTTTTGGGTTTTATTGCGGCCTCCAGATGATCTACCACTTCCCCTTCCTCCTTGACCACACCCTCTTTGTCTTCCTTCAGACCTTTTATTTAGCTTCTCTTCAACTCGTAGGGAAAACTGGTATGCCTCTTCAACGCTGGTCATTCTTACCAGACTTAATTCCTCTTGGATGCTAGGTCGCAACCCACTGATATAACAAGAAACCTTCTCTTTATTTGCTTCTACATGCCCCACTCTAATCAAGAGTTGATAAAATTCCTCTGTATATTCTTGGACTAATCTTCCTGCTTGCTTTAACCCATGCATCTTCTTAAACAAATCAAGCTCATAGTCCACAGGAATGGACTGCTTCTTCAATTTGTCCACCATGCGATCCCATCTTGTGATCTTCTCCTTTCCTCTTCTATTTATTTCCAATTGGACCTCTTGCCACTAGATTTTGGCATGGCCTTTCATTTTGGACTTTGCAAAATTAACCCTATCTGGGTCCCTGATATCCTCATACTCAAAGTATTCTTCCAGTTCATTGATCCAATTGATCAACTCATCTGGTTTCAGATTTCCTGAAAATACACCCACTTCAATTGTAGGTCTTTTTCCAAACTTAGTAATGGCCCTAAAAAGCCTTTCTTCTACATGATTAAGAACTTCCCCATCAAATTCCCCTTCTAGTCCAATTTCATCTTCTTCGTTGTCATCTTCACTTTCATCACCTGCGGCCACAGTTGCTCCTCTATGGAGCTCCTCCTGCAATGCTTGTACCTTCCTTTGGAGGGCTCTAACCTCCTCAGGATTAATAGCTCTAGCCCTTCTGCTACGCTCTCTTCATGGAGGCATCTTCTTAACTCAAACCCACAACCACACAGTCCTGGTGCAAACTGCCTCATAGTCTGCGCTCTGTCTACACACTCAGGAAAACTAGGCTCTAATACCACTTGATGGGGACACAACCCAAGAACAAAATGGACACAACAAGAAAAGGGAAATATTATTAACTAAAAAATAAGCTAGTACATTCAGTATAGAGAAAATAAGGTTCAAAACATGCCCTAAGGGCTTACAATAGCATAATGTGGAGATAATTTCTCCTTTCAATACCTCCTCTCAAACTCCACTCCGAACTGCCTTTTACAATGCCAAAAATCTCCTTAAATAGACCTCGGAGGGTTAAGGACTAGGAGTACATTCTAGAAAGTGCTAGTAGGCATCCATCGACCAAATAGAAGGTTCCAGAAGCTGTGTTAGAAGTCGATACAAATCTAGAAGAATCCAAAAAATGGTAACCGAACTTCCGGGAGGCATAACTTTTGAACCGTAGCTCTGATTGAGGAACTGTTTAAATTTTCAGAAAGCTCTCGAAGTGTTCTATAGCCATATGGACAAGCCTCACTTGTCCCCCATTTTTTGGCCCTTTTCAAGGTCATTTAATGCCCCTAACCTGACTTTGAAGCATTCTTAGGAGGTCTCCACAACCCGACAAACTGCAATAACTTTCAAACTGTGGGGCCTTTTGACCTGATTCTTTTTCTAGAATGCTTTAAATTACAATTACATTCATCTAGCCAATTTACACCTCCTAGTTCACCAAAATGATGGCCCAATTACATGCTCCTATTTTTTCAGGATTTACATGAACACTAATAGTGGAACTGTGAGAGTTGGAACCTTTATTTGACCCAAATGGGTGTCCAAAAATGAAAACATATGAAACAGAAACTAAGTCTATGTATATTTTTTTTGGGTGACACAGGATTGCCTCTATACCTCTGGATGCTCTTGCATCATAAGGAAGAGAAAATGAACTTGAGATTAATTTTGAAGATGAACCTATAAGACCAGATAAGGAAACTACCTATGCTAGAAAAATATGTGAGAAGACATCATAAACCTGAACAAATCATTGGTGATGTTGAATCAAGTGTTATAAGAAGGATAAGACTCAAAGATATTACATGCTTACTTTATGAGTTTGAGCCCAAATAAATAAAGGATGCTTTAGATAATGAAGATTGGATCCAGGCAATGAATGAAGAAATTGACCAAATTGAGAGAACAATACTTGGACATTAATGCCAAGACCTAAAGACAAAAATGTCATTAGGATAAAGTGGGTTTTAAGGAACAAGCACTATGAGAATGGAGAAGTAAAAAGAAACAAGTTAAGACTGGTACATGAGGGTTATGCTCAAGAAGAAGGAGTTGATTATGGAGAAACCTTTTCTCTAGTGGCAAGACTTGAAGGAGTCAGAACTTTGCTTGCATACTTAGCCTATAAAAATCTCAAGGTTTATCAAATGGATGTCAAATCTACATTTTAAAATGGTATACTAGTGGAAGAAGTATACATTGAATAACCTGAAGGATTTGGTGATCCAAACAAGAAGAACATGGTATGTAAACTGAACAATGTCCTCTATGGATTGAAGTAAGCCCCAAGAGCATGTTATGAAAGATTACACAACTATTTGGTGAAGACTAGTTTTGAAAGGACAAATGATAAAAATAACCTATATTTGAAGAATGGAAAGAACAATGAAGTATTGTTATATGAAATATTTGTTGATGATATTATATTTGGAGGAATAGAAGCTTTATGCAAATCATTTGCTGATGAAATAAAGAAGGAATTTGAAATGTCTATATTTGGTGAAATCAAATTCTCTATTGGACTATAAGTGATTCAAATGAAGTTTGGTATTTTCATTACACAATCCAAATATATCAAGGAGATACAAAAGAATTTTGGTATGGAATATTCCAAGCTAGTGAGTACAACTTAAGCTATCTAAGACTGATGATTCTACTAATATGAACCAAACCCTATTCAAATCCATGAATGGAAAATTGCAATATGTTGTTCACAAAAGGCCACATATTACTTTGGCAGTTGGGATAGTTGCTAGATTTTTAGCAAATCCTAAAGAGAATCACATGATGGTAGTGAAAAGGATAATGAGATATCTGAAAGGTATAGAAGACTATGGATTGTATTAAAAAAGAAATGATAAGTTTGAAATAAGGGTGTCTACTGACTTAGACTGGATAGGAAATATTGATGACAGAAAAAGCACTAGTGGAGGTGCATTCTTTCTAGGAAAGAGACTAGTGTCATGGAGAAGCAAGAAGCAAATTTGTATTTCCAAATCTATAGCTGAAACTAAGTATGTGGCAGCTATAGTGACCTATGATGAGACCGAAATATGGTCTATTTTGTCATTTCATTTTCAGTTTAATTTGCAAACTTTCTAAACAAGTTTGATGTTCAAGAACATAATGTTTATGATGATTTCAGAAAAATGTATGCATAATTATTTTTCAAGGTCAAAATGAATATGTTGTGAAAAGATATGTCATTTAATTACAAAATAGTGAGAATGATGCTTTTTCTTCCTTAACTAGGTTGGGTAGTTCTCCTACAACAATGTGACATAGGGTAAACTAATTTAGATAACATGTTTTGAATAATTCTTGATGTATGTTATTGTTTTGGAGGCACTAATATTTTGTAGGTATAAAAGCAAAGTCAACCTAGCCAAGCAATAGTCAAAGCAATTTCTCACGTTAATAGACCAGCCTTGAGCCGAGAAAATTTAGGGGTCATGAGCTCCTAAATTACTATTCTATTTGGTGCCATAATTAATGCACCTATTGTAATAATCAATGTTGTCATTTGTTTCAGTAGTTGATGAGTCTTGAATTTAGGAATTTTGTTCCTAGTTTGTGTTTTTAAATAACTAGAAGTCTTTGTTCCAGAAGTGCTAGGTTTTAGTCTGTCATTTTTCAATAAAAAGAAGTTGCTAAGTTTTTAAGTACTAAATATAATCTTCCTATTCATTAGTATGTACATTTTATTATTATGAATAAAAATATCATTTTAGGTTTCATCTCTGAGTTATTATACTTCACTTCATTGTGGGGGCCCACATAGGGAGTGAACTAAGTAGTTAGCATAGGATTTATATTCAATTCATAGAACCCAAATAGACTCTGCTGTACTTGCAGCCACTAATAACATAATTAGTGGGTTGTTCCTGCAACATAGGTAGTTGAAGTAATTTGTAGCTGTATTTTCATGCTTTATTAAAATAGATTTTTTTCTCAGCTTTAACATAAATTTCCTTTAGTTTAAGCACTTGAATTTTCATAGAGTAGTTCTTAAGTTGAGTTAAGTTTGAAGCATATATTTTGCAAACACCATTTCAAGTTTACGTCCCTGGTTGATAAATTAAATGAGTCCAAATGAGTTGGATAAGAACCACTTGAGATGTCCAATCTTGGGTTAAGTAGTCCATTGCTATAGGATTTTGATCCCTTTTTTTGGCCAAGCTACGAGAATTTCTAATTTTTTAGCTACTCATTGTAATTTTTCTAGATTCTTAGTTTCTTTTTAAAGCACTTAGGATCATAAAAGTTTCTAACAACACAATATGGATTTTAGATCCATGGAGAATGAGAATGAAGAGCCACTATCATTTATAGCAAGTTTGGAAATCAATGAAGACATGTTCTCTAGCATAATAAAGGAATTTTATTCACATATTGATGAAAAAGTGCTGATTTGTGAGGAGGAAAATGAATACAACCTTATTTTACAAAATGAAGAAATCACCATACACAAGGTTTCTATTGAAGATGAATGTGATGTCAAATCAAAACTCCTACTTCAAGTAGAGAGTTGTAATAAAGTGAAATCAATCCTCTCATGTTGAAAGGCAAAGAAGATATTGAAGAAGATCAGTTTTGGGATGATTTAGAGGAGTTTTTCTTAACATTAGATGTTAAACCAACATCTTTTGTAGAGAGAAACTATGAGTCTTATGAAGATGGTGCAGAAATTCCTATACTTTTTATCAAATCAGCCACATGAATTAGTTTTTAAAAGTCAAGAAGAGGATAAAATAACAACTCATCTACACCAAGCCAACAAGGAGGGTTCAAAATTTGTTCTTTCATGAGGTTGTTCTATTAAACATCTCATTCACATGGAGGAAACGATGTTATCACAAGCTATGGTTGTAGCAAAGAAAGAAGTTATAACTAAAGATAAACCTCAATATCCAACTACAACAAAAGGGGACACATTGCAACTTACTTGTGTACTTCAATATAGAAATATATATTTCCAACATGAAGGTATAAGTGAGTTTTTTGATGTATTTCCAAAACTATTATTTTTTGTTAGGTTTCTATTGAAGCTACAACTATTTCTCATTGCTCATAAGCATGTGAAACATTGGAAGATTTTGAGAAGAGGAAGATACTTCAAAGAACCCGTTAATGGTTTTGATTTAAAATGGTTATGTTATTTGTTTAGTGTAGGTTAGGATAGGTTAGGGTACATTTTTCATTCGATAAGTGTTCTTACACAAAGTCTTAGAGTTACTAGTTGTCTAGCTTAGTTTGTTTTCTGGTTCTTCTTGTCTCAATGACTATTTTGGAGAAGTTTATAGCTAGTTGGTTGGTCATATTTCAAATCCTTTTCCAAAGGCTTGACTGAGACAAGATTCTAATTCTAGAAGAGAATCTTTTCATATATATCCAAAGGATCCATTGAGTAGTTGAGTCTTCATGGTATCAAGAATGTTCTATTCAATGATGGTGTCTAGTTGGTATCATATATAGGTTTAATGTTGTGATAGTTAGTCTTGCAGCAACTACTATTTGATTGAATAGAAAATCCTACAACAACTACTATGTGATCCAAAAGACAAATTTTAGAAAGTATGAAGATAATACTTATATTAAATATGTGATATTCTTGGAGGGACCTGAATTTCAACAATCAAGGGACCTATACTTTCATCTTGTTGCAAAGTTTGAAGCTTCTCACAACAAAAAATGGTACTATGTTTATGATTTCCATTTATTCATAATATTTATCAATTTTAGTAATTGATTATCTGTGCATTGCATTTTGTTTTTCAATAAGCCTTATTGTAATTATATGCTTCATAAGTTATTTATCTTGCAGCCTTCATACATACATTATCATTTGAGGATAGACAAACTTTTAGCTGGGGGGAGCACATGTATACTTGGTTTTATTGGCATAGACCATAAGAGGATGAACTTTCATGCATATTTTTATATGACCTCTGATATTCTTGATGATTTATTGAAGTTGTCACAAGATTTCATTCTAATAGCTTTCATGACTAACTAATGCCTATCCCTTGCTTGAGGACAAGCTAGAATTTAGTTGGGGGGAATGATGAGCCTATATAATGTCATATTTATATTTATCTACTACAACACTTTACCCCATGTTTTCAAAATATTCCCAAGCCATTTTAATACATTAACTTGATTTATGAAGCATTAACTATGATAAATGATTTATTGATTAGCATTTGTATGTGTAGCTAGTTAATGCTAAATAGTGATGATTTATTATGATAAGTGGGTATTATTAAAATATAATTATCTTGAGGTGATTAACATTTTTTTTTGAGGTATTTGAGTCATTCATGTAGCTAGGAAGAAGGAGAAGCAAGTTGACACTTGTCAATATTCAGCAGTTGCAAGAAATGCAAAAAAAGTCAAAAGTCAGTTTTAGTAAAATAGGCATATCTCACCCAATTCTTTTCATGCTGCCCCTATAGCGATCATAAATTTTCTCTATGAACTCTTTTTACATAATTTAGTAGTCATTGATAATAGAGGTTGGAACCCTCTACCTTATGTGGGTGATATTCAACTTAGGGCATTGATGTCCTGGATCCAACATGAAATCAATAGGGAAAACCAAGCCCATCAGTATAGGGAATTAGAGTATGAGATGCCACTTTTTCTCAGACCTGAGGCCAAGGATGCCAAAACTCTAACTATGAATGGTTGAAAGTTGCTTACTCAAAACATAAAATTTGGATTATTCCTCCTTTAAGGGAAATAAGCTATTAGGAATATAAAGCTATGGTAGAAATAGATCTTCCTACAACAAAGCAGGAAGATCAGTGGCACTAGATAGGATTGAGTGAAGACCTACAGAAGAGGGAACCTTATTCTCTACTAAATTTTATCATGGTCACTTGGCAAGCACCCTGGTATATCAAGCTAGGGGAAGAAAGAAAAGATGATTGGATTCCTTTACTTTTCAGCCTCCATTGTTATTGTCCCCAATGCTTGTTAATCAACAAGATTTAGAGAAATTTGATATGTCAGAAGAGCTCTGTAGGTGGGAAAGGTATAGGGAGAGTAAAGGTTTTTATTGGAACATTGCTACAGGGGGTAAAGAAAAAAGTGTTGCCTCAAATTTTAGGACGGTTGCGAGTGTGAAAATTTTCATGTTTTCTTGAGGACAAGTCAAAGTTTTAGTTGGGGGGAATGATGAGACCAGAATATGGTCTATTTTGTCATTTTATTTTCAGTTTAATTTGCAAAATTTCTAAAAAACTTTGATGTTCAAAAACATAATGTTTATGATGATTTCAAACAAATGTGTGCATAATTAATTTTCAGGATCAAAATGAATATGCTATGAAAAGATATGTCATTTAATTACAAAATAGTGCGAATGATGCTTTTTCTTCCTTAGCTAGGTTGGTTAGTTATCCTATAGCAATGTGACATAGGGTAAACTAATTTAGATAACATGTTTTGAATAAGTCTTGATGTATGTTACTATTTTGGAGGCACTAATATTTTGCAGCTATAAAATCAAAGTCAACTCAGCCAAGCGGGAGTCAAAGCGGTTGCTCGCTTTAATAGACTAGCCTTGAGCAGAGTAAATTCAGAGGTTGTGAGCTCCTAAATTACAATTCTATTTGGCACTAGAATTAATGCACCTATTGTAATAATCAATGCTGTCACGTGTTTTGGTAGTTCATGAGTCTTGAATTTAGGAATTCTATTCCTAGTTTGTGTTTTTAAATAACAATAAGTTTTTAAATTCAATAGAAAGAAGAATTTACTGAATTTTTAAGTACTGAACATAATCTTGTTGTTCATCAATTTGTACATTTTATTGTTATGAATAGAAAGATCATTTTAGGCTTTTATCTTTGAGTTATTATACTTCATTTCTCTGTGGGGGCCCACACAGGGAGTGAACTAATTAGTTAGCATAGGATTTATATTCAATTCATGGAACCCAAATAGACTTTTTGTTCCTACAACCACTAATAATAGAATTAGTGGGCTGTTCCTACAGCATAGGTAGTTGAAGTAATTCTCAGCTATATTTTCATGCTTTAATAAAATAGATTTGGTTCTCAGCTTTAACATAAATTTCCTATAGTTTAAGCACATGAATTTTCGTAGAGTAGTTCTTAAGTTGAGATAAGTTTGAAGCATATATTTTGTAAACACCATTTTAAATTTATGTCCTTGGTTGATAAATTAAATGAGTCCAAATGAGTTGGATAAGAACCACTTGAGATGTCCAATCTTGGGTTAAGCACTTCATCGCTATAGGATTTTGATCCCTTTCTTTGGCCAAGCAAACTATTCAAATATTATGTGGATCAAATAGTTACTAAGAGGTATGAAAGAAGAAATCATAGATCTAGTGGTTATCTATTGTGATAACATAAGTGCTATCAACATTTCAAAGAATCCAATGATGCACACTAAGACAAATCACATTGCTATCAAGTATCACTACTTGAGGAAATTATTTCAAGAAAAAGAAGTGAAGCTAGAATATGTAAATACCAAGGAATAGATTTTTGACACATTCACAAAACCCTTAGCTAAAGATTCTTATCAATATATTAGAGGTAAATTGGGGCTGATTCCCCTAATCAAAGCTACTTAAGCAGGAAAGATGCATTGTATCACATATATTAATCAGAATATCCCACATAGTGATGTAATTAAAATCTACTTTGGGAAGTGCCTAAGGTAGATAATTTAGTAAAACATAAGAGATCAGTCATAGACAGATGAAAAATATTGGCCAGACATGCTAAATCTACATAATTTAGATGTATGAAGAATTTGAAGTTGAGACAGCTACATGTCTTTGCAATTGTTGTCAAAGAGGAAGAGATTACTTAAGAAGGAGAAATTACTACAATAAGATAAGAGGGCAAGATTACATCAGCAAGAGAAATTCAAAAATTTATAGAAGGAGAGATTATAGAAAGAGAGAGCAATTACTTCTAAGATAAATTTTAGAGAAAGCAATTCTGAAAAAAAGAATCAGATTGCCAGTAACAAAAATATTTTGGATTGTATAGTAAGTAAGCTACAATTAGTATTAACATGTTTGAGATGTTGCCATTAATACCAAAGAGGGAGATTGTTGGAAACTTACAACTGGAGCAATTGTTGTTTTGTCATTGATGTCAAATCTATTGATAAGATATATTGCTACCTAATTTAAAGTTCATATCTATTTGATTGATGAAGAGAATTTGAAAATTTTCTCATAACAACACCTATAGGAAAGGTTGAGTTATGAAAAGGAAGCTACAATGGAAATTTGATTAGATAGACTTTGATAAAGCAAAGTGATTGTTTATGTTAAGAAAGCTAAGCAAAGCCAAGGTAAGTATAAAATAAAGTTAGGGCTGAGTAATGCTAGTATCAAACAAATTATAGTTAGTGTCGAGAAAATCTAGTGTTGATCGAGCATTAACATTGATCAAGCAAGATAGTTAATGCCGATCCAAAAATCTTTACATCGACCAAGTATTTTAGTGATGACTAAATGCCAAAATTTGGAGATTGCTAAGTGATAGTATAAGAATGAATTCAAGAAAATTGTGAGATCAAGCTGACTTAGTTGATTTCTTGGGAGATCTAAACCACATTGAAGATAATATTGATGAGTTGGATCATTGAATTCAAGGAAAGGATTAGGTAAAGACCTAAGAGAAAAATTCTAGAGAAGTTTCTAGAAGAAGATCAAGAAGATGGACATGTATAGTAAATCAAGTTGAATCTAATCATAAACCCTAAAATCTATGGTGGATGTAGAAAATGGTAAAGCAAAAATTGCCTACTTAAAGGGATACAAAGCCAAGCAATTAGTGTATGTGTGTACTTATGAGTCTATATGTGTGAAGCTTGTATGTGAAGAGAGACATATAGAGAAAGGTTAATAAAAAATACACAAGTGTGAGTGAATGCAAAGCTAATAGAGAAAGATTGTAGCTATGATGTTGTTATTGATAAGTACATTAAAGTAGAAGGCTTAAGTGTCAATAATAAGAGTGGACTAATCTATTGAAGGGTTTCTAAGAAAATCAAGATTAGAGATGTCAATTTAATGCTTATCAGTAAACTAGCATAAGGACCAAACATAGATCTGAACCTACAAAAGTGAGTTGTAATCACACAAATAAAACCTACTATTTTCTTTTTGGTCATTGTAAATAGTTTGTATTGAAATCCTTTTAATAGAGGTTGACTTAATAGTCATTTGAAGAATTAATAGTCTGTGTAAATCCTTTAACTAGGTGACATTTTAAATAGAATGATCAAAGTCCTCTTACAAGGCCACTCCTAACAAGGTGATTAAATCCCCTAACTAGGTCACATTTAATAATGTGTTTTGTAACCTTTAATAGGGTTGGCTCCTAACAAAGGTCACTTCAAAAGAGTGAAAAAGAGTGACATGTTGTTGGTGGTTTTTCCCAAATTGGGTTTCCACGTAAAATCCTAGTGTCAAAACTTTGATGATTCTTTATGTGTATTTACATTTGATAATGTTTTCATTATGCAATACAAGTTATTTTTATGATAGTTTTATAGTATAGACCGAGTAACAATAAGATAAGAAGAACAACAAAGTGTTTATTGTTTAATTTTTCAAGAGGTACATATTGACCTTGAGTAATTGATTCACCCCAGTTATTCTAAACATTTCTAACAGTATGGTGGAGCAAATTTGCACTATTTTAGATTTCATAAGGGTGTGTTGCCCTATAAATATTTTGGCAGCCTGCCCCTAAACTTTGGTAAAAATTTATCTAGGCTTTGAGATCCTCTCATAGAGAAATTGAAAAGGAGAAGGACATGATAGAAGGGTAAGTGACTCTCTTCTATAGGGAGGAAGACCATGGTTTCTTCTATCTTGTTAGTTCAACCAATTTATCAACTTTCCTATATGGATATTCCAAGTGGTAAACTATATAACATTAATGGTTATCTTAGGTCCTTTTCTTGCAAGGAAGTGAAAAAAAGGAAAGTTTTCCCTACTTTCTTGGGATTAGGTCTGAAAATCTAAGGAATTAGGAGGAACAAGCATTAAGAATATCAAACTTCAAGGGAAGGCTTTAGGAGCTTGTTTAATCTAGAGGATGATAAGGTTACCTAACCTAAAATGGGTCAAGACCCCAACTCATACATACCTTATATCCTTGGATCTTATCTTTTTTTAGGGAAGCTAATCCTCCTAAACGCTTGAGATTTTAGAATTTCCTTGTTAAATGCAAACCAATTATTCAGAATAAACTAAATTGGGATCTTGGGGATGATAGGGATGCTTTGTTCTAGCATGATTATAGGGAGGATATAAGGCCCTAAACCTCTATCCATCCCTCCATATCACTATGCTCTATTTGGAATCCTAATGGGGCACTAAGGTAAGGGATTATGTGATCTTTGAAGGAGATGGGATGAACTAGAAGTAGAAAGATCTTGATTTTGAGGATATTCCGTTGGAGGATAAAAATCTCCTTCAATCAATTCTTTACTCAAGAAAGATTTCCTTCAAGGGAGTTAAGGATTCCCTTATTTGGGATGGTAGCAATAATGGAGAGTATATATCAAAAATGAGTTATAGGTTTTGGAATCTCATCAATGCTTTTCAAAAAGTCTTCTTCCTCTTAGATTGTGCTGAGATAGGTTTTGCCTTCCTAAATTTGGGTTCTTCTCATGGGTAGTTATTCACTAGAGGTCCCTTATAGTGGAAAGACTTAGAAAGTTTGGTTTTTAGGGTCCCAATAGGTGCCCATTGTGTGAGTTTGAGGAAGAAACTATTTCTCATCTCTTCCACCATTACCCTTACTCTTCCTATTGTTGGCAATGGCTATTCTCTCAACTAGATTTTTTTGTGGCATTTCCTATTTCTGTCACATGTACATTATCATCTTGGCACCTTTTAAGATTAGATAGTATATTTCATAGCCTTTTCCTTTGGATCTCCTCCCCTTCCATAGCTCTTTAGGAACTATGGATGGATGTCAAAAAACTTATAAATAAGATAGAAATTTCAATTATTGAATAAACAAATAACATATTTCTTAACTCAAACATTGAATTAACCAAGATGACTTATAAGGATCAGAAGATTTGTGGTGAATGGAATGGTTTAAAGATCCCTCCCTTTTTAGGTGAGGGGGAAATTCTAGGAACATCTAAAAGGGATGAATGCATATGGAAATTTCCAAAGAAAGGATTGTTAAAGCTCAATTTTGATGGTGCTCTAAGTGGGAACCTAGGTAGAGCTAGCGTAGGATGCTGCATTCACAATGATAAGAAGGAAGAAATAGAAAATAGAGAAAAATATATAGGAGAGGCCAGAAACAATTCAGTAGAAATTTTAGCTTTAGTAGAGGGTCTCTCATTTGACAAAGTGTTGGGACTAACCAAGTTGGAAATAGAAGGATACTCTACTATTATTATAAATTCTTTAAGAAAGGACTCTCTTTCCACATGAAGGTTAGATGCAAAGCTTTCAAAAGATTAGAAATATGTAAATATCTCAACATAGTGTTATTTAACCATATTTATTAGGAGGGGAATAAGAGGGCATATATGGGGATTGATAAATCCCTTACAATTGATTAAAAAGTATTAATAATCTAAACTTCAATATTTTTAGCAATTCTTATCACTAGGAGTTATAAAAGTTAGCATGGGGTAGCCTAGATTTCCACATCCTTATTTAAATAAATGTACTTCTCTTTTATCTATGTAAGATCCCCTTCACACACACTTAAATCTTCTTATTGTAGGTAAAGTATTGCCTGTAAGAGTGACTTTTGTTTTAGGTCTAATCTTATCGATAGCAATTGGACTTTAGGCATTAACAAGAAAATTTTATTTGTGATATTATTAGTTCTTTTATGTAAACTTACCAATAAATGAGATTAAGAATTAGAAATGTTGTTCAATTTCAAGGAAAGCACAATTTAATGTAGAACTGAAATATTTTTTTAAATAATCAACTCTTTAATTATTAGCATGTTCCAAACTATTTCTTTATCAATAGCATGTGTATTTTCTGGTTTTATTAACTGCATCTATTTTTTACTTGTTTCTTATCCTATCTCCTTGAGTTTATGATTTATTTTTCTAATGTGGTAAACATTTCATTAAGTATTATGATGGCATATAACCATTATTTGGATACTCTCTAACCTCCTAACATGTAGTATAGAGTATTGGTTGGTTGGTTGGATCTATTTTTTCCTTCATGTAGCACTAAAAGAAAGGCATATCATTCACAAGAGGATTTATAGGGATCATCCCCTATAGTTATTATATATTTTTGTAATCCATTTTATATTTGGATCTATATAGGGAAATACTGAAGGACTATCCTCCAACTCTATCCTCTCAGTGCCCCTCGAGTTGGGTTGTATTGGTTTTTTCAACTTAATCAATGGCTTTAGCCTCTTGATTATAAAAAGAAAGAAAAAATTCAATGAACCTTGGGAAAAAATAATATTATTATTTAACAAGGAAGAAATTTTAGTGTCTCTTATGTTTACATTTTTCTAATTGGCATATGTTTAAGGCTTGAAGCAATTGTTTCTGCTTAAACTTCTTAAAGAGATGGAGGATAGAAGTTCTCATCCTAGTGTTCAAACACATTCTCTTATAAACTAGAGAAATTTATAAATAGGAGAAACCAATACAAGAAAAAGAATTTGTTTCTAAAATGTTGGAGATGGGTTTTAACTTTGAAAGCTCTTCCATGTTGACTTTTATTATTTTACATGCATTTTTTTTACTTAACTGAAAAAGGCACATGATGAAGGAAAATAAAAGTGAAATACACTAAGTCAATTAGTGTCTTTTATACAATCATGAAATGTTTCTCCAAAATAATTTATGAATGCCTATTTTGAATCTCTTTTTGATGGTGCAAGGAATGGAGGATCAAAAGAGGCAAGTCAAAATAAATCAATCTAAAGTTGCTTCTTAGTACGATGAAAGTATTTTGTAACCATAAGAATAGTTTTTAAAATGATTGATAATTTGTGCAAAATGACTATTTCCCTCAAGATCACTACAATACTCATCATAATCAAGTGATTAAAAATTATTTCAAGGTGAAATTCAAGAGTCTTCAAATACAGAAAGAGATAAATTTGAATTTTACAATTAACTTAACTTTAGTTTTAAGATTCAAAAGTCTGTAAATGAACTTTTACCTCAACATTAGTAGAGATTAAAGATTATTTTATAGTTTTTTATAGTAGAGGGAAACTTCAAAGACATCACAAATAAATAATGTCTCATTTATTTTTCTTATGTCAGGTGCTTGGAAGTGAGATGGTTAGTTGGAAATTTATCTTGGTCTATGCAACTTAGCTTCTTGTGATGGTTACTTTGAAAATTTGCATAGAATGACTACTATTTGTTATCCTAGATTTTGGCTTCACAAAATTAATTCAACCCTACACAATTTTTTTAATGGATTCGTACACACATGCTCTTTATTTTAAAACATTGATAAGGTATCATGAAGACAATTTGTTATCCCATAATTATACTATGTGTTTCTCTATCTATATGTTCTTTTGAAGGTTTTCATAGAGTTAAATCCCCAATTGTATGTGAGTAATAGTTTTTCTTCTCTGACTACAAACACTCAAGTTTTTTGCAATCTTTCACATCCTTTCTCCTTTTTTTTTTTTTTTTTTTTCTTTCTTTCTTTCTGTTGTAAATAGTTTTTAGTCTTGTTTTTTTCCCTTAGGTTAACAACTCTTGGAATTCTGTTCATTTTGAGCTAGCTTAGGTCTAAATCAAAGTTGTCTAGCTCAAGTAATAAAGGAAAAGGTGGGGTTTTTTTAGGATGACTAGATATATTTATTAAAAAACCTCAAAAAATTGGGCTTTTTATTGGAAATTGCATGATATAAAATTATATTTAATAAGAGGATTTTGACATCCATTTTCAAGTTTCAACTCATTTTGACTTGATTTGACCATAGTTTTTTTTTTTCATATTTTATGAAAATCAACCTATTTAAGTCTATTTTCATGTTTTAGATTACTGTAAAATTAGGTTTTGATGGGACCCGAAACCCCTTGCAACATCAAAAAATAGGTGTAATGATAAAAGATCCCTAGGTTTTACAAGGACCTAGAACTCGCAAAGTCATTACAGATACTAAAGGACTAAGTTTTACAAGGTCCTAGAACCTACAAAATAATCAAGAAAAGAGAAAACTAGATCTTACAAGGAATTGGAACCTAAAAAAAAATTTATTATATAAACAAAAGTTGGAAAAAAGAAACAGACACACAAAGGACTAGGACCAACAACTAATCCAACAACCAGATCCAACCGTTAAGCTAGCTCTTTAATCTTTTTAGCCATCTCCTTACTAGCAGTCATAGTCCCTTGAAAAATATTGTAGTACTTACCCCTAGTTTACATTTTGTTATTATTGCCGAACTCTTTTAGGCCAGTTTATGCTTGATGATTAGTAGCATTATCTTTCAGTTTATCAGATATTGTTTCATACTCAGTTGATTTTATGATGAGATTACTTTGTACTAGTTACTTAATGTATGCATGATTATACCTTGATGATGATTATTACAACAATTTCAATTATTTGATGATGTTAATTAGATGGATTATTATACATGCTTTTTTATGGATACTTACCCCATACTGCGTGTGTATGGTGTGCATGTATGTTTTCTTTACATATGACATTTCTGTTGTGGTTAAGAATGAGAGTTGTAGTCAGCTACTAGTTGGGAACTACACGATGCACTACTTCCTGCCATTGCCTATTTAGTTTAGTATGTATGTGTTTATACATGCATGTATTTTATGCCAATTATAGGTACTATCAGTGCCCCAAATTTAGGAGAGAACTCCTTATCAACAATTGAGGGTTCATTTTCTAGGGACTGAGAAATTTGGATAAGGGAATTTTCAGAGAGAAGGTTTTGAGAGAAAAGATTTCTCTCACAATCTTTAGGTGATTGAGAATTAGCATCAGAACCAGGTTTAGCCTTGTGTTTTATTTACCCAGTGAATTATGGTTCTTCAAATTTCTTGTCATCGTCCAAATTTCATTGTGATGAATCTTTCAATATTTCATTATGAAATTATTGGTATGTATATTGATTTCTTCTATATGTGTGAGGATTATAAATATCAGTAAAATCCTTATTTTCTAGATTTAAAAGTTGTTAACTAAATTGGGAAGGGTTTTGAAAGAAATGAAAATTTTAGAATATGAATTTGGATGATTGGTCGTATTTTTCCTATCTGATTATTGATAGAACTTCTACTAATATATATATAAGATTTGAATTGGAAGGGGGATTCTTTTATTTATAATTTTTTTTTAATATGAAAATTTATAAAATAAAATAAAATTAAAAAAGAGGAGAGGCAGGTTTTACCCCACCTCCTCCCTTATCCCTACCCCCAGTGGTATTAAGGCCGCTGCTTCTCGTAGTGGGTATTGTAGTAGCAACAACAATAATTTGTACTATTGTTGGGACCATAGGCCACTGCAGCAGTAGCCGTCTAGGCAGTCGCACGACAACCTTTAAAGGATGGCCATGCAAGCCTTAAAGGCAAGTATATTGCGATGTTTATTTAAAAAAAAAAATATTAATCAATTTTATTAAATTAAATTTTATTTAATTATTAATTTTTATTTATTAATAATTTTATTAATAGTTTTAATTATTAATTATCAATTTAATTAATGATTAATTAATATTAATAATTTTTTGAATAATTATTAATTAACTTAATTAAATTAAGTTTAATTAATAATGAATATTATCTAATAAAGTTTTAACTTTATATTATTATTATTATTAATTTTGATTTTTAATCAAATTGTAATTATTTTATTTGAAAATCAATAGTTATTATTCTAATAATTTAATAAGTAATTACCTTTAAATTATTTTAGGATATTTAACTTATAATTAGATAAGGGTAATTGTGCAATTTGTTCAAATACAAGAAATGGGTTAAATAGTAAGGGTTAAAATGCAAATATTATGTACTCAAAAACTTACTTTAAAATGAAAACTTGACCTTATTGTTAACTCAAAACTATGTGTTTTCAAAATCAAACCAAACTATGAAACTTCACTGTTAACTGTATGTTGTCTTATGTTTTGGGTTTGGGTTGACTAGAGTATATGAGAAATATGTTAGCAAGTAATACTAATCTATCCAAAAAACAAAAGCATTAACTAGCATAAAAACCATAACATATATGAGAGACAAAGTGAAACCCTCAAATGAGAATATGAGCCATAGAATGGCTCTCTCAATGAGGATGGTCACTTGATTTGGGGATGAGTCTATTTGCTAGGATTTGGGATGTATGCTCAAGGTTCTCAAAATAGCTTCAATGGAGATGGAATGGCAAATTGGTAGCT
Source organism: Cupressus sempervirens (assembly GCA_028749045.1). NCBI lineage: Eukaryota > Viridiplantae > Streptophyta > Pinopsida > Cupressales > Cupressaceae > Cupressus > Cupressus sempervirens. The sequence continues at coordinate 533,636,947 of CM053789.1, forward strand.
TGAGAGCTCTCAATTTGGCATTATAAGGGTATGGTTTAAAGGCTTTGTTTCTCAAACTAGCATTATAACTTTAGCTCAAAAGTTGTGATGAAATGGCTTGGGAGGGGATTCAATTTATAGGCTAAGGGCTTGAGGGATGGAGGGCTAAGATGGAAGGAAAGATGAAAGCTTAAGGAGGGCTAGGATGCACTCAAAAGGGAGCACATGGATTGTGCTTGTTTAGCACCAATCAGGGAGTGACACATATCACAAGGTGAGTGGATGGAGGAAAGGGGAAGGATGAGTCAACAAAGGAGGCTCAAAGGATAATATCTTCATAAAGACCCTTCATTATGGCTTGTAAGAGCTTGTAAGAGTCTTTATGGCTTTTGTAAGAGCATTCAAAGCTTAGTGGTTGGGATATTTTGAGGGGAGTTGAGATTGTTGACTTTCCTTGGCTTAGGAAAGTCTTAAGCTTGCTTAGGGAATGTGACAACATTAGGGGTTGTTTAGGCTTGGGTTTAGGATTAGATTAGGGATGTTAGAGATTTGCAAGTGGATGGCATTCATGAGGGTGGGTGAGTTAGTGGCTAAGATAGGTTAGTATGGGTGGATGGTGTGGATTAGGCTAAAAAGAGGGTTTAGGGATAAGTTAGGGGCTTATTAGATTTGAGGGTTTTATTTATCAAATAGATTTATTTAATAAATGAGGATTTTGGAATTAGATAGAAGAATAGGATTTAATTGATAAATAATAGGTTATTTGATTTATCAATTAGGACTATAGATGATTAATTAAATTAATCAGCTAGGGGATCGCAAAGGATTAATTAAATAGGAATTTAATTAATGATGCCTTTAGAGATAGCTAAATAAGATTACCGAAGCAGTGTAATCAGATTTAGATGTCTACATTTTGCCCCTCTTTGACATAGTGTTGAGACAATACTATTTCAAAGAAGTTCGAACGAAGAGGACACAAGGAAGATATTTTTAGCAACAAGGTTGCCCCAGTCTCGGATATGAAGAGGAGAGACTAGACGTAGAGATGCCCCCTCAAGAAGGCGGCAAGGAGAGAAAGTGAGGCTCGACGGCTTCTTGAAAAGTACAAGAATCTGAGATGAGCAAGGAGACTCAGATTGGCTAAGAGAAGGGGCTGAATTAGCTCAAACTCTCACTATGGGAGAATGATAAAGGGAAATCAGAGGCACAATAGTAAAGCAAGCTTAAGACATTCCAGGATTGGGGAGAGGATGAAGGAGTGAAGCGCTATAAAAAGGAATCCATAGTAGGGAGATAGATAAGGGGATTATAAAGCTAATGCAACAGGATTTCAAAGAGTCAGATTGGCAAAAGATGGGTTTCGGAGATCCCTAGGACTAGGATTGTGGATCTTGAAAGATGAGGCTTGGTGGATTGATTTGATTGGTGGATCCCTAAGACTAGGATTGTGGATCCCTAAAGCTAAGTGTGAGGAATGATTCAAAGAGATACTGATGCATAAGATGGGGGATGAGTGATAGATGTTGGAGATGGATGGGGGATAATGGAGATGAAGGGAATCCATTGAAGCTTTTTGAGTGGGGGGATACTTCAAAGAGAAGTACCACCATGTAGTTGAGCACTAGATTTGCTATAGGACTATTGGTTAATTGCCAAGGTTACCAAGAACATCAAGACCTTTTCACCAACTGTCCAGAGGACTGATGAACTAACTCTAAACAAACACACAAGGATTGCCCCAGTATCACACATGAATACCAGAGGAAGCAGCATGGAAACAACACTGGATAACCCACAAGCAAAAAAGAAAACAAGCAAAAGACATGATCAAGACCTAATGCTTAGATTGCCCCATTCACAGCATACCATGATATAGAAGATCATGGCCACCTTGAGGAGGGAACAAGGAGATTTCTTGGAAAAGATACTTCAAGACCCAAAAGGGAAGATTCCAAATCAAAAGAAAGTGAAAATCCAAAAGAGAACCATTTTCCAATGAGATGGGTAGGACGAGGTACTAACGGACCAAGATCAAACATGAGGAAAGCTATATCCTACAAGGATCTATCAGAGAGCACCTAAGCTGATGGATCTAGATGATGTGTCTGGCAAGCTAAACTAAGAAGGATAACACTTTGGTGATAGGAGATCTAGCTAAAGGATGCATTGGAATAGCTAACCAAGGGTTGTGCGATGTGTGCAAGATGCTGATCAAGGAGGAACTGACACAAAAGCTAGATAGATACAATGGTACTAAGCTAAAGAGGATGTACAAGCTGACAGACCAAGATATTTACAAGCTAAAGCTGACCAAGATAGTTACAAGCAGGCAAAAGCTCAGGATGATAGGATAGTGGGATGGTTCGATGTTGTGCAAGATGCGAAAGCTAAGGGTGGGGTGATAGCGAAAGATATGGATTTAGCAGGATGCATCCAATGATGATGAGAGATTTTGTGACCAAGAATAGCTAGAGGAGCAGGATGAGATGGCTGGATAGGATGGTAGATAGCTAGGATTATGATGGATATAAAGAGATGACATTGGGTTTGCATGAGGATAGCCTAGAGCTAGATACCAATGACAAGGGAGGATGGACAAGACAAGATCTCCAAGGAATATAGTGCCCCAATCAGAAGATAACATGTGGAAGGAGGTCTTATGATGGATGTGATAGGATTGAAGCTAGGATGGAAAAAGCTGAAAGGGCTAGGGAGATGGATGATAGCTGGGATGGTTGGCTGAAGCTATAGGAGATAAGTGGATGGTGTGAGATAGAAGATGGAGGGTGGAGGATAGGTGGATAGATTGGAAGATGGAGTTGGATGTCAAGAGATGACCAAAAGCATGAGGGTGATAGGCTAAGCTGGGGATGGTGGGATTACGCATGACGCTTGTTTGCCAAGTTTTCATCATGGTACTTGTCCAAGGTGCTTGAATTGCCAAGTTTTCACCAGTGGACACTTTATTTTTCTTTATTTTTTTGACTTTTTGACTTTGGACTTAGCTGGAATGTTTTTGGCTTTCTTTAGCTATTTTGGCTATTTTGGGATTTTTCACTGGCTATTGGAATGTTCAATTTTGTTGCTAGATGTTGGTACACCGGATGTGTGATTTATGCAATAGATTGGATTAGATGGGATTGATGGTAGGAGATGGAGGGATGAAAAGGCTGGAAAGGAGCATGAGATGAGGATGCTTGTAGGATCAACATTGGCACATGTTGGGATAGGTGTGAAAAGAGCATATGGGGGATAGATGGTAGATGCAGGCGTGATGGAGGATTTGTGGAAGCGTGCTTGGGGATATAGGCACCCAAGATGGAGTTAGGAGATGGGGGACATGAGTCACTGGATGGAGGATTAGCAATGGTGGATGCCATTATGCATTGGGTTTCAACTTTTTTCTTTGGGATCCACATGGTTTTGGATTTTCTTTTCATAGGCTTTTGCATTATTTTGCATTCTTTGATTGGATTTTGCCTTTTTGGAGTATGTCTTTTAGAATAGACATATGATTGCCTAGGATGTGGATTTTTAGCTTTATGCATTTTGAAGTTGGCATTCACATTGTTGTGGTAAGCTTTGGGAAGATGGTTAGTAGAAGATTTGTGAGATGGAGAGGATATGAAAGAGCGTGTAGGGGGATGATGATGGATGATGTGCCTCGATATGTGCCTTTGCTGATCTTGCATAGGAATGGATGGAATAGGATTTGAATGATGGCTGATAGGAGGATGGAGGATGGTAGATTTTGGGACATAGGGACCCACAATGGATTTAGCGAATGAAGGGGGGATATGGTAGGTTGTTTTAGGTTGCAAAGATGGTGGAGGGGGGATGACATAAGATTTCTTGAAGGAGTGATGCGAGGTTGGCATGGGGGGTTTGGAGATAGGCTTGGTTTGGGGGTGTGGTGCACCAACACCTTTAGATGGTGAGCCTTTGGATAAATATCCAAGACCATGAAATCCTAGATTTTTTTGTGCAATAATAGGATTTCTGATTCCTTTCTCTTGTGGTCCTAAACCTTGACCTTGATAATGCCATCGATTGAGCATTTGAACTAGCTAAGGATACTTTTTTCTTGTGGAAAATTGTGGAAGTGCTTTATCAGATGTACTGCAATAGGGAGATACTATTCTTAATTCTTCTGCTGAGAGGAGGCCACTATGGATGAATGTAAGTGAACCAAGAGGGTATATTATAGATGGTGAAATAGCTTGGATAGGTGGTAAGATGGAAGTATGGAGTGGAGAAGATGGTAGGATAGGATCTTGATTTAGCTGATGGGATGAAAAGAAATCTTGCAGTAGAGGAGGTATGGCTTGAGGTTTTGGAGATGGAGGGGATGGTGACTGCACTATGGATGGAAGACATGATACGATGATATCTTCGTTTATTCTTTGGGGGATGTCAATGTGATTTTTGGTAGGATCTTGATAGGATTGGAATGGAGTGGATGGTGTGATAGGAGGTGAAGGGATGGATTCTTCAAAGGCAGTGGATGGATAGATGGGAGATTCAGTAGTGGAGATGGGTGAGTAGAAGATGGATGCATAAGGGTCATTATGGGAGATTTGGGAAATGCTTGGAGGTGATGTGGATAGGATTTGGAGGGTTTTGACAGATAGTGGGATTTTGGTGCTGGTGGGAAGTGGAAGGATTTTAAGCAATTTGATGGATGGTATGGGGATGATAGCTATGGGAGATGGAGGTGATATTATAGATGGGGAAGCTTCATCACTGACTACTTCACATGGTTGGATTAGATGACATAGCTCATCGACTGCTGGAGGCAACTTTTCTTGTATTTCCTCAAGGAGATTCCATGGAGACTCATGTGTCAAAGGTGGAGGTGAATTGATAGGAATAGCTAGTGTGATGGGGGTGGGAGATTGGAAGCTCGGTTGATTGGGCAATGGAGGAGAAGCTGGGATATTAGATGGCATGACTAGATAGTTTGGAATAACTCTTGGATTTTGGGGGATGTTTGGTGGAATGTTTCTAAGGTTCTCAAGATACCCTTCATAGTCAACAAGATTTTCATCATCATTGGAATAGGAGGTGGTAGGATCAAGGACAATATGACCAAACACATCATGATAGGATTGATACTTCATGCTTTGACGATGAGTTTGATGGGGATGGGGTCTTGCATATGGATGAACACGGAAGCTCATGGTCAAATTTGGATTAAGCTCAAATTTTGGATTGGCTGATGAAGGATTTCCTAGGGAGAGTCAAAGCTGTATGACAGACCTAAGGAGGATTGGCTAGAGATTTTTGGCTTTCCTATGGATGGAAGACTTCAAGGGCATGCTGTCAAAAAGTGAGAGTTTTGCTTTCCTATGTCCAGGATTGGTGGAGATTGTGTCAACTTGAGGATAAACTAATGATCCTATGGGCATGACACGAGATTGACCACTTGTGGATCCTAACCTTTAGCTCAAGGTGATGAGGGATACAAGTGACAAAGCTAGATTACCCTAGACAATGCTCTGTCAGAGGGATAACCTTGGTGAGATTGATTGATTGGTAGGATTGATTGGATAGCAAATTTTGGCAGAGTGACAACAACTCTTTAAAGGCTTGGGTGTGATTTTGGATTGGGTTGCTAGCTGGCTGGGGGGGGGATGATTTGGAGAGACTTTGGATTTGGGATTGTTCTAAAGCAAAGAACTAGATAGATCCGATTGCAGCGGGGGAGCTTGGATGATCTCCTGATGAGGCAGTGACTATGCTAAGTATGCCTTGAGCTGGGAGATTTTTGCTTTTCTGGGATTTTGACCAAAGTTGGCAAACATTCATTCAAAGGCTATGAACAAACAAGCAGACAAAATTTTGGAGCAAGCACGTCAAACACACCAACATCCTAGGAAGCTTTCTACAAGGATGAAATTTGGTTTAGCTAGGAAGTCCTCGATATATGCAAGGTATGTGAGACCCATATCTGTAGATGAAACCAAAAAGATGTCACATAGCCGAGAGGAGCGGTAACCCACTTCTCCTCTTTCACTTCTCAAGGGTATAAAGTTCCTTGAGGCTTAGCCCGAATGACAAAATCTTGATCCCAAGAGAGGTGTCTTTAGATTCACCTCCCAATTTTTATACTCTGCCTGAATGCTGGAGTTGAGGTCGTCCCAAGGGGTGATGAAATCCCTAAGCAGGCCTTCTAAAACTAAAAACAAGGTTTTGGATCCTAGTCTTATGCACCCAAGACGGCCTCGAAAGACGACAAGGGGAGAGAAGACTTGGATGACCTTGGGCTAAAAAACACGCTTGTTCTTTTTACCAACTGACTCTTATGTGTGCTGATCTAGACTTTGCAAGCACTCATGTTTAAGAGACAATGTTCAATTCCAACTTTGAAATGTGCCAACAAAGCAAAATCGATCGAAGAATGAATACAAGAAGAAGAGTTAGGGTCAACAAAAAAGTAAATCCGCGTACCCAGAGGCCCTCCACGTCAAGTATCAATTAATTTCCTTTAAAGCATTCAAGAGTTGGTGTGATTTTGTTTTAAGCCCAAAAACAAAGGTGTGTGAAACTCGATTGTCAAGCGCACGCCCAGAGGCCCTCCACGTCAATTGTTGTTCAATTTTAGTGCCCAAACTTGAAGTGTGATGATATTTCAATGGTTAATTGATTTTTTGCATTCAAGATTGTGTTTGTTTGTTTTAAGCATGCATTCTAAGAAAGATTGATTTTAAACCATTGCATTCAAGATTGTGTTTGAGCAACATACATTCAAAGGAAAAACATGTTTAAACATGCAAGTTCATTCCATGAATAACCTAAAAAATATGATTAAGTTTGTTGCTCCAACCAGCAATAAGACAAAAAAAGAAAATTGATTAGTTACCCAAAATCTTCAAAAAGGAAAGTTTAACTATGGGAAAAAATATTTAAACTTTTTTTGTTATTTTTCTATGTGTAAAAATGCTTAAAATGGCCTAAATCCTACAGAATCACTAAAAGTCAAATTTTAATTTTTTTTTTAAAACTACAAAGTGTATAAATAAAGATTTTAAAGCAAAAATGCAACAGAGACAGGCGAAGATGACAGTTCATCAGGCCCAGACACCAAACTGCGGAGACGTTGATTTGCAGAGATGACAAAGAAAGATGTGGAGATGACAGGTTAGTTTTGTGGTGCAAAAAATAGGAGACAAGCGGAGACGACGGTTTGGGTTGGCGATAGCGGAGACGACAGAGTAGCTGGCAGAGATGCTAATCTGCGGAGACGATAGTTGAGAATGCGCAGATGACAGTCTAATGGCGACACCAACAGCAGAAGACCAGGCAGAGACACTGATCTGGGAAGATGACGGTTTGGTTGCGAAGACGAAAAAATAGCTGGCAAAGACGATAGTTTGCAGGCGCAGACGCCAAACTACGGAGATGACACTGCGCAAAAAAAGCTAAAATTTTTTTCCTTAAATTTTTTTGTTATTTTTGGATTTTTAGAGGGTGCATCTTCTTCCTAAGTGCGTTCTTTAACCTGCAAAAATAAGCAAAACACCCTACAACCCACTCAAACAAAAACAAACATTAGATGGTTAGTTTAAAACAACATATAGATAAAAATGGATGATTAAATGACCCATAGTGGCGTCCCACCGGGCATGCCAAAATGTATATGAGAAATATGTTAGCAAGTAATACTAATCTATCCAAAAAACAAAAGCATTAACTAGCATAAAAACCATAACATATATGAGAGACAAAGTGAAACCCTCAAATGAGAATATGAGCCATAGAATGGCTCTCTCAATGAGGATGGTCACTTGATTTGGGGATGAGTTTATTTTCTAAGATTTGGGATGTATGCTTAAGGTTCTTAAAATAGCTTCAATGGAGATGGAATGGCAACTTGGTAGCTCCCAATTTGGCATTATAAGGGTATGGTTTAAAGGCTTTGTTTCTCAAACTAGCATTATAACTTTAGCTCAAAAGTTGTGATAAAATGGCTTGGGAGGGGATTTGATTTATAAGCTAAGGGCTTGAGGGATGGAGGGCTAAGATAGAAGGAAAAATGAAAGCTTAAGGAGGGCTAGGATGCACTCAAAAGGGAGCACATGGATTGTGCTTGTTTAGCACCAATCAGGGAGTGACACATGTCACAAGGTGAGTGGATGGAAGAAAGGGGAAGAATGAGTCAACAAAAGAGGCTCAAAGGATAATATCTTCATAAAGACCCTTCCTTATGGCTTGTAAGAGCTTGTAAGAGCTTGTAAGAGTCTTTATGGCTTTTGTAAGAGCATCCAAAGCTTAGTGGTTGGGATATTTTGAGGGGAGTTGAGATTGTTGACTTTCTTTGGCTTAAGAAAGTCTTAAGCTTGCTTAGGGAATGTGACAAAATTAGGGGGTGGATTAGGCTTGGGTTTAGGATTAGATTAGGGATGTTAGAGATTTGCAAGTGGATGGCATTCATGAGGGTGGGTGAGTTAGTGGCTAAGCTAGGTTAGTATGGGTGGATGGGGTGGATTAGGCTAAAAAGAGGGTTTAGGGATAAGTTAGGGGCTTATTAGATTTGAGGGTTTTATTTATCAAATAGATTTATTTAATAAATGAGGATTTTGGAATTAGATAGAAGAATAGGATTTAATTGATAACTAATAGGTTATTTGATTTATCAATTAGGACTATAGATGATTAATTAAATTAATCAGCTAGGGGATGGAAAAGGATTAATTAAATAAGAATTTAATTAATGATGCCTTTAGAGATAGCTAAATAAGATAATCGAAGTGGTGTAATTAGATTTAGATGTCTACACCAGAGGCTTGGGAGTTCTGTATTTGTGATGTTATGATGATTTGATCTTGATCTTTTAAACTCAATCATGGTAATGTGTCTGGTATGCTTTATGATGAATTTTGGATCTATTGTTCATTATTGCTTTCAATTTCTTGTGTGATAATGTGAGGAATGGTATGACATAATTGTCTTGACCTTTGAGTCTTTGATCAGTTATTTTTGGGATGCTTTCCAGTTGCTTTTAAAGAACTGAGGGGTTATTGTGAATTATCTTTTGATGCTTTCCAATCACTTCTATAGGACCGAGGTGAAATACTGTGATTCTTTGATTTGTACTTTTATGAGTTTAGGGTAGGTTATCTATATGTAATGTTGGGAAGTGGCTTGCCATGGAGGCCGGGGCCCAAAGTGTCTGTCAAGGTAACCCATTGTAGGTTGTTTAATAAGTGAAAATAGTACACTAAATGAAAATAAAATGAACCTAATAAGAGTATTTGTTATTCCTTACCCATGCCTTGAGTGCTAGTACATACTAGGATGGGAGTAGAGAGGACACTTGGTTGTGACCATGCATCATTAGTATGCCTTCTTAGTACGAAAGTATTGTAGTGCCACATAGAGTTACCAGGGGGCCGAGGTCAAGTTATACTACTAGGATAACTCTAGGTTAATTTGTGTGATGAAACTTGTGCACTTGCATAGTAGATTCCCTACATGTCTTTGTTTGCCTCTAGGTCTAGATGTCAATTTATCTTGAAACCTTTGAGTTAGATTACTTCTAGGGTTTTCCTTAACATATATATTACTTTGATTTTTGAGATTGATATCCTATTTGGGACTTGATATTATCTCCTCAACACAGTGGGAGTTGACCTTTTTGGGTTACCATGAGGCTAGGTGGTAGTGCTTTTTACTTTTACCTTTGAGATCTGTCCATTGATACCATGGCTAGAGTTCCTTATCTACATTTCCTTTCATTCAATCTTTGTGTATTATGATGGATGATTTTACTTATTGTATTGTACTTTTTTCATGGATCCAAAAGGGATGATGCAATCTATTTTTATAAATGTATATTCTTTCAACCTTTTTTACCCTGTGACATGTGTAATGGATGATTGTGCATTTTGAATTTTAGTGCCAAGTGGAATTCAGAACAAATGTATATTATTTAAATGGACTTGGAATTGTAGTTATTCTTTTATGTGGCTGTGTTATTTATTGGACTTAGTATTATTTAAATTTAAATGTGACTCAACATCTTGGGATCCTTAAGAAATGTAACTTGTTATGTTTTCATATGTATGATTGTATGTTATTGCTTCCACTACTTTATGATTGTTGTGTATGTTATTCTTTAAATTTTTTTTTTTTGGAAAACTTAGTAAAAACATTAGGTTAGTTCTTTTGGATCCCTTATCAGGGTGTTACATATAGTATTAGAGCCTGAGTTCTACATTGGGAGCTCTGAGAATATTTGAACACCACTAGTTGTTCACTAGTTGAACTAAAATAAAATTTACACTATTATGTATATCTATTTCAAACTAAAACTTGAACTAGTTGAACTAAAACAAAACTTTAACTATTAGTTGTATATTTTCAAACCTAAACACTTAGACTTCAAAACTCAAATATACATAAACCTAAATTAGGCAAACCTAAAATTTGAACCTATACTATTTTCAAAACATGTGTCTTCTATTTATGCTTCATAGTAGTATGTTTTATGGTTATTATAGCATCTTGTATCTTGTATATTATTGTATGATGGTATCTGGGATGAGATCTTCTATTAGAGGCTATAGCCTTGGCTATGGTATAGGCTATAGATGAGGTAGAAACATCAGTGTACATGAGTATGTCCATGAAGTCCCTAATCAAGAAGAGGATAGGGGAGAGCATGTCAGTGAGTATCAAGAAGAGAACCATATAGAGTAGTAGGTTGACTTAGAGGAGGTTGACTTGAGAAAAATTTTGAAGACCATTATGAATTTCCTACCTCCTCTTCATGGTTAGGATGGAGCTCATCAGGCAGGGAATGAGCATAGACCTAGGTCTAGGAGCCCTTGGATGGATTGATAGAGATCAATTATAGCTGCTTAGATGAAGGACCTTCAGAGGTCCAAGGTCAAACCTTTTTATGGGATGGGTTCAAGTTATGTAGCTAAGCAATGGCTTATTTCTCTTAATAGGGTTTTTTCTATTTAGGACTTTGACACTAATGTTAAAACAAGGTTTTCTATTACCAACCTAGAAATCTTTAGAGCCACTTGGTGGACTATCAAAGAGAAGAAAATGGGTATACACATGAGCAATGTCACATGGGAGTTATTCCTAGAATACTTCTGTGAGTGATTCCTACTAGAGGAATGGAAATACTAGAGAGTAGACAAATTCCAACTTGAGATAGTTTATGATGATCGTAGTAGAGTATGAGTGCAAGTTCTATGAGCTCATGCCTTATGTGGGAATTAGTGATGGCCCAACACAGTTGGCACAACATTTTATCAGAGGCTTGAACAACCATCTAGTTGGGGGTGTTAAGGTATTCAAACTTAAAACCCTCAAAGATGCAATACATTGAGCCATACTTGTAGAGGAGAGTGTTAACCTAGGACATAGGGGTTTTGTGGGAGCACCTACAATATTAGGATCTAAGGGTAACCACAACTCAGGTGGGAACATGAAACCTACTTTTCCTAAGGGGAATTAGAACCAATAACAACCTCAACAACAATAACAACATAAGGGTTCATACCCTCAGGCATAGAGTGGTGGCAGTGGTTTTAACTCCAAGAAATATCATAAAGCACAACATAATAGGCAAAATTAGAACACTTAGCCTACACAGAGCAACCAGTCTTTTGGTAGTAGGGATAGCCACCAACAGTTGAGTGCACCTCCACTAGGGAGGGGATTCGGTAGAGGTACATGATGTTATTCTTGTGGGAAATTTGGATACATTACAACCCACTTTATACAACATGCATCTTAGTATTCAGGTTCTAGGCTAGCAACATTTGAGCCCATATTCAAAGATGCAAGTAGAGTTCACAAGGTATTTGTGGTTGTGGACCACCGTCAAGCAGACCATAAGGGGACCATGCTTGAGACTATGGGAGCTATCCAAGGTACACCTCTCTTGGTATTATTTGATTTAGGTTCCATAGACTCTTTTATTTCACCATCATTAGATGTTAAGTGTAAGTTGGAAGTGGTTAAACAAGATTTGAGTTGGCAAGTGGAACTAGCCTCAGGAGCTAGGGTTTCCACAGATTCTGTAGTTCAAAAGTGTGAAATAAGCTTAGGAGGGATTGTGACATCAGTTAACCTTCAAGTTATTCCTCTTGGCTCTTACAATGTGGTCTTAGGTATGGATTGGCTTGGCTCTCATGGAGCTAGTATAGACTACAGAAAGAAGACCATTGTGTGTCAAGATGATCAAGGGAAGGATGTAGAGGTTGTGGAGATACAAAGACCTATATCTCTATAGATGAAATCCACTATGAAATTAAAGTAGAGATTTTGTAAGGGATGTTAGGTATTTTCTATTATGGTAAGCGATCTAGAAGAAGAAGACCCTGCAAGAAAGACTATAGGCTACCCTATTCTATAGGAATATGCAAATGTCTTTCCTAGTGAGATTCTAGGAATGCCTCCAAAGAAAGATATTGATTTCAGAAATGATCTCATTCTAGGAGTGAACCTATTTCTAGAGCTCCTTATTGTATGACCACTTAGGAAATGAGTTTATAGTATTCCCATTTGGGATGACAAACACTCCATCAATTTTCATGTGTCTGATGAATGGAGTATTTCATTCCTATCTTGATATATTTTTACTTTTGTTCCTAGATGATATATTGATATATTCTAGATCCCAAAAGGAGCATGAGGTACGTCTGCATTTGGTTTTGTAGTTCTTGAGACATAATCAACTTTATGCCAACTTGGTAAAGTGTGATTTCTTTCAATTAGAGATACAATATTTAGGGCATATCATATTAGGTGAGGGTATCTCTATAGATCCTATGAAGATTCAAGCAATGGTAAATTGGCCCACACCCACTACCATGTCAAAAATTCATAGTTTCATGGCTCTAGCTAGTTATTATTGTAATTTGTCCAAAACTTCTCTATAATAGAATATCCTATCACTTCCCTTCACAGGAAAGGAAAGAAGCTTTTATGGATGGAGAAATGCGAGGAAGCATTTTGGAAGCTCAAGGAGCTTTTGACTAGTGCACCTATCTTATTGTACTTGATCTAGCAGATGACTTCATAGTATGTATAGATGCTTCCCTTGAGGAGATTGGAGCAGTACTGATGTAAGATGGATTGGTGATTGCATATGAATCACACAAACTCAAGGATCACAAGCAGAATTATCCTACACATGATCTTGAGTTATCTATGGTAGTTCATGCCCTAGTGAGATGGAGACACTTCTTGCTAGGACATAGATTTGAACTTCAAAGTGATCATCATAGTATACAATACATATTCATGCAACCTAATATGAATGCTAGGCAAAGGCATTAGATGGAGTTTCTTTGTGAGTATGACTTTGAGGTGAAATATATTCAAGGAAAGGAGAACGTGGTAGCTAACACTTTGAGTCATAGGAGACATGTGACACTATCTATGACTCTTAGTGTGGATTTGAGGAGATATATACTTCAGGCACTTCCTACAGATATTTGGTATCAAGAGGTGAGTAGAGAGATAGATTTAGGGAGATCATTGGAGGGTAGGTTTTTAGATTATGTTTTGGTGTCAGATGGCCTTTTGCAACATTTAGGAAGGATCTATGTACTGCTACTAGATGAGCTTCATACATTGATCCTATCAGAGGCTCATCATGCACCTTACTCAGCACATCTAGGTGTTAAGAAGATGCATGCATATTTTTGACATCTATTCTATTAGATAGGGATGAAGTGTGATGTCATTGATTTTGTGGCTAGGTTTCTTGAGTGTCAGAGAGTTAAAGCAAAGTACCAACATCCTATAGGGCTTCTACAACCAAAAATCATTCCTTCATGGAAGTGGGATATCATCTCTATGGATTTCATAGTAGGATTGCCTATGACTACTCATCAACATGATGCTATCATGGTCAATGTTGATCAATTGACTAAGGTGGCACATTTTTCATTGATGAGGTCATCCTACACTACAACTTCTATAGCTAATTTATTCATGCATGATATTGTGAGACTACATGGAATTCCTTGGAAGATAATTTTGGATAGGGATCCTATATTCACTTCCACATTTTGGACATCACTATAGTATGATCATGGAGTGCAGTTGAAATTTAGCTCAACTTATTACCTAGAGAAATATGGGTAGACTAAGAGAGTGAATCAATTTCTAGAGGATATATTGAGGATGTATGTGATGGACAAAAAAACTTTTTGGGAGGATTATCTTTACCTAGTAACAATGGATATCACAGTTCTATTGGCATGACACATTTTTAGGCCTTGTATGGTCATCCTTGTCATACACCTTTAAGTTGGGATAGTCTTGAGGATCTTATTGGGCCCTAAGATGCTTCAAGATATGGAGCAACAGGTTGTGCACATCTGTGAGCACGTGTCTATAGCACATGATAGACAAAAAGTATGCTAATGCTCATAGGATGGATAAGTAGTTTGTTGTGGAAGAGAAAGTTTTATTGAGAATGTAGAGTCTGATCTATTATGGAAAAGGTTCAAAGCTAGCACCTCTCTTTGTGGGACCATTTAAGATTCTTGAGAGGATAGGTCTAGTTGCCTACCATCTTGCTTTTCCACCCAACCTAGCTCATGTTCATGATGTTTTCCATGTTTTTGTACTTAGGCAGTATATTCTTGATGTGTTACATGTTCTTGATTGGAATGCATTATAGGTAGAGGATAGGCAGCTGGCTTTGAAGCCAGTTCACATTCTATAGTAGTGGGAGTTGAGCCTTAGAGGTCGAACCATAGAGGAGCTAAGGGTCCAATGGGACCCTACTGATGAGTCATTAGCTACATGGGAGGATGCATCTAGCTTATGGGATTTTTATCCCTACTTGTTTATAGGCTTCCAGGAGTAAGCCTAAGTCTAGGGGGGTGGATGTAGTGATTGCCCCTAGTTTACATTTTGTTATTATTGGAAAACTCTTTTAGGGTAGTTTATGCTTGATGATTAGTAGCCTTATCTTTTAGTTTATCTAATATTGTTTCATACTCAGTTGATTTTATGATGAGACTACTTGGTACTAGTTCTTGTTACTTCATATATGCATGATTATACCTTGATGATGATTATTACAGTGATTTCAGTTATTTGATGATGTTAATTAGATGGATTATTACATGTTCCTTTTTATGGATACTTACCCCATACTACATGCGTATGGTGTGCGTGTATGTTTTCTTTATGTATGATGTTTCTAATGTGGTTAAGGAAGGGAGTCATAGTCACCTTCTAGTCAGGATCTACACGATGCACCACTTCTTGCTTTTGCCTATTTAGTTTAGTAGATATGTGTTTGTACATGCATGGATTTTATGCAGATTGTAGGTACCAGGTATCGACTTCCCTAAATTTATAGGATGAGCGTACCCTATCACAATATCTCAATGGTAAGAGAGGGGAGATAAATTCTTGAGTACAAATCCTAACTTTTAAACCAATTGTCCTAGAAAATTAGGACAAGTATCTAAGATGATTACCCTTTTGAATGTGTTGTATGATGTAAATTTGTGATTATAACCCTTGAGTTTGATCTTGTATGTGGTATTTTATGATGGGTTTCATATTTTGTCTTATAGGTCTTTGGTGAATTTTATATTAATTAAGTCAAATTAAAAGATTAATTAAGGATTTAATTTAATGGAAACTTATTATGATATTTTCAATATTTAATTAATTGGGAAATTAATTAAATATAAATTATTAAATTTAAAGAGAAATTTATGGTATAATTTTAGAGCATAATAATATTTATTTAATTATATAATAATATATTTAGGAGATCATTTTTAAATAAATACTAAATATTATTATTACCTAAGTTAATAAATATTTTATCAAAAAATGCAAAGAGAAATTAAATTATTAAAGATATTTTAATTTGCAAAAGCTTGCATGAAAACATAAAAGAAAAGTTAATAAAGAGTTAAAGGGTTGTGATCAAGGAGTTCCCTTAGGTGATCACACAATCAGTGCCCCAAATTTAGGAGATAACTCCTTACTAGCGATTGAGGATCCATTTTCCAAGGACTGGGAATTTTGGAGAAGGGAATTTTCAGAGAGAAGGTTTTGAGAGAAAAGATTTCTCTCACAATCTTCGGGTGATTAAGAATAATTAGCATCAGAACCAGGTAGAACCTTGTGTTTTATTTACCCAGTGAATTATAGTTCTTTGAATTTCTCATCTTCTTCATGCTTGTTAAATTATTTGTCCAAATTTCATTGTGACAAATCTTTCAATATTTCATTTTGAAATTACTGGTATGCATATTGATTTCTTTTGTATATGTGAGGATTAAAAACATAAGTAAAACCCTTATTCTGTAGATTTAAAAGTTGTTAATTAAATTGGGAAGGGTTTTGAAAGAAATAAAAATTTTAGAATATGAATTTGGATGGTTGGTTGTATTTTTCCTATCCGATTATTGATAGAAATTCTGTATATATATATATATAATATTCGAATTGGGAGGGGGATTCTTTTATTTATAAAAAATAAATTTTATATGCATTTAAAAAATAATAATAATTTTTACATGAAAATTTATAAAAATAAATTAAATAACCATTGAGATTTGTTCATTGATACTGTGGCTGGAGTTCCTTGTTTGCATTTCCTTTCATTAAATCATTGCGTATTATGATGGATGGTTATATCTTCATGATGGATGATTTTACTTATTGTATTGTACTTTTTTCATGGATCTGAAAGGGATGATGTAATCTATTTTTATAAATGTACATTCTTTCAGCCTTTAATATCCTGTGACATGTACGATAAATGATTGTGCATTCTAAATTTTACTGCCACGTGGCATTCAAAACAAATGTATATTATTTAATGGACTTGGACTTGTAGTTATTCTTTTATGTGGATGTGCTATTAATTGGATTTAGTATTTTTTAAATTTAAATGTGACTCAACATCTTGGGATCTTTAAGGAATGTAATCAATTATGTTTGCATATGTATGATTGTAAGTTATTGCTTCCGCTACTTTATGATTTTTGTGTATGTTATTCTTTGAAAAAAAAATGTTTGGAAAACTTTGTAAAAACTTTAGGTTAGTTCTTTTGGATCATTTGGTGGGGTGTTACAAATATCCGCCACTGACGATCTTGGAGAAGCTTCAACAACTTTCTTTATACTTTATTTGGTTCTCTTACTAGGGCTACCAATCAACTAAATTGCAATAGGGGAAATAATTTCCTCGTTTCTCCTTCTACTGATGCTTGCCATAGCAAAAAACAAACTTGACCAACCATATCTATTCTTTGACCACTGTCCTTTACTAGTTGACACAACTCAATTTCATAAGCCTTTAGTTTCTTAGGGATATTACCCACCCAACTCTCTAGCAAAATTATTTGTTCCCTCTCTTCATCCATGTTACTCTAAAGCTCCCCCATCTTTTTCTTGAGGATAATAATCTCATTGTAGAGCTAAGAATCAACCTCAAGAGAAGCTTCAACTTTCAATTTAGCTTTATGGAGGAAAGTCAACTTCCTACTATTTTTTTGTTCTTCATTGGCCTCTTCTTCAACCCAATTCTTTGGATTGAAATTTGCATATTGGATATCATTTGACTTTAAATTTTTTCCCTGTTCAAAACCCGTTGGCCAATTTCTTCCTCCTAGTTATCCATATATAGTTTTTGTTTATTAATCACAAAGGGCATTTTTAGCATCAACCTTTTCCTTTTTTGAGTTAGCTGAGAGCCTCTCCTCTTGAATCTCCATATGGGTAGTCCCTTTCCCTTGAGTCATGATACCTTTATCTATAGTGGCAATAAAAAAATCAAAATGATTCTGAATCCTCATTTTCAGAGACCCATCATTGCTACTTTCCCCATCATCTTTAGTCGAAGAGGCTCCTCGACTACCAAAGTACCCATCAAAGTTGGAGTTGAGATCACCAGTTTATGCCTCAGCCTCCACTTATTCTTCTCTCAAAAAATCCATAGCATTCTTTTTTACCTCCATACTATCTCCAACTTTAGTGTCCTTTTACCCTTCTCAATAGTTTTCTTTTTAACTTTCTTCTCAACCTCCTCCAAAATTGACATTGAATCAGTGTTGATATTCTTAGTACGAACCTCAATTTTCACATTATGGTTTTTTATTTTTTTGGCACTCATTTTATCTAGAGACTCTTTCCCAGAGGACTTCCTCTTCTTCCTTGACACAGACAAGGGTTTCAAGATATTCTTTCTGCAACATTCTTCAATTAACAAGATAAGACCTATCATTAAATATTAAATTTAATTACATGAGACACTTTAAATACATTTAAGTGGGATTATTATTTTTCATTGCATATATAAACATGCAAATCACTATATGAAAACACACTTCCAATAGAATATAAGTCCCATCATCATAAAAGTGGACTTTTTAAATGCAATAACACACTTCCATGTGTATAGTGGTTTTTTAGTATGCTTTTTCATATTTAAATCTTATTGAATTGACTTAAGTCGATATTTTGAATCCATTTACACATGTTGCACATATAAGTTGATTTTTAATGTTTTAATGCATTTAAGTGGAACTTTTCAAACCTATTACAGATGTATTTTAAAAATTGTCACTTACATGGACTTTTGTGATTAATTTACATGATATAATTATTGATGTTGAGGAAATCTCAACCTACAACTCCCATGAATCACTTGCATGAAAAAACATATCATAGAAGGAGAGAAGCAAAGCTGTGGAGGCTCAAAAAAAAATCTATGATAGAGGAGACATTCTTCATGTGTAAAAAGAGAAATTGCTATTCAATCAAAAAGGGTTAATTATAAAGATATATCAATCCTTATAAAAGGATATCAAAACCCTAAAAGGTAATTGACCAAGGTTGCATGATAATAACTAATAAATTAATTAATTATTATATGCCTAAAGTTTAGCTTAAGAAAACTAGAGATAATAAGATAATACCTTGTTACTTTAGCAACTCTCCTTTAGATAAATTTGGGGAGTAGCTAAAAACCTAGAAACTACTACTAAAAGTAGATTTGGGTCTTGACAAAAAGGCTTGATGAGGTACCTAATCACAACCAAATCTTCGTAAAGAGGATAAATAGAGAAAACCACATGTGAAAAAATATACTCCAAAAAGATATGGAAATAATGTTGAAAGACTAGTGGAGGACTATAGAAGCCTCTAAAATAGAGAGTGTCCCAAAGGATAGGAAAAAAATGATGGTTATGAAGAACACCGCTAAAGATTGAAGAAGCTACAAACCTTTATTCAAAAGTAACTGTTGATCTAAAGAACCTCCCATAAAATAGAACTTGACTAGGTAGAGAATACTATAATATTCATGAGTGCCCTGAAATGACACTACTCAAATTAGGAGGCATAGAAAGGAAAATAATTGAAGTCGAAGATACAGTTGTCATAAAATACCAAATATTGAAGAGATGATCAATCGAACATCAAAGGCTACATCCAAAGTATGAAAAAGAAGAAGAGTGTCTATATGGTAAATGATCCATCTCACTGAAATGTATAGGTAACCAACCACTAAATGTGCCTAGTAAATAAGAACAAATATTGAATACATAGCTCACTCCATCAAGCCAAGGACACATAAGAACCAACAGGAGAACCGCCTATTACAAACAAGGGTGGGTGACAAGCAATTGGAAAAGTGGGCAAATAGAACTACATATCAAGGAACTATAAACAAGAGGCACAGATAAATACATAATAGTGAATTGAGGTGATCAATATTAGACATGTCATGAGACTAATGTCATCTAAGGGACACTTATTAGACAAAAGTAGATGGAAAATAAAGACAACACATCAACCCCTCATGGCACTTAATTAAAGTAATGCATGTACAATAAGGCACAAGATATGGTGGATCCCATTAATACAGTTATATGTATGAGTGCCCTCAGATGACATGGCTAGAATTAAAAGGTAAAACAAGGAAAAATAATTGAAATGAAAATATAGAAGGAATATGGAACTTTATCTCTTAGTGTGTTTGCATAAATGCATATAATAGATGTCTACAAAGACCAAAAGAGACATAAGGTTAGTATAACAAATAGGATAGCCCAAGACAAATCATCTGAAGCAAAAAAGTGATTCTTAGACTTGAAACAACCATGATATCCACCAAAATGCAAAAAATTAAAAAATAAATAGGATGTACCTAGAGAAGAATCTGTAAAAACAACCAATATTACTGGAAAGGGCACATAAAGACCTTTCCAAGGATATAAAGAATTTTCAAATTGGAGACCAGATGCTCAACATATGTCTCTTGGAGTGCAAAATATAACTACTAAATTTGAAAGCAAAAAAAAATATAAAAAAGTATCAAAAATCAAATATACCTATACCATTGTGATAGGATTGGAACCATCTTTTTGATGATATCTTTTTTGTAGAAAAAAAGTCTCTATGCTTGAGGTATGAGCAAAAAAACACTAGTAGCTCCAAACTGAGGCAAAAGGGGAAACATATGTGATTATGCAGGTGCTAGTGTCTATTGGAAATATGAGGTAGGCAAGGTTATTGAGAGGGTGGGGTGAATCAAGAACCAATAAAACTTTAACTTTATTCACCATTTAAATCTTCATAAAATATTCTGATCTAATTGCATGCATGAAATAATGAAAATAGTTAAACATTCATAACACTTTGACACAAGATATGGTGACCTAGAAACCTTCCAAATAGAAATTAAAATTGGCATGGAGATGATACCCACAAGCTTTAGTACTATAGTATAAAGTTGGCCAGTTAAGGCTTATAATTGATCACTTCTGGTGATTTTCCCTATTAGGAGCAATAATGACTACTAGGTCCACCTTATTAAAAGATTTACAAAAAATACAATGAAGTATGCACTTGGTAAAGAGATTTTTCAAAGACTATTAAGTCTACTCTGTTAAAGGATTTGGCTGATGCACCTATTAGGATGAACCAGTGGCTAATATTTGATCTACAACTCTATTTACTAGTTGAGATTCCTTTGAAATGTAAAGATCACCTTGCTATGATAGATAAATCTTTTCTATCCCTTATACTGCTTGTAACCTTCTCAGTTCATGCTTTTGCTATTTTGCTTCATACTTTTTCCTTTCATGTATTAGGATGTGCTACAATACATTACATATATACCAATCCAAAACATAATCCATCCAATTTGGCTACAACATAAATTTCCATCAAGATCACAAAGTCAACTCAACTTCTAGCACTCAGTTTTAGAAGAAAAACTTAGTGAGGTTTTGATACTTGAAAACCATTATCAACACTTAGCATCATCATGCTATCGATAGACATAGAAGCTCAGTTCATACTAATCACTTCCAAGTAGCTTGAACTTAGTCAACAATTGTGACTTGATGAACATTCTAAAACTTGACATATAAACATAATCACTTGGTTGACACTGCATGGATTGCTCAACACTAACAATGTAGCTCAATATAAATTGAATCACTTGGTTGACACTCGTTGGCTCAGTAAACACTAGATTCACATCACTAACACTGTGAGCTTAGTAGACACTAGATAACATAGTTGATACTGTGCAACTTGGTTAATACTGTGAAGCTCGGTTAGTACTATCAATGATCAACTTAGTAGATACTACTTGACATAAATTGAATGTAGATTTTGAAACTCGATAAAAACTGCTGAACTTGGTAGTAACTAGATTACTCAGTTAATACTACAAACTACAAGATAAGCTTAGTAGTAACTTAACCAATTGAATAAGTGTGAGCCACTAATAAATAAACTTTGACCTTAATGTCAACAATCTCCCCCATTGGCATTAGTGACAAAAACACTTATCAATCCAAAACTGAATACTCAATTTTTTTAGGTCAAAACATTCTTTTTATCTCCATCCTATGTCTTCAACATGGTAACATACTCTATTTTAGAAATTTTTCAAAATTGCTTTTGTAAAAATGTTTTCTAATTATCTATACATGTATTTATATAATATTATGCTGCTCCCCGATACATATATTCATGTATTTATATAATATTATGCTACTCCCCGATACATATATCACAAATATAGCTCATATAAACATTCATCTCATATTATACTTTTCCCCAATATATATATATATATACACACTTCTCCCACTTTTTGACATAAATTCCAAAGGTGTATATTACATGTTGATGCCAAAATGTGACAAGAAGTCAGAATGTACCTTCAAAATCAATGCCATTGTCTTGTCCCAATTTTTTTGTAACACCTTGCTTGCATGCAATGCAATCTGTATTTCTGTTAACAACTCCACCATGTGATCAACTATAGAGAAGTTATTGTCATGGATGAGTGTCTTGGAATATGCAATGTGCTTCTACAATGCATCCATGTTTGGGAGAATCATGTCTTTGATGTTTCCAAGTGTTATCTTGGCTTCTTCCCTTAATTTTTTTTCTTGCAAATTTGTCAGATATCTGAGCTTTGAATATTGAGAAAAACTATAGCTTGGGTCAAATGACAACTAGTGTGCACTTACCTTCAAGTCTTCATCTATCTTAGATAATTTATATTTGATTCCTTGGGTGAAGATAGATGTATCACACAACTTACTAAATAATAAAGTTACATTATTTGTAGAGGTTTCCAATGAACTGAGAATAGTAGACAATTCTACTTAATTTATTATAATTTTCTATGCCTCTTGTTCCAATACCTTGTTCTCGAATTTCCTCTCAGCTCTTTGTAGTAACTTTTTTTTGTCCATTCAGTTCTTCATTGAATTTCTAGAAAACTTCTACTAATTGAATACAAAAAGGTTCTATACTATCAAACTAAATATTTAGTGCATCTACAAAT
The DNA here is from genome assembly GCA_028749045.1 of Cupressus sempervirens. Classification (NCBI taxonomy): domain Eukaryota; kingdom Viridiplantae; phylum Streptophyta; class Pinopsida; order Cupressales; family Cupressaceae; genus Cupressus; species Cupressus sempervirens. The sequence continues at coordinate 533,659,757 of CM053789.1, forward strand.
ATGTTCTTTACATCTTCAAGCACTTGGTTTCCCCTACGCTTCTCTTCTCTAAGCTTGTGTTGCTTAGCTCTCTTTTGCAATAATTCACCCATGATGTTCATTTGATTGAGACTCAAAGTAGAGATATCCAAATTTTTGATAACTATATCCTCATCTAGATCAGTATCTTCTTCTTTACCTTTATTCTTAATTAAAATTTTAGTACTCCATTGAGACTAGTTCTCAACTGTCCTTATACTTGCTATATGCATACTTGGAATTATAAAAATAGTAGAAATAGAGGGGCTAGCAACAAAAGTAGACATTGAACTAATAGTAGAAATACCTTGTTGCTGCATTCTCAAATCTAATGATGGTGGCACTTTCTACTCAATAGATGAAGTGCTGATCAATTCAATCAATATGGTACTCAATTGAATAGGTGCAAAGATTGGTTGGGTGCTTGGTGTTGTAGTGGTTACCATAAACAACTTAGAAGAAGCTTTCTCTGAGCCTAATGGCATTAAATATTTTCTTAGAGAATGAGGAAATGAGACCATCACTACTGCTACAATCTTTTCCAGGTCACTTTCCTTAATACTTTGAATCTCAGGGAGATTCTCCTCTATATCTTCTTGGTCTTCCTTCCCATCATCCAAATTTACATCAAATTTTGTTTCCACACCTTCTTCATCATCATTTTCACCATCTTCCTTGTCATCTTCATCATCTTTATCACTAACATGAACAAGAAGTCACTTGGTTGATGAAGTTTGTAAATGTTCTTCCATGTGGTAGTGGAAGATTTTCCCACAAATTCTATGTCTTTCATTAGAACAAGACATGAGTTGAATTTAAGAGTGAGCTTTTACTCATTTTTCTTCATGGATTCTTTCACCTCTTTGTCACTAAGACTTGGCATGAGTTTCCTAAAGTATGTTCAAATATGTCTTTTGTAGTCTTCTTAGCATGTTCCCATCTTTGAATGATTGCTTGGATAAGCTCATTTGGAATTTGCTGTACAAGTTGATCAGGAGAATACTTTCATTTACCCAATTTGTCATCATCATGTCCTAAACTTTCTTTTTCTCATTTGCATTCCTAGTTTCATATCTAAGATATTTGAGGTTTTCCATTCCAACTCCTTTTTCTATTTCATTTATTTTTTCTTGAAATGTAGGTGGAGGCTTTTTGAAAATAATTTCCTCCACATCCTCCTTACCTAACTTCGATTTCTTTCTATATTTTGATGTTCTTCTTGTTAGTAGGTCTGGTTATGATAATCTTACCTTTCTTCCTTATAGGCTCTTCTTCCTTAGACTTTATCTATACTTCATCCTCTACTTCATCTTCCTCTACATTATCTCCTTTTCCTTCAGTCAATAGGAGAGTAGAACTTACTTGCCTTAGTTTTCTCTATCCTCTTCTTTCCTTTGTTAACTACTTGAGGAAGCTTAATTTCAAGTTTTATTCTTGCCTTGGATTCTTTATAGGTAACAAAATATGTGTCCTTGGGATCCATAGGGTCATTCAAAAGTGCTTCAACGATATCCTTGGTGTCTTCAATGTTAACCTCATAGTTTAGAGGCTTAACCCACACCAGTCTAGGTTTGACTACTTGAATGTACACTTTGTCACAATCTACCATGAAAAAAATGTCATCCTTGTAGTCTTCTACAAGTTTATTTGGTATTCTATATATACTATTCATCTTTTACTTGAATGAATCAAAATAGTTTTCCATGATACTAACAAAGATTTCACCCATTTCTGCTATGTATTCATTAATTTGATATAAAGCTGGTAAATCTTTTCTTCATAAAACTATGCCTTTAGAAGGGAAAAAATTTTGCACATAGAAGAATAAACAAGAGTGAACCAAACTTACGTTGATTTTTTTGGAAATTTTGATGCTATTCCTGTTCTTGTTGAACGGATTCAACATTAACTTGAGAAGGTTGAAGGACATGATGTTCTTCACTACCTTGAGAGCTAGATTAGCTGCCTCACATGACCCACTATTGAGATGAATGGAGCTATAGATCTTATGAGCAATAAAATGAATTCCAAATTTTAGTTCCATGTTAGTTACAATGCTGATCTTCATTCCTCTTCCATCCCAATTGGTAAGAGTCCTTTTTTCCAATTCTACCCGACTTAGGGTTTTGGTAGTCTTGGCTTGTTCAACATTGGGAGCCCTATGATTCTATGAATCATTTTCTTTGTGATTTGAATAGGCTGCTCCAGCCATAATTTCCCATTGTGTACATGGATAAGGATAAAACTTATCCATTTTATTTGAAAGTCTCAGGGCATATGCAGAATGTGTGTTAAACCCTTGGTCTCTAAATGTTGATGCTTAGGTTTCAACACACCATTCACACATAATTTTTTAGAGTCTCATCCATCTCTAGGGTTCCAAGTTCTTGTATCAAAAAAAAAAGAAAAGAATAGATATCATGAATGAGTAATACCTTGGGCAAAATTTGTGGTTGAGCTCTAGTTGGGTCAAGCACTTTTGCAATTGCCACACTCAACTTGAAGTCTGGTGCCTTCTAATTGATTCCTCAAACCAACATCTAAGATCCTTTTCTATTTTTTCTTCTAGAAGATGCCATGCTCACTAGGGTTTATGAAAACATGAAAATATTCAACAAAAAACACATAGATCACTTGGAAACACAGAAATCACTCTCTCCAATCTGCTCTAAAAAATTCAGGGTAAAAAAATGAATTTGATTTCCTTCCTTTTAAAAAATTTTCATTTTTCAAATGCCATAAATTCTTGGTATGTTCACTCACTTGATGAAAAATTGTCTTCCACTTGGTTCAACCTTAGTGCTTGGTAGAGTCATTTATAGCTTGTTGATCTCATCATTAATTTGTGTCACACAATGTTTCAGTGTATCCCAACCTTGCTTGGTGGGTTCTTGTGACCTGACCTATCTCAGTAAGGTCTTGAGTTTCCATAATCACTCGGTGATGCCTTTGCATCTTGAATGCTGATATGGATCTCTTCTTCTTGTTGGCTAAAATTGATGTCAGATGTCTACTTTAGAATCTCATTTCTAGTTATTCCCATAGGGAATTCAAGTAGAGATGCAGAGTCACCCATCTCTTGAGTGACATCTGCTTCATGAATCAGACTTGCATTCTCAAAAGATTTTGGAATCTATTGTTGCTTCATCTACTTTCTAATATTGTTAGCTCTGGATTTCTTTTCATCTTCAATTCTTCTAGTGTTCATATAGTTCTTGGTAAGGTGTCCAAGTTTTGTACAAATAAAACATCTTCTAGTGGTGTCTCTTTTCCTCATGTGATATTTCACACAATTTGCTCCAATGCCCCCAAATTCTCCACAATAGTGGCATCTAGACCATGTGTTGTAGTCCCAACCAAATGTTTCTTTTACAATTTGTTCTACTGGATTCAATATATTTGTTTTGCATTCAGAATATTTGTATCCTTGTTTCTTGCAATTGTTACATTTACCTTCAAACTTAGGTTTCTCCTTGCATTCACTTGCTTTATGACCATGTTTATTGAAATTGTAGCATTTTTCATTGAATTTTTCTTTACCATTACTCCAAAATTTGTTTGATGTATGACCTAACTTACCACACTGATTGCAAGTAGGCCTTTGATTCTTTTGAGCTCCTTGCTTGGATGATTCACCTTCTTCGATGTTTCCTATTCTAGATTTTCCTTTGTGTCTATTCTGACTTTTCTCATTGAATTGATATTCATGTTTATTTGAGCTTTCAACATTCTTTGATTGGTTTGATTTTCAATATTTAGATCATTCAATTGCCTTTCATTCTTTGATCTTAGATTCATAATTTCTTCATTTGGATTAGTAAGCTGATCAATGAAGTTTTCCTGCTAAATGAATAGATGTTGAATTTCATTGTTCTTTCCTTCTATCTCTTCTTTGGCTTTGTCTTTTACTTCAATGACTTCACATAGTCTTACTGGCTAGATTTCGTGTCCTCTTTTCAACTTTCTAACTTCTTCTTGAAGATTGGAATTCTTTTCTAATATGTCTTTGATTGCTTCATCAACTTCACCTAAATTTATTTCTAGATAGATATCTTCAATTCCTTCTTCAGTGTAGAGATTTGATGTAAGAGCATCCTGGGTGCAAGGGCAATCTTGCATCACCCAAAAATATTTTATTTTCAGTCTTTTCCATTTTAATAAGGACTAGTAGACATGGTGGTTACTATTTATGGAAATTTACTATTTTTATTAAGTTTATCATACGAGCTTGGAATGTTCTCATTTTTTATAGGAAGGTTCATTTTAGATTTGTAAGCCTACCATAAAAATCTTATTGCTCAAGCATTAGTATCAGAGAAGTTATTGTAGATTTTTGGTGGAAAAATTTGTAGAAAAATCTTCAAGCTCACTGTTCGAGGCCTTAGAGTGCTTGGATGAGGTCCAAAAACTTGATAGAAAGGTGTTAGTGTTGTTCCAAGCCTGTAAATTAGGAGCTAGCATTTCCAAAAAGTTTTTATAATAGCCAATCAGAGTGATGGTTTGTGAGTTATAGCCTTCAAAACTTGGGCTACCAAAATTTCTAAAATAATTTGTTAAAGATGTATTTGGCTGACTCTATGTGTATTGTTAGGGTCTATCAACCCTAGGTATTAAGTTTGAGTATCTAGAACCTTTCCAAGTAGTATAAAACTACCTATTTAAGAAAGGTCCAAACATTATTTAGGACAAGTCTGGGTGATAGTTCACAGCTTGTCTTGCAAATTATTGTACTGAAGGCACCCATGTGTGTTAGCATATTGTATTTATGAATTCTATAATTCAACATTTGTGGTGCAAATAAGAAGTCCATATTTTTTCTCTCATTTTTTGTTGTTTCTGTGTTTCTGTTATGAGTTTATGGTGTTAAAAGGAGCTCCTTGCAGTAAGTGGTATCAAAGCTAGAGTTCTTGAGTGTTTGGAAAGATCACTGACTGTGAGGCAGTTCACACTAGGACTATGGTTTGGGTTGAGCGTGTAGATAGATCATTGATTTTGTGGTAGTTTGCACTAGGGTTTTAGCAGAAGCATAAAAATGCCTCCATGAAGAGAGCATGGTAGAAGAGCTGTAGGTGTTACACTTGACCATTTCCAAGCCCTCCAAAGACAAATGCAAGCATTGGAAGAACAAATGCATAGAGGAATGAATCTTCCCATAAGAGATGAAAGTAAGGATGAGGATGAAGTAGAAGAAAATGCCAAAGTAGAGGCATTTATAAATCCAAAGGAAGAGAGGCTTTTTAGGGCCATCTCCAAGATTAGAAAAAGACCTAAGTTTGAGGTTCCCACATTTTTGAGAAATCTTAACCTAGAGGTGCTAATCAATTGGATCAATGAACTAGAAGAGTACTTTGAGTATGAAGATATTGATGATCCTAATAGGGTCAAGTTTATGAAGGTAAAACTAAAGGGACATGCAAAGATAAGGCAGCAAGAGGTTTAGTTGGAGTGAAATAGAAAGGGAAAGGACACAATCACCAGATGGGAACAGATGAAAGATAAATTGAACTGATAATACATTGCCATGGACTATGAGATTAATCTATTAAAGAAGAAACAAGGGTTGAAGCAAGCAGGAAAATTTGTTCAAGAGTATATAGAAGAGTTCTATCAAGTTCTCATTAGAACTAGCCATGCAGAAGCTAATAAGGAGAAAGTCACCCATTATCTTAATGGGTTAAGGCCCAACATTCAAGATCAGCTAAGTTTAGTTCGAATGAACACTATTGAGGAGGCATACCAATTTTCCCTAAGATTTGAGGAGAAACTAAGCAAGAAGTTTGACAATAAGAACAATGGAAGAGGTCACGATGGAAAATTTGGTGGATGATCTTATGGTGGTCATAATGATGATCAAAAGAACAAGGATGAGGCTAGAAGTAATAATTAGAACTAGAGGGGAAACAATAAATCATTTCCATGATCATAACAAAAGAGATCAGAGAGGAAGAGGTAGAGGACAAGGACCTGGAAGAGGAGGCTTCCTTGAAAAGTTTTTTCACTGGAGAGAAGAAGGGCATAGAGCATTTGAATGTACCTAGTGCCAAGGAAGGACATATCAAAGAATAAAAGGTTAGGAAAGAGTTGCACATGTTGATGAAGATGCTAGATCCTCACATTCTAAAGATTCTAAAAGAGGAGAAGTCCTAGTTAACTAAAGAGTCTTGCTAAGTAGTAAATATGAACCTGAGCAAAGAAGGAGCTTGTTTTGCACAAGGTGTAGATGTGAAGATAAGTGTTGTGATGTGATCACTTATGGTGGAAGTACTAAAAATTTGGTGTCAAAAATGATGGTCACCAAGTTGAAGCTAAAGAGGTAGAAACATCCACGTCCATACCATATTGCTTGGGTGCAAGATGACCACAAGGTCATGGTCAATGAGTAATGTTTAGTGAAGTTCAAGATTGGAAGCTACTAGGATGAGGTACTATGCAATATCCTACCTATAAATATATGTCATATGTTTTTGGGTAGGCTATGGCATGATAGGTAGGCTATACATGATGGGAAAGCAAATACCTACACTCTAACTAAGGATGGAGTGAAACATAAGTTGAAGCCATTGAAAGATAAAGAAGAAAAGGTAAGTAGTGCTGCCAGAATATGTTTTGTTGATGGAAAAGAGTTTCTTAGAGGTATGAAACATGAGCATATGTGTTTTGCTATAATTTCTAAAGATAGTAAAGAAGAAGTAGAGGAGGTACCTATCGAAGTTGTAGATATGTTGGAAGAGTTTTTTGATATTGTATCAGATAATGTACTTGATGTATTGACCCCAATGAGGAAGATCTATCACTAGATGGATTTGGTTCTAGGAGCCAATTTTCTAAACTAGGTAGTTTTTGTCACAAAGGTTTGCACCCTTGTCCAAATTTTTTACCTAAGGACAACCTTGTGAAACATGGAAACAACCTCCAAGCTATGGGACTTGAACTATGAGGTTGAGTCTCCAAAGAAGACCAATTTCCTTTGTTATTAGGGTGCACCTAACTATTCTTGGAGAGGAAAAGGGAGAAGGAATGCATGAAGGAAAATCTAGCTACTCTAACCTAAGGGGGTGATGCACCAAAATAGAGTGTTCAAACCAATCTCTACCCATACATGCACTATTAAACCATCATGACACCAAAGATATACACATCCAGACTTGCTTTAATCTAACAATCACATGCAGATCAGAAACCCAAATGAATGACACAAGGAAAGAGAGGATCCACTTATATACCATTCATAGGCCAAAAGAGATACAATCATGAAAGATTGTAGATCTCTACAATACACCAATGGAAGGCAAATAGTTCTTGCACTTTACATCAATGGCTAAAGGAGATAAGGTAGAATGTCATATAGTTTAGAGGCAAAGGGAATTTACACATGAAATTGTAGAGCAATATCAGAGAAGTCAGAGAAGAGTCGACTGGAACAAAATTTACAAAAAATGCCTTTATAGTTCAGGCATAACTGAGATATTTTCTAAATGAAGTTACTCCACAACCACTACCATTAAGTCTTGATAACAATCTAGAGAAAATCTAATCTAGGTACAGATTTAGATACAATGAAACCTGATATTTGTTGAAATAAGGCCCTGACAGGAATGACACCATTAAACCATTCTGACCAAGTAGATGGATGAACTGAGGTGGTGGAGTGTTCTCCTGCTATTTACTGAGTTCAAAATTCATTCAAGAGTGGTTGGAATTGATCACAAAGATCAAATCACTCAAGAAAATTTGGTCTCCCTTATTTCTGGCTCATGAATCAGCAAAGTTAGCAAGTCAACCAAATATTGCAACCAAAATGGGCCATGTGGACCAATTATTATATTTCATTTTGCTACTCACAAGGCCTCCACATGGTTGACCAACTAGCTGAGCCACCTTGCAACTCCCTGACCGCAATGTCACATAACTGCCAATCTTAACCACCACTGTTAATTGCAGCATTATCTCCCCAAGCCTGCAAGGACACATGTCGCTAAATCACTATGTCACTATACATAAAAAGTGAGCACCTTGCCATAGTGAGATAGCAACCATTGTTTATTCTACATTGATCATGTGGGAGACATTTGATGCATCACTGAAGAGAAATATGGTGGGCCCCTTGTCATTATGTCATTGTTCGTAACCTTCATGCAACCCACCATAGTGAGATAGTGATGACCATTGATTTGAGATCAAATCAAGGGTAGAAAAACTACATGAAGTACCTTGAAGAGTGGTGAGTCCCATACTTGCTATGTCATGTGGACTAAACAACTTGCAACTTTTCATAGTGAGATAGTGAGGACTCTTGATCTGAGATGATTTGATGATCGGGATCATTGACATGCTTTATAAATGGGCGTGGGTTTGGGGCACTGATGATGCAAAAGAATATGCACTGCTAGCAACAAACCAAAACCTTACTTTCATCCTAGTCACATTTCCACATCATTTTAGGTCCCACCATGTGTTTATTTACTGGCTGGGTGCTATGTCACTAACAGCGAGAAGCACAAATTTCCTAATAGCAACATAGCAACTTCTGGGGACTTATCAAAATTGGTGTTAGACTTCATTTTTTAGTACCATAGAAAAATTTTGATGGTCGCTATCTCGCTATGGGAAACAACCTTGCAACTTTTCATAGCGATAATGCGACATTCGTAGATCTTAATAAGATCCAACGGTGGGGAAAGTTGCAGGCCAGCGAAAACAAAATAGGAGAGAAAGAAATACAATAAAGTTTTAATCATTTTATTTTTTGTATTTCCTGGGAATTAAAATAATATTAAGGATGGGAAGTGGCCGTTGGGTGGGTCAAGTATTCAAAATTCAAACTTTCGCAGGGGTAAAATTAGGTAACATTTTTGACAACTCAAAGGCAATGCAAGCTAGCTATGTGTGTGACCAGTGACCTTATGCATCTATTGGGCTGCAGAGTCACAAAAGATTTGGATCAGTGCACTGTGAAACCCTAACCCTACCTCTATGGGAACAAAACACTAAAAACTTGGCCTCTATCTCTGCAACTAGAACCAGAGACCAAAAAACCTTTTGCAACCTTCAAAACTTTGAAAAAATTGCCTATCTCACAGAGAGAAACTTGTGCTCATGCACTTCTTGGAAAGCTTGAAAATAACAAAAAGAAAACTAAGCTACTTTTGTACATGAAACTTCAAACCTTGTCAGAAACATGGTTTGAGATAGATCCCATTGACTGGGATAGGCAAAATTTTACCATTAGGCCTGCTTAATTGAAAAGCATTGGCTTCCTTGCAACTGACAATAAGATAGGGACCACTCCACAGTGCATCAAATTTTGAGTGTCTCCCTAATTTTTCCTTTTCCACATCCCATTTCAAAACTAAATCACCCTCTTTGAAGGTTCTGATCCTAGCCTTCTTGTCAAATCTCCTTTTCACTTGCTGCTGATGTGTTTCTAGGGTCTACATGGCCTGACTTCTTTTTTCTTCTAGCTCCATCAGCTCTTCCATTCTTACTGTCATGGCATCATCTTCAATTAGCTCCAACTGATGAGCTAGTTCTAGGGATGGGAATTCTACCAAAATTGAAAGCCTTTCTCCTCTACCATATAGCAACATAAATGGTGAATTTCCTATTGACATCTTAGGTGTTATTCTATTAGCCCATAGTGTAGTCCTCAACTTTTGATGCCAACACCTATGGTTATCCTCTATAGTTCTTTTCATAATCCTAATTAAGTTTTTTTTGGATGACTTAGCCAAACCATTTCCTTGAGGATAGTAGTTTGAGGATGTGCTCAAATAGATATTATGGTCAACTGCCCACGCACAAATCTAAGCTCCTACAATAGATTTTGCATTATCTGAAATAATGGTTGAAGCGGCACCAAACCTGGTCACAATTTCATCAAGGAACTCAACAACTGGAGATTCTATGGCATCCTTCAATGCAACTACTCTGTCCATCTGGTGAAGTAATCTGTAGCAGCTAAAATCCATTTATGATTAGAACTAGAAGAAGGATTGATAGGGCCTATGAAATCCAATCCCCATTGAGAAAAATGTTGGTCCACTTGAATGGGATGAAGAGGAAGAGCTGCAAGCTTCTGCTTACCAGAGAAGAAGGCACATTTTTCACATTTCCTCATATACCTATGACAATCATGGAATAGGGATGACCAGTAGTAACCAACCCTCATGAACTTCATTTTAGTTGTCCTTGCTAAGAAGTGACCACCATCAAGAGCATCATGAAGCTCTCTAATCATTCTTTTAGCTTGGTCTATGTCAATGCATCTTAATAGGGCTCCATTAAAATCTTTCCTAAAAAGGATACCATCAACTATAACATAAGGAATCAACTATAATCTATAATGTCTCCTTTTAGTTCTATCTAATCCTTGAGGATATCCATTGCCTAATAAGAAATTTCTCATATCATCCATCCAGTTCCTTGGGTCATCATTTCTTGTCTCTTGTTGCTCTGTTAGTATCATAGTGACTTCCTCATCTGATTCCTAACATGATATCATCTATTTACACAACCCTTTCCCTCTTACCAGCTTGGTGATCTAGATGTCAACATCATATTCCATTACTTTATTAATCCAACCAACTCTCTTCTCACTAATATCTTTGCTCAAAAGGAAATCCTTCACACTGGCATGGGATACTAACAAATGAATTTTATTATGAGATAGGAGGTGTCTAAATTTCTTTAAAGCTCTGATGACTGCAAGGGCTTGCTTCTCTACATAGCTGTATGTGTCTTCATACTCTTTAAACCCTCCACTAAATAAGGCTATGGGCTACTCTTCGTCTTTATCATTTGTTTGAGTCAAGACAACATAAATACTTGACTCACCAGCTAGGGTATAAAGAATGAAATCCCTTTCAAAATTTGGATTAATGAGAGTGGAGGCCAAGGCTATGGCTACCTTGATCTCTTCAAAAATTTCCTTCCCTTCCTTGGTCCATGCAAAGACCATACTTTTCTTGAGCATAGATGTAAGGGGTTTTACCATGGTAGCAAGATTAGGGATAAATTTTCTCACAAAATTTATCCTACCAAGGAAAATTTGCAACCCTTTCTTATGTTTAGGAAGAGGGAGAGCAAGTATTCTTTTTGTTCTTTCTTATAATCAATGGTTAAATCATCCTTAGATACAATTTTTCCTAATAATTTTCCTTGATTGGTAGCAAAGACACACTTGCTTGGGTTAAGGGATATCCAAAACTCTCTACACCTTGAAAACACCTATCTTAAATGATCAAAATGATCTTCTACATTCTTTGAATATTCTGTGATATCATCAAGGTAAACTAATACAAAATTTTCAATCATGTTTTTAAAGGCCATATCCATTGCCTTCTGAAATGTAGCACCTGCATTGGTTAGCCCAAATGGCATCTTACAATAAGCATAGGTACCCTATTTGGTGGTAAATGCAGTCTTGTATCTATCAGACTCTTTGACCAGTACTTGATTGTAGCCAAAAAATCCTTCAAGAAATGAAAACCTCTTTGAACCACTGATCTCGAAAAAAATCTACTCCATGGAAGGGAGAGGATAGTGATCTTTAAGGGAAGCTTGGTTAAGGTCCCTAAAGTCCACACACAATCTAATTTCTCCATTCTTCTTCCTAACAGGGACAAGGTTTGCTACCCATGATGAGTGCTTGATGGGGAAAATTATATTGGCTTCAATCAATTTGGATAGCTCTTTTCTCATTAAGGGTTCAATTTTGGGATTCACTAGCCTCTATTTTTGTTTTACTGGTTTGACATTATCAACTAAATCTATAGTATGCTGAAACAACCTTGGGTCAAAACCCTTTAAATCATCATACATCTAGGAAAATATATCATTAAATTCTTGACATAGATGAATAAAACTTTCTTGCTCAATCTTAGAACATACCTTCCCCATGTTTAATGATTTTCCATCAGCAACCATGACTGGGGTGTGATCATCGTCGTCAACAGCTAAGTTCATGACTCTACCTCTTGCTTGGTCATCAGGATTAAAAATACTCTCTAAGGTAATGAGACCCTTAGGAAAATTTTTTGGAACTGAGATTAATGATTTGATCACCATACTGATCCTCCAGTCTTGACTAGTTTCTATCTAAAAATGTTGCTTCATTCTATAAGAAGCTTACAATTTGTTCATCAGATTCAAACACTTGCCAATGGATGTTGTTGTCAGGGATGGTAAGCCTTAATACCATTTTGATTTGTTGCTTCTTCTTCTCCTCAAGATTCCCTGGCACATCATGAGATGCACCTATTGTTGCAAGTCTATCAACATGTCTATTTTCTTTTCTAGGGATACTTTGAATATTAGATGCATTGAAACCCTCAAGAAAATCCCATACCCTATGTTTATAAGACTTGAGAAAATTGTTCTTGGTGATATTCTAATTTCTCACTTGATTAACCACCAACTCACTATCCCCATATACACTTAAGGCTTGAATTCCTCTTTTTTGGGCAAGTAGGAGACCTTGAATCAAGGATTCATACTCGGCCACATTATTAGTGCAATTGAACTAGAGCCTAAAGGAGAAGCAATACCTTACTTGTGCAGGAGAAATCAACATCACACTAGCCCCTAACCCATTCTTATTCCTTGATCCATCAAAGTACATGTTCCATATCCCACTCACATCTTCCTTAGTCTCCACAAGATTGGGAACTAGAGCATCCTTCTCTAATATACAATATGTACTAAGGCCTATCTCAAGGGTTTCTGACATAGGATCAAATTGATATGCATTAGCCCATTCATCTAAGAGAAAATTAGGTATCTCTGCTAGGGAAGTAGTAGGCTCATTCATTATGTCATTCTCATCCATTTCTAGGATAGTGTAGTTCATGTTGATGAGATTAGGGGTGTAGGGTTCAGTATGATGGAGGGCTAGAGGCTCTACTCTTATTGAAGATTTGGCCCCATATATTGTTCTAAAAGAAATATATGACCAATTAGAAGATATGTAACCACCTATTTGGGTAGTGAAGTCTCTTGATAGGCAGATGGAAAAATGTGGCTTGACTTCAGCAACGGATATATCTTGAGTTATAGTACAACTAGGACATGCATGTAGGGCCATTTCCACATTCCTAAGGATCCCTATAGTCTTGACAATACTACCATCCAACTATATTACATCCCTAACAATGGGCTCATATTTCATTTCCAAGGCATTAGTAACACACCTAGGCATCTCTAAACTACTAGCCCATAAATCAATCATGCAACTGTGGACTAGTTTATCCCCTATAATTAGAGAAACATAAAATGGAGGGGGTCTAACCTTTTTATTTGTTTCTTCCTCCCTTGATGGGTGTACTAGGCTTGTGGCACTTTCCATGTTGGGTGGCTGATCCTTTGGTTCAATACTTTCCAATTTTTGCTTCAGCAACCTCTTTTGCATGGGTATAGTAGCAACATCATCCCACATGGAAATATTCACATTTTTCCTCTTCATTTTTTCTACCACACTAAATGGTGTAGTAGGTACCTTGGTAGAAGCCTTGGGAGCTGCATTTGTAGGAGGTTGAGATGGAAGAACCTGAGGATCACTTACATCCTTTCTACCATTACTTCGCCTTTGCTACTGAAGGGTATTTTATTGATCATTTAATACTTGTTCATGAGGTATTGCATTTGAAGTTGAGGCTTGATTAGGACGAGGAGGGGTAGCATCTTCAATAGCTCTTCTTTTGCTCCTAGTATTGTGAGCAATGGAATCCTAGTTTACATTACAATGTTCCTCCACTTGATGATTCATAAAGGAGCAATCACCTTGTCCTTGCATATATGAGGCATCTTTAAATTGGTCCTCCTTGTATGATTTTCCTACTGCAAGCTCTTGGATGGTCAAAGCTAAATATGGTTTAGCCTTCTGACACATGCAATGGGCATAGGAGTAGTTATAGGAGGGACAAAAATCTAGATCTTGGGCCATGTTATTTTGAGGAACTATGGCCTTGCTTTGATTTACATTTGAGGTTGAAGCATAGCTATTCTACCTATTCTGATCAAAATAATTGTTACCATAATTATGATTTGGAGGCCTAACACTACTCAGATTTTGATGTTGCAATTGATTGGCCTTACTACCTTGAGCTTGTTGTCTCTCTAAAGTCACCACCTTGTTGCTCACTTTTTGCATCATAGAGAAGCTATCCTCCAACTTCTTCTCTTGGCCCTGCAATATTTTATCTATGTTCTCTATTTTTAGCATCATAGATTGCATCATCTCCTTGATTTCATCTATTCCATTTGAAGGTGTGGAAGCTCGAGGGACTAGAGCAAGGGATTGTGATGTGGAAGTTGTGGGAAGAGGAGCCATTGCTGGTTGGTGATTTGGAACATCAGGGAAAAAAGGCATTGGAGGCCTTGGAGCTAGCTCGCCTCCTTGTATTAGGATTTTTTTGACTTTATTGCTATGTCATAAGCATTAGGCAAGGTATCTTCTCCCATAGTTTGGATTGTAGTGGCAATGTCACTATTTAAAGCTCTGAGGTAATGCAAGAGGGCATTACTAGGGGTAGGCTTTACTGAAGTATGTATTCTATCCCATGTCTTTCAAAATCTATAGTTGAAATGAATCATACATTCATGGGGGGCTCTTTTTATAGTAGTCAACTATTCTAAGAGTGACAAATGGTCATTTTTGTCCTCAAACTGTTCACATAGTCCTACTCCTAATCCATCCCAATCTGCTATAGAACCATGAGGAAAACCTCTATACCATTGTAATGCTTTTCCTTTCAAGGATGAGGCTAGAAGCCTAACTGCAACATCATCCTCTATAATGCCATGGATATTACAGACATTTTCAACTTCTTGAATGTGTTCTGAGGGAGAGATAGAAGTTTCACCAGTAAATTTTGGTACACTTTTGATTGTAGCTATTGGTATGTCATGTCTTTGGGCCAATAAAAGGGGAATCCCACCATTAAAGGTGGAAAAAGAATGAGCCCTAGGTTGTGCCATATAAACAAGTGATCTATTGATATGTGCTGATGGCAATCTAGGCTGAGATCTAATAGTAGGAGGAGTAGAGATGGATCTTGCAGGTGTATTTGTTGCTATTGCACTCCTAACTGGTGACAAAGATACTCTAGTCTTCCTTCTTCTAGGATTTGAAAATGAAAGCTCTTGGTACTGAAATTTACCTCTAAAAGATGCCCTTGTTTTAGCTTTGGGCATGAATTACTGCAACTTTGGTCTGGAACCAGATGTATGTGAAGCTTAGAGTTGCCAAGTACTTGAAGAATGAGTCTCTTGAAGGCTTGAACATTGAAGCCAATACTATCTCCTTGGCATTAATCTTGAAATCTTCCTTTTGACACTAGTAGACTTGAAATTTTCTGAATAAAGTCCCACCGGGCATGCCAAAAATTATTGTCACAAAGGTTTGCACCCTTGTCCAAAGTTTTTACCTAAGGACAACCTTGTGAAACATGGAAAAAACCTCCAAACTATGGGAATTGAACTGTGAGGTGGAGTCCCCTGAGAAGGCCAACTTCCTTTTCTATCAGGGTGCACCTAACTACTCTTGGAGAGGAAAAGGGAGAAGGAATGCATGAAGGAAAATCTAGCTACTCTAACCTAAGGGGGTGATGCACCAAAATAGAGTGTTCACACCAATCTCTACCCATACATGCACTATTGAACCATCATGACACCAAATATATACACATCAAGACTTGCTTTAATCTAACAATCACATGCAGATCAGAAACCCAAATGAATGACACAAGGAAAGAGAGGATCCACTTATATACCATTCATAGCCAAAAGAGATACAATCATGCAAGATTGTAGATCTCTACAATACACCAATGGGAGGCAAATAGTTCTTGTACTTTACATCAATGGCTAAAGGAGATAAGGTAGAATGTCATACCATTCAGAGGAAAAGGGTATTTACACATGAAATTGTAGAGCAATATTAGAGAAGTCAGAGAAGAGTTGACCGGAACAAAATTTATAAAAATTGCCTTTATAGTTTAGGCATAACTGAGATATTTTCAAACTAAAGTTACTCTAGAATCACTGCCATTAAGTCTTGATTAAGATCTGGAGAAAATTTGATCTAGGTATAGATTTAGATATAATGAAACTTGATATTTGTTGAAACAGGGCCCTAACAAGAACGACACCATTAAACGATTCTGACCAAGTAAATGGATGAACTAAGGTGGAGTGTTCTCCTACTATTTACTAAGTTCAACATTCATTCAAGAGTGGTTGGCATTGATCACAATGATCAGATCATGCAGGAAAATTTGATCTCCCTTGTTTCTAGCTCGTGAATAAGAAAAGTTAGCAAGTCAACCAAATACTGCAACAAGAATAGGCCGTGGACCAATTATTTTATTTCATTTTTCTACCTACAAGGTCTCCACATAGTTGACCAACTAACTAAGCCACCTTGCAACTCCTTGACCACAATGTCACATAACTACCAGTGTTAACCACCAATGCTAACTACATTGTTATCTCCCTGAGCCCACAAGGACACGTGTCACTAAATTGCTATCTCACTATACATAAAAAGTGAGCACCTTGCCACAGGGAGATAGAAACCATCATTAATTTTGCATTGATCATGTGGGAGACATTTGATGCATTAGTGAAGAGAAATATGGTGGGCCCCTTGTCACTATGTCACTATTCGTAACCTTCATGCAACTCACCATAGGGAGATAGTGACAACCGTCGATTCAAGATCAAATCAAGGGTAGAGAAACTGCAAAAAGTACCCTAAAGAGTGGTGGGTCCCATACTTGCTATGTCACATAGACTAAACAACTTGCAACTTTCCATAGTGAGATAGCGAGGACTATTGATTTGAGATGATCTGACGATCGGGATCATTGATATGCTTTATGAATGGGCATGGGTCCAAGGAACTGATGACACAAAAGAATATGCACTACTGGAAATAAACCAAAACCTTACTTTCATCCTGGTCACCTTTCCACATTGTTTGAGGTCCCACCATGTGTTTATTTACCGGCTAGGTGCTATGTCAGTAACGACAAGAAGCACAAATTTCTCGATAGCGGCATAGTGACTTCCACAGACTTATCAAAATAGGTGCTAGACTTCATTTTTCAATACCACAACAAAATTCTAATGGTCACTATCTCACTATGGGAAAGTACCTCGCAACTTTTCATAGTGAGAATGCGACATTTGTAGATCTTAACAAGATCCAACGGTGGGGAAATTTGCAGGCCAGTGAAAAAAAATAGGAGAGAAATAAATACAATAAAGTTTTAATCATTTTATTTTTTTTGTATTTTCTGGGCATTAAAATAGTATTAAAGATGGGAAGTGGCCGTTGGGTGGGTCAAGTATTCAAAATTCAAACTTTGGCAGGGGTAAAATTAGGTAACAGTAGCACATAGAATGACACTAGTAGAAAGTGAAGAGTTGAATAGGCAATTTCATGAGTTATTGCAGAAGGGGTTGATTTGAGAGAGTTTGAGTCCATGTGCTATACTAGTAGTATTAGCACCAAAGAAGAATGGAGAATGGAGGATTGCACAGATTTTTGCACTATCAACAAGACCATAATAAAGTATAGATTTCCATTGCCAATGATGGATGATATTATGGACTATTTGAGTGGAGCTAAGTATTTCACAAAGATAGATCTAAAGAGTGGGTACCATCAAAGAAGGTGATGAGTGGAAGACTACTTTCAAGACAAGGGAAGGACTATATGAGTGGTTAGTCATGCCTTTTGGGTTAACCAATGCAACAAGCACTTTCATGAGACTCATGAATGAGGTACTGAAGGAGTTTCTTAGTAAGTTTGTTATTTTTTACCTAGATGATATCTTGATCTTTAGTAAGACATTAGAGGAGCATTTGATTCATATTTTCAAGGTGTTTGATAAGTTGAGGGAAGAAAAGTTGCTGATAAACCTGAAGAAGTGCAATTTTGTAAAGAAAGAGTCAATGTACCTGTTATTTGTAGTCTTAGGAGAAGGTCTAAAAATGGACCCAGAGAAACTGAAGGCTATCCTTGAATGACCTACTCTAAGGAGTGTGACAAAGGTAAGATCTTTTCATGGACTAGCTACATTTTATAGAAAGTTCATAAGAAGTTTCAACAATATTTGTGGACCCTTGACTAAAACAATGAGAGGGCATATCAAAGAGTTTAAGTGGACTATAGGAGTAGATAAGGGTTTTAATCTGTTGAAAAAAAAGTTATTGAGCATCTTACTTTAGCACTTCCTAATTTTAACAAGGTGTTTCAAGTAGAATATGATGCTAGTGGTACTACTATAGGAGCTATTTTGAGCCAGGAAGGTAGACCTGTTGCTCATTTCAGTGAGAAGTTGAATGATGCAAAAGAAAATATTCTATTTATGATTAGTAATTTTATGCTATAGTTCAAGCATTGAAGAAGTGGAGACACTATCTTCTTTCGAAGAATTTTTTTTGTAGACTAATCATCAAGCTTTGCAATATTTGAATAGTCAAGAAAAATTGAACCAAAGGCATTTAAAGTGGGTTGATTTTTTGTAGAGTTATACATTTGTTCTGAAACACAAGAGTGGGAAGTCTAAAAAATTTGTAGATGCTCTTAGTAGAAGACAACTTTTGCTGACAAAAATAAAAATAGAGGTGGTTGGATTCAAGGAACTCAGTACATTGTATCTAGATGATCCTAATTTTGGTGAAGTGTGGAAGGCTTGTACATAACCTATTACACTTGATAGGACAAAGTGGTTGGATTTCATGATCCAGGATAATATGTTGTTCAAAGGAAGCTAGTTCTGCATTCCCAAAAGTTCAATGAGAGAGAATCTCATCAAGGAGGAGCATAGTGGAGGATTGGTTGGACATTTTGGTAGAGATTAAACCATAGGTTTGGTTGCTCAAAATTACTATTGGCCATAGTTGTAGCAAGTTGTGATGAAGTTTGTACAAAGTTGCAAAGTATGTTAGATGGTGAAAGGAGTGAAGCAGAATACAGGGTTGTATCAGCTGGTACCTATACCAGAGAAGCTATGGGAGGATATCAGCATGGATTTTGTTCTTGAATTATCAAGGACACAATGTAGGCATGATTCTATTTTTGTAGTGGTTGACTGATTTTCAAAGATGGCACATTTTATTCCTTGCAAGAAGACTAGTGATGTTGTTCATGTAGTAGAGTTTTTTTTCAAAGAAGTGGTGAGATTACATGGTCTGCCAAAGAGTATAGTTTCAGATTGAGATACCAAATTTGTTGGGTATTTATAGCATACATTGTGGAAGAAGTTGAAAAAAAATTTGAAGTTCAGCTCATCACATCATCCATAGACTAATGGATAGATAGAAGCTATGAATCACAATTTGGGAAATTTGTTGAGATGCTTGGTTGGAGATAAACCAAAAGGATGGGATATGATTTTACCACAGGCAAAATTTTCATATAATAATTCTATCAATAGGAGTACTGGTAAATCACCATTCCAGATTGTACATGGGAGTAGTCCCAGAAATGCTTCTGAACTAAGGTAGTTGGATAAAGGATAGATAAGTAGTGCTAAAGCAAAAGATTTTGTTGAATATTTGAAGAACATTTATGAGGAGGTGAGGAAGCACATCATAATGATGAATACATAATATAAGGCTAAGGTAGATGTGAAAAGGAGATATAAGGAATTTTAAATTGGAGATGAAGTCATGGTTCATTTGATAAAGGAGCATTTTCCAGTGGGTACATATAATAAGTTTAAGATGAAGAAGTTTGGACTGTGCAAGATAGTGAAGAGGCATGATTTTTGGCAATGCGTATGAAGTGGAGTTGCCTACTAAATTGAATATTTCACCAGTATTTAATATTTTATATTTGATAGAGTATTATGAAGGAGGTGATGGAGATGAAGTTACAAAAGTGCAGTGGAGCATTCCATCAGCTAGTTCGACTACAAAGGAGATTGAGGAGATACTAGACAATTATGTTGGAAAGAGTACCAGAAACTAAACCTATGAGGAATATCTAGTCAAATGGAAAGGGAGACTAGTTGAGGATTCATCATGGTTAGCAAAAGAGGAGGTTAAACATCTTGGTTCTGCTCTGAACACCTGAGATGTGATGGGGTCACTTCTCAAATTACCTTGGGTGTCTAATGTAGGAGCATCCTAAGTGCAAGGGCAATCTCACATCACCCAAAAATATTTTATTTTCAGTCTTTTCCATTTTAATAAGGACTAGTAGACAGGGTGGTTACTATTAATGAGACCTTACTATTTTTAGTAAGTTGGTCATATGAGCTTGAAATATTCTCATTTTCTATAGAAAGGTTCATTTTAGAGTTGTAAGCCTACCATAAAAATCTCATTGCTCAAGCATTAGTATCAGAGAAGTTATTGTGGATTTTCGGTGGAAAAATTTGCAGAAAAATCTTCAAGCTTACTATTGGAGGCCTTAGAGTACCTAGATGAGGTCCAAAAACTTGACAAAAGGGTGCTAGTGCAATTTAAAGCTTGTAGATCACAAGCTGGCATTTCTAAAAAGTGGTTATAATAGCTAATCAGAGCAACAACTTGTGAGTTATGGCCTTCAGAAGTTGGGCTACCAAAATTTCTAAAATAATTTGGCAAAGATGTATTTGGCCAACTCTATGTGTATTGTTAGGGTCTGTCAGCCCTAGGTGTTAAGTTTGAGCATCTAGAACCTTCCCAAGTGGCATAAAACTACCTAGTTAAGAAAGGCCGAACATTTTCTAGGACAGTTTTGGGTGATAGTTTGCAGCTTGTCTTGTAAATTATTGTACTGAAGGTGCCGATGTGGGTTAGCATATTGTAGTTATGAATTATGTAATTCTACATTTGCAGTGCAAATAAGAAGTCCATATTTTGTTCTCACATTTTCTATTGTTTCTATGTTTCTATTATGAGTTTGTGGTATTAAAGGGAGCTCCCTGCATCAAGATTGTCATTCAATTGTACTACAAGATCTTTTCTTCCTTTCAATGATTGAGAGAGTTGCTCCTTTTCTTTCTTTAGTTGACCAATGGCTAATTCCAAATCCAAATTTTCATTAACAATAGTCTTATCTAACATGTGTACCTCCATTACTTTTGATCTTTGCTCAATCTACTAAACTTCTTCTCTAAGAACCACAATGCTCTGATACCAATTTTTGGAAATATGAGGTAGGTAAGGTTACTGGGGGGGTGAGTGAATTAGAAACCAATAAAACTTCAACTTTCTTCACCAATGAATCCTTCATAAAATATTCTAATCTAATTGCTTGCTTGGAAGAATAAAAGTAGTAAAACATTCATAACATTTTGACACAAGATATGGTGACCCAGAAACCTTTTGAATAGAAAGTAAAACTAGGGTGGAGATGATACCTACAAGCTTTTGTACTATAGTTTAAAGTTGGCCAGCTAAAGCTTATAATTGATAACTTCTAATGATCTTCCCTATTAGGAGTAATAAGGACTGCTAGGTCTACCTTATTAAAGGATTTACAAAACATACAATGAAGTATGAACTTGGTAAAGAGAACTATCAAAGACTATTAAGTCTACCTTGTTAAAAGATTTGATTGATGCACCTGTTAGAATGAAACAGTGTCTGATCTTTGATCTGTAACTTTAATTTGTTGGTTGAGGTTCATTTGAAATGTAAAGATCACCTTGCAGTGATAGATAAATTTTTGTCCCTTATACTACTTGTAGCCTTCTCAATTCACACTTCTATTATTTCACTTCATACTTTTTCCTTTCATATATTTGGATATGATACAATACATTACATATATAGAAATCCAAAACATAATTCATCCAAGTTAGCTACAACATAGATTTCCATCAAGATCACAAAGTTGGCTCAAATGCTAGCACTCAGGTTTGGAAGACAAAATTGGTGACGTTCTAATACTTGACAACCATTGTCAAAAATTGGATTGTCATGCTCTCGGTCAATGTAGAAGCTTGGTTCATGCTAATCACTTCCAAGTAGCTTGAACTTATTCAACACTTCTGACTCGATGAACACTGTGAAACTCGACATATAAATAGAATCACTTGGTTAACACTGCATGGCTCAGTCAACACTAACATAGTGAGCTCAATATAAAATAAGTGACTTGGTTGACACTCCTTGGCTTGGTCAATGCTAGATTCACATCATTGATACTAAAAGCTCGGTAGGAACTAGAGAACATGGTTGATACTATGTAACTTGGTTGATACTGTGAAGCTTGGTTAACACTATTACTGATCAACTTGGTAGATACATCTTGGCATGAATTGAATGTAGATTCTAAAACTTGGTAGCAACTATAGAACTTGGTAGTAACTGGATTACTTTATTAATACTGCAAACTACAAGATAAGCCTGGTAGCATCTTAACCAATTGATTGAGTGTGAGTCACTAATAAATAAACTTTGAAATTAATGTCAATAGTGTCAACAAGTAACAAGCCCAAATTTGATAGTCAAATGGCCATTGAGGCAAAAAAAAGCCTAAAAAATGAATAGATGTTGGAAACAAATTAGAGTTGTCAAAAAAAATAGTTTTCAGGAAATCACTAGGATAATAAAAAACCACCATGGAAAAAAATGAAAAACTACTATCAAAGATTACCAAAATGCTCCGAGGTCACAAAACCACTATGCATTTCCAAATACTGCTATGAGGTCTGAGAAACCATAGGAATTCTTGAACCATCAAAAAGCCTAGTTGAAGGCAAAAAATTGTCGATTGGGCATAAAACCACCCAAAAAAAATGAAACTACTTGAAAAGTATACAAAACCATTAAAAGACCTACAAAACTACCTACTGAACCCATGAAACCACCCTTAGAAAAACCGCTATTAGTAACCAAAATGGTGCCCCTATTTTGGGTGCAAGAGATAAGGAGATGACTTGGTGATTGACCAAATGATTGCACATGTGAAAGCTAAGTTGGAGCCCTCTTCTTAGAAATATGCACTCTACACAAGGAAAAAGTACCATTTCAAAAAGGAGGCACTCAAATAGGGAGTAGTTAGCATGGGCTTACCTAAAAGTGAGCCCATAAAAAATGGATTGCAAAATCTCCTTCTTGCCTTTATAATAAAAAGGTTGTACTTGCATGAAAAAATACACAGTCATGTCATGTCAATGATTTGAGGGTCCATCGCTGAGGAACTATGCATTGTGAGGCCCTATAAAAATTCCTTGAATGTTCCAAAAAATTGCCCATTTTTTTTGATAAAAAATGAAATAAGAAGGGCAAATCGCCATGTGGTGGTTGAAGATGGGGCTCATAGGGGAATAGTTCAAAATAATGGTACACTAACCAATAAAAAGGCATGAGAAATAATGCCAAAAATAATGGCGCATTGTACCCACTACATGCACAAAGCTCGAGGAAGGTCTAGCACATGAAATAAAGAGTGCCTGCGACATAGTTTTTGAGTGGGGCTAGTTTGGAGGCTGAGAGTGGAGCTAGTATGGGTAGGGTTTCCTGGTGTATAGAGTAAGTACCTCGCCTGAACATGACTACTGATGCCTAGCGTGAGGTCCACCAAAAATGCTTTGACTTTAAAAAAAACATGTGCAAGGGACAAGGAACAAGGGACCTATCTAACAAGAGACCACCCAATAAATGATTCTCATCCAAAAAATGTAGCAAAGGGTATGAAGACAACATGGGGCCCAAAAAACCTTTGTGCATGCACTGATCAACTTGTTAAAAAATGTGGAGCCCAAAAAATCGCTGATTCATCCTACTTTTGATTGCATGCAAACTATTTTTTTTAAAATAAATAAAGAGAACACTTTTGATTTATTTTCTTGACAAATAACAAAAAAATCACTATCTTGATTTGTGTGTCTAGACAATATAGCTTGGGTGCAATTTTTTTTGCCTTAGAAGTCAACTTTGATCCAAATGGACAAATTTTATATGGAAACATAGGATTTTGGGTACTCTGAGCTCAATGGTAATACTCATTTGGGCTTAAGGTGACCAGAAACAAAGATCCCCTAGATCCAATACAAAATCTTATATACAAAATCAATGCACAAAACTCTCATGAAGAGAACAGGGACATGAAAGTCTGGAGTTCTAATACCATGTTGATGTTGAGAAAAATTCAACCCATAGCTCCCAAGAATCACTTGCATGCAAATACCTATCACAAAAAGAGAGAAGCAAAGCTTTGGAGGCTTGAATTCAAAGACACATGATAGAAGAGACATTCTTGATGTGCAAAAATAGAAATTTCTATTTAATCAAAAGTGTTAATTACAAAGAGAGATAAATCATTATAAAAGGAAATCAAAACCCTAAAAGACAACTAACCTAGGTTGCATGATAAAAATTAATAAAATAATTAATTATTATATGCCTAATGTTTAGCTTAAGCAAACTAGAGATAATAATACAATACCTTATTACTCCAATTATAAAATGCAAATACATGTTTTAAGTGAGTTTTCACTTATGTAAACCAAAATTGGATTTTTTTGACCCTATTGGATATGTTCTGGTAAGTAAAAATCCATTTCTATAAGCCAAAACTAGAAGTGGCAATTTTTGACCCCATTATATATGTTTTTAAAAGTCAAAAGAACATTTATATGCATTTAAAAACTTCATTTTTCACTTAAAGACCACGAGTTTTGATTTTTCATGTAATAACATATGATTTTAAATCTGTTTTTCATTTCTAAAAGATGTTCTTAAGAAAGAGTGATGAATTTAGACCCATTTTCATATCATTTAAATATGCAAATTGCTTCTACAAACTCATTTTTATGACTTAAAGTGCATTAGAACTCAAAGTGCTAGTTTTTCCTACCATTACATGCTTTTGAAACATGTAATTGTAACTAAAAAGTGAATTTTTACTTCATAATACAATACTTTTTGATCAAACACTCAAAAGTGGCAATTGTTAGTCCCAAAACACATTTTTTTGGCTCTCAAACTTCACTTTCTTGGGTATTTTTTAATATCAAAAATGGATTTTGCAGCCTTCAAACGTTTATATCTTGATCATTATTTGGTCATTTTTACCTAAATTATCCAAAGAACACATTGGGCTACCAAAAAAATGGAGTTTGTTGAGTGTTTTCTCCATTTCTCAACTCATCTAAGGCTCGTTTTTGCTAAAAAAAACACCCTAGTTTTGAGCAATTTGCACTATTTAAACAACAAATGTTTGGATCAAGGTAAGTTTGAAAGCATTTCATATCCTTCCTCGCTTATATTTAAGTCTTTTAAATCACTTGACATGTTTTGGATGCCATTTTCCAAATTATTTATATATGAATTTGATTTAGTCAAAGGTTGTTGCATTTTTTTGTGCATTTATCTCTGTAACTATCTACACTTATCCAAATTTGAACCTTGTCTACTCATGAGGATTGAATTTATAAATCTATATAAGTCTTGTCTCTTTAAAAATTCTAAATCTAAAATGTTTTGGTTTCTTTTCAGATATTTCAAAGATTTGAAAGAGAGTTATTCTTTTGTTTTTGGTAAAGAGAGGTAAGTTTTCCTTGTATTTTTTTAAGACAAGTTGTATAGTTTTATTCTTGTTTGTTTTTTTTGCAAATATTTTTATTTCCATTTTTACATTTGCTTTGATTTTTTAGATGATAATTTTCTCCTTTTCTTCCATCTATTTCTCTAAGTTGCATATACAAGGTTTCATTTACTTGCAAATGTTGTTGGGGAAAAATCTCATTCTAAAGGAAATGGTAAGATCTTCATTTCCCCACACGTGAATGCAATTTTAAATACCACCACCATACATCTCATGAAACTTCACATGGCTTCCCTATGGTTGAAAATTTTTTCCACATGCTTGTCGGATAAAATATCATGAGTTGCATCTATAAAAGCATGTTATGTCTCTTATTTGCTACTCATTCGTCCCTCATTTTCATAACTTAAAGATCATTTTCTAGACATATTATACACTAAGAAAAACCCTATGTTGGTTTTACTAGTCATTTTTTAATCTTTCTGAGTTTAAACTATTTTCTCATTCTCTATCCAAAATCATCCCATAGGCATTTTAAATTCATACCTAGTCCAAATCCATGTTTTTACACCATAAAATCTTGCTATGGACCCCTCATGTGATGATGTTCTTACAATATGGTACTTTCATGTAATAATTTCATAGGCACATCATTTTGTGATGTCAAAAGAAGTTTCACCAAAAAAGGCAAAGATAAGAAAAAGATGAAGTAGTGGTATGATCAATACCATAACTCCATTCCACCATCTCAAGTATCTTCCTACAATGATGGGTTCAGGATATAGATGTAGCACACATGAATATGGAATATTTTCTCATAAGTGTCAATGTTGAAGCCACTGAGAATATGACTTGGATGAAACAAATTCAATACCATTTGTTATTACCTTTCCCTTGGTAGCTCATTAAACTGAGTTCATCCTTTCTTGCATTAGACATATGGATGCAACCTCTAGAACTATTAGGAACCAAGAAGGAATGATTAGTAGAGGTTTCAAAAGGATATCATGCAAATTTATCACTAAAAATAATGAGCTTCAAAATGAAGAATACATCCTTACAGGTTTCAAATAAGCAATTTGCATACAACTTGAAGTAGTTGACTTTGATATCAGTGTGTTGAATACATTTGCAAGATGGAAGTATTCACTAAATGATCTAGAAAGAAAATGTCATAGTTGTATATAAGTGACTATGAAAGTTTGGGAAGCTAGTTGATACTATGTGAACACTATGAAATTTTCATATGCTTTGAGTAGAATCCTAGTAGGAAGATTACATGAAAAGAGAAATTATGTTGTAAGTACATGATAACATGTATATGTATAAGAAACTCATTATAGGTATATGATTAATTATTGAGAGGAGAGGGGGAAGAGGGAGGGTGAATTAGTAATCACCAACTTAATAAAATTTTAACAACTTTCTAGACTCTTTACCAAAAAGATTCAGTTATGCCTATAACACTATTATTAGTTAACTACATAAACAATCTCATGGAATAATTATGATTTGGGTGAAAACCACATTGTGAGAATGATGCTTACAAATGTTGCACTCTTCTAGAATACACTATGTTAGGATCTTGCCTAATTAAAGGTTTAAAAAAACTACCAAGTGTACCTTGTTAAATGATTTTCCTCTAGATATGTTAGGATCTATACTATGCTAGGAGTAACCTTGCTAAAGGTTTTCAACACTCTAATCTAAGAATGCTACATTGTTAGAGGTTTAACAATAAACCATTTGAAGCCACCCTTTCAAGTGATTTCAATTGTTATGATGGTAAGAAGGTAAAATTAATAAAAATGATTTGGAACTTGCACTTCCTTTCTATATCAAATCCCTTAAATCTCTTGAATACAATAACATACCATAAGTTTTCTCACTTCTATGATCACAACCCACTTACTACTTGTTCACTCTGATAACCATGTCTTTTCTTTTCTTCCTTTTCCATCCACCTTCTCTAGTCTTGATACCTTCTTATTTTCTTTCTCATATCCTTAAGTATATTACAAATCCTAAATCTAGATGCAACAATCACAATAACATTTTTTCATCCTTGTAGAAACTTCTTGAACAATCTTCCTCTACCTAACCTAATGCTAACTTGACTTTTCCCAGTTCTCAGATAGGACATTATTGTAATTATAAATGAAGTAACTGAGGGTGGGGGGGGGGGGGGGGTGTGAATCAATTACCACAAAAACAAATCCTGATCCCTTGGATGTATTTAAATAACTAGTTACTATTGTCACTTGGTAAACATTCACAAAAATGTTGTAACTTGGTAGATTAACTTGTTACTGATCTTTAAGCATTCATAATTATTAACATGCACATAAAAGGAAATAACATGAACAACAGAGACACTAGATTTAATGTGGAAACCCAATATGGGAAAAACCACCAAGTAACTAGCTACCAATTTTCACTCTTTTGAAGTGAGCCTTGTTAGGATCCAACCCTGTTAAAGGTTACAAAACACACTATTAGGTGTGACCCTGTTATAGGATTTAATCACCCTATTAAAAGTGGCCTTGTTAGAGGTCTTTAGAACAATTGAACTAAACTATCACCTTGTTAGAGGATTTACAAAATGGTTGTTAAACCAACTTTGTTAAGAGATTTTGAAATCACTACTATAATGGTTAGAAAGTAACAATGAATTAACCTGAATAAGATGCAACTGAATTTTCTAATTACAGATCTCTATTCTACACCATTGGATCCACCTTGATCAAATATAGCTTTTTTGCTCCTCAATGATCTTTGATCATTCTTCAAAAAATTGCTCTCCAATAATCAGTGCTCCTTCATATTTGCATTACATCAAATCCATCATGCACACTTAGAATTCACAACTTGACCTCTTATATATACCATTCAGATTATCAAGTCATCTCATTCAAAAGTTACATTTATAAATAAACCATACATCAGTCAGCTACAAATATTACATTAAACAAATAAACTTTATTTTCCAAAATAATGAAATCCTTCATTGGCCAACCCAGCTCGATAAACACTACTCCAGAAACAATTTCTTGAGTTAACCATCTCAACTTGATTAACACTACAAAATTTGCAAAATCCTTTGGCTGCCGAGTGAACTCGGTAAGAATTGAACTTCCTTCTTTGATGGTGAGAGCTTGGTAGATACTGATTTCTACCATATTTTCCTTTGATGACCGAGTAAGCTCAGTAGACACTACATTTTCTTTGCTAACCATGAAAGCTTGGTAACAATTCTCTACACAAGGTAAAGTCTAAGAATGATTGGTAGTCTCTATCTTTTTCCTTGGTGACCAATTGAGCTCGGTAGACTTTGTCTGATAGCTGATATGACATTTGTGTAACATCGAAAACAATACACAGTTGGACAATTATATCCAATAGACATTAATTCATCGATAAGTCTTCTTCTCTAATAGTCTAATAAGAATTTTCATCACTAATACAACTTCCATTATTTATTCCAACTTTTACCTAATAGTTCTCCTTCATAATATGCCCTTAATACTTGCTAAGTATATGGTAATAGGATGAAATAATATGCCAAACATTTGACATTAATGAAAAATAATATAACTAATGAATATATAATACATAAGTTTCCTTCTTCATCAACACCTTGTACATCAGTTGGGCCAAGACTCATGTAGTCAAGTTGCAATCACATTAGACGTGCAACTTTGAATAAATCAAATTAGTTAGAAGTTTGTTAGAGAATAAGTAAAGGTGTTTGAGAATTTCCCCTTTTCCCTCCACCTTTATCTCTCCTATTTTCCTATATAAAGGAGAGATCTCATTGTAAATAATCATCTTTGGCTTTGTATAAGAAAGACTATGTTGTAACTTCTTGTGTCTTGAAAACTTTTTGTTTCTTGGTGCAAACTTTATATGTTAAAGAGTTATCAAACCTTGTGTTGTTATTCTTGGAGTTAATTGGTGTATTCTTATGTTGCATTATTTGGTTCATGAGCTTTTAGCTTATAGCTTGTATACAAATTTTTAGAACAATTTAGCTAAGTTCTTGAATAAAGAACGAATCATAAAGTTAGAAGTGGTTGTAGTTTGTTAGTTTATAGGAAGTTAAGTAATAGATTTTAAGCTATAATTATCTTTCTTATCTAGTTTCTTTGATACTAAATCTAGTTAATTCACTCAAGTTATCATTAGTAAACTGTTATCTTAGGAGTTGCTCTCACTTTAACCATCAAGCAACCTATATTATCATAGAAATAGAATATTTTTATAAAGTTGTAAGTTGTTGTTACTGATACATATTTCTTGAAAAAAGATGAAAGATTGAGAGAACCACCCCTTTTTAAATTTTAGTTAATATCCCATTGGAGCCACCCATGATAAGAAGGGAGCCTAAACTATTGCTAAGAGGAAGATGTATCTAACTATGGAGTTGCCTAAAATCACCATTTTATAAGTTGTAGTTTTAGTGACTTAAAACATATTTATCCAATAGTTTTTGATACTTCGCTGGGGATACAATGTGCATTGGAGAGCCTCATGCTTTTTTTTGAAGCATAACCATGTCCTTTTCCATTGAAATTATTCATTACATTTTATTTCTTGTAGTTGCTTCAATAATTTACCAAGGAAGTGTAAATGGTTTAAGGTCCTTGGGGAAATGCATTTGGTCCACTGCATCTAGATCTACCTCTACATGCTCTTCCTAATGGCTTGCATATAAGAATTTTCTCAAGTTTTTTGGTGATGGACAAAAACATCTTGATGAATATATTCTTATTTTATACATTGTATACAATGTTCATGCTATTGGATACGGGGACATATTTGTAAGGTTGTTCATAGAAACACTCAAATACATGGTTGTTGATTGGTTTTACCATTTACCACCATGTACTATCACAAGTTGGGCTACTCTCATAGCCAAGCTCCAAGAAAGATTCAAACCTCTTGAAGATGTTCATTCAATGTTGGCTCAACTCACTCAGATAAATAAGGCATCTCAAATGCTTATACACAATTTTTTTGCTTATTTCAACACATTGACACAAATAATTCCAATTTTTCTTCATCCTACAACTGTAAGTTTGAAGTGTCAATGTTGAAACTCCTGAAATTAGTTTTCTATCAAGAAGAGTAGCCTTAGCTACTCTTATAACTACACATACATTGGTGATTAAAATTGAAGAGGATCTTATTCTTGTTAAGAAAAAAAGAATTGAGAGAAGTGGGTTTGAGGAAATCTATCTTCCTTCAAATTCATTTTCTTCCATCACAAGAATAGATCTCATAGTGTAGAGGTTAGAAATTGAGTTGCTTTCCCTCAAAAAGAAAATATCTCAAGGCGTGTTCTTTGTTCCTCATATAGATGTACCAAGGGAACCTTTTCCTAGTGTTGCTCAGAATCTTGTTGGTGAGAATAAAAAAAAATTATTATTACCTCCAAAAAAGCTTGCAATTGAGGCACCGTAATTAAAGGTAGCAACTCAACATCTTGTATCTGAAGCTAGTGATCTTTCTATTCTCTTCCAAGAAAAGGAAGAAGACATAGCTGGTGATTCTCATATCTAGTTCATGTAGTCTCAAAAGATCGATGATCAAAATTGAGGAAGGACATTTTTTCTTCCAATATTCAAGATAATTATGTTATAAGAGAGGACATGTAGACAAATCTTTATAAGCTGAAAATGATGCATTTTTGTCTCAAAGTCATGAATTTGGGTCTACTTTGTGTGAATTCCCTACCTTACATCATGAAAAGGAATTTCTCATACATGATAAAAAATTTCCCAAATTAGAAGTTTTTGAACAACATGTTGAGGTATGCAGTAAATTCATGTCATTACTAAAATTACACGTGCAAGATTCTTTTTGATCGACTTGAGGTGCTGGTGATTGACGAGCTAGTCAAGAAAGTTGTAGTTGGCAAGAAGAGTTCATAATTTGTTCAATCAAAGGATGTCTATTGAAAATTGGCTATTAGTGATATGTAATTGTTGTTATTTATGGAAACACATGATGTACATGCTTACAGGAAACCTTAGAAATAAAGATACTTAGTGTTTGGTAATCAGAAAATTGTCTAAGTAAAGAATTTGGTTTACAATAGTATATTGTTTTGTTTATAACTTGTAGTTGATGTCATATTATGAGTAAAAAAGTTAGATGGAGATAGTATACATGTTGATAATGATGTGTACAACCTTAAAGGTCAATACAAACTATACAAAATAGAGATAATCATGTTTGAAGTGAATTAGGAAAGTGAAATTGAAAGAAAGGATTATTTTGTTTACAAGATAATTACTTGTCCAATTAGGGCCGACATCCTAGATGTTTACTCTAGGTTGGAAAAGTAGATTGTGGTCTTAGCTAACCCAGTAAGAATTTTTGAAAAGGCATGGTATTTATGCAAAGGACATTTTGTGGTAAGATTGTGAAGTACAAATTGTAAGAGTGTGATTATCATTGCAAGTGATATCTTGTAATTGTGATTTATGTGAACTCTTGTGAAAGTGATATATATGAAGTTTTAAATGAGCTATTGAATGATTTAAGATCAAGCTAAAGATCAGAGATTAGTCAAGGAAGAAGATATAGTACTTATATTAAATATGATTGCTTGTTTGAGAAGTGAGCTCTTCTTGTAATTAGAAGTGCATGTTTGGGCAGTGGGCTCATCTTGCATCTATTGTACCACAACTCCTAACAGGGTTGGAATCTCCTAATAGGGATTCAAAGTCTCCTAATAGGGACTCCTTATATTGAATTTTCTCATTGACTCCTAATAGGGTCCATCCTCTACAGGTAACTTATATATCAATATATTATCTAGTGGATATCATACCGACTAGAGTTTTCCCTTGGCTAGGGTTTCCCTATTTAACAAAATATGGTGTTATGTGTTATTTTTGTGCATTGTTACTATTATTGTTCAACATTACTTTATTGCTTTGTTATGCATGGTTTAAAGTAAGAAATAATATCCAATTGGCAACTAAAGTTTGTAGATTACTGATTCACCCCCATCTTTGTAATCCCTATTTCTAACAATTGGTATCAAAGTGCAATTACTTTGAAAAGGCTTACTAGTTTGAGTAAGATCCCTATGGATATGGAATAGTTGATGAAGAACCTTGAAGAAGCTCTTGAACAAATTGATTTTCTTACTAAAGGAAGAAATAAGTTGAAGGATAGATATTGAGACTCCAAAGTATATATTGGCCAATTGAAGAAAATGATTGAACATCTCAAATCCAAGCCTGAATCTACTGAATCTAGAACTAGTGATGACGATTATTCAAAATTGAAGACAAAGGACAAGATCTTGAAGCATGAATTGAAGATTAAAAATCTGAAGCTAACTTTGAGAAATGATCCTAGCAAAATTGAGTTTTATTTGAAAATTGAAAGTGAAGATCTGAGAACAAGTTTGGCAAAGAAAACATCTGAGTTTTAAACATTGAAAGAAGATCATGAAGAACTTCATAGGTACAAAACTATTGTGAAAGGTGAATTAACTCAGTGCAAGCAACAACTTGAGAAGCTTCATTCTAGTAGAGAGAATCTTGATGATTCAATGCCAATACATAAACCTACTTATGATAAAACTAGTCTTGGTTATCTAATTAACATGTCTGCGAAGAAACCTGAGATTAGTTCAAATCCAAAAGAAAAAGATAAATCTGATGATAAGATTGAATCCAGTCAATCTTTGGATAAATCCAAAGAAGTTAGACAAGACAAGGAAGTTGAAATTTTGGATGAACCAATGCAAGTATAATCTCCTGAGAAAACTAGGTATAAATTTAGAGGTAAGTGCTTTTTGTGTAATGAAATAGGTTATATGAAAAGAGATTGTACTATTAAGTCATTTAATCATGTTAAGGACTTTTATTGTCATAATTATCATGGTGTGGGTCATAATGCAATTGATTATAGGAAACCTAAGTATGATAATGATAGAACAAATAGTAGAATGTCTAGAAATACTAACCCTATAGATAGAAAAAGATCTAATGAAAGGACAATGAAAGAAGGAAGATCTTATGAAGATAGAAGACATATCATGTATTATAAGTGTAACAACTTAGGATACATTGCTTGGAATTTTCATGCACCTAATGATTAGTAGAATCCTAGAAGTAGAGTATCAAAATGTCACTTATGCAACAACTTCAAACACACAACAAAGTATTGTAGAATGGACAAAAACTTCAAAGATAGAAGGAATAGTGGAAGAAACTTTGTGAACAAAAGGAATGATGGAAAGAACACCAGAAATGACAGAAGGAACTTTAGAACTAATAGAAACAATTAGGAACAAAGAAACATTGTTAGTGAACTTCAAGAAAAACTTAATGAGGCATTTGTGAAAGGAGTAGATATCTCAATAGAAAAGCTAGATGATGATGAGAAAGGAAGATTGAAATTAGTTGTTGAGTTAGATAAACCAAGTTGAATTAATCTTGTTCACAACATCAGAATTTGAGAACTTCATCCAAAGGTAAAATTAGAGGTAGTGAAGTTTGGAAAAGGTGTATTGAGTTATGTTTAGATGGTACCTAATTTTTTCTATAATTTGGAGCTTATCTAAACAAGTTATGAAGGAATTAAGAGTTACTAGTATTACAACAAAGGCTAATTTTGTAATAAAATATGAAAGAATGTTTTTTCAGAGAATTTCATGATGCAAGGTTTTGTAGAGTTTTTTCATGATGGAGATTGGCTATGGAAAATCTTAGGTAGAACTTGAAGATCAAATAGATGATCTTGAGCAGTTATTTGGTTCTAGAATGAGATTGATAGCTTTTTCATGTTTACAAAGTACACAATTAGTGCAAGTTCAAAGATTGATGAACTTTTAGTAGGATTCATCTATGTAGCATATAAGATGTGTAGAGAAAGAACAAGTGAATCTTAGTGAAATACTGAGAATGCAACTCTTAGAGAACCTAGAAAAGATCAAAAGGACAAAGAATGGTGTGTTTAGATTATAGTCATTGATCAATCACATATTCTTTCATGTCCCTACAAGATTTCCTTACTTGTGATATTGCTATTAGGATTTAACTGTGTGATTTTGAGTCAAACTCATTGACCCATGTTTCATGAGTAGTGATTCATCATGAATCTATCTCTCATGAGAATAAATGTAACACTTAGCACTCACTGGATCTAGGTGATGCTCACAGGGGTGAAGCACCGGGACTTCCCGAGAGGTCACCCATCCCAGTACTACTCCAACCTGATCACGCTTAACTACAAAGTTTCCTCCATGGTTAAACCTAAAGCTTGCAACCCCATTTGCAAAACCTTCACCAAGTGTTGTGCCTTGTGAACCATTCATTAGAAAGCCCCTTAAGCTCATCAATTGATAAATAGGAGATAATTTCCATAGCAAGTCAAATTGTGATATTGCTATTAGGATTTAACTGTGTGATTTTGAGTCAAACTCATTGACCAATGTTTCATGAGTAGTGATTAAACATTAATCCATCTCTCATGAGAATAAATGGAACACTTAGCACTCATTGGATCTAGGTGATGTTCACAGGGGTGAAGCACTGGGACTTCTCAGGAGGTCACCCATCCTAGTACTACTCCAGCCTGAGCGAACTTAACTATAGAGTTTCCTCCATGGTTAAACCCAAAGCTTGCAACCCCATTTGCAAAACCTTCACCAAGTGTTGTACCTTATGAACCAGTCATTAGAAAGCCCCTTAAGCTCATCAATTGATAAGTAGCAAATAATTTCCATAGCAAGTCAAATTGTGAAATGAGTTATCTTTGTGCATTGTTACTATTACTATTCAACATTACTTTATTGCTTTGTTATGCATGGTTTAAAGTAAAAAATAATATCTAGTTGGCAGCTGAAGTTTGTAGATTATTAATTCACACCCCTCTCAGTAATCCTTATTTCTAACAATGTCCAATAAGAAATTTGACTTGGTTGGAGGCCAATAAAAATCTAGGCATTCCACATGTGCTTGAACATGAACATACCATTGAAGAAGAAGTCAAAGAAGCATGTTTAGTTTGGCGGGAGTAGTTTCAATTAATGAACCTATCTTAGAGTAGCGATACACATGATTCATCTCAAAAGGGTGAATATGTTTATTTCTTCCAAGAGTTGTTACATCAAGTAATGGCATCATTTATCTAGTTGTTCATATTTCATCTAAATCAAGTTTCTTATGAACATGCCAGGTACTACAAGCTACTAAAAAAAGGTAGCTATTTTTTTGAGCCAATAAATGGTTTCATCTAAAAGTTGCATTATCAACTAATTTTAATTAGGTACATTTTTCTTTGTTTTTAATATGTGCATTTGCATAAGATTGTTTTAAACTAGGTTTGATTTGCATTAGTCATGTTTGAGTCTTTTTATTTTTGGTTGCCTAAATCTATAGCCCAATATAGTAGATAAAGGCACAAACGAGGTATGTTCCCCAGTTAGAGTTAGATGTTGTCCTTAATTTTGGCTTCATAAAATAGGGACAACCCTATGTGATTTTCTCAATGCGCATCCTCTTTGTTTTAATAGATTGATAAGGTGTCATGAAGATAGTTCAATATCCATGAATTTTACTATGTGTAGCTCTATCTATGCATTCTTTTAAAAGTTTTTGTCATTTTAAATCCCTATTTGTTTTGCTAGTAGGAGTTTTGCTTCTCTGACTATAAATGCTCAATTTTTGGCAACCTTTCACATCTTTTCTCCTTTTTTCTTCATGTTGTAAATAGTTTTTAGTCTTTTTTCTTGTCCTTAGGTTTATAGCCCTTGGAATTATGCTTTGTTTGTGCTAACTTATGTCTAAATCAGAGTTGTCTAGCTCAAGTTATAAAGGAAAGGGTGGGTTTTTTTCAAGATGATTGCATATATTTATTAAAAAACCTCATAAAAGTGGCTTTTTAATTGGAAATTGTATGATATAAATTATATTTAATATTTAAAGTGGATTTTGACATCCATTTTCAAGTTTCAACTCATTTTGAGTTGATTTGATCATAGGTTTTTTTCATGTTTTATGAAAATTAGCTTATTTCAAGTCTATTTTCATGTTACTTTTTGAGAACTATAGTTAAATATTGAATTTAATTACACTAGACACTTTAAATGCATTTAATTGGGATTTTTTATTCTTCATTGCATATATCAACATGCAAATCACTATATGAAAACCTATTTCCAATAAAATATAAGTTCCAACATCATAAATGTGGAATTTTAAAATGTAATAACACATTTTAATGTGTATAGTGAGTTTTTAATATAATTTTGTATATTTAAATCTTATTAAATTGACCTATGTAGAGATTTTGAATTTATTTACACATGTTTCACTTATAAGTTTATTTTTAATGTTTTAATGTATTTACGTGGAGTTATTCAAAGCTATTACATATGCATTTTTAAAAGTGCCACTTAAGTGGACTTTTGAGATCAATTTACATGTTAGTATAACATGTAAATACATGTTTAAGTGAGTTTTCACTTAAACCAAAAGTGGATTTTTTAACCCTATTACATATGTTTTTGGTAAGTAAAAACCCATTTCTATAAGCCAAAACTAGAAGTGTTAATTTTTGACTCTATTACATGTATTTTTAAAAGCCAAAAGAACATGTGTATGCATTGGAAAATCCTATTGTTCACTTAAATACCAAGAGTGGCAATTTTTCATGAAATGACATGTGATTTTAAATATATTTTTTCACTTATAAAAGTGTGTTTAATAAAGAGTGACAAATTTAGATCCATTTTCATATCATTTAAACATGGCTTTTGAAAATCCATTTTTTATGACTTAAGTGCATTAAAAATTAAAGTGAAAATTTTTCCTACCATTACATGGTTTTAAAACATGTAATTGTAACCAAAAAGTGCATTTTTACTTCAAAATATGAGGTTTTTTGATCAAACACCTAATAGCAGCAATTTTAAGTCCAAAAATAGATATTTTTGATTCTCAAAACTTCACTTTCTTGGGTATTTTTAATTTGTCAAAAATGGATTTTGTAGCGTTCCAATGTTCATATCTCAAACATTACTTGGTAATTTTTGATGATTTATAGGTAATTTTGCCTAAATTATCCAAAGAACACATTGGGATAATAAAAGGGGGAGTTTGTTGAGTGTTTTCTCCATTTCTCAACCCATCTAAGGCATGTTTTTGCTAAAACAACATCCCAATTTTCTAAAATTTGCACCATTAAAACAAGTGTTTGGATCAAGGTAAGTTTGAAAGGATTTCCAATCCTTCCTAACTTATAGTTAAGTCTTTTATTACTTGATATTCTTTGGATGCCATTTTCCAAGTTGATTACATATGGCTTTGATTTAGGTAAAGATTGTTGCATGTTTTTTTGTATTTTATCTCTCTATTTAACTATACTTATCCAAATTCAAACCTTGACTATTCATTAGGATTGAATTAAAAAATATATAAAAATCTTCTTGTATTTAACAATGATAAATCTTATTCTACTGTGCATCAACACCAAAAAAACAATACAAACTATGACAAGTAGCCTTAATATATGAAATGGAAAAAGACAACAAAAAGTTAGCAAAAAGTCAGCACCAGGATAGCTACAAGGTTGTTAGTAAATTAGCAGCTTGATCTACAAGGATATTCATATTCAAAGAAAAGGCCTTCAGCTCATCAATTTCTTTGTCTTCCATAACCTCTGTCTTCTTTGAATTAGCCCTAGTGCATCTATTGGAGCCTTGATCCTCTTTCATGTCCTTAAAACCTTGAATTCTCCTGTATTCTAGTTTGTCCAATAGAGTCTTAATATTATCTAATACAGCCTTCAAGATGGAACAACTTTGGTCTACAAGTTTCTTTATCACATTCTCAGTGTTGTGAACTTTGTTTCCCATGACATCCATCTTTTATAACATATCCTTCATCATTCATTCCATAGCTCTCTTCTTCACTTCCAAAGGTGGGCCTCTCTTCATTAAATTCTTGACTTCTTTTGCATTTCCAATAATATCATAAACTCTATCTAGATGCTGACCAAGAGTCCTCTCACCTTTAGTAGTCTTTCTTAGTTGATCAAAATCCCTCCTGATATCCTACATCTATTCCTTTGTACTTCTGATTTCCCTTTTCATCACACCTAGGTTTCCAAGGATTCCCTTTATATATTGTTCATCATAGTCCTTTCTTTGATTTAGATTTTCCTCATCCATATCCATAGTGTCTCTTTTCGTATCCACCTACTTGATGCCTTTTTCCTCAACCTTCCCTCAAGATATTAGAGGCTCATCATCTAAGGGAATGTTCATAACTCTACCAGTCTTCTTTTCCTTGGTTCTAGTAACAATACTAGTTTTTCCTTTGGTTTTCTTCCCTATAACCCCCTCAAGATCTTCAAAATATTCTATTTCCATCTCATAATCCACCTCCTTACTCTTCCTTTTCTTAGCAAACAAGCTCCCAGGTGAAAGGTTTTTTCCTCTTCTTGTCAACCATCTTATCTTCTTCCTCCTTCATTTCCTCTTCACAAACCTCATCCTAATCACTCCCTTCTATATCAAACTCCATGGTTTTTTTCTAATATAGGGTCTATCCTTTTTTTTAGTTTTAAGAAGATTCATAATCAACACCATCAAACCCTCATGACAAGCATGATCCCCCTCAGGGTCATTCTGGATAGCTAAAATGGTATTATCCAACAACTTCCTTAGGTAGAAAGGGAAATTAATTCTAAGCGTATGCCTAAAATGATTTACTAGCATAAAGTGGTTCCCAAAAAGCTTTGTAAAATGACCATCAAGGGTTAGGCATTCAATCACAACAAACATAATAAATCAATGGTCTAGAAATAGAATGAGGGCTAAAATAGGAGTTGCCAATTTTGACCAACCAATTTCTCTACTTGGTCAACTCCACAAACTCATCAACAACATGATCAAAAAACTTCCTATTCTTGTAGAATTTGATCCCATCCATATCAAGATTGATGGCTTTAGCTATAATTTCCTTTATGACATCCATTCTCTGGTTTCCCACCAAAATTCTTCTATTCTTCCATGTCTTGATAAATTGGTGGGTTATCAATG
Source organism: Cupressus sempervirens (assembly GCA_028749045.1). Classification (NCBI taxonomy): domain Eukaryota; kingdom Viridiplantae; phylum Streptophyta; class Pinopsida; order Cupressales; family Cupressaceae; genus Cupressus; species Cupressus sempervirens. The sequence goes on from CM053789.1 coordinate 533,699,338, forward strand.
AATGACTACCCTTTAACTTCTCCATGAAGCCTATAAATTGACCCTATTCTAAAATATCCCAAATTTTTGTCTTTTGCTTCCATTCCTTGCAACTTGTGGTCTCAACCCTCTTTCTCTTACCACCCATATTCCTCAAACTGCAAAATTCCTCACAGTCCTAACAAGCTTAGATGAAGTGGAAATCTCTATGTCAAAATAATAACAAATTTTTCTCTTATGTAAAAATACCCACAATCTATGTGGTAATGAATGAGTTATCTCATCAAATATAATCATAACCTGCAGCTCCCCATTCCTGCACAAATCATAATTGTTCCTAAATGTCATTTCCATCATTATTAAAAACTCTTTTGCATACTTCTAACCTTGTCATCCTCTATCAAAGATAGCCCTTTAGTAGGGAAGTTGTCACCATAATTCCATATCATCTTTGTATGGGTTTTGCATGCCACATTCATAGCCCAATTGACCACTTTGTTGGTTTCTCTATAGTTATGAGTGATAACACATTCCACAAAGGAATTAATAAAATTACTAGCCTTGTAAATTATATTATGAATGATCCAAGAGAGGTTATTAACTTTATTAAGAAAAATTAATAATACTAAGGGAATCCCCTTCTAGAAATTTTTTCTCTAAATTCATGCTCTTGACAAATAAAAGACCATAGAGAGTTACACTGGCTTCCACAACATGATTGGTTTGATCCCTAATAGGAATAGCCATAACACCAAAACTATCCCAATTTTCATTTTTGATAGTAACAAAACAAACCACTACCCCTAGGTTGCCTTTTGAGGCCCCATCCAAATTAATCTTATACCATCCTTGTGGTGGACAATCCCACCTAGCCAAATTTCTAAGGTTATTATCATTTTGAGAGTATTCGATCCCTTCCAAGTTCCAATTTTAAATAACTTTGTCTTCCCACCATCTTGAGGCTCTTGAGATTTCCCAATTATCCTAATATTATCAATCACCATATGCTTTATCTTGTGAAATATATGATTGGAAGTAGTCTCCTTATCCCTGAAAACCCTATCATTTCTTTCCTTCCAAACACCCCAACATAGATACAGAAGGATGGAATTCCATTAATTAATAAGCAAAGTTACAACAAGGAGACTTCTAGGCTAAGAATAAATCTTGAATATTGAGGTTGAGAACCTATTCCACATCTAGAAGTTTATGAATCCTCTTCCATAACCTTCTAGTGTAAGAGTAATAAATGGTCAAATGATCAACTGACTCTTCCTCTTCCTTATAAAGATAACATTTGCTGACAAGAAAAATACCTTTCTTCATTAAATTGTTAGAAGTAAGGATTTTATCCTATAATAAAATCCAAAAAAGATATGTTAGCTTTAGGTTTTAGGCCTTTAAACTAGGCTTTAGCCTAGCAAGGCACATGACAATCTTCAAAAGTATTACCATATATAGATGAGACAGAAAAAAATCCATTTGGATTAAATTTCCATATTAAAGCATCATCCGCATGAACTAAAAAGACAACATCCAATATTTTGTTAAGCTCATTAAAAGCCTCATCTACTTTGGTTAGGTTCACCCATTTATCTTCTTCCTAATAATCAACAATATATGTGCCAAAGATAGTCTTGCATTGATCTATATAATCATTCCACTTCTGATCAGAACTTAGAGCATGATCGAGAATCCACATGTCATCCCAAAATTGAATAGTTCTGCCATTTCCAACCTTCCATTTTACCCCTTTATTGATAATTTGCTTATTTTTCTAAGCTTGCTTCCAAATCACAAAACCCCCTTGAGTATCCTCATTGCCAAGGAAAATATTAAAGCATTAATTTACCTTGTTATATTTATCATTCCATATGTCTTTCCATTATCCACCTTTATTATATTGTCCACACATGTTATGCACTAAGAAAACCCCATTTAAAAATTTTTCTAGCCATTTTTAAACCTTTCTAAGTTTAACCCATTTGCTCATTTTCTATCTACAATCATCCCATAGGTATTACTATTCATAGTTAGCCCAAAGCTATGATTTTACACCATAAAATATTTCTATGGAACCCTCATATGATGATGTTCTTACACTATGAAACTTTTATGTAATAATTACACAGGTACGTCATTTTATGATGTCAAAAGTTGAGCTTCCACTAGAAAAATGCAAAGGTAATTAAAAGAAAAAGTAGCAGTATGATCAATACCATAACTCAATTCTAGAATCTCAAGTACCTTCCTACATTGATGAGGTTTGGGAAAAAAATGTAGTGCACATGAATATGGAATATTTTCTCATAAGAGTAAATGCTGAAGCCATTGACAATATGACTTGGATAAAACAAAGTCATAATAATTTTCTATCTACCTATCCCTTGGCATCTCATGAAATTGAGTTCATCCTTTCATGCACTAGAATTTTTGATGCAACCTCCAAAACTATCAAGGACCAAGAAGGTATGATCAAAAAAGTTTTCAAAAAGTTATCATGCAAAGTTATCACTAAAAATAAAGAGCTCAAAAACTAAGAAGACATCCTTAAAAAGTTCATAGAATTTTTTTTTATTATGACTTCAAGTAGTTGAATTTGATATTCATCTGTTGAATACATTTATAAGCTGGAAGTATTCACCAAATGATCTACAATGAAATTGGTGTAGTTGTACGTTATTCACTATAAAAGTTTGAGTAGCTACTTGATACTATGTGAACACTTCAATTGTTTTAATATGCTTTAAGTAGAATATAAATGAGAAGATTACATGTAACGAGAATTATGTTGTAAGTATAGGATAACATGTACCTATACAACCAACTAATGTAGTCAAGTTCAATCACATTAGGCATGAAACTTTGAATAAGTCAAATTAGTTATTAAGAAGTTTTTTAGAGAATAAGTCAAGGTAGTTGGAGATTTCCCATTTTCCATCCACCTTTCTCCCTCAAATACATTTACAAGCTAGAAGTATTCACCAAATGATCTACAAAGAAACTGGTGCAGTTGTATGTGAGTCACTATGAAAGTTTGAGAAGCCAATTGGTACTATGTGAACACTTCAAAATTTTTATATGCTTTAAGTTGAATAGAAATGAGAAGATTACATGTAAAGAGAAATTATATTGTAAGTATAGGATAACATGTACCTATGCAACCAGCTCATATAGTCAAGTTCGTTCACATTAGGCATAAAACTTTGAATAAGTTAAATTAGTTAGTTAGAAGTTTGTTAGAGAATAAGTTAAGGTAGTTGGAGATTTCCTATTTTCCCTCCATGTTTCTCTCTCATATTTTCCTATATAAATGATAGAGCTCATTGTAGGTAATCATATTTGGTTTTATATAAGAAAGACTATGTTGGAATTTCTTATGTCTTGAAAATGCTGTGTTTCTTGGTGCAAAGTTGAATAAAATGAAACAAGAGTTATCTAAATTTGTGTTTTTATTCTTGGAGTTAATTGGTGTATTCTTATGTTTAATTGATTGGTTGAACCTTGTTTTAGCTTATAGCTTGTTATACAAATATTTTTAAGTAATTGAGCTAAGTTATTGAATAAAGGACAAATAGTAATGTTAGAAGTGGTCGTAGTTTGTTAGTTTATAAGAAGTTTAGTAATAGATTTTAAGCTATATCATCCTTTCTTATCTCATTTATTTGGTACTAAATCATTGCTCAAATTAATCATTAGAGGCTTTGGAATCCAATTTTTAATTCACCCAAGTTATCATTAGTAAACAACTATCTTAGGAGTTGTTCTTTCATCAACCACCAAGACATAAATATTATCATAGCAATAGGATATTTTTCTAGATTTTTAAGTTATTTTTACTTACACATATTTCATTAAAGAAGAAGAAAGATTGAAAGAACCACCCATTTTGTAATTTCAGTTGATATCCTATTGGATCCAGCTATGATAAAAGGGAGCCTCCCTTATTGCTGAGAGGGGAGACCTATCTCACTACACCATTTTGTAAGTTGTAGTTTTAGGGACTTAGAAAATATTTAGCCAACACTATTCTCTTCAATGTCATTGGAGTACTTATCACAATCAATCACTTGCAATTCATGAAGACTATTGAGCTAGTGCAAACCTTGAGGCATGTCTTTAAATAGGCAAGACCAAGTTGACAACATAAAATTTGTGGTGAGATTTAATGGGTAAGGAAAGAATAGTAAAAAATTGAGAACAACACTGCACAAAAAAATAGAACCATGGGAATTCAATGTGGGAGACATGCCCAAAATAGTAATTCCAAAAGTTGAGTTTAATGGCATAGACTACAAAATATTTTTTAAAGTTATAAAGTATATAATTATAAAATAAATGATTATAAAGATTTGGATCTAATAGTAAGTTGAATGTTGTAGTATACACTAGCTATTCTACCTATGTTGAATACTTGTCCTTTTCACCATATTAAATTTAGTATTCATATTCAAATTTCATTGTAAAGGAAGATTTATAAATGATGAGTGAAATTTATAATTAAACAAAATTAATGCAATACTATAAAATATAAGAGACCAATTCCAAAAGTGTGTTGCAGAGAGGAAAATTCATATGTATTTTGGTGTGATAAAAGTAAGACAATATATCATAAAGTTATTTGATTTCATTGTAGACTAATAAATCTTAATTTGGTTGAGTGACTGACAAACTTGACAAAGTAGACCTTAGTGGCTCAAAAACCAAAACTAGATTGTGTTTGATCACAAAAATAATATTTTTTTTGCACATGTAATCCCAATTAGTTTACTTTCTCTAAAGAAGTAAACAAATTAATAGAATTATAATCTAAGAATGGCAAAGAGAATCAAATTTAGTAAGGAAAAATCACATGAAGTTTTTACATAAGTTCCCTTTGGAATTGTATAAGGTAGCACAAAAATTTCTCTTAGCCTAAACAAATAATAATAGTTAAGATTCAAGGATCACTTTGTGGTGTAGGGGTTGCATTGTTAATGGTGCAACTAAGGTTCAAATGCATGATTAGTCCAAAATAGTTTTAATGTTGGTTGCACCCACTTTGGTTGTCCTTGGTGGTCATGGGTAGGTGTAGATATATAGAAAGCTAATAGTGATGGAGATTATGGTGTTCACAATCATCAATGGAGATGAAGATAATGATGGCCAACTCTCAAAATCATCACTAGGCTAGGAGTGGTCATGGGCCTTGTGTTAGACACACATCCTTACCTTCATCTTTACACACTTTCCTTGAAGAAACTTTGATTACATTATCAACATTAAATCTGTTGAAAATATAGATGAAGTAACTGAGAGGGGGGTTGAATCAGTTACCACAAAAACATATCCACAGATCCCTTAGATGTCTGATAAAACTATTTACTAATATCTCTTGGTAAACACATAGAAAATGTTGTAACTCAGTAAAAGAAGTGAGATTTACTTATTACTATTCTTAAACATTCACAATGATTAACTTGCAAACGTAAAAGAATTAAAATGAACACATGAGACACCAAGATTTAACGTGGACACCCAATATAGGAAAAACCACCAAGTAACTAGTTATTGATTTTCACTCTTCTAAAGTGAGCCTTGTTAGGAGCCAACCTAGTTAAAGGTTACAAAACACATTGTTAGGTGTGACCTTGTTAGAGGATTTAATCACCCTATTTGGAGTGGCCTTGCAAGAGGTCTTTAGAATAATTCAATAGAACTGTCACCTTGTTAGAGGATTTAAAACTGGCTATTAAACCAACTCCATTAAGAGATTTTGGAATCATTGCTACAATGATAAGAAAGTAACAATGAAATGACTTGAATGAGATGCAGCTGAATTGCTAATTATAGATCTTTGTTCTGCTTCACACTAGATCCTTCCTGATCGAATATAACTTTGTTGCTCCTCAAGGATATCTAACCATCCTTCAAATTTTCTCACACTTTCCTCTCCAAACAATCAATACACTTGCATACTCGCTCATACATTATAATCTCAACTTGACCTTTCATTTATACTATTTAGATTATCAAGTTGGTTCAATTAAAAGTTACAATGATCAATAATCATTACCATAGTTGGATGGAATCAATACTAAAATAATTAAATTTCATTTCTCAAATACACAAAATCCTTCATTGGCTGACCCTGCTTGGTAAACACTGATCCTGAAATGATTTCCTGTGTTAACCAACATAAGCTTGGTTAACATTGCAAACTTGAAAAATCTTTTGGCAACCGAGTGAACTTGGTAAACACTAAATTTGACCATCTTTTCCTTCATTAACCATGAGAGCTCGATTAACACTACATTCTACCATAATTTCCTTCGAAGCCCAAGTGAGCTCGGTAGACATTGTTTATGTAGAGTAATCTCCAGTAATGCTCGGTAGACAAGGAAAATTGCTTTGCTGACCAAGTGAGCTTGGTAAGAACTGACTGAAAACTAATATGACATTTGTGTAACATCAAAGACAACACACAATTAGACAATTGTATCCAACATAAATCGACATAGATCACTGGTATCAAATACAATGTCACAAACTAATGGATTTAATTTCAAGATCTTAATATCTTTTTCCAATATTTTTATCTATCTACCCAAGTCTACATTCTCATTTTTAAAGTTATCAAACAATTTTAATTTGTCCTTCAATTCAACGTTTTCATTTTTAACCCTTTCCAATTTTTTTTCAAATTTCTCAGTTTGACATAAATATTCATATCTGTACATGCCAAACTTTTTTAAATCCTCTAATAGTTTTGAATTACTCTTCTCCAACTTTTCTAATTCAACATTCAAAATATCTTTTTCACAAATCAAACTTTCATTTTCTTTCTTTATCTTTTTGCCTAGTTTTCTCATTAGAACAATTGATTTCCATACACAAATAAATTACCTTTGCTGATGCTGATGTGTAAAATTTTTGGTCTGCACAAAATAGATCTTCTTTAATCTCTATAACACTTCAATCTTCCTTGTACAAATAAAAATATTGATATCTTTTTTTAGCACAACCTTCTCTTTATCTTCAATAGATCTGCACACATCATGCCTAGAATCTCCTTTCATAATTTGATTTTCTTTAAAAATTCTAGTCGAGATAATCTCATGAACACACCTCACACTTAAGACAATGAATGGTGAGGAGACACCATAAATTTATAAGACACTTTGAAATATACAATATCAAGTTTGAAGATGCAAAATGATATAAGCTATAGAAAATGATAACAAGATAGCCCTAACCAAATTACAACAATCTGTTACAATATATTTCAATGATATATATAGGCAATTTTTTGGGAACATAAACTAAACACAAAGTACTATATATTTCATAACATCTACCAACTTTGTCAATTCAACATTCAAAACATCTTTTTCACAAATCAAAATTTCATTTTGTTTCTTTATCTTTTTCCCTAACTTTCCCATTAGAACAATTAATTTTCATACACAAATAAATTACCTTTATTAATGCTGATGGGTATAGTTCTTGCTCTACACAAAATAGATCTCCATTAATCTCTATAAAACTTAAATCTTTCTCATACAAATAAAAACACTGATATATATTTTTGCACAGCCTTATCTTTTTCTTTAATAGATCTACAAGCATCATGCCTAGAATCTCCCTTTATACTTTATTTTCTTCAAAAATTCTAGTTGAGATAATCTCACAAACACACCTCACACTTAAGACAATAAATGGTGAGAAGACACCAAAAATTTATAAGACACTTTGGAATATATAATATCAAGTTTGAAGATGAATAATGATATAAACTATAGAAAATGATAAAAAGATAGCCCTTACCAAATTGTAGCAATTAATTACAATATATTGATAAGTAGGAGATGATTTCCATAGCAAGTCAAATTGTGGTATTGCTATCAAGATTAACTGTTTGATTTTGAGTCAAACTCATTGACCCATGTTTGATGAGTAGTGATTCAACATGAATCCATCTCTCATGAGAATAAATGGAACACTTAGCACTCATTGGATCTAGGTGATGCTCACAGGGGTGAAGCACCAGGACTTCCCGGGAGGTCACCCATCCTAGTACTACTCCAACATGAGCGCGCTTAACTAAGAAGTTTACTCCATGGTTAAACCCAAAGCTTGCAACCCCTGATGAGCTTAAGGGGCTTTCTAAATGAATGGTTCATAAGGCACAACACTTGATGAGGGTTTTGCAAATGGGGTTGCAAGCTTTGGGTTTAACCATGAAGGAAACTCCATAGTTAAGTGCGCTCAGGCTAGAGTAGTACTGGGATGGGTGACCTCTCGAGAAGTCCTGGTGCTTCACCCCTATGAGCATCACCTAGATCCAATGAGTGCTAAGTGTTCCATTTATTCCCATGAGAGATGGATTCATGTTGAATAACTACTAATGAAACATGGGTCAATGAGTTTGACTCAAAATCACATAGTTAATCTTGATAGCAATATCACAATAAATACAACATATTTCAATTATATATATAGGCAATTGTTTGGAAATGGAAACTAAAAACAAAAGCATTATATATTTCATAATATCTATGTGGATACATGTTGTAACCTTGTTAGTATGTAGAAGAAAAAGATTCTAATTTTTTTAATTATAGAAAAGATGTAGTGTCACAATATACAAATATCATCAAGAAAAATATGATATAGATACACCAATTTACTAGAAGCAGCTATGAAGTATGGTATTTGGAAATTAAACAAAAAGAAGACAAATATATTGGAATGCTCTGAGATTATGTAGAGAAGGAGAAGGTAGTTTGAATAAGAAAACAATATTAAAAGGTAAAAAATAAACACCCTGAAGTTCTAACATAAGTCATTAAATTAATTTCCCAAAATGAAGAATGGAGTGAGTATATGCTACAGTGACTATTGGAAACAATAATAAGATATATTGATGACACTTGAAATCTATAGGTGTAGGACTAGGAAATGGGTTAAAACCTAGCATACTATGGGAAACCAAAAAAATCAATCAACAAATTCTAAAAACTAATCTAATATACCATGAAGACCAATGAAAGTAAATGAATTAACACAAGTAAAAACCCCCTTTTCAATTGTAATTCCCATATCCTTCTTTCTTCTCCATTGTTGATGTAGCTCCAATTGCCTATAGTGCACACAATTGAAAGTAAATGAAAAAATTATAAAGTGATGAATGATATTGAGAATACTAGAAGTGTGGTTTGGGCCTAATTAGAGAGAACATGGATGTTAAGATTATGGGTTGAAGACCAAAAATGAGTGTAAGATGGCTCAATTTAGAGCCAAAATGCATAAGGCAAGACATGGATGAGGAGATGGACATTTGTCAATTCAAGTGTGCAACTTGGCACAATATTCCTTAGAATATCTATGATAATTATGATTCAATATATGAAATATAAGATTCTATGACACATAAAAGTCAGCATGGATAAAAGTGGAAGAGAATATATGACATGCATATGACACATCAAAGCCACTTGTAGACAAGAATCTATGACCTTCTAAGCAAGAATCTATGATGCATGTGGCTTGTTATAGTCATGCGTAAGGAATAATATACATCTAATATGACACATATTAGCTAAGTGTAGAAAGAGGATCTATGACACATTATGTCCATGTGTCAAGATGAGCTGGAATATTTGAATTGAAAATTTACAATTTCACACAAATAGAAATTAGTAAATTAGAAATTAGAAATGAGAAAATAGGACTTAAAAAATTGTGAATTTCCATAGTTTGCAAATACAAACCAACTAATAAATAAACATTAATTAATTAAGAATGTTGGTAAATAGGAATAATTAGTAAGGTGGGATGAAAATGATTTGAAATGACATAGGAATAGATTATGGGTTAACTACTATAAGACAAATTAGTAAATGATTGACCAATTTGATGAAATAAATGTAGGATTACCTATTGTGGCTTAAAAAAACATGCCCCATTTTTCCTAGAAATGGGGACCCCCTACTTTATTTTTTAGCTCTCCAGATCCCTAGCCTAGGGTCTGAGTCTTTTTTAGGGTTTTGCCTAATGTCTTTGGCCAATCTAGGTCTTGGCTTGAAAACCCAAATTATGGAAACCATCATCTGAGGGAGTAAGTCATTTTTTATGAGTAAAATTATGCACTTAGTGCATCTCACTAGGTGTGCTAGTGTGCCAAGAAAAAGAGGAAAGAATTTCCCTCTTGGAAATGCATAGTAGCACAACTGTGTAGTTGCACACCTCCATGAGGTGGGTTAAGTTCTAGGTCTATAAAACCTAGGACCCTCCCCCTTCTTCACTTTATTTTCACTCCAAGTCTTCATCACTCATAGCTACACATCTCCTCAGATGCACTACTATGTCTAGTATCTACTTTGCCGCCTACAAAGAGCAAATAATAAAAAGGCTACAAGGTATGCATTTGGCACACCTTCGAGGTACACTAGCTGCACACCTTGTTTTCAAAACTTAAAAAAAGTTTAAATGCTTAAAACTAACATATCCTTAGGGTTAGGTGCATATTTGCACACCTATCTAAGATGCACAACTATGCACCTTTGCATAGACTTAAATACAGCCCCCCCCCCCCCCCCCCCCCCCCCCCCAAAGTTATAAGGGTGTGCATCTAGTGTACCCTATACATAAACACCCCCTTGAGTTATAAGGGTGTGCATATAGTGCACCCTATGAGGTGCACTAGATGTGCACCTTGTATGGGGTTGGTGTATGGGAAAGTGCACCTAGTGCACCTTTGAGGTGTGCTAGGTGTGCTCTTTTTTTTCCTTTTAGGGTTAGAAATGATTTTTTTTGATGTTTTTAACAATTTTTGAGAGTTGGGGCTTCTGGGTTGCATTTTTTTCATCATTAGGGTTTATTTTATTGATTTTTCTTTGCCCCCAGACTTATCAATCTTGATTTTTTCCAAATTCAATGGCTTCTTCATCATCCTCCCTTGCAACAAAAATGGTCCCAAAACTAATGATTTTCAAGTTTCAAGGTGTTCCAACAAAGTCACTCTTCCAAGATGATTATTCAGAGATCCAAGAGACTAAACTTGGCCATACCAATTGGAATGAATTCTTGGTATTGTACAATACACCTATGGAGAGGTCCTTGATAATATCTTCTCTTATCTGATTGAGACTAGTTAATGCAACATCACACTCAGTATCGGTATAGTCCTCAAAGTTGATCATGGCATTGGCAAAAAACTATGTCTCTGAGGAAAGGGCTATGAAGAGTATAATTTTAGAGATTGTGCTAGATCTCCAACCTAAGAACATAGAAAAGGTGTTTGATCTTCTGAGGGTAGATTGGTTTAGCAAATTAACCTATCACTAGGTAGAAATATGGTATAGAGAACATGTAGAGGAAGCATCTAAAATCATCTAGTCCTCGTACCTCATCAAGAAAAATCCTCATAGATGTAAAACAGGAAAAGTGAACATGAAAAGGGGTTATATGAAAGAGGATAGCATATATTCTATAATACTTTTGAGTAGAGTCATGGGGTTACCAGCATCGGGACACCTAAACATATGGATGGTGCATTTCATTGAGACCATCATAATAGTGAAGATGCCAATTGATTGGGCTTTGATTCTTAGTAAGAAATTGGATGAGCAGTTGGTGATAGTTAAGAACAACTGTAAGTTCTACATGACATCCTATTTGATGTACCTATTAGCTACAAGGGCAATAGGCTATTCAAGGTTGTCTAACAAGGGCAGTATGCAAGATGCAAATGCAAGGTCATATATTGTATATCCCCAATTGGTGAAGAAAAAAATTCTAGAGCATAATAATGAATATAGGATAGTGAATGAAGCTTTTATTTTTGCAATTATCTTGTTCATTGAAGGGGATTATGCAAAGAGGATGTTAGATGATGTAGTGGAAAATATTTTAGAAGTTAGTGCCTATTACATCCAATTTAGGATATTCACTTATATGTGGGTAGTAGGTACCACTATCAATCCTAAGAAGCTCCCTTGGTATCCAAGTGATAGACTTATATTTCTTGAGATCACTCAACAACTCTTATCTGCATATGACAAAGTAAGGAAGGAGCATAGGATAACTTGGGTGTGGCCCATTACTATAGGACTATTTAATATGGTTAAGAGATAGGATATTCTATCTTTTGAGTTATAGTGGGATTAATATCCCTTGGAGGAATATAACTCTCTTCATCCCTTTTTTGATAAAATTGGAAGAGTGTAGTACTTAACAGGAAAAACATTCCAACATGAAGATGCAATTGAGGATAGTTGGAAGAATGTAGTAGACAACTATGATATCTATATAAGGGATTATTGAAGGATGAATCTCTATTTGGCAAGTAGTGCTTCCAAGATAAAGGTTCCTTTAGAGGTAGTACAATAAGATACTAAGGATGTCCTTGACCCATTATATAATAGAGACAAGATTTTTGATCGAGCCATTATGAATGTGGAGATTGATAAGGAAGAAAACTTAGATATTAATCATAGGGCTAGGTACATCATCAAATTAACTAAGGATTGGATCAAAAGACCTTTCAAACTGGATCCAATTCCTCAAGCAGTAGTCTTTGATGCTACAACCTACCTAGCAAAAGGTAGAGGAGCTAAGTTAATAGTTCCAACTTTCACAACTTAGTCCTAGTGAGGCTAGAAATAGTGCACCAACTTTACAAAGAAGTTGGATAATATAGAGCTCAAAAGGGTAAAGGAAAGAGGAAGAGAACTTCTCTACAAAAATTGAGCTAGAAAAAGAACCAACTCAAGCACTGCCACAACAAGGGGTAGAAAATATGCAAGGTTTAGATAATGTAGAAGCTATGCAGACCCAAGATAATCCTCAAGTGCCATCACTAGACCAAGGGCAAGGAGGGGCTAATGTAGAAGTACAAACAATGTCTCCTCCTCAATAAGAGGTGCAAGCCTCCCCATCAACTCCTAAAAAAAGAAAGATCAAAACTCCTATCAAGAGGAGACAAAAAGTGATTAGAAGAGTTATTCCTTTTCCATTAGTCCCAAAAGTCATTCCAGAAGAGGAAGAAGAGGATGATGAAGATGAAGAAGATAACCTTCCTTTGAGTCAAAGGACCTGTCTTACAAGAGCAATAGATTAGAATGGAAAAGAAGCTCCACCATTACACCACCATTCATTCTTAAGTAGCCTCTTCAGTCTACCACTTTAGAAGATGAGTTACATCAATGGATTGATTAGTAGGAGGGTGAAGGGGCTGATTTCTTTCAAATGTCAAATTTTGACTTTATGCTAATTGGCACTGAGTTGGTAGGAGATAAGATAAGTGATACTTTGACTAATAAACCTCAACAATAGGATTGGAGTTAGTTGCCATCTCAGCCACAAGGACCTAAAGTAGCTCCACCATTGCCAAATCAAGTTACATTTTGCATGGAGAAAGGTTCTACTACTCCTCTCCCTTTGAGAAATGAATAAGAATAGGTCCAAGTGGAACAGAAGGAAGAGCCACAAAAAATACCCATCGATGAAGTGTCAGAGGAAGGGAAAATATGTGAGTAGCCTCAGTAGACTTCCCAAGATAGAGGTGAGAACTATGAATTCAATAGATATAGAGACTCCCAATGTGGATCTCTCACAAAAGGAGAAGAATTCTTAGAGTAGTGATAAGGGGAAGAGCATAGTAGAGAAAACTCCTTCTTTGTCAAAAGGTAAATCTCTGATGGAACATATTCCAAGATGATTAAGAAAAGAGGTGATTAGAAATAAAAGGCAATGGTATGATACTGAGGAAGGAGGAATGAGAGAATTGATTGAAGTTCTTAGGAAACATGAGTTGCCTCCAAAAGATGCATAGGCATTGGCCTTTATCACGAGTGATCAAAATCAAGATTTTTTTGCTCATGTTGCTATCCATCCTCCACATGAAGATATTGAGGAATTGACTTGGAAAGATTATCAAATTAGGGAGGTTGTACTTGGGAAACCCACATTGGACACTGACAAGTTAATGATGACAATTGGAATTAAAGAAGTGTTTAGGAACCTAGAACAAGATGAAATGGAATTGATAACACTTCATAAATAGAATGAGATCCTAAAAGGATATCTAAATGAAGTTATTGGTCACTTAGATCCTAAAAATCTTGAGGAGATGTTGAATGCGACACTAGATAAAAGAGATAAGGAGACTATGTAGTTAGATCCATTTTTGAAAGCTTGTCAACAATGGTAAGAAAGTTTTGAAGAAAAAGGTATGTAGATTATATAGGGAAATATTAAACTACTAAACCATATGCAGGATAATGTAGATAAGCTAGTGGCCATTTTGAACCAAGATTTTGGTTTAATGGATGAAGTACATACCTAGGGTAAGGACCTAAAAGCACTCTAGTTGATCAAGGGTCAAATGTATTAGATGTTAATGGATGCATATACAGTGGAAGAATTAGATAAAATTGGTGATTGGATAGAGAAGATTTTGCATGGAAATAAAGTAATGGAAATATTACATGCAAATATTCATAAGCTCAAGGGTCAAACCAAAGAACAAATTTTGGAAGTAGAGAGACATTATAGTGATGTGTGCTTAGACATTTTAATTGGTCTCAGATTGGGTTACACTTAAGAAATTTCTAACTTGATGCTAAGTATAATATAGATGCTGAGCTACAATATGTGCTGAGACATAAATTCAATAGGTGTCGAGTTATTCAGATGCTGAGCAGATAGACAATGTTGAGAAATTCTCAAGTACCAAGTGACAATTGATGTCAAACCAATATATGTACTGAGTAAAGTATAGGTGTTGAGAAAGATTGAATTACTATCGAAGCTATGCAAGACATTATTCCTATATGTGTCGAGCATCAGTAATCGGTAAGTGCTGAGTAACATAGAATCAACATAAGAGTTTATGCCCTCAAAAACTTAGATGTAAACCATTTTTGAGCCGACATATGATGAATCTCAAATGATTAAAATATAAGATTGAATCTATTACATTCCCTATGCAATCAACATGCAACCAATCAAAAAAATGGAAAGAACATGCAACCAATCAAAAAAATAGAAATATTTGAGCAAGAAAGATTGATGAATCTCAATCATAGATTCATACCTAACCCTAAGTTTCAAAATCTTCTTAAGGAGGTTAAAACCCCACAATTTATAGAGGATGGAAGTGTATGGGAATGCACGAGAGAATGATAGTGAAGTTTTGAAGGAAGTGAAAGGGGTGTAAAGAATTAGAAGAAGAGCAACAACATTGCAACATTTGTTATTAAAATAGAGTGTCAACACTTCAAACAGAGTTATATTAGATCAAGAAGAATCAAATCAAATTGGACAGAACAAGGATCTAAAGTTAGCAATTGAAGATTATAAGTCATTAGGTCAACACATTCTACAATACTTTCTAGCCATTGTATTAGGAGAATGAAAATCCTATGAAGATAGGTTGGTTTAACATCCATATAGTAAATCCTTTAACAGGGTGACATTCCAAGTGAATGTTTGTAAATCCTTTATTTAGGTCACTTTTAATAGGGTGTTAGAGCCTTTAATAGGGTAGGCCTCTCACAGGGTAGACCATTGATGATGGTCAAACTTTGTAACCTTGACAAGTTACATATTGCTACAGTGATAAGTTGTCGATGTCATCCCACACTAGTTTTACCTTCTCATTTTGGAGGGTTTCTGGGTGATCAAATATTGTGATGTCTATTTTCATGCATGCCTTTTCTTTCATGTTAATTAGATATGTCTCATGCATGAATTGATTTCAGTTAAAAAGTTTTATAGATTAAAGTTTGGTACTTTTGATTCACTCCCCCTCTTAGAAGTATTTTTCCCACTTGTAAATTCCAACAATTGGTATCAGAGTTAAGTTATCACAAGGCGAAGCCTTACAACTTGGAGAAAATCATCTAGAAATGGAAGTCTAAAAACTTGGGAAGATCATAGAGAACCAGGAGATTGAGATACATCTCATTCTACATTCTCTGGAAGAAGCTAGGGAAGAATTGAGGAAATCCTTAAAGAAAATAAGAGATATTGCCATAGCTGAGAATGATACACAATACAAGGTGATTGAAACCTCAAAAGTGTTTTCAAATGGAGATTCCAAGGAGCTCAATGTAGAAATAGTAGACCTGATGGAGAAGAATAGAGCTCAAGTAGAAGAGATCAAAACTCTCAAGATTGAACAAGAATCTCAAGCCATGATGTTTTTTGAAGTGATTGAATATAAGAAGAGAGCCATTGAAGATAAGGCTATGATAGAAGATGACAAGATAAATCTTGCCAATAGATTGGAGGAAAAGACAATTGAGCTTGAAAGAGTTTCCAACATCTAGCTAGACACCCTAAGCCAGATGATGAATGCACATCATGAGCTAAATGTTAAGGACATTGAGATATCCACACTAAAGATGTAAAATGAAAAACTAAAAAATGACTTCAAAAGAGAGAAGGAGATAGAAAAAATCTTCAAAAAACCTAATGAAGACATGAAGTATTTTGAATAGTTACTAAAATCACCAAGATCCAGTAATGACAATTCAAGACTAGGATACACCAAAACTAAAAAGGAGAGTCATCCAAGACTACAGAAGAAAGAAGTGAAAAAGGTGAGAATACTAAACCCACTTGTCATTTTTTTGGTAAGAAAGGACATACCTCTAATGTGTGTAGGAGCAAGAATGCTAATCAACATGACAAACCTAAGAATATGGATCACTGTCACAAGTGTAATAAGCAAGGTCATCAGTCACATGGCTATACGACTAGAACCATCAGAACACCAAGATTTGAAGGTCACTACTACAATTGCAAGAAGTATGGACATAGAGCTTTTGAGTGTAGATCAAAGCCTATGTGGACATCTAACCAACTAGCAAAGACAAAAAGTCATGGACATCACTAGAATTGGGACTACAACACTAGGTAGAGCTATCACTACTATCAAGAGTATAGAAACATCCCTAAAAATTACATAAGAACACATTTTAGTAGAAGCTATAGCAAATGGTTGAGCCAAACTACATGCTTCAATTATTTGAAGACTGGTCACATCAGCAAGCACTGCCCAACAAAGTCAACGGCACCCAACTTAGAGTTCAAAAAAGGAAAAGGTAAGGTAGATGTTGAACACATCAGAGCAGAGATGAATAAAAAATGGAACAAGAAAGATGGAAGTAGCACATCTAATGGAGGGATCACTTTACCTAAAAGGTCAAGTGGTCACACTTCATCCAATTAAGCAGAAGAAGGTGTGTGGGACTAATATTTAAATGTTTTATCATACATCAGTTCCAAGACAAGTAAGTACTAAAAAGGATAGATCAACATGAATAAAGATGCAAAGTTAAAATTTTCATAGTGTTTCTAAGTAAGGAAATTTTTTGTTTGGCATAGTTAGTAGGAGCTGAGTTCACAGTAGATTTTGAGTGAAGGGAAATTTTTATTGAAGCCAAGTAAGCTCTAGTGTATGCCAAGTTATTGGAAAATCAATGGAAGCTGAGTGAAGTAGAATTGCTTAAGAAGTCGAGTGGACAACTGTATATGCACTAAGCATTAAATGCTATGAAATGAAGGGTATAAGGTCAAGTTTTCAATCATTTTTTATCATTGTAAACATAGAGCAAGAGAAAGAAGAGTGTACAAATAGTTTTCAAGTAGAGATTGAAGCTTTTGTGAATATTTCAACCAAGAATCAACATCATTTTGTTGATTTTAAGGTATTTACACTTGTTTTGAGCTATGCAGTTAAGCTATTTCTATGTGTTAAAACCCTAGATTGTAGAAATGGACTCTAGCTCTAGAAAACCCTAGGAAAAGGAGTTGTTTGAAGTCTAATTGGTTAGTAATGAAGTTAAGAAACTAGATTTTAGACCTATTCTCAAAGTTACTTAGAAAAATGACCGTGCCAGATCTTTATCCGTGATTCCACCTAAAGTGGTGATGGTGCAAGATGTGTGAAAATGTTACAATTTCAAGATTGGTGCAATAGGTGATATGGAAATTAGGGAGGCATATGAAAAACTATGTGAGAATGGAGTTTTGAGAGGAAGTGCTTAACCCATGCCCTAGATTTTCCAATTTTGTTCAAGATAGAATGGATTAGAATTATGTTGAGTCGAATCCATGATGGAAGCCTTTGGTTGGAGGATGGACCCATTAAAATATCCAAGAGAATTATACATAGGGTGATTGGGTATCCAACCCTAGAATGGCCTAAAACCCTAAGGAGTGATTCTAAAGAAACCATAGACAAGAACACTGGAGAAAAATGGAACAAGAGAGCGATTACAATAAACAATCAAAGATCCTCTTGTTGAATTTGTAGTTAAAGTCATATCCCACAAATTTTACCAATTAAGCTAACTCAACAGTGTTCCTTGTATTAAAATAGATGTTGGTTACAAACTTGTCAAAAAGGATCATACCTATGATCTAGTTGAACTACAACTACAATAGATTATGGAAAATTTGGGAGCCATAATAAGGTCCAAGGATTCTCATTGTAAATTTGGAGCAATTTTGATATGTTTATTTTTCTATTTTCAAAATGAATTCCACTCTTTTGGAAAGGTAAGATGGAAGACAAAAAAGGTAGTCCAGGTGAATGAATACATATAACAAATGGGGGAAAATTTTGAGACAATTATGACCAACTACATTGAAGACTTCAAGAAGTCAATGAAATAGAGACTAAGGATACCTGTCTCTCTTGTTGAATAATACATCAATGACATATGTTTCTTAGTAGACATTGATTTCACATACATCCAAGTAGTAGTACCAAGGGTGAGATGGCTAAGGCCACTTGGTTATGAGATCAATATTGATGAGGCATCTACAAAAATAATAGCTTTACTAGTAGAAGACATTGACAAAAGTGCTCAACCCTTTTTCACTTTTGATATTGTAAGATCCAAGGTGGATATGGAATTGAAAACTACTTCAAGCTTGAAGAAAAAGGAAAAATTGGTGAAGAAGCTTAAGGCAAGATTTGGTTAAGGCATTGCACAAGGTGAGGAGGATGATGAAGATGAAGAAGAGCAGGATTAGGGGCCACTTGCATTAACTCAAGGAATTGGAGAAGATGCAGAAGAGGTAGAAGGTGTTGAGGAAGAAGAACAAGACAAAGAAGCACTTGCCATGCCTCAGAAAAAGAAAATAAAAGCCACAACTAAACAAGTTGCCAAGCCAAATAAATTTGTAAAGCCTATCCCAACAAAGCCTACCACAAGGGCCAACACAAGAGCTACATCAAAGAAGGCTAAGGAATAAGAAACGAAGAAGGCCACTAACCAAGAAGGTCTGACCTAGAAGAAGTAGAGAAGAAAATATGTGACACTTCTTGAATTAGATGAAAAAAGAACATAAGTTGATGATAATAGACAATTTAGAGTGGTAAGTCACACCCCTACGTCTAATTTGGAAAAAATTTGTGATAACATAAAGGATCATGCAAACTTGTTAGGATTAAAAAGTATTGATTTCAATAAGTTGAATAGAGAGGAACAAAACATGGTTTGAAGAGTCAATCTACACCATGATGGCCAAGCTCAAGAACACTCCACTTGAACTTGACAATACAATACCTAAGGAGTTATATTCTATTATAGAAAATAAGTGGCATTATTGCCTAAATATAGAAAAAGAAATAAGAGAGTCAACATTGGCTCGAGTATTTCCTAAACTCACCAAAGGGTAAATTAGTAAGGCAAATAAGAAGCATGGGAGAAAATTTGCACCCAAGTATAGAGCCTTTAGTATATTGCAAAATAAAATTGAAGATGTTGTCAAAAAGTTCACTCAAATGTGGAAATTGATTTATGGGATAACAATAGTGAAAGAAGCAGAAGTAGATCCCTTTGAGGGTAAAAATAATGAGGAGGAAGAAGGAGACAAAAAAAAGGCAGATGTTACAGTGAAGAAGGAGACACAAAAAGATGATATGGCAATTGCTAAGGAGCAACAACAAGAATAGAGTGTGCAAGATACAAAATTGCAACCACTAAGTTCTTTACATGTAACTCCCACACTTATAGATATAGTAATTATACATGATGTTCCTGACACTTCTTGTTAGAACATAAACCCACTCACTGCAAAGGACCTTAAAAAGATCCTTCACCAGACTACTCTTCAATCATAGTTATGTACTAACCCAATCTTGGTGAGTGTGGAAGAACTGTATAAAGCTATGGTTGATATCACAAAGGAGAAGGTGAGTCCACAAGAACCACCTTCACATATCCAAACAACTACAAGTGGACAACCCCAAGAGCAAGCTGCACAAGACACACCAACTAGGGTTGATTCCATAGTACTAGACACAACAACTGCCAAGGAGCAAGCAAAGGATCAAATAGGATAGAAGGACACCTCTGTTCCTACTGCACAAGGACAAGGTGCACCACCTCAGATCATAATAATTGATTAGGATAGAATAGAAGAGGAGGAGACCCCTAAGGTGAAAGAACAAGGGGCAATACAAACACTGGTAAATTTTCCTATAATAGGGAACCCTACTGGAACAACACAATAGCCAAGCACTAAAGTAGTACCACTTTAAGTTTCAGCACCAGGCTCGAGCTCTACCAAAGTTGCAAGGGTACTTCACTATGGAGACCCTATTCTTGATGAAGAGATAGTCATTCCTAGGTATGACTACAAAACCATGAATATAGATTAGATAAATGAAGTACAAGAGGCACTAGAGAAGAAGAAGAAACAAGAGATGCTCAAAAATGAGTACAAGTAGAGGCAAGCATTGATAGAGATAAAAGAGATCTTTTTAGATGCATTCAGCTTGCAAGTATCTGATGAAACCAAGCCAATAATGGAATAGTTATCTAATATAGTGGAACAGGTATAGAATGAAGACCTAGACACTAATACAAAATTATTAGAATGGTCTAAAGGGAAGTTCTAAATGAAGGTGAATGAATCAATATCAAGTGAAATAGCACTATCTTAGGTGGAGCTAGCCAAAAATATAGAAAAGGTAAAAGTAGTACTTGAGAATATATTCTCATTATACTCAAAGCTATGTGATCCATCAATTCTCACACAAGGGACTGGCCAAAGGATAATGATCTTGGAGAGGAACCTAAAAATATCAAGCATGCAGCTACCCAAGAATATAGCTTAGAGTGAGAAGCATTTTGCTACTATGCTTCACACATAGAAGGAATTAGCTATGTTAACAAAAAATGAGGCAAACATAAAGACCAAATTGATACAAATACAATCTACTATCACACCTCACATGGAAGTTTTGTAGAAGGAACTGGCCTATGCTGAGAATGTTTTAAAGAAAGACCCCAATCTTTCTACACTAGAAGGCCCAATTCACCTTGTAGTTGAGACAACCATCCAGCTTAAAGCACTGGAAACTACACTAGAAAATTGGGATGTTTCTTTGAAGATTGTTATGAAGGTAAATAAATCCTTTTTGGCAAAGTATTCAGTTAATGTTTAGCACCCTTTGACATAAGTATCAAAAAAGGGGGAGCTAACATTTTGGGGGAGATAAATAATTTTTTAAAATTTTTTTAGGAAATAAAACCAAGGGGGAGATAACGAGATAAATTTTTAAAAAATAAAGCAAAAAGGATACAATAATTGAAAGGAAAGATGTGTGAAACGGAGAACAAAAACATAATAGATAGTACATGGTAGATGAGTTATCTTCACAAAATTTTGAATAGTTTTTAAGTTTTGTACATATGCCAAATAAGATGCATATTATACTCATAAAGATCAGATTCATAATGTTTAGTTAAGTGATTTTGACACTCATGTCAAAGGGGGAGATTATTGGTCTCAAATTGGTTTTGACAATTGAGTGTCAACACACTTAAGAAATTTCTAAGTTGATGACAAGTATAATATAGATGCCAAGTTACAGTATGTATTGAGCGAAAAATGCAATAGGTGCCTAGTTATTCAGATGCCAAGTAGATAGATAGTGCCGAGCAAGTTTCTAGTGTTGAGTGACAATTGATGCCAAGCCAGTATATGTGTTGAGTAAAGTGTAGGTGCCAAGCAAGACTGAATTACTATAGGAGCTGAGCAAGACATAATTCCTATATGTTTTGAGCATCAAAAATTAGTAAGTGTCAAGTAACATAGAATAAACATAAGAGTTTGTGTCCTCACAAACTCAGATGTAAACCATTCTTGAGCTGACATATGATGAATCTCAAAGGATTAAAAGATAAGATCGAATCTATTAGATTCCATATGCAATCAACATGCAACCAATTAGAAAAATGGAAATATTCGAGCGGAAAAGATGGATGAATCTCAATCGTAGATTCATACCTAACCCTAAGTCTCAAAATCTCTTTAAGGAGGTCAAAACCCCATAGTTTATAGAGTATGGAAGTGTATGGGAATGCATGAGAGAATGCTAGTGAAGTTTTGAAGGAAGTGAAAGGGGTGTTAAGACTTAGAAGAAGAGGAACAACATTGCAGCTTCAGTTATCATAACAGAGTATCAACACTTTGAATCAAGTTATATCAGATCAAGAAGTATCAAATCAGATTTGATAGAACAAGGATCTAAAATCAGCAATTGAAGATTGTAAGTCATTAGGTCAACACATTCTACAATACTTTCTAGCCATTGTATTAGGAGAATGAAAATCCTATGAAAATAGGTTGGTTTAACAACCATATTGTAAATCCTTTAACAGGGTGACATTCCAAGTGAATGTTTGTAAATCCTTTAGCACTTTTAATAGGGTCTTAGAGCCTTTAATAGGGTAGGCCTCTCATAGGGTAGACCATTGATGATGGTCAAACTTTGTAACCTTGACAAGTTACATATTACTACAATGATAAGTTGTGGGTGTTATTCCCACCCCAGTTTTACCTTCTCATTTTTGAGGGTTCTAGGTGATCAAATACTATGTTGTCTATTTTCATGCATGCCTTTACTTTCATGTTAATTAGATATGTCTCATGCATGAATTGATTTTAGTTAAAAAGTTTTATAGCTTAAATTTTGGTACTTCTGATTCACCTCCCCTCTCAAAAGTATTCTTCCCACTTGTAAATTCCAACAATTTTTAAAGATGATTCAAGGGAAAAATTGATGACTATAGAAGCAATTTTTGCACAGTTTCAAAAGACTTTTGAAGAAGCTTCTAATGATGATGGTATTAAAAAAGCATTTAGGACTAAAGAAGCATTACTAGACTTGGATATGAAATTGGGAGATTTTGCAGAAACTCACATTGAGGTAGGTAATTATAGGTAGGAAATGAAGGACAAATATGAAGCTTTAGATTTGATAGATGTATCCCAAGTCACCAAGGTTATTGAGAAATTCAAGAGCAGATACCCAAACATAGCTCTGGTATAAAGGGGGACAAAACCTAGAAGCTAGAATTTTAGTTTTGACAGTTGGTGAAATTTGCATTTTTTGAACATGCTTATGAGGTGTACAGGTGTGCCAAGTGCATAGGTGCACTACTTCTAAGGTGTGCGAGAAGTTTTTGAAGAAGTTAGAGGTGCACTAATAGTCAAATGCTAGTTCTAAATTTAGAGCTTTCCATGCATCAAAAATGCATTTTGACATCAGTTTAACTCCTACAAACGCCTACTGAAGATGGAGTTTCTATTTTTGACATCTCCAAAGACTCATACATCATCTTATGGATTTTTTCTTCTTATTTTCTCATGCTTTATTTTTTTTAAGACATGTCAAGACTCAGGCATCCATTTAATGATATAAATAGCGATGGAGTCCTACTAAGCACTAGTTAGAGAGTTAATTTGTACATAAATAGAATTTTTTATCAATTTAGAAGCATATGTTTGCATAAAGATATCTCCCACTCTCAACACAAATTGAGGACAAGATTTCTTATAAATTTAGGAATGTAATATGTACTCTAGGCCATTATTTTAATGTAATAATATGTGCTATTGGTGCTCACATTTGGAATGTAGTGATTCTTTCCTAAGTGTGTTATATTTTGTGAATGTATGTTCATGGAATGTAATTGAGCCAATAGTTTTATTGTGCTATTTTGATTGTGTGATCTTTTTATTGCGGTATTTTCTATGGTTCTATAAAATATGCTAATGTACTTAGTTCGAGAATAGATCACCCTATTGTTTTTTCTAATGAAGACTAAAACATCTTACAGTTATTGAATTCCCATTGAGGATTGCATTAGTGGAATTAAGGAAGCATTACTTCTATTTTCTTTGGTTACCTACCAATCTTTTCAAAGGCTTAACTCAAAAACATGTTGTTTCCATGGCTTATGTCCATTAGGATTTTACTTTACATGTTATTTGCTTATATTTCTTGTTACCTTATCTTTGTTATTTTCTTTACGAACCCTGGGTTAAATTAGGAATTCATATAGCTGCATCATTAGATTGTATTCATTTAAAAACAAAAAATATCCAAAATATATCTCTTTTTGTTTTTAATTTTAAAATAGAAAGAAAATTGACCATCTTATCTAAAATTAGTTTGAAATAGCAAAGGCCTCCTCATGAACACTCACATTTATCTATTACTGAGTAGATTCTAGTAGGTCACAAGATCGCCTAGAACCTTGGAGTTGATCCTAGATTATCTTTTCAAGAGAGGAGTTTGAAAGGATTCTTTCCATTAAGCATCATGCAAAATGATAGCTCAACATTAACCTTTTGATTAAATGCAATGATTATGCAAATCAAGTAGGACATTGCTAGATAGATCAAAGCCATGATCAAATTGATCAAGTGATTAGGATTGACAACATGCCAATGACATATGACATGGATTGATGGTATATGTCATTTAACAAACATTGTAAATGCCACAAGATCAAAGTTGAATGATACTATTGATTATAATAATATCAATAGACATCATTAATGTTATTAAATTAATTGGATAGGGTCCTGATTTGACACTAAGGGACTTGACAATGTTGATGATCAGATGATAAAGATGATATATCGACCTAGCACTGAGGGACATGGTAGTGCCAAGGCCAGTTTTGATAGGTTTGATACATTTCCAAGGCACCGAGGGACACAAAAATGCCTAGGTTTGGATAAGTGATGATTGATTTGAGATATTTGACATTTCTTGGATTGATTATGGTTGATTTGGGATAGTTTGGGTTGATTAGGGATGATTTTGGGTTGATTAGAAAGGATTGTGATGATATTGAAATGGTTTAGAGTTGGTTGGATGAGATTCTAATGATGTCAAAATGATTTAGAGTTAATTCTAATTTTTTAAGATAAAATAGGAATTGATTTTGAAATGATATATAGTTGATTTGAAAGGGGGTGCAAGTAATGAAGAATATTGTTGCAATATACTTGAATGATAACCAACTTGGCCAAAAGATTAGAATTAGTAAAATGAGAAAATGGGATACAATGTGATTTAAAGTATTGTGTTAAAGAATAACTGATGAAGAAGCCATAAAAAAATTCCCTAGTAGGGGTGGTATATATGGGTTTTGTCTCAAGAAATTGACTAAAAAATGCAAATGATAGGTCAATTTTTCAACAATGATGAGATAAATCCATAACTAATGATGGATAAAAAGTTGGAGCTCAAATGCAAAAGTTATGGGGTTTGGAGTGTAAATAGCATCACAACCAACACAAAAATGCCTCTTCCATATCTATCTAGGGAGAAAAAGGGAAATAAAAGGGCTTGTAGAGGGGTTTGGAGGTCATTTTCACCCTCTCATTCGGAAGAAAAGAGCTCTTAAGCAAGGAAGATAGATAGACTACTTAGGGAGCAACATTGTAGAGAATGAGTGTAAACCTAAAAATAATGGGTAGAAATAGGACCACTAGTGAGCACATCAAGGCCTCTATATATATTTTATTCATTTCACACATTTCTAGGCAAGGTAGGGGTCAAACAAGGGTCAAATAGGGCCCTAGGGGCAGTTTTAGGCATCCAACTGCCCCAACTACACCCAAAATGCATTATGCAGGAGGACCTTTCATTATTGGGGATGAGGGGACATAGGACCCATCACCTATACTTGCTTCATAAGATGACCTCTAGTGAGCTAGAGATATTAGTAGGGTAGGGCTTAAGATTTACCACATGACCTTCATGCCAAAGATTAAGGGTAACAAAGGTTTACTAACAACATTGAAAAAGAGGTGGCAATCAAAGATGAGGTCCTTCCATCTATAGACTGGGGAGGCCACTGTGACCTTGGAGAATGTATGGCGCATCATATAAATTTTGATAAATTGAGAGTTAGTAGAATATGACCCCATAATAGGGTGAGCTATGCTACACAAGATGTTTGGATTTGGAGATGAGGAGCTAGGCATCAGGGATTATGAGATTGGATGGGATGTGCTAGTGGCTTAGTATGAGCACATAATTATAGTGATGTGTTAGGTGGTGGGTGGTTTACTGATAGTAGATAGGAGAGGACATGGATTCTATATTGGATGAGGTAGAGTTTTAGAGAGTATGGTGATGGACGAGATGATGTTTTCTTGGTGGCCCTACATGCTAGGGATATTGTACAACCACCTTCACTAGGTTACTTACAAAGGAAGGTTTTCCTTTAGTATAGGAGGTACATTTCTATAGATATGGGCTTATGTGCATATTATTTTATTTATTCATATTACAAAGATAGAGTTGGTAGAGCATATTCAATATGCATATAACTACAAAGGAGCATTGGTGCAAGGACCACTAGGATACACCTTATTCTTCAGACATTAGTTGGACATAATGAGGTAGTTTATATGGAGGCCCTATAGAGATTTTTGGGGTGGGAGGATGATGAGATCCACCTTCCCTATTGTAGAAATGAATGATTTGATTAGAAATACCGTTGTTGAACACCTTGTTATTGAGATGTACTTGCCAGAGAGAGTACATTGATTATTTGGAGAGAGGTAGGATGTGCCTACATGTCTTGCTCTATTTGCCTAATCAAAAGAAAAGGTCAGAGAGTGGAGAAACCTATCAAGACATAGGTAGCCTATGCACAATTGAAGGAGCTACAACCTAGATTGTGAGCAGCAGTAGTAGATGTAATGGATGTAGGCATGAAAGTGGCATATGACAGGTGGTTTTCTTAGTATCGTGTGTCTTCAACTTAGTAACATACTCTATTTTTGAGATTTTTCCAAATTGCTTTTGTAAGAGATGTTTTTTGATTCTTTGTGCATGTATAATATTATGATGCTCCCCCATACATATATATACATTTACTTACTATATATCTCATGTCTTTATATCACATCTTCTCTTCCTTTTATCTTATCTCATCTTCTCCCACTTTTTGACATAAATGCCAAAGGTGTATGCTACATGGTAATGAAAAAATGTGATAAGAAGTCAAAATGTACCTTCAAAATCAATGATATTATCTTGTCTCAATTTTCTTGTAACACCTTACTTCCATGTAATGAAATTTGTACTTTTGTTGATAACTCCATCATGTGATCAACTATGGAGAAGTTGTTATCATGGATGAGGGTTTTGGCATGTGCAATGTGTTTCTACAATGCATCCATGTTTGAAAGAATCATGCCTTTAATGCCTAAAAGTGTGGCCCTAATCCTTGCTTCTTTTCTTAATAATTTTACTTGCATATTAGTCAAAAATCTAATCATTGTGTAGTGAGTAGAATTGTAGCTTGGGTCAAGTGACAACTGGTGTGCACTTGCCTTCAAGTCTTCATCTATCTTAAATAGTTTATCTTTGATTTCCTAAGTTAAGATAGATGTATCACATAACTTTATGAATAATGAAGTAACATTATTTGTAGAGGTTTCCAATGAGCTTAGAATAGTAGACAAGTCTACTTGATATATTGATATTTTCTATGCAACTAGCTCCAATACTTTGTTCTCAAATTTCTTCTTTTCTATTTGTAGCAACTTTTCTTTCCCATTCAGATCTTCATTGAATTTATAAACAACTTGTACTAACTAAAACAAAATAGGTTGTGTACTATCAACCTTGGTACCTAGTGCATCTAAAAGTATGTTCTTTGCATCTTTAGCACTTGGTTTGCTTTATTTTTCTCTTCTCTGAGCCTCTGCTACTTAGCTTTCTTTTGCAACAGTCCATCTATGATGTATATTTGATCAAGATTTAGAGTAGAGATATCCACATTTAGGATAACTATATCCTCATCAAGATCAATATCTTCTTCTTTACCTTTGTCCTTGCTTGAAAATTTAGTACTGGGCTGAGACTTCCTCTCAACTATCTTTGTACTAACTATTTGCATACTAGGAACTAAAGAAATAGTAGTAATAGAAGGGCTAGAAAAAAAAAGTAGATATTACACTGATAGCAGAAGTACCTAGTTGCTATGTAGCCAAATCTGATAAAGAAGGAAGTACTAGCTACTCAATAGATGAAGTGCTAATCACTTCAGCCAATTCAGTACTTAGTTGAATAAGTGTAGAGATTGGTTGGGTGCATGGAATCGTAGTGGTTACCACAACCACCTCGAGATAAGATTTTTCTGAGTTTTTTGGCTTTAAAGCTTTGCTCAGAGATTGAGGAAATGAGGCCATAACTACTATTGCAATCTTCTTTGGGTTGGTTTCCTCAATACTCTAAATCTTAGGGAAATTCTACTTGGTAACTTCCTATTCTTGCTCCTAATTATCCAGATTTACATAATCTATTTCTACATCTTCCTCATCATTATTTTCCTTTTCTTCCTCGTCATCTTCATCATCAACATCACTAAGATGAAGAACAAAATCATTTTTTTCATGAAGATTGTATATATTCTTCCAAGTAGTAGTAGCTATCTTCACCACATGTTCAATGTCATTAACCAATACCATGCTAGTGTTGAATTTTAGAGTGATATTTTCTTCATTTCTCTTCAAGGATTTTTTCATTTCTTTATCACTTAGACTCTACTTGAGCTAGCTTAGAGTCTATACAAATATACATTTTGTAGTATTTCTAACATTTTCCCTTCTAGACTTGATTCTTTCCATAAGTTCATTGGGAATTTGTTGTACAAGTTGATCAGGTGAATATTTCCATTTACCTAATTTGGACATAATCATGTCTTCAACTTGCTTCTTCTCATTTGTATCCTTGGTCTCATATTTGAGAGATTTGAAGTTTTCCATGCTAGCTACTGCATCAATCTCTTTTAAGTTTTCTTGAAATTTAGGTGGAGGTCTCTTAAAAATAATATCCTTTGCATCTTCTTCACCTAATTTCAATTTCTTTCTACATCTAGATGCTCTTCTTGTGAATATTGCAGTAGATGACTTGGTAGGTCTAGTTATGATAACCTTACCTTTCTTCCTATTTGGTTCTTCTTCTTCAAATTTAGTTTCTTTTGCATCATCTTCTTCAACATCATCTCCTTTTCCTTCTATCAATAGGAGAGTAGAACTTTCTTTTGCATCATCTTCTTCAACATCCTCTTCTTTCCTTTGATGATTTCTTGAGGAAGCCTAATTTCAAGTTCTATTCTCACTTTGGATTCATCATAAGTACCAAAATATATGGCCTTGGGATCCATAGGTTCATTCAATAGTGCCTTAATGATATTCTTGGTATCATCAATGTTTACCTTATAGCTTAGAGGATTAACCCACACCACTCTAGGTTTGACTATTTGAATGTATACCTTATCATAGTATACCATGAAACAAAAATCATCCTTATAATCTTCTAAAATTTTCTTAGAAATTCTAAATCTACTATTCATGTTTCCCTTGAATCAATCAAAATAATTATCCATGATACTGACAAAGTTCTCACCCATCTTTGCTATACACTCATTAATTTGATATAGTATTGGTACATCTTTTCTCCATATGACTAATCCTTTTGAAGGGAAAAACTTTTGTACAAAGAAGAATAAACAAGTTAAGAGTGAAACAAACTTACATGGGTTATTCTTTAAATTCCTAATGCTCTCCATGTTCCTATTAAATTGAATTAGCATTAGCTTAGCAAGGTCAAAGGACATGTTGTTCTTCACCACCTTGAGAGCTAGATCAACAGCCTTAGATTTTATGCCATTGAGATGACTAGAGTTATAGATCTTATGTGCTATCACATGAATTCCAAATTTTAGCTCCGTGTTAGTCCCACTACTGATCTTCATGCCTCTTTCATCCCACTTGGCAAGATTTTTGCTTTCCAATTGTACTTGACTTAGGGTTCTGGTAGACTTTTTATTGTTAAACATTAGGAGCCCTATGATTTGATGAATCATTTTCTTCATTATTAGAATAGGCTACTCCAACCATAGCTACTCATTGTGTACATGACTAAGGATAAATCTTATCCATTTAATCTAAAATTCTTAGGGCATATGCAAAATGTGGGTTAAACCCTTGGTCTCCAAGTGTCGATGCTTGGGTTTTAACACACCATTAACACATAACTTTTCTAGAGTCTCATCCTTCTCTAGGGTTCTGAAATCTTGTATTTAGCAATGAAAATGTGAATGAATATCATTTACAAGTAGTACCTTTGGTGGAATCTATGATTAAGCTTTGAGTGGATCAAGTGCTTCTGCAATTGCTGGACTCAACTTGGAGTTTGGAGCCTTCCAATCAACTCCTTGACCCAACATCTTAGATTCTTTCTTGTTTTTTATATGGGAGGATTCCATGCTTGGTAGGGCTTATAAAAACACAAAAGTCTTCAACAAAAAAATGCACAAATCACTTGGAAGGACACAAATTGCTCTTAGCACACTGCTCTTCAAGATTCGTGGTGATAAATGAATTTGATTTCATTCCTTTTAACATTTTTCATTTTCCAATCACCATAAATTCTTGGTATGATTACTTTTTTGGTGACAAACTATCTTCCACTTAGTTTAGTCTTAGTACTTGGTAGAGTTATCCATAACTCAATGTCCACACAATATTCTAGTTACTTCTAACCTTGCTCAATAGGGCCTTGCAACCTGACCTAGCTCGATAAGGTCTAGATTTTCCTTAGACACTCAATGATCCCTTTGAATTTTGAATACTGATATGGATCTTTCCTTCTAGCTCTCTAGAACTAATGTAAGATGTTTTCTTCAGATTCTTAGTTCTAGTTATTCCTGTGGGAGATCAAGTAGAAATTCTTGAGTCACCCAATTCTTGAGTGACATGTGCTTCATGGCTCAGACTTGTATTCTTAGAAGATTTTGGAACCCATTACGACCTAATCTACTTTCTGATGTTGTCAACCTTGGCTTTCTTTTCATCTTCTATCCTTCCAATATTCATATAGTTCTTGGCAAGTTTTCCAAGTTCTATACAAATAAAAAATCTTCTAGAGATGTCCCTTGTCCTCATGTGATGTTTCACATAATTTGCTCCAATGTGTCCAAATTCTCCATAGTAGTTGGATCTACACCATGTGTTGTAGTCCCAACCAAATATAGCTTTTACAATTTTTTCTACTGGGTTTAATATCTGGTTTTTGCATTTAGAAGATTTCTGCACATGCTTCTTGCATTTGTGACATTTGCCTTCAAATTTAGGTTTCTCTTTGCATTCATTAGCTCTATTAGCATGCTTTTTGCAATTGTAACATTTTCCATTGATTTTAGATTTACCATTACTCCAACATTTATTTGATGTATGACCTAACCTACCAAAGTGATTGCAAGTAGGCCTTTGATTCTTTTGAGCTCCTTGCTTGGATGATTCACCTTCTTTTGTGTATCCTATTCCTACTTTATCTTTCTATCTATATTGATTTTTCTCATTTAATTGATTCATGTTTTCTTGAGATTTCATCATCCTTTCATTGGTTTTATTTTTAGTGTTTAGATCATTTTGCAATCTTCAATTCTCTGATCTTAGATTCATGATTTCTTCATTTTCATTAGTAAGCTATTAATGCCTGTTGAAGGGATAGATGCTGAATTTCATTGTTCTTTTCTTCTATCTCTTCATTTGCCTTGTCTTTTTCTTCCATGACTTCACACAATCTTAGTGATTAAATTTCTCATTTTCTTTTCAACTTTCTAACTTCTTTTTGAAGGTTACAGTTCTTTTCTAATAGTTCTTTGATTGCCTTATTAGCTTCATCTAAATCCCTTTTTGAATAGATATCTTCAATTCTTTCTTTAGCGTAGATTTTGCCATTCATTTGTACTATAAAATATTTTCTTCTTTTCAAGTATTGAGAGATTTTCTCCTTTTCTTTTTTAAGTTTCCCAATAGCCAATTTCAAATTTATCTTTTCATTGTTAGGAGCCTTATCAAGTATGAATACCTCCAGTGTCATTGATCTTTTCTCAAGCTGTTAAAATTTTTCTTTGAGAACCACAATGCTCTGATAGTAATTATTGGAAATATAAGATAGGTTAGATTACTGAGAGGGGAGGGTGAATCAAGAACCAATAAAACTTAATTTTAATTCACCAGTTAATCCTTCATATGTATTTTGATCTAATTGCATGTATGAAAAACTAAAAATATTAAAACATTCACAACACTTTTGACACAAGATATGGTGACTTAGAAACCTTCCAAATAGAAAGTAAAAATTGGGTGGGGATGATACCCGTAAGATTTAGTACAACAATATAAATTTGGCTAGTTAAGGCTTATAATTGATCACTTTTGATGATCTAATCTATTAGGAGAAAAAAGGACTACTAGGTCCAACTTGTGAAAGGATTTGCAAAATATACAATGAAGTATGCACTTGGTAAAGAGATTTACAAAAGATTGTTAAGTATATCTTGTGAAAGGATTTAACTGCTCCATATATTAGGATAAACTAGTGGCTGATCTCTAATATGAAACTTTGATTTGCTGGTTGATATTCATTTGGAGTGTAATGACCACCTTGCTATGATAAATAAATCTTTGTTGCTCCTTATACTACTTCTGGCCTTCTTACTTCACACTTCTACTCTTACATATATCTTCTCACATTCTTACTTCATATGTTTGGATTTTATACAATACACTACATATATACCAATCCAAATTACAATTCATCAAAGTTGGCTACAATGCAAGTTTCACCAAAATAAACAAAGTCAGCCCAACTACTGGTACTTACATTCTGAAGACAAACTTGGTGAGGTTCTGATACTTGAAATCATCATGCTCTCAGTAGACACAAAATCTTAGTTCATACTAATCACTTCCAAGTAGCCTAAACTTAGTCAACATTGGTGACTCGATGAACACTGTGGAACTCGGCATATAAACTGAATCACTTGGTTGACTTTGCATAGCTTGGTCAAAACTAACATTGTAGGCTTGGTATAAACTAAATCACTTGGTTAACACATCCTGACTCAATCAACAATAGATTCACATCGCTGATACTACAAAATTGGTAAACACTAGAGAACTTGGTTTGCACTATGCAACTCGGGAAAAACTATGAAGCTTGGTTTACACTCATTTTCATCAACTCTATAGATACTACTTGGTGTGAACTAAATACTATTTCTGGAACTTGGAGTAACTGTAGAACTCTGTAGAACCTGTATTACTTGGTTAGCTCTATAAACTATAAGATAATCTTGGTAGCTACTAACCATTTGATTAAGTGCGTATAATTAATAAAAAAACTTGACCATAATGCCAATAGTGGGATGTGCTTCACTATTTGTTGGGACTTGGTATTCAGAGGTTTCTCTTAGGATAATACAAAATGAAAAGGATTT
Source organism: Cupressus sempervirens (assembly GCA_028749045.1). Taxonomy (NCBI): domain Eukaryota; kingdom Viridiplantae; phylum Streptophyta; class Pinopsida; order Cupressales; family Cupressaceae; genus Cupressus; species Cupressus sempervirens. The sequence goes on from CM053789.1 coordinate 533,732,937, forward strand.
GGATCACCAAAGATGGTAAACTCTACATTTTTATAGGAAAGAATCAGACATTGGTGATATATAGAAAGTACTACTTTCATGGCATGTATCTAAGGATGTCACAGTATCATGTTGTAGTTCATTTTGATATCTAGGACTTAGAACAATTTGTTCTCAATGGTTGGACCAACTCTAATAGGTAACATGATAATAGACTTGGAGAAATGTTCCTCATTATCATAGGATTTTATTGTGATTCTATGGGAGGGATCTACATCTTCTTTAGAGTAACCAAGACCCTTGACAACTTTTAGGGTACAAATATTCAGTCCTGCTCCACCATCTATCAAGATGTATATGACCTTAACATTATAGATGAAGACCTCAAGATGAAGGGGTTCATTATGGTTAGGTCTATCTCTAGGAACATCTTGAGGTGAAAAGGTGATATATTGTGATGCGTTCCAGTTCCCAACCATGGCTTGGAATTGGGCGACATCAATGTTATTAGTTAGTACAAACTCTTTGAGGGCTTGGTTGAGGGTCTTATGATGTTGGGGGGATGCATGTAACGAATCTAGGATGGATATTTGTGCAAGGGTTTTTCCAAGCTAGTCAACAAGGTTGTAATTAGAAGAAGTAGGAGCAATAGGTCTACTCAGGATTGTAGGTCTAGAAGGGGCTCTAGGTAAGGTGATCTTGGTGTGACATGTAGTGAAAACACAATGAAGATCTTTTTCATTTAAGGTGAATGTGGACACATGTGAGTCAGACTCATTAAATTAATTGATGGTGTAGTTATACCCAGTGCAAGTGTAATTAGCCCATGAGTTTAAATTTGAACTGGAGGCTTTTCTTTTATCATGGTTTCCCAAAGGATCTTTAAAAATAGTATGATCAAAATTAGAGAGTAATAGTGAAGGGTCAATAGTAATCACACTTTCATTGATAAGATCTTGGATTTCATGTTTAAGTTGGAAACATGAAGTAGTCACATAACTTGTTTCCATCCACCAAGAGGGTTTGGTTGCTAGTTCATCCTTGACTGGGGGTAATTGTAAGAAGTTATTGTTGAGAAATTGTAGAAGTGCAGTATAAAGTGGTATCTCTAGGGGTGTAAATTTTTTGTCTTTATTCCTGTGATGTCTTTGAGGTCTTTCCTATGTTGAGATATCATTTGTTTATTGTTAAGGTGGCTTCAGGTTAGGAGTTTGTGAACTTGTGGAATTTGCACCCTTAATACTTTGAGATGTCTATGTTTGGAGAGATCAAGTTCTTTGTTGGTTTGCAAGTATATCAGATGAAATATGGTATACACATCACTCAATCTAAATATGTGAAGGAAATATTGAAGATGTTTGGATTGGAAGATTCAGAACTAGTTAGCACACCTATGGTGATAGGACACAAGTTGTCAAAGATTGATGATTCAACTGATGTGAATCAAACATTGCACATGTCTATGATTGGAAAATTGCGATATATAGTATATAATAGACCTGAGATTGCATTATCTATTGGGATTATTATAAGATACTCTACTAATCCTAAAAAGAATCATTTGATGGATGTTAAGAGGATTATGAGACATCGAAAAGGAATAGAAGACTATGGTCTATAGTACAAGAAAAAAATGAAAAAATTGAGTTGAGAGTCTGTATTGATGTTGATTGGGCTAGAAATATTGATGACATAAAGATCACTAGTGGAGGAGCATTTTTCTTAGGAAAGAGGTTGGTCATTTGGACCAGCAAGAAATAAAATTACATTTCTAAATCTATTACTCAAGTTGAATATGTTGTTGTTGCAGTAAATTGTACAACTATTATATGGATTAAACATCTACTCAAAGGTATGAAGGAGGAAATCATTGAACCTATGGTACTTTATTATGATAATACAAGTGCTATAAATATATCAAAGAACCTAATGATGCACACAAAGACTAAGCACATTGCAATCAAGTATCATTACTTGAGAGAGTTAGTTCAAGACAAAGAAGTGAGGATGGAATATGTGAATACAAATGAGTAGATAGATAATATCTTTAGAAAAGATTTACCTAAGGATAGTCATGAGTATCTAAGAGGTAAACTAGGGGTGATACCCCTATCCAAAGCTACTTAAAAAGCATATGCAGTGCCCTACATCAATTGAGATGAATGACATATCTTACAACTTGATGTAATGGATATTACTTTATGAGTTACCTAAAGTAATGAAGGAGCCAAATTCAAAGCTTTATAGTCACAAAGTTAGGTGATAGAGGGAGAAACATCTACATGTTAAGATGACAAGTCTTTGGCATTGTTGTCAAAGAGGGAGATAGTGTACCTAATGTTTACTAAAGAGGGAGGTATATGCCCTATTGAAGGAGTGTAGGACTAGAAAATGGGCTAATATCTAACATACTATGAGAAAATGACAAACTCAATAAACATACATTGATACCCTCTAGTTTACCATGAAAGAAAAACAAACAAAGGAAACAACACAAAGTTTAAAACCCCTCTTTCATTTGTAACTCACATGTCCTTCTTTCTTCTCCATATGATGTAGCTCCAATTTCCTATAATGCACTCAACTAGGAAGAAAAATTCTATGGTAATGATAATGATATGAGAGTACTAGAAGAAGTGATTTGAAGAATAAAGAGACTATAAAGTTAGGACCTCAAGACTTAAGACTTAGGACCAAAAGATTTGAAAGACTTGAAGGACTAGAAATGAGAGGAAGAATTCTCAATTAATTATAATCAACATGCAAGATTAAGCATTGGACTTGTCACCTTGGATATGTGACTTGGCAAAAGATTCCTTTGAGAATCCATGACACATGTGACACAAGATGCCAAATGTAGGATTGTATGACACTTGGAAGTCAAACATAGCTATAAATGGAAGAGGATCTATGATGCATCATGTGACACCTCAAACCACTTAAAGCCAAGAATCTATAACAATGGAAGCCAAATATAGATATGTATAAGGGAATAAGAATATATGGATTTTGACATATCTTAGCCAAGTGTAGATGGAGAATCCATGATGTGTCATGCCCATGTGTCATGATGATCTCAAGATTGCATCAATATTATGTGGAATATCTAAAATAAAAATCCATTTATCCACACAAATAGAAGTGACACTAGTACATTAGGCCCCCATTTTCGACCAAAGGCTTATTTGGTTTGTTAAATTTTTTTTTTTTGAAAAAATGGGCCCGATATGGTCAAAATTGTGGATAACAAAAAATGTCAGTGTAGTGTTAATTTTGTTTTGTTTTGGCGCACGCATAACTGTAGTGGGCGGGAGTTTGGTGCAGGGTCAACAGGAGAGGAGAAAGGAGGTAAGAATCTAGTCATTAGATATCATTCCAAGTTTGTTATCTATCAGAAAGTTATAGAAGCATATTCCAAAGCTATTCAATGCCTTTACATTTTCTCTTTGTCTTCTACTCATCGCAATTTAAAAAATAGAGCCACTGTTAATTCTTTCAGGTCACAAAGTTGTTTTATAGATGATGATGTTTCTCATAAAAGATTTCTAAGAAACCCGCTGCAATCAAACTTGGACCTATATACACCTCTTTATTGCCCACATCTTATCTTGTGTTTTTTATATGGCTCCAATTTGTGATACAAAAATTATAGTGCATTGTGTTAACCTTAAAACTCTTCTAAAATGGGATAAGAGTTCTGAATTACCTGCTTGACTAATTTTAGTTCTGCAGATTGCTCTTAGTTCACTGGACACTTGTATTCTCTTTATAAGGTCCTATCCCTTTTGTGGCTCAGATTTTCTCTCACCCATTTGGATCTATGTCCAAATATTGAATTCATACTAATGGACGATAATAGACTTTTTTTTAGCAAGCTTCACAAATCTAGAAGTTAGTAAGCACATACTTTACTTGGTAAAAGTCTTGAAATACTGAAATAGTTTTCTATTCTAGTGAAGCCTTGAAAGTTTTTGGTTTGCTTCTCCTTTATTAATTCTTCAGCTATAATGAAAATTTGAAGTAGAGATGGCAATCCCATCCTTTGCTTGGTAGGAAAAGATTTGAAAGATAGAATTATTTTTTGTAGCAAACCAACTCCTCTCTTCAAGGGGATTTTAGGTCCCCCCAGGCTTAGTGTACATGAAAACAAGTTTTTTATGTTTATTGAAGTCTTATAAATGAATGCTCAATTGAAACCTATCTATACCGTGGAGACTAATAAAATGGTGTCTCAGTATATCAGAAAACCTTGCTTCTTTCAAATACAGAAACGCGATTTAATCATGATATGAAAATGAAAATCATATGGCTTGTGCTTCTGAAAATGTAGAATTTGAAACCTAACGACTAAAAATTCTAATCTTAACACATATCATAGAGTTGAGATAAGAAGAGTCTGCTATTTGGGATGAACAATGTTGGTTTCCAAGCATCCTGGTAGAACTCACACCTAGTGAACTTTAAACCAAACCAAGTTTTTGCCTAAAATGTTAAATGTCTTTTGAAGAAATATCATCAAACAGATGCCTTGCAAAAATAAAATGCAAACTCCTTGCATATGAATTCCATCAAACAATTGTATGATTATTGAAATCTATAGTTAGTAAGAAATCATGAACCACATAGGTAGTATTCAAGTTTAATTTCATCAAACATAGCAAGGCTTAATACATCAAAATTTAATCAAACACATACAGTGATAAAAGTTTTTGATTTTTTTATCATAAATTGTCATACAAATGACTGATAACCATGTAGTTTACTAGTGCACAATCACAGTAGTATAGCAATAGTTGACATGAAAAAAATTACTTCAAAACCTATCTATTTTGTGATTTCATTTAATCAAACATATAGCAGAAGTCTTTCAAGCTCGTAGCTCAATATTAGACTGCTATAGACATTCATGAAATGAGAAATCTTTAATTATTACATCACCTTAAAAAGATCCCAGCAGTTTTCAGATTTTACAATACCTCAATGTTGCAAACTTAATAAATTTAACTAGTCAATAATATGTTATAGACGAAGGCTTGCGATTGTAAAAGACTTGGATAGTTGGGGTATGATTGGGACTACACAGACTATTTATTATCTTTCATCTTTGCCCATGTTCTCTAGCTTTGATGTGAATGGCTTCCTCAAACATTTGTTTCAAATCATCCAGTAGCTAATAAACCTTATCAAATACGAAGGAGAAAGTTTCAATATCCTGTACTTGGACTTTCAGACCTACTTCTATTGCATGTCCTATTCCAGCTATTAGAAATTCTTATTTATCTCCAAAATCTGCAATTCAATCCCAATATGAATTTTGATTGAATCCACTAAATTGAATAGATGGGTTTTCTTCTAGTTTTCACTTATTTTAAGGATCTTTGTCCTTAGATAATCCAATCACTAATTTTCAGCAACAATGGAGAAAAAGTTTCAACATTCAATTCTCATAACATATCTCAAATGAAAGGATGGCCTTTCTTATATAGCTTTTTAGTTGCTGAATGCTTGTACTTCTAGTAATATGGGATAAAATATTCTTTACTTTTAATTCCTCCTTATGAAGTAGACATTCTTTACTTTTGATTCCTCCTTATGAAGTAGCTTCTCAAACCAGTTGGAATAACTTAAAGTGACTTTGCATTATAACTTTATTATAGTCACTTTGTATTTCAATTAATGATATGAACTTAATAATTACTTTCTTATTAAAGTATTATAATATTTTAAGTCCACCATTAATCATTGTAAATCAATTATGACTTCATCAAGACTTAGCCCACTGCATTTACTACTAACCAGGGTGCTTTACAAAAAGTAGTAAGGGTCCATCTCTATCAACCCATGATTTACTATAATTAGTAAATCTTTGAATACTTGATCAAAATGAAGGGGCCAAAGATCATCACTGCAATTGAGGCCATTCTAGATGCCCTATTAAATATAGAAGTGTTGGATAAATGACTTACTATAATTAGTAAGTTTATCAAACTGAACCAAATGAAGAGCAATCCTAAATGCTTGTGTACTTCAAAAGGGTAAAGGCCTCCTATTCTGCCAACTGGGAACCCTCTAATCATCTGACTTAGCCTATGAGGGCCAATGATAGGCTAATCCAAACCACCAACCAAGGTGAGATAAAAGGGGACATTACACATTCCCACACAAATATTTTTAACCAACTTTACAACAACCAGCTGTGATACAGTTTAAAGTATAGATACTACAAATTCAAAGGAATGAATGTTGTTTTCTTTGTTGAAGGAAACTCATATAAGCTGTAACATCATTTTCCATATAATTACAATATTCAAATTGGAAACTGGGAGGAAATGAAAAAGATGATTTATTAATTCAACACAAAGATTGACTGCAAAGGTTCTGGCCTTTGTACAAAAGAAAATCTAAGTATAGGTAGATTCTGTAGATTCAATTACAAATTGTTAGAATTTCAATAGCTAGGAGTCATATGGTTCATCCTCTAGAGAAAAAAATGAATCAACTTTTCTGATTTTCTTGGATGATTTGATTTTCCCTCTTAGATTTCCTTTGACTATCTTTTCAACTTTTGCAACCCATTTGATCTGCCAACATTACTTGTTTGATTCAAAGGGGTTGGTGTCTTTCACATTTCTCTTAATTTCATTTATTATTTTACTTGATTCATTTCACCTGTAGCTAGATTAGTTGTCAATCAATAAATATACCACATGACATTGATTACTTTCTTAATTTGGTCAGTAGATTGAAAAAATTAGTTTGAGTTTTCTTTTCCAATGGTAGATTCGAATGTTAGGAATTATACTTGATTTTTTTATTAGAACATTTATCAAATTCAATCCCAAGGTGATACGACTTGTCTACCAATGAGAAGCTAGATGCTAAATTTAATCAATATATGGGTTTTTAGGTGTAACCACCTCATCAAAGACAACTCCCACAACTACAAATAAACCTTGGGTAGGAAATGCTAGAGGCACTGTCGGCATTAACATTATCATAGCTTTCCTCTAACAATGTCAGTTGTTCACTCTATATTGTTGAACATGGAGAAGCATTAATTAAACCATAGCTTTTTGTTAACATTTTAACCATCTGAATAGAAGTGAATAAGTAAATAAAAAACACACAACACACACCACACAAGAAAACCAAGACTTTATGTAGAATACCCTAGAAGGGAAAAACCATGGTGAGGATGAATTCAATATATGAAAGAAGTATTACAAGAGGCTCACTATTGTACTTGCATTCTATTGATGTGATTTTTATGACCACTTCAACATGCAAAACCAAATACTTAGTATTCCAACTAAAAGACCAAATCTATGAGAGTCTCTTGAATAAGGAAGCTCGTATGCTAAATGATGTATACACTATAAAGATTGTGTGATCAAATGAGAATATCCTAGAGTTTCTTCTAGTTGTGGGCTCTCATTTGATTGTAATGATGTGATATGTTGGTATCACAAAGAGACTTACACTGTTCAATCAATGGATATCAACTTTGCAAATTCAGACGATTTCACAATTGATGCTATTCAACTTCTTCTAGAAAACAAATTGCAACTAGGAAAAGGGTTTAGGAATCTAATCAAGCTCTAATAATGTAAGAGACTATTGATGGTGAGATGCAACTTTTAACCAGTCCACACTTTGCCATGTCAACTATGCATAGAAGGATGCCTACATCTAAGGATGCGGGAGTGATGTTCATATTATTAGTACTAATCAATCTTTCTTAGAATTCTTTATAGGAAATAATGAGGTTATGTAGCATAGTAACCATCTCATGATGTCACCAATCATGAGTTGCACCATCTAGATGCAATGTTGCAAACTTAATTGCATGTACTTTTGTCATTGCATGAAGAGTCAAGAAAGTGTCTAATTTACTAATCTAATCTCTATCTGCGACATTCATTCTGCCATCAAATGTACAAAGTTTGAGCCTGCTAGTAGCATGTTGAAGATCATTATTTTGGTTCCTTGGTCTTCTTTGTTGCCTTAGCCTGCTATGCTATCTCTTTTTGAGTCATGAATCTATCAAAGGGCAAGTGATCTTTAACTCTTTGTGGCAATGCCTCCCACTCATCATGCATGGCCAAGAATCTATCAACAAATGCTACACCTTCTTCTTCTACACTCCCTTCCTGAGATTCTCGTCAAGAACATTGGATGTGTAGGCTTTTCATAGGTGCTTGTAGAAAATCTTCTTGCCCAAGGGGTCCCATCTCCACTATCATGCTCTTCTTGATCATGACTTTTTACTCTAGGCAAGACATCTTCCATATAGATGTGGCAAGCTGCAACAAAAAATTTGTCACTAGTTGTTTCTCCCACTACAAAACCCCTGAATATATCCATTGCCTCTCTTTCTTCATTATTTCCTGCATTTTTGGGTGGACTACCACCTCTCCTATCACCCATTATCTTTAATGGTATTCTTGTAACTGATCAACATGTTGTTTTGTGCTTCCCCTATGTGTATAGTACCTATGTTGATCAAATCATTGCAGCTACATATGAAACCCCAACCTTGCAGGATGATAGGAAAATGCTTTGATACTGCTGTGATGAACCCTGCTAGTTCTCTTTATCCAACCTGTGACTATTTTTGGTTTGTTTTTGCAATGTTTTGGATTTTATTTGTATTTTTTAGAATATATGCTTTTTATGCTTTCCTTTTTTTGAAAATAATAAAAATAAAACACAAAGCTTGCATGAAATGAAATATGAAACTACTTGCAAATCACAGGCAGGAGTTTCTTTCTATTTATTGATATTTACATTGCAAAGTAATTGCAATTGTTAAATACTGAAATGAGTTTTCATCTTGGATAAAGAACCTAGAATTAAATCACATCCCTTAGAGATTTTCTAGAAACCCCTCCAATTTGTGCACAATGTTCTATTTATAGCTGGGAATCCAATAGGATAATAATGAAGCATAACTTCTAGGTAGTTTGGCCTAGAAACCAGATGCTATGCTGAGGGTCTCGTGTGGGGCCTGTAATGCTCTACGACAGCTTTTGAAATTTTTATTTTTAGTCAACAAAATGCAGCTGAAGACTAGCCTTGGGAAGTATTTGCAAACACGCCTTTATTTTAATTACAAAGCTCCCTAACTTCACTAATTTAACTAAAATGGACCTCTGTATGAAGCCCACAATCAAACAATGATTCAACTAGTTTTTTCATAGCTTTAAGATTGCACAAACATTGAAGATATCATCCTTCAATGCTAAAAATGTTTGAAACCCTAGGTCACATTGCACTCTTCCCTGGAACATCCAATATAAAAGTCAAAACTCATAAACAAAAAATCAATCAATTTCATTTCTAGGGCTTTTATAATTCCTCAATAAAGTTTGACTCATGAGGCTTCACCAATATGTCACTTTAATGACTTATATAACTTTTTTTTGTGTTTGAATTAAGTTATGTCATTATTAAAGGCATACTTTTCGATTAAATATAATGGCTCCTCAATAATACTTTATGAAGATAAGTAATAAATTTACAGTATAACCATTATAAATAGCTTTATTACTGTTACTATAATTTTAATATCTCGTTGATTACTCATCATCTCTCTGTCTCATCTAAACTAGTTGGTCAACCATTGCTTCCATCGCACAACCAACTGCCTTACTAAAAATATTAATGGTTCTCTCTATTAACTACCAACCTACTATAACTAGTAATTCCCTAAATATTTGATAAAATCAGTAGTGCCAAGGGTCGTCACTGCGTTGAGATCGGTCCAGGTGCCTTGCCAAATGTAGAAATTTTGGATACATAACTTACTATAAATTGAAAATGTGGCTAACTGAAACAAACAAGGAGCAATCCTAAACACTTCTGTACTATAGAAGGGAAAGATCCTCTTATTTTTCTAGATGGGGCCCTCTAGCCATCAACCTTAACCTACGAGGGCCAATAATAGGTCAATCCAAACATAAACCATGGCGAGCTAAAATGAGGACATTACACTTTATAACCAATCCTACTTGTTAAAAAACACATAGGACACTTCAACAAACACTTTGACTTAAATACCTTTAGGAATTTTTGGCAACTTGACCACATTATGGAACCATGGGAAAGGTATGATGACACATCTAAGAAACTCTTGGCAAGGGAATGTCCATTTGGTGTTTCTCAAATCAAATATCATGGTTAATCTAATTTGACATTCAAACACTTTCCAATACTATACATGAATTCGATGTTCAATAGTTGTGCATTTTAGGCATGTAACATGTATCCTTGTGATTTGACCACGTGTTTTCATTATGAAAGTCTCTATGATTTAGCATTCAAGGTCATCCCATTTGACTTGACAGTCATAATATTTTATTAATATTATGGGATTTCAATTATAAGACAAATCTATTAAATACAGTTTGCTACCTACATTGCTTCTGATGTTTTGAAGAGTATAATTTGGAGATTAGTTATCATACAATTCTCAAAGTGGATATGTAAGACCAAAATACCTTAAAATTTGAGAAAATACTTGCATAAAAGCTCCTGAATTCCCAACTCAAGCTTTGTTACTTTAGAGAAGCAATTATTTAGATTTTGTGCCTGTACAATTGCTACAAGAGTCCATGTGGCTACTATAACTGGATAGTGTACAAGAGGGGTCTATTGAAGAGGGATAACTTGTGATCTTTACAAATACACTAGAATGTATATCAGGTTAGTTCTGCTCAACATATAGAGAAAAATGTTCAAGCATTCCTATTAGTGGATGAGAATCTCTCTCACTTTTCTTTTCATGTTTAGTTTTGAAATGATGATTTTTGCTAGTTATTGTAGACACTTCAAAGAATGTAATCCATGGTTGATTTGATATGATTACCAATTTTTGTAGTATTATGGAGCTGGCAAGGGAACAATTGTATTGATTTATATGACTGATTCTAACATGAATTTGATTGAAATTTGTATTTTAATTTATTTTAATGTGTCCCAATTGGGCACAACTTACAATAGTTTGTATGATCTCTTTCACTTTAAAATTGATGATTGATGATATGTTATAGGAATTGATACCTTAGATTTTGTGGAGCATAGAACTATTTTCAAGTTGACAGCTGTATTAAAATTAAAAAAATTCATTCGCTTTTTATAGAGACTACTCTCTACAGCAAAGTAACAATTAGGGGAGATCATCTTAGCATTTGAATTTCTAGATCGTTCTTCTTTGGACATGGTAAACAGAAACTTCAATTTAAAATTATCTACATGGTGGCAATTTTTCAATAATGATATTTGTTTATTTAATATTCAGACAAGGAGACTTTTGAAATATGTTTCAGTATTATTTTTCTCCATACTAACCTATTTGACATTTTGTCTATTAGTGCTATATGGACTAAAACCCTTAAAAGTACTCAAACAGAATTGATTGGAAATCTAAATGAATGCCATTATACTTGACTTGGTGGGGGTTGTAAATAAAGTCAGTTATTATAGTTTCCCCCTGGTAGAAGCCATGACTTTCACCATGATATGAGTCAATTTTTTTTTGGCTAGCTTCTCCATTGTTAATGTTTTTGCCATAGATGAATGCGTTGAGTTCTTGATGTTTGATAAAACTTGGATTATTGTGTGCTCAAAATCAATTTTTTTGGAAATGCATTATCATCTTTACAATTACTGTTCTTGTTTGTTAAATTTCATTTGCACTTTTCTTGGAGAGATATGCCCACTGTGAGCTATTTCTTAAAAGACTAAGAATTGTAGAATAGATGAATAAGATTTAATACTAAATATTTGCTTCAAATCTTGTGTACTGGTACCCATAGCGATGTGTGGAGAGTAGTTGTGTAGAAAGTTGTTTTGATTTTCTAATTTGTGATCAGTGACAATTTTTGGAAGTCCCTCTCTTTCGTATATATAAACTACTTCCTAATAGTTGTAGAAGCACAATCCTCAAATCTTGTATTGATTTATTGTTTAGTTTCTATGAAGTCGTGTGCTCCATTGCTCATGTATAATGTGAATGTGATCAAAACTATTCAGATGGTTTCTAAGTTTCATGGGCTTTGAGGTTATTGAGATCTTCATATTTATCCAAAGAGAGTTCTTGAAGGAGGCATGAACCATTGGAATAAGAGTTATAGTGATAGAATGACAACATTGTAGGATAGTTATATTCAACTATTATGCTCTCTTTTTTGTTTAAGTTCTTTGGCAACTTCCAAAAAAATGAATTGTTCAGTTGAACCGATTAGGTAATCTAACTTACAAAAATATTACTTTATCATCAAGACAAAGATACATTGAGGATTGTTTCTTTCTCACTATTATAAATCACATTTTACTCAGCTCTGCAAGTATAGAATTGTTCTAAATGATGTTTTAGATGGTATATGACTGTTCCATCTTCATTTTCACTTGCATAAAAATTGATTTGCAACAATTAATGAAAATTTCCACCTATAGTAGAGGTGTATGATCTATTGGAGCTCAAGATAGTTATTGTAATGCTAAAAAGGCACTTTTATATAGTTTGTGTTTTTTAATGTCATTAGAAGACATTTATTATTTGAGTTTTCTAATAATTGAATGGTCATAAATTAAGGGAGGATTGTGTGTCACTGTGTAGTAACTTAGTTTTGGAAGATCCCCTTTTTGAACTGTATCTGAAAGTGTACAAAAAATTCTCGAGCAATCCAAGAAAATAATATCAGCTTTAAAAGAAGATTACAAATAGGAAAAATTTGCAATTAAAGAAAGAGAATACATAATATCAAACCATGATAAAGCAGGTTTGTATGCATGTAGTGTTATTTAGTAGATGTAGTTTATAGGATATTCTTAGATGAGACTTACATTTGGGATGTTGTATGGTGAGCAGAAACACTCTGACCGAGTAGGCCTGCACACCTCTCTCTGATTTGGAGAGATCTGTTAAAGATATTGAAGGGTTATTTGCTAAAATAGGTATGTTGACCTAGGCCTTTTCAAAGATTCAAAATATTTTATGTCATTACAATGCATAGATTGTTAGCTAGACATTTTTATTCTAATTGTGTCTATTTATAAAAATGGAAATCAATATAGGGAATGGATTCAAAATTTTGTACCCTGTAAAGTAGCAGTTTAGTGCGTAAGTAATAGTTAATAGAATAGTTTTGTAAAAGATAAATAAAATTTGTAGTGTGTTCTTGATATTATCACATGTCTATAACTTAAATTGTTGTCAATATAAGAGGGAGAATACCTTTCAAAATTTGTAAGAGTTCAAAATGCAACCAACTCAGTATTATTAACAATCTTGACTTATGTCCTATCACATACATTTCATAGCAAGCTAATTGTGTAGGGAAGTTGTAGGTGTATCTCATGCACTGAGCCAATAGAGTCAAAGCCATTTTTGACATAAAACATTACATGTCATGGGATTAAGTGAAGGTTTATGAGTCTTTTAAGCATTAGAAAGGTCAATTAGTCTCAGAAATGTCACAAGAATTAAGTACTAAAGCCCAAGGTTATCATAAGGGACTATTATTAAAGATATTAAAAATTGTTCTAAAGATTGCATTAATATGTTTCGATCTTTTAGTCATCTTTATTAGTTGATGGATTAATCACATTATTCATTGCTATCAAGATTAGTCAAGGCATGCCACTGTTAGCACCTAAGTAACTTTCACCTCATGAAATCTCTTGGAAGCATTTTGCAAATAATTAACATAAATTGTCTATAAATCCACATTTTGCAAACATCTAGGCCTTATAGAGATTATAGGATCATTTTAGTTACATTTGAAAACATTAATTAACAAAAACTATATGTGCAGATATAAACATTAATCACAACATGTCCAATTTATTTGCAGGTATATTTTCCTGTGAAGAAAGACCACGCCTGACAATATGAACCCAAAAAAAAATAATGAGACAATGGCTGCATTGTGGGCTCAGTTCTGAAGAAAAATTGATAAATGTTATTGTCCTTACAAAAAGTGTAAGGGCTTAAAGAATCGAAGAATTCTAATCACAACAGCCCAGAGTCATTCTAGGCAATATGGTCATGTTGAAGGGGGCCACAATTTTTGTCCATTGCTGAATGTGGATTTCCTACTAGAGGAACATGGAGGTGTGAATATCCAAGCTGAGGATAAAACTCTCATGGAAGAAGATGACAATGTGCCAGAGGACATGATTGAAGAAGATGGTATTGGAGTAGGTGATGAAGAGGCTCATAATGATGGTACTAGCAAATCTGATAATAATTATGAAGATGGTCTTGATATACCTTTACTTGAGAAGGTACACAAGCCCTTATATGAAGGCTCCCAAACAACTCTACTCTTGGCTATAGTGTTGTTGGTGAACTTAAAGGTTATGAATAGTATATCCAATGTAGCAATGTCACCTATGCTAAGGTATGTAATTTTTTTCATCTTCAATGTTAGCATACAATTACTATTCATTATATTAACAATGCATATTTGTTGTTGTAGGTTGATTAGTGAGTCTTTGTTACCACCATCAAACATTTTGCCTCATTCATACTGAGAATTATCTAACATTATGGATCAGATTGGAATGAAGTATCAGACAATACATGCATGCCCCAATGATCACATTCTATATCATAAACAACATGAATTTGCAACATAATGCCCTAATTGTCATGTTAGTAGATATCAGTCAGATCAAATAACAAAAAAAGTGCCTCACAAGGTTCTTCGGTACATTCCCATTATTCCATGTCTTGAATGATTATTTAGGTGCGCTATCTTGGCACAATTTATGGATTACCATGCACACAATAGAAGTCATGATGACATTATGTGAATGCCTGCTGATGGTTATGCATTTAAAGAGATAGAAGAAACATGGTCACACTTTAAAGAAGAATCTCATAATCTAAATCTTTCATTGGCAGTGGACGATGTCAATCCATATGGAGATATGAGATCTGTTTTCTCAGTATGGCCTATTTTTGTTATTAACAATAACATTCCTCCTTGGATGTCCATAAAGAGGGAGCACATAATGTTGTCAATGATTGTGCCAGGTATTTTTTAATTTTGTAGTTATCTAAATCAATTTATAAATAGTGCATGAAAATGGTTATAATAATTACGTAATGTTTATGTTCATTCAATTGCTAGGTAAATACCAAGTTAAAGATATGAACATGTATATTGAGCTCCTAATTGATGAGTTGTTGAAGTTATGGAATGGCATCACTATGTATGACATCTCTAGACTGATAGGACATCGACAATTTCAATTCCATGCAATGCTTGTATTGACAATACATGATGCCCCTGGGCCAATTCATTTTTGTGGTATGTTATATTGTTAAGATCACATATTTTTGGTCTATTATAGTGCTTACACATTACTATATAATGCTTAAGTTGTGCATGATAATTGTACATGATCCAATTATACATGATCTTTTAGGTCTTCAGAAAAAAGGAAAAATTTGCATGTCCAGTTTGTGGTCCGAAGATGAAATGTCATCATTCAAGAAGTTTAGGAAAGCAGGTGTTTGATGAGTTTAGACACTTTCTCCACAATAATCATAGGTATCAAATTGCTGAAAAACATCTTTTCAATGGGAAAGAAGAGACATCATCAAGGCCATGAAGAATGACACCTCATTTATGAAAGTTGGAATACGATTGACTAAATCGTCAAGGTAATGTCCAATTTGTCATCTGAAGATTACAATTTGTATTTTGATATTGTCTTATATTTACTAATGCTATAATTGATACTCATGAAGGTTGTCAAGGCATCAATGACCAACTTTCTAAAGGAATGAAAAGTTATCCTACTCAATTTAGTAGGTTATCATACTACAAGGATCTCCCAATCACGCATTTGTTTGATGCTATGCATATTGGAAAGAATGTAATAGAGACACTATGGAAAATGTTGGATGGAAGGCGTGATAGAGAACAAATTGCTAAAATTTTTACTGACATTCATGAATCCAATCATGCACTAAAAGTTTTCATTGAATCAAATAGGAATGGAGACCACATAAATACAAGTGCCCTTCCTTGGCTATTAACAGAGCAACAAAGTGATGCATTAAAAGAAGTCATAAAAAAATAAAAATTCCAACAGGATTTGCTGCAAATATAAGCACTCTTCTATCAAAGAAAGGTGATTTTGGGCTAGGGTTGAAAACACATGATTGACATACCTTCCTCAAGGTATGTCATGTTTTCTATTTACGGTATATTTGTAAGATTTAATATAGTACCAATTGCATTATTTAATAATATATTGAAATGATCATTTTTTAATGATTGCAGTTTGTCCTACCTCTATCCCTTCCACAACAGTTTGACAACAGTATTAACAAGTTATATATGATCTTGGAAAATACATGAGGTTAGAAGAGTATTTTTTCTTAGATTTGTAGCTTTTTATCTAAAATCTATTGTATAATTTTATTTGAAATCTCACTTTATGTGTTTTTGCATGTTGAATCTCTTTTAAATGGTTATCATCTAAGGAAATTGATAAAAAATATATAAAATATTGGAAGAGAAAAATTCCACAGCTTGTGTGTGAAATGCAAAACTGTTTACCTCCAACATTTTTCAATGCTCAAGAACACTACCTCATACATCAAGTTGAGGAGATTGAATTGTGTGGACCTATACAAGCTAGATCAATGTGGATGGTTGAGAGGAACTTGAAATTTATGAAGGGCTTGGTTCAACAAAGAGTACGTCCTAAGTGTTCTATGATAGAGGGATATATGATATACCAGACCATGGTGTATATCAGTGAATATCTTCCAAAGTTTGCAGTAGGCATCCATGTAGATCGCATTTGGGATCCCAATTGTAATGACAAATTCAAAGGGGAGTACCTGACGGGGAAAGGTAGATTGAGGAGGGTGAGAGGTAATTATAAGTTTTTTTTGTAATTTAAAAATTCTTATCCATAATCAATATATAAGTTGTTTCTAACTGTTGTAATTGTCTTCTTTATAGTTGGTTGTGAATGGGATGCACTACACTTGTATATTGTAAATAATCTTGATTGGATGACAATATGGATTTAACAGTCTCAAGAAAATGGTCTCTCATTATCATGGGATGGTGTTACATCATTGGTTAAAGAAGCTCATTGTAATGGAGATCCCAATGTTACCTCAATGGTACTTGATCTAATATATGGCTTAAGAGATACAAAGGTATGCATAAGATTACTAATCATGAGACATAAGTTTAATATCAACTCAAAGATCAATGAGAAGATTCTTGACATATTTGAATAATTGTATGTCAAATGCCACAAAGCTATGTACTACCATGGCTATAAATTTTGCATAAAAAAGTTAGATGAAATGAAGAAAATGTGTGATTTCGAGATAAGTGATATCTTTGCGGTCACCACTATTTCATCTAGAACTAACATACATCCTCAAAAATATGAAAATCGATACTATAGAATTTTGGATGATAAACTTGAGTGTGACTTTAATTCATTCAAAATAGTTCTATTTTTCATCAAATGGTTTAGGTTACGACTGAATCGAAATGATCCCAATAGGACTATTATTGAACATGATAGTGGATTTAGTGTGATTAATACAAGGTCATTTGAGCCAGTCAGAGATGAGCCCTATGTTCTTCCAAGCCAATGCGAGAAAGTTTTTTACTTAGGTGTTCCACACAAAATAGGTTGGTCATTTGTTGTTAGACATGACCCAAGAGGAAGGTCAGTAAAGTATAATGTGATCGAAGAAGAAGATATTGAAGAAGCACAAGAGGAAGTAAATGATTATTAGGAACGATAGTTACCCAGTGATGAAGAAGAAGAAGATGATAATGATTTTGGTCATGCTAATGATAATGGTGATGATGATGATGATGATGCTGATGATGATGATGATCATGGTGATGAAGATGGTGATGATCATTATTATGATGGTCATGATGATGGTAGTGATCAAGAGGATAATGATGGTGGTGGTGATGACGACAATCAAAGTGACAAGTACAATGATGGTGATGATGATGATGATGATGATGATGATGATGATGACATGGATGAAGATCATGATGATCAATGAAATGTCAAGGTAGGATCAATGTCAACTATGATGGGGTCTTGTATGACTAAATATTTCTTTCCAAACCATATGTGCACATATATACATTAAGTAGAACATGTCAAATATTTTTTTAGATATAAACATTAGTTATGCTAAATTTTTAACTTAAGACAAATTATTTACATATACAATATACTTTATTATTAATATTTTTTTGGGCAAGTCTATTACTTTAATTTCGCTGTTGATTTCTAAGACTTACTAATTTTTTTTACAGGGTGATATGGATGCACTATCTCAGACACCTTCAATAGAGGTAAACATTAATTATTGTAAATTTTAATGTTAATATAGAAACAAATGTCATATTATTATGTTCTTTTCTTTATGGATTTGGAGTTATTTTGATGAAAGTATATGAATATTTGATGTCACAAATGATAGGAAAAAGCTACAATGATCGCTGATCAAATGCAATCTGAAATATGGGCATCATATCTACATGACATTGGCCTTAGTACTGACCCTTTATTCATCACCCAAAAAATTATGGAAAGATACACTGATGAAATTGTTATCATTATCATCAAGGGTGACAAAAGTGAGGAGAAAGAGGCATTGAGAATAGAATTGGACTGTAGAATCCAATCTTTGAAGGTAAGCAGTAATTCGACTAAAGCAGTAATAGAAGTTCAATAGATATTAATATTTATAGTATCTTATGGATCATGATCTCTAATTTTATGTGTTCTTGTATAGACATATGTGTCAGTTGTGACATCACATGGTGAACATGGTTAGGGTTGTTGTGTAGTAACTTTGTGTAAGTAACACTTTGTTTGTTTTGATCAACATTATAACACTTACCTTTTTTTTTTGTGGAAGTTTCTCGCTAGTATCCCATTTGATCTTTATCCATTACAAATGTCTTTACTAATATTATTCTATTCTTTAGCTCATGATGAAGTGCAGACTCCTCCTTTGGTTGGCGGTCCACTATTGTCTGCTACATTGTTAGACCATGCAAACATCATCGTCTATGCCCACTAGAACTTGTAAAACCTTGTTTTTGTATATTTTGTAATGTCTTTCTACAAGTTGATGAACAATAAAGTAGCATGTCAATGCTTAAATGATTTCTAAAAAAGCATACATACACAAAAACACATGCATACACACACCACACATACACACATACATACATACATACATATACATATACATATACATATACATATACATACACATACAGATATATATATATATATATATATATATATATATATATATATATATATATATATATATATATATATATATATATATATATATATATATATATATATATATATACCCACACATAGAGAGTCATGGACATAGGCAGGGAAGTAGACCAACAGAGAGCAGTACTAAAATTGTCATTTAATTGTTATGATGTTTCAGTTGATAGACCAACAGAGAGCCATACTACTAAAGCTGATCCATTTCCTGGAGCAGTTCATGTGATTTGTACTAGTTTGTATGAAGGGACATTGTTGCTGAATAAGAAAACTATGTTTCCATTAAAAGAACGAAAGCTTCCAGGTGCTTTAAAATTGATATTATTTAAAGTGTAAATTTAGTTTACTTTTATATTATTCATTTTGGACTGATAAATCCTTTATATTTTTGTAGGTAATAATGCTTTCTTTGATCATCTTTTTCATATGACATTGAGACTATTTGGACCCACCATACGTAAAAGGTACATAGTTTCATATCATTGCTACATAATTTTTCTTTTCTTCTATTTATTGTAATATATTAAAGTTATTGATCTAACAATCTATTTATTTTTAAAAAGGTGGAATTCACAAGCTATGGAATTAAAAAAATCAGCTAATTGCATCTATTGAGGAGAAATTTGGGAAAAACATTTTTGACACTGGCCTACTTTTGAAAAGAGCAATAAAGCATATAAAGACTGTGAGGGATCAATATAGAAGGGCTCTTAAGGATAACCCAAAGTATGACCATCCTCCTATGATTCCACCAATGGAGTGGAATGAAATAATAGAAGATGCAAAGGAGAAAAGGCTATGTGAAGATAGAGATAATGAAGCAGCATAGGGCAAAAAGAGGTATTTCATTATAGTATTAAGTACATTGTAATCATGCACTAATTATTGATATTTGTAAATATATAATCTAATATGTTTGAAATTGTTCATAGATTGCAGGACACATCTGTGGCTACAAAAGTGAGAGTAGACAAGGTTAGCAAACACAAACTTGGCTCTGGTGGCTATATGAATCTCTAGTCTCGACTTGTAAGTAGAGCATTGAATTTTTTTTTATATTTAAAATATAATGTTGCAAACAGTTTTGTTTAATGAAACCATACATGGAAAACTGACGTTATCAAGAAAAAAACATAGGGCATAGATTTCAATGTGGAGGTCACAGATGAAGATAGAAAAATTGCCTTGAAGGAAGGCTATAAAGTTGTGGTTGCATGCCTACATGAAGAATTTATAAGCCTTGCCCAAGAATCCAGTGCACCAAATGATATCTCACAGGTAAATTGGTTAGATGAAAAATAAAAGAAATTAAATAGTTGAGAAGATTCTTTTTTGGTATTAGTTTTAAACGTAAATTGACTACATAAAAATGTGCATAACATTTTACTGCAGTCTTGAATCCTACCACAGAACCTGCTTGTGATGAAGGCCATGATGTGCATTATAGTGGTGGAGGTATTAATTTTCTATTGGAAATTAATTATGCAATTCTGAATACAATTTAACATCTTCAATTGGAATTTGATGTGTATCCTTTTTTAGAATATTTCAGAGCATGTTGAACATCATGTTGAAGGAGTGGACCATGTTCCAAGTGTTCAACATATTGACACAGTGGTAGATCAAAATTTTAATGTACATGATGTGGTATTTTCAGGTAAGAATAATGCATTTTATGTTGTACTCGTACTTAATTACAAACTTGTAACAGTTAGAAAAAGAAAAAGAGTATGCCAATTTATCCCATTCACTTGTTCTTGCAAAAGAGCCCCCTTTAGTGTAGCAACCTCCTGCTCCTCCAAAGAGAAGGAGCCATCATAATTTGACATTACATATGCTAGAAGAGGAGGAGAATGATGCAGATATGGATTCTCCTATGAGCGCTTTTCTTAAGAGAGCTCAGAAAAACTAAAAAATAATAATGATGTTTTCAAAATCTTCTTTGATAAACCTTGTTGGATAATGAAAGAACTTTGTTTTAAGTAATTATGTATGAATGATGCGTATTAATACAGATTTTTATTTTATGTTAATGAATATTGTTATGTGTTAATGAAGTTTTGATTAGTATTGTGTATTAATGAATTTTATATCATATTAATGAATGTTATCTGATTGTATTGATTGAATGTTATAGTTCATAAATGGATGAATGAATGAATGAATGAAGTATGTAATTAGATGATAATGGGTACTTTAGATTGATATTAGGGGGAGGGGGGTGAGGCTAGATGAGCTTCCACCTTCATGTGGTTGGCCTTGTTAAGTAGAGAATATTATAGTTTTCTTGAAACCAAGTGAAGCTCAAACTAACATAAAATAGACACTTTGCATGTCGTAGGTTTAAAATGATCCACAACTACTGCTACCCATAACATCATTTCCCTAGTCCTCAACCCATGCAAGAGAAACCTAGCTTGGGTTGTACCCTTTTCTTAAACTAATCTTACTTAGCTTTAGGAATAGATCTTGGTTCTGCTCAAGATTCTCACCTTAAACCCTCGAATTCCCCTAT
Source organism: Cupressus sempervirens (assembly GCA_028749045.1). NCBI lineage: Eukaryota > Viridiplantae > Streptophyta > Pinopsida > Cupressales > Cupressaceae > Cupressus > Cupressus sempervirens. The sequence goes on from CM053789.1 coordinate 533,754,769, forward strand.
TTAACAGATCAATTATTATGATATGAAACAATCAACAATGAAAAAATCAAATCAAATTAATTTTCACCTTATTGTCAGTCTTGTCATGTAGATTTTTGTTTAGATTTTACTTTCTTGTTCAGTCTCAATGTTTGAGCTCAACATTAGATCATCTTTAAAATTGTATGATTATTAAATGGAAAAAAAAAATCCTATCCTTTACCTTACGAAGTCATTATCTGTCACACTTTGAAGAAGTTTTCCTCCTGTGCTAAAGAAACCCATGCCTAAAGGACTATATTGAACAATCCCAATCCCCAACTCCCTATGAATGGAATAAAATGAAATAAAATAAATATAAGTAAGCTTGTATTCCTTATCTAAGTTCAAATGGAACAAAGTTCAAAAAAAAATCTTATTAAAAACTTCAACTTTTGGTATATACTGTGAACCCAATTCACAAATATTTATTCTCAGTTCTCTGCAATCTATAAAGTAAATAGTAAATCATGAACTATTGAGGTATTATATCATCACAACGTTTACCTAGAGGTGGGAATAATTTGGGACTCAGAATCCCTACTCCAGAGAGACCATTCAAGTTGCACAACAATGATTGGATGCACTGCATGGGCCCTTTGGATTGTTGAAGAAGAGGCTTCAGATAGACCCACATATTTTATATTTCCCTCTTCTACCAGCTTCTTCAGTTGACCCATCTGTATAAAAGGAAAACTCATTTTCTTGTTATTAGATTTTTGTTGTTTTGCTAGGCCTTGGTAAAGAGCCAGAGGGATACAATCTTGCCCTCCAAAGCCATACAACCTTGATTATTAGACACATATTTTCTAGTAAAATTAGAGGTTTGAAATTTTGATTTTGTTGTTTTTGAGACAAATTCATTGACTCATGTTACATTAGCTTCATAAGAACTCATCTGTCATGACAATAAGTTGGAGTAGTACTGTAATTAGTGACCTTCTAGAAAGGTTTAATGCTTCACCTTATGAGCATCATCTAAATGTAATGAGTACTATGCATTCCATTCATTCTTATGAAAAATGAGTTCTTGTTAACCACTATTAAAATAACTTATGTCAATGCGTTTCACTAGAAAACCACATAGTTGAATCCTTGTAGTAAAATCATAATTTGACTTGTTGTAGAAAATATTTCATACTTATAAATCTCAAGAATTGATATGTAAAATATATTTCTCACATCAAATCAAATTCAAGATTCAACTATGCAGTTTTTGCAGAAAAACCATTGCCCAAAATTTTATAAATAAGATTAAAATAAAAAACTAGTCATAGTAGTACAAATTTTGAATCTTAAAACTTATAGCACCATGAAAAAATAGTATTTTGGTGCAAGGTTAAGGGTGTGGAATCTGAAGACTTACAGTAGCTTCTATGGGTATAGTAATATCCACCTTGTACTAGTAATAAAGATCAATGTAGTCTATATCAAGCCTCTTGAGGCTTGCTTCATAGGCATCCCTGACATATGTAGGATCTCCCTTCATACAAAATTTTCCATTACTCCAAGTCAATCCAAACTTAGTTACAATATGCACCTTCTCTTTGATACCTTTTAGAGCCTATTTAGGAAGGGAAAATAAAAGCATTATGCATGATGTTAGAACAATCAAGATCAGAGAATTAATAGATTAAGAAATGGAAACAGTAAGAGCTGGAAACAAGATATGCATCTTGATAGCTCCTTTTTGAGAATGGAAAATTTTTACATTTTGGTGAATTTTTAAAAATCTTGTCTTGATAGGTTTGGGATCATTTCTCAAAATTTTAGAAAACCCTAGTCATTTTTATAATCATCATCTCTCTTTAACCATAGGCTGTAAGTATGAGCAGGTTTTCATTTTAAAGAAAGGAAAGAATCCTTTTTTCTTTGATCTTTTCTAATCTTATGACAAAGGAATTGACATAACATCATGGGCTTGTGTTGTGGTCTCTTCGATCACATGATAGTCCTTGTATTGTTTCATGGAAGGGGAATTTCATTTCTTTTTCGATCCCCTGGTGATCTTTATATCATAAGATCATATCGTGTTGTGTTTTGCTAATAAAAGGGGTCTTTTACGATCCAATGATCAGTGTTTGATCATGGCATCAAGAGTAGAGGACAAAGGGGATCACGATCCTACAATAAAGCTTTTTTTGTTAGGTCACAAAGCAGATAGATGGGGCTCGACGATCTTATGAGGCATTTCGTATGAATGGAGAATGAAATCAAATGGGTTAAGACATTACAAAAAAGGCCTTGTCGTATGATCATATGATGGATAAAGATGTGTTATGATGGTGCAACACCCTATTGTCATAGGACTGTGGAATTCATGAATGCAAGTGTGTCACTTGCTGGCATGACAGATGTCAGATTCTTGTTGAAATTGAGCCAGTATATAGATGCTAGATGTGTTCAAAATCAGCATTAGTGGGACCAAGAGTAGTGAGATGGTGCATGGATAATAGTCTCTAATCTTACAATAAGTTCTTTCATCGTAAGATCTTAGAACTTTGAGGAAGGGTTTCTCGATGATGCAACTAGGTTTTTTGGTAGCATCACATGGATAATTTGTGCAACCATGATGTAATGGTGTAATAATTTCAGCTTAATCATAACATCATAGGACAAAATATGATGGGCTATGATGCTATGAGGTGGTGAGTTCAATTGCTGCGATTGTGGGATCATAGGACTTATGACTATGACTTATGATGCCCCAAAAATGTTTGTCGTGGGATCATAAAACATAATGAGTAAGTTGCCGATGCTACAATAAAGGAGTTATCGTAGAATCGTGAAAGAATGTCATTTTTTCTAATTTCTTGATGTGAATTTTTCTGTAGGACATCGTGGGATCGAAGAGCCATTAATATAATATTGCGATATTATGAAAGGTCTTTTTAGTTGCCTTGTCATAATATCATAGAATCTAATCTCTTCAGCAGAAAAAATGACAAGAAAAGAGTTTTGAGCTTCTTAGCCAATCAGTTTTGAATGTAGTACAAAAAGTGCATAGTTGGAAATCAATTTGGCACCTCCTAAGGCTAACATAATGGATTACGATCATTCTCAAGCATGTAGAAATCAATGCAATTTAAACATCCATTTAAGCTTGCCAACTTATAAGTTTTTTCCACTGTCATTGTTCATCATCTACAGAGTCACATTCTAAGTTCATCTTGTGTTGCCTGTGTGAGCTATATCATTGTTCATAAGTTTATGTGGGAAAGTTTTCTATGGTTACTAAGTTTCCAGTTACAGATTCAAATTGTCAGACCAGGAGATGGAAGAGATTTCAACTAAGGAAATGGAAGTATCAGAGACGTCGACCTCGAAGGGAGGTAAAACCAGACAGGAAAAAACCCAATCATTTTCCTGAGGAATGGGTAAAATTGTTCCCTGGATCCATGAATGCCAACTCTGCTAATGATCATATTTTCTTTGATCCATATGCCAATTACAGAGATGCTAGGTGCCCTGGTACAAATGGTGCTGAGATTTTCTACTTTTTCTACTGCAACTAGGAGAAAAAGGTCCCTATTTGCAATCCCTGGAAGAAGAACCTTGCTAAGCTAATTTTCCTAGAGTTATTCATGGATGTAGATTTAATGAAAGCTCTATTTAGATGTTATAATCCTACCACCAAATTTTTCCATAGAAAATATGGAACTGTTCTATGCACCTTGGATAGAGAATCTTTCATTGAGGCTTTTGAGTTGACTAGGGCAATGGGTCACCATTTGGATTTGAAGGACTTACAAAGAAGGTTTGATGCAAACCTGGCTGCTTTCACTGGAAATTCATTGCTACAACATATTATTGGAGAATTGTAAAGGGTGGGTGATTACCCAAAGAAAATATAGGAGAAGATGCCTATGGAAAAGTTTAAAAATTATTTTGTCAAGACCATATATGGTGTCCATAAGGTTATTGGAAAGGATGGGTCTGATGAAGTCTGGGGAGCTAAATATATAATTGCTAGAGATGTACAAGATGCTTTCCATGCCTGTGAATATGAATATGTTAGTCATATATTAGATATCATGAAGGAAAATATTGCCAGGGAAAGGTATGGAGAAATGAGTGAATTCACTTTCCCATACTACTCTCTGTTGATGCACTTGATCCTTTACAGGATTGTAGGGTACATCAGCTCTAACTTTATTGATCAAAACTCTGATCTAGAAGGAGCTTTTCTAGTACAGCTATGGACATAGGTATGGGATAGCTCTTATCACTTTTCTGACTCTATGTCATTTTTCAATAATTTTAGTGCTATTATAATGAAGATGTTAGACCCGGGGTACTTTAGGGCCCCTGAAATTCTGAAATATCTCTTAAGACCATCCCTGTTGCCTGATGGGAGGAAACTAGATCATAATTGGGGGGATATCTTTTTGTTTCCTACTTTTTCTTTGATGAGAGTGTATGGTTGTCCTCAACCACCCCACATTTTACCAAAATTCATCCCTCTTAGATTGGGGATTATTGAATTTATTTGGCAATTGTTCATGGTTAATAGGGAATACTTGGGCCCTAAGGTACATAGGGGAACCTTTTTGTGTAGATGCTTTAAAATTGGTGATTTCACCATTGGTAAGGAAGCCCTAGAGCCTGTCCATGCTTTTCTGCATCATTTCAACTTGTGCATTGGCCCTTGTAGAATGTATGATCTTGAGGGATGGATGAGGGCCACTTTAAAAGAAATGAGAAACTATGTGCTACCCAATTCCAAAGAATTTCCCCATGAAGACATCATTCCAAATATAGTAGCAAAGGGGGAGGGAACTGATAAACTTGCAAAGTTGGATGATGTACTGAGGGTAGAGAGGGAATTAAAAAGAATTGACCCCCAATTCTTGGCTTTTTATATAGATATCCCTTACCTTCATAGAATTAGGAAGATGGTCATAGACCATGCTGAAATAATGGCTAAAATGCCAAAGGTTCCAATAGGAGAGGAAGAAAGGGTTTTCCTAGACAACCTTGAACCAGATGTAGCCCTAGAGGTAGAAGAGGAGGATATACCCCAAGCATTTTGGATGGCAAAGGGGCATAAAAGACAGAAGATTGTACAGGTCCCACCTTAGGTCAAGCAAAGAAAATTGCAAATTTTTCTAGGGAATACTCAGTATTTTGCTGATATGAGGCAAAATTATCTCCAAACCAAGGTTGATGTAGTAGAAGGTAGTCTAACTAACCTAGAGTTAGCAGCAACAAGATTGGATGATAAGATCATCCAGGCTCAACAATTTTTAGAGGATGATGAATTCATCAAATCGAATGAATTTAAAAGTTTTTTTTATATAAGATAAAATAGAGTGAACTTTTCCTCCAAATGAAACCTGATGAATCAGATGAGCAGAGGATGGAGTTGATTGAAAAGCTACACTCCTATGATCCTGAAAGTGAGGTAATGACCTTGGAAGAAGCTAGGGATCTTGTTCAGAGAAGTGACATGTTACTAGTACCTGCTTGGGACCTGGAGCAAGCATTTATGGTTGATCAAATCAGGATACAAGAGAATGCCATCTCTTATGAGGAAATTGGTGCTAGTGGTTTGAAGAGGGGAACTAGTTTTAACATTGATACCAAATCCTTGGCAGTTTGGAGCATGGCCCCTGCTTCTAATTAACCAAAATTGATGGATGTGTAGAGCATAGAGCAAGGCAACATGATAATTTGGACTCTACAGGGTAGCTCTGGCAAATAAATATCCAAGACACTGAAACATTTCTCATTCATAAATGAGGCCAAGGTGGAGGAGATAGAGTATAAATTATCCTAGGCTATACATGACTACATTGATGTTAGGAAGCTCTATGAAAATGAGCTCAGAACTAGTCATATATACAGAGAAATAATTGATGAACTAGAAAATAGAGTCAAGGCACTTGAAGATGAAGTTTCTTCCCTTAAGGAACAACTAGTACAAGTAGAAAAATGAATGGCTCCAATTCAAGGAGAAGAGGGACAAGGAACTTTAGTGCCAGCTAAGGATACTGCTCAGGCTTTGGTACAGACTGAGGACACAGAAGAAGAGCAATCCTCATAACCTAGGAGAATGAGTATTGACATTTAGTCAATACAGCAAGGAGGGGATGTAAGAAATGGAATCCTTAGGTCCATGATGAGCCATAGGGTTGATACTCTAAAGAACCTATCTCAGTAGGCTCATAGCTCTTTTGTTTCTTTGCAGAGTGTTGAGCAAGTTTGCAATGAAGCACTTTCTTGGTTAACCCCAACTTTCAACCTTTGGGGACCCTACATGAAATTTTTGGATAGATTAATAATGATAATGGCTAAGAAGCTTGACTTACCAGATAAAATTTTCACAGTCAAGGAAAGCCTAGAAATGGTGAAAGAATTGAGTAGCTTATTTTATGGTAAGTTAAAAGTTATACAAGGCAAGCTGAGGACACTGTCAGATGGAATGGAACCTTGTATACCATCAATTATCACTACTAATAATGTAGTAAAAGATTGGTAGGAGTGGTCAACTTCTTTTGATGACATTTTGACCGAGGAGTCTACATCAACAATTTTTGAAGATACTTCAGATTCCCCTTTCCATGTTCTAGTTGATTCTCTTTTCAAGATAGAGATAAATTTAAATAAATTCATTACTGAGTCTAAGGGAATTATGGATGCTAGGTGGGCCAAGGCTACTCAGGATTTACAAGGGGTAAAGGACACTGACTGGCCCACCAAGAGAGAAATTTATGTTTGGGAAGCAGTGGGTGAAATAAAGGCCCTGCCAACTGGAAGTAGCTGAGATATTTTATATATTTACAAAAAAGGTACAGAAGATAGAAAATATTAAAGGCTTCAATATTAATATTTTTCTACTTCCTCAGCTACTTACTTTTTGATCGATTACTATGGAAGATTGATCTTTTGTATTTATTGTGTTCACCTTTCTACAGTTTTAGTTTTCTTTTCAAATTTTGACAAGTGTCCTCCTCTCATCTGTAGCTTGTTGCAATCCTATTTATGGATTCCCAAGATGAGAAGTAGAGGTCAGTTGTCTGTAGAATTTTTGATATGCAATATTATTATTTTGCAGTCTGTCCAGAGTGTGCTATAATTACTTGAATGATTTCCCAGACAATACATTTTTTTTAATACAAGGAATATATTTTGAAAATAGTTGTCTCTCTATGTGTTACAGTTTGAGTCTTATCAGTAATATAAAATGAAATGGGAGGATTTATCCTCAGCTATCATTATCCTTGAATTTTTGCCTCTTTTTCATATGTACATAACCTTGAGATTGAGTAGATAAATTATCTTTTCAGTGAAATGCAATTTAAATGATTGTATATCTCTTACTGATTGCTACTGATTTGAGGAATTAGGTAATTGCTTTCTATAATTGATAAGGTTTAGGGTTAATGAGAAGGATGAGAATTAGAATGAAACTAAGAGTTTGATGATAACTTTCTTAATCAAAAAGTCAATGAAAAAGGTTTAAGTTGCTAACTATTGACTCTATAGCCCAATGGATAAGACACTGACCCATCCATAGGTGTGAAGGCATATTGGAATATTCATGTAACTGCAAGACATTTATATAACAATCAATATTAGTTTTCCATTTTTATGTATTAAAGAACTAAAATTGTAGATCATGGCTTGTTTTCTAACTCCTTTCCTTGGTTATAATTAGCTATTGCAATTAGGAAATTTATTTAGCAAATCATAGAAAAATATTGACCATATCTGCTATAAAGGTCAGTCTTGCATAGAAGAATGAAGTCATTGAGATGTATCCCTTAGGTTTTCCCACCTTGGTTTAGTAGAGCCTAAAGTGAAGTGAGTCCTTTTGACTTTGTTAATTGGTCTAGAATTGAGATTTAGCCTTGCTGAACATAGGATTTAGCTCATCCTTAGGCTTGTCTCTGGTCTTTGTTTCTTGGTATCAGGTTTAACTCTACCTAGTATATTCTTTACTGGAAAGAACTCCAACACATCTTTTGATCAATCAATGGTTTTAACAAATGCATCTTTTGAGTAATATTGATCACTTTTTAGTGATGGGTTATATAGTTTTCAGCAATGTAAGTATTTGGTACAGTTGATGCTTCTGCAGCTCATAATTATGTTATAATGTTGAATTACTTTTTAGAAGAGTCTTCTAGTGCAGGCTGGAAAAAAAATGTTAGAACTTAAGTATAAACACACAATAAAGCTTGTTAGGTTTGTTTACATGAATGATCTAATGTTTTTCAAGATGACACAAAATAAAATAGCATGTATGGTAGAACCATTTTTTAAATTGTAAAGGGAAGCTTCTCGACACCTAACATATAGAAACTATTATCCAAATTTGCTCATCTACATCACCACTTATTAGTTACAACAGTAATCTTAAACTATATCATAGTAGTAACTGGGAGCCAGACATGCTCAGATCAACATGTATGGTAGTCACAATCAAACATGGATTTCAAGAGTTTTTAAGGAAACGAAAGCATTTCATTTTATTCATGCTGCCTATCCAGGAACCTTGAATGGCACAAAAAAATCTTACTCCTTTTGTCATATATTCTATCTTGGCTATATTTATAAGATGTGTCTATATAATCTTTTGTCTAACATGAAAATTTATACAAAATATTTGGAAATACCTTCATCTCTGAGTTACAAGGCATAGAATCATGCTCAATTGCTTTAATCGACCTTAGGTTCAGATTTCTTGATTATACTTTGCAAATATTGATACACTATTATCCTCTTTTGTAAATCCAATTTGACATTATTTTATTGGTATTTTCTCTATATTATGCATTAATGGTAGTCCATGTTTGGAGAATGTAATCCCATCTTTGTTATATGAATAGAGTTTGCATAAGAGATGTTCATATGGTTTTTATAGAGCAGGTTAACAGCTCCGTCTACTAAATTCTTTCTTATAAATGGACATTTGGATATGGTGATATTAATGAAGGGTCTATATTGGTCAATATGATTGTGTTTGAATAGAAAAGAAAAGGAAGTAATCAAAGCAATTAAGAAATGCATTGCCAATAAGAATCCTAAGATCCAGATTCTTTCTCTAACGGTTAGTATTGAATAATATTGTAAATTTCTATATACATTTTGATTTATTTTAAATTATCATTACTGAGATATTTTGTTGAATTTTGAGTGCAAAAAATATACTATAGTAAGAAATCATTTATAATTGACTTTGATGGATAACTTTGATTTAATATTTGCCTAGTTATTTTTGCAGCTATTAGAGACACTTACAAAAAATTATGGTGATACTGTTCACTTGCAAGTTGCCGAGAGAGAGATGTGCTACATGAAATGGTCAAGATAGTAAAGAAAAAGGTCTGTAAAAAAAGCTTTTGTGTAACCTGCACATGTTTTTCTGGGTTGTAGCTTAAACAATTTTTAGTTTGTGCTCTTAGTGCATATTTTCAGCAGTCCTTTATGTGGGTTTTATTTGTATTTTATTTTGCAGGCTGATTTAAATGTTAGAGAAAAGATCTTGGTCTTGCTAGATACATGGCAGGAAGATTTTGGGGGGCCAAATGGAAGATATCCACAATATTATTCTCCATACCATGAGTTACAGGTAAGGAAAAAAAAAATGAATCTTAAGGATGTTCAACAAATCTCATGTTTTTCAAGGGCAGGTTGAATAAATTTGACTGACTCTGCCAAATGGTAGGGTAAAACATTGACATTGATATTGACCCTCATTTTTGTTACCTAGATTTGCTTTCTAGCTCACATACTTTAAATTCTATTTGGAAGTAGTGTATATTGTTAAACTATTCCAAGATATAGTGCAGTAGTGATGTTGGCATAATGACATTAGTTAGTAATTAATTTCATGCTGCATGTTCTTAGTTTGAAGTTTTATTTGTCATTTTAGAGCCCAGTGGCTCTAGGGTCTTGAGTATGGTAACCTAAGAGAGTGCATGAATTGTTTGTTATTGCATATTAAAATGTGATTGCCTACCTCAGTTTGCTACATTTGTAGATGATTTAAGGCTTTCCAGAAAACAACAATAATTGTGTTGCAGTTGCTCAAGTATCTTCTGCAGTCACTCCTCAAAGATCTATTTTAAGTTTTTATCTTAACTAATGGAAGGCATCAACTCCTTATGGAAATTTCCTTTTAGGTGCCTAGCTACTAAAAATGGTATGATTCTTTAGAATGATGGGGCTCCTGCACAAGCAGCATAATGATCTCTTTATGGGATATATTGGATTTTGCCCAAAAATAACAAGTCCCACAACACAAGTTATTTATAAATAGTATTCTATATATAAAATACATAATTGCAATTCAATTTAGAGAAAATTGTATCAAGTATTTATGACCATTATACAAATGATATTGAAAATAGAACACCCTAAATTCACTTGTATTCATTTCACTGCATACTTCTAATAGCTGACCATATTAGGAATTAGGTGGAAGAGCTTGATAGGATGCTAGGAGAGTTGAGACTATCCTCCTCAACTAAACTCAAGGGCACATAATGAGTGTCCAAGTCATATGGCCCCTTGGGCCACGAGAATGGTAGGACGTCTATCATCTTGTAGTTGTCATATTTAATGACAGAACCAGTATTGGCGCATCTTTCTATCAAACATTTTCAAATTGATCCCAAATATGATGTTTGATGGAAATCAGATAAATAATTATTAATCTTATGTTCCTTGTTAAGAGGATCAGAGATATTCTTTGTCAACCAAGGCCAAGGGCATGGAATGAGCCTCTGAGCAGAACCCTTAGTCCATCCATCTCACGATTGGCATACTTGACGAGGGAAGACCATTACTACTACATCTTCTTAACAAATTTATATGGAGATTAATAGAAGAATACTTGCATACTAGTTACTTTCTATTATATTCTTTATTGCTGTTATTTTATACACCAATTCTTTTCTAATTCAAACATGATAGTTTGATTTCCATGAGGTTTTGCAAATCCTCAAGACCACAAGATAGATTAAGCATCAATAAGCAATTGTGAAAGATCCCCACCCAAACCCGATCCAATTTTTCCATTTTGTTTGGTTTGATGTATGTTTTGGACTCCCAAGAATGGTGATGTTTCTCAGTTCAACAATTCTGATCTGACTTTGGTTGATTTCACTTTAATGCTTGTTTATGATAACACATTACAAATGATTAAAGGAAATGACTATGCAATGAATCAAAACATGTACAACTAAATGATATGGCAAAATATGAGTTTATTGTTTACTGCTAAGACTAAAAAGAGAGATTATAGACCTATTATCAGTCACAAATCAAACTGTAACAATTCAATCCATGGGTTTTAATGCCATATACTCAACATGTATCACATCCAGATGTTAGCTAGCTATTGTAGGCTTTTGTAGACCACTTTGGGACTAGTAAATGACCACTTTAATGTATGATATGAAGTATGATCTGCAATAGAAAGACTGATATTATCCTACATAGGTTTGATATGTGATTTCCAGACATCATATTCAGTGTCATGAATCTAATATACACTTTCGACCACTATATCCCTTCAGATATGGTAAGTTTGAATGACACTATAATTTGATTTTTTAATTTGATTCCAATATTTAAAACTAAGAACTCAAATGACTAGTACATTGTGATCCTGTTACACCAAACATCTGGAAAATATCTCCTACTTACTAATAATATATTGCCGTGTTGGGTAGTTAATGGTTGATTTTTATGGGAAAAATGTTTTAGAAGCTAAAAAAGTGAAGGCCTTTTAAAAAATAATTGAATATTATAACTGATATAGAAAATATAAAAACAATATACTATTTGTGAAATTTTATGTTACTTAAAAATGCGATTCTATATTTTGTTTCCATTTTTTAATCTTGTAGTCCAAGTGTTCATCAATGTATCATCAATGGCCTTTAGTTATATAAGCTATAGTCTTATTCTAATATATGTCATTTCCCCTTGTAGTCGAGCTATTGGGTATAGGTTTGGACTGCATCTAAATGAAATTGCTCCCCTACTTATTAACTATTGTAAAAGTACATCTAAAGCTAATGAGGAGCTAAGAGAATATAGCTTACAGGTGTTAAAAGAGTTTGGTTGTAGAGAAATTATGTATTTTCATCTCACACTATTTGTTAACATTAGTGGTTCCATTTTAAAAGTTCATATGATCTATATTGAAAGTACATGTATGTTTTGTGAAATGCATCTTTAAATTTCATTCTTCAAATAGAAAACCCTAATTATTCAAAAATTTGTAAATAATCACCTTAAAGATGCAATTTGTAGGCATTGGAGAGTTTTGTCCTATGTTGTGCTAGATATGTGGCTATTTATTGTGATATGATTTTGGAACTTGGTCTAGACTACATAAGCTATGATCCAAACTACATTGATAATATGGAAGAAGATATAGAAGAGAGTAATGGAGAGGAGGATGAGTATGTTAAAATTGCTTAAGAGAATTATTTTCTTGAGAAAATTTAATTTTTGCACAATGGTGTCTTTTATTTTAATGTAATTATGAATTTTATGACCAACATGTGAATACTATTCTGTTGATGTAGAGAGAGTGCTAATGAATATAGCGATGATGAGGATATCAACTAGAAGGTTCAGAGGATAGCAGTTAAGTGTTTGTTTGCTGTGATAACATCTCATCTAGAAATGCAATTAAAGCTATATGAGGAGGCATGTGCTTTGAACCTTTCTCAATTGTTTCTAGGAGATATTTATCATTTTCATAAAAGTTGACTCTATTGGTCCTATACATTTGCCATGTTTTTTGACCTTTGTGTACCCAATAATTTTGGCTTAGTGTCTCTTCAAAGTTTATGGTTTACCTCTAAAGAGTGACAAGAATGGCCCTTTGTCTTTGTTAGAGTCAAGAGGATACATAAATTCCATTCTCTTGGCATAACACTAACCTACTAATGTTATGCACAAATAGGAATAAATTGAGTTTGAAATGATATATATCAGTTGTTATCTCATTTCAAAATGCGGTTAGCTTTAGGAATTCTTTTATAAGATGTTATATGAAATGATTGCTAGCTAACACCTACCAAGGAAACATAACTTGCTTCTTCCCACAATGAATTCTACTCAAGGTTTTGGCATTGTGAAGTGTAGCCCAGTTCTTTATGTGCCAATGGCAATACTGAGAATGCTAAGAGATGGCATGGTTACTCTCGTTGATGTTATTTATTTGTTGATAAATATATCTATTGCATTTTCCTTGGTTTGTTAAATGGGAAGAAGTAATAGAAGGGGAGAAAACTTCATTATGTTTCCAAGTAAGTGTTTTTATAAATATAAAATGATAGCATTATTTAGACTTGCACAATACACGAAATTTTTCTTTGCTTCAAACGACTTGGAGGGGTGACTTGGTGAGCTGACTCGGTGAGCCAACATGGCGAGCAGACTTGGTGAACAAACTTGAAGAGTCAACTTGGTGAAGCGACTTGGTGAGAATACTTGAATAGTTGACTTGGTGAGTCAACTTTGGGAATAGACCTAGCAAGCTGACATTGTCAGCGACCTTAAAGAGGTGACTTGGTGGGCTAGATTGGCAAGCCTATGTAGAGAGCCCCACATGGTGAGATGAGATGGTGAGTCGACTTGGTGAGACAACTTGGAGAGCTAACTTGGTGAGGAGACTTAAGGAGTCAACTCATTGAGGTGACTTAGTGAGGTGACTTGATGATCGAACTCAGAGTCAACTTGGTGAGTGTACTTGAACAATCAACTTGTTGACATGACTTGCTAGGGTGACTTGGCGAGCCCACCTGGTGAGCATACTTGAATAGTTGACTTGGTGAGCCGAACAAGTGAGCTGACATGGTGAGTGGGCTTAGAGAAGCAACTCAATGGGGTAACCTAGCAAGCACACATAACGAGCCAAATTGTCAAGGCAAGGTGGTAAAACCACTAGGTGAGCTGACTTGGTGAGTTGACTTAAAGAGTCAACTCATTGAGATGACTGGGTGGGGGTGACTTGGTGAGCTAACTTGGTGAGTGAACATAAAGAGCCAACTTGGTGAGCATACTTGAATTGTCAGCTTGGCGAGTTGACTAGGGGAGTTAGCTTGGTGAGTTGACATGGCAAGTCAAGTTAAAGTGGTGAGTTGGTGGGGCAAGTGGGGGTGACTTGGTGAGCTGACTTGGAGAGTTGGCCTAGGGGGTAGACTTGGTGAGCGAACTTAGAGAGTCGACTTCGTAAGCATACTTCAATTGTCAGCTTGCCAAGCTGACTTGGGGAGCCAGCCTAATGATCTAACATGGTGAGTGGGCTTAAAGTGGCAAGTTGGCAAGCTCACTTAGCAAGGCCACTTAGAGATGCGACACGGTGAGTTTACTTGGTGAACAAGCTCAATGAGTGGACCTAAAGATTGAGCTTGATGAGGCACTTTGGTGGGGTGACTTGATGACTGAACTCAAAGAGTCAACTTGGCGAGCATACTTGAAAAATTGACTTGGTGGGGCAAGTTGGCGAGCTAACTTAGCGAGTCCAATTATCAAGAGGAAACACTTGAGAGCTTAGAGTGACACAATTTTTAGATGATCATATGAAATGAAATAGGCATGCGAGTACAAAGAAACTAGAAAGACATTGTGTATAGATGAAGGCATGAAATGGATGGTTTTGGAGCACTCAGCATAGACACTCAACATTTAGTACATATCATCATTCAAGATCAAATGGCTGTATGGGATTATATGCATAGTGAATAATAAAGGAGGGAATTGAACCCTCCCTGAGGCTCATAGTTGTTGAGGTCCACTTCAGCAATGGCCCTTCCTATGAAATCACAGTCTAAAACCTTTCTAATGAGATAATGTGTTATGAGCTCTTCATCAGTGGGATGGAACGTGAATCCAAGAGGCAGTTGTGATGCACAACTGCCTCTTGGATTCACGTTCCATCCCACTGATGAAGAGCTCATAACACATTATCTCATTAGAAAGGTTTTAGACGGTGATTTCACAGGAAGAGCCATTGCTGAAGTGGATCTCAACAACTGTGAGCCATGATATGGGTGATGCACAACTGCCTCTTGGATTCATGTTCCATCCCACTGATGAAGAGCTCATAACACATTATCTCATTAGAAAGGTTTTAGACAGTGATTTCACAGGAAGGGCCATTGCTGAAGTGGACCTCAACAATTGTGAGCCTCAAAATTTTTTTGACCAAGCACTCATCTCTCATGATAATAAGTTGGAGTAGTACTGCAATTAATGACATTCTAGAATGGCTTAATGCTTCACCTTATGAGCATCATCTAAATGTAATGAGTACTATGCATTCCATTCATTCTTATGAAAAATGAATTCTTGTGAACCACTATTAAAATAAATTGTGTCAATGTGTTTCGCTAGAAAACCACATAGTTGAATCCTTGTAGTAAAATCACAATTTGACTTGCTGTAGAAAATATTTCATACTTATCAATCTCAAGAATTGATATGTAAAATATATTTTTCACATCAAATCAAATTCAAGATTCAACTATGTAGTTTTTGGAGAAAAACCATTGCCCAAAATTTTATAAATAGGATTAAAATAAAAAAATTGTCATAGTAGTACAAATTTTGAATCTTAAAACTTACAACACCATGAAAAAATAGTATTTTGGTGCAAGGTTAAGAGTTTGGAATCTGAAGACTTACAGTAGCTTCTATAGGTACAGTAATATCCACCCTGTGCTGGTAATAAAGATCAATGCAGTCTATATCAAGCCTCTTGAGGCTTGCTTTACAGGCAGCCCTGACATATATAGGATTTCCCTTCACACCAAATTCTCCATTACTCCAAGTCAATCCAAACTTAGTTACAATACACACCTTCTCTTTGATACCTTTCAAAGCCTATTTAGGAAGGAACAATAAAAGCATTATGCACAGTATTAGAACAATCAAGCTCAAAGAATTAATAGATTAAGAAATGGAAACAGTAAGAGCTGGAAACAAGATATGCATCTTGATAGCTCCTTTTTGAGAATGGAAAATTTCTACATTTTGGTGAATTTTTAAAAATCTTGTCTTGATAGGGTTGGGATCATTTCTCAAAATTGTAGAAAACCCTAGTCATTTTTATAATCATCATCTCTCTTTAACCGTAGGCCATAAGTATGAGCAGGTTTTCATTTTAAAGAAAGGAAAGAATCCTTTTGTCTTTGATCTTTTCTAATCTTACGACAAAGGAATTGATGTAACATTGCAGGCTTGTGTTGTGGTCTCTTTGATCTCATGATAGTCCTTGTATCATGTCATCGAAGGGGAATTTCATTTCTTTTCCAATCCTGCGATGATCTTTATATCGTAAGATTGTATCGCATTTTGTTTTGCTAATAAAAGGGGTCTTTTATGATCCCACGATCAGTGTTTACTTGTGGCATCAGGAGCAGAGGACAAAGGGGATCACGATCTTATGATAAAGCTTTTTTCATCAGGTCGCAAAGCAAATAGATGGGGCCTGGTGATCTTACGAGGTGTGTCATATGAATGGAGAATGAAATCAAATGGGTTAAGACATTACAACAAAGGCCTTGTCGTATGATCGTATGATGGATAAGGATGTGTTATAATGGTGTGACACCCTATTGTTGTAGGATCAAGGAATTCATGAATACAAGCATGTCACTTGCTGACATGATAGATGTCAGATTCTTGTTGAAATTGAGCTAGTATATAGATGCCAGATGTGTTTAGAATCAACATTAGTGGGACCAAGGATAGTGATGGTGCATGGATAATGGTCTTCAATCTTACAATAAGTTCTTTCAACATAAGATCTCAGAACTCTAAGGAAGGGTTTCTCGATGATGTGACTAGGGTTTTTCGTAGCATTGCATGGATAATTTGTGCAACCATGATGTAACGATGTAATATTTTCCTCTTAATCGTAACATCATAGGACAAAATATGATGGGCTGCGATGCTATGAGGCACTGAGTTCAACTATGATCATGGGATTGTAGGACTTATGACTATGACTTACGATGCCCCAGAAACATTTTCCATGGGATCGTAAAACACAATGAATAAGCTACCGATGCTATGATAAAGGAGTTATCATAGAATCATGAAAGAATGTCATTTTTGCCGATTGCTTGATGTGAAGTTTTTTATAGGACATCGTGGGATCGGAGAGTCGTTAATATAATATTGCGATATTACGAAAGGTCTTTTTAGTTGCCTTGTCATAATTTTGACCAATGCCTAATAGTTTTCTACCACGCATTGGTCAAAATTTTGACCAATGCCCAATAGTTTTCTACCAAGAATTGTTCAAAATTTTGACCAATGCCCAATAGTTTGCTACCAAGCATTGGTCAAAATTTTGACCAATGCCCAATAGGTTTCCACCAAGAATTGGTCAAAATTTGGACCAATGCCCTGCAATTTTCTACCAAGCATTGGTCAAAATTTTGACCAATGCCCTATAGTTTGCTACCAAGCATTGGTCAAAATTTTGACCAATGCTTGGCAGAAAATGTGCTGGGAATTTCAAAAGTTTTCGACGAACATATTGGTCAAAAATTTGACCAACCTACTGGTTGGTCAAAATATTGACCAAATTTTTTTTGACCAATGTGTAGGTCAAATTTGGTTGAAGTTTGGTCAAAAATTGGGTCAAAATTTTGACCAATAAAGGTCAAAAAAATGAGCCCAAATGTACTAGTGTGAGGAATTTAGAAATTAATGGTGGAAAAAGGAACTTATGAAATTGTGAATTCCCATAATTTAGGAATGATGAATCAATTGATCAATAAAATTAATTAATTAATGATGTTAATTAGAAAGAATAATTAGTGGAATGACATAGGATTAAATCATGGGTTATTTAACCCTATAGAGAAAATTAGTAGATGATTTGCCAATTTGATTAAATAAGTGCAACAATATCCTTTGATGAAAATGTGATGATTATGTAGATTGACTAGGATGATGATAGGTAGACCAAAGCCATGGTCAAATTGATTGATTGATTAAAATTGACAACATGCCAAGGACACATGACATGTGACATTTAACCAATATTGTAAATGCTATAGGATCAAGATTGATTGATATGGTTGATCATAATAACATCGAAGGATTTTATTAGTGTTATTAAAATGGTTTGATGATATCATGATTTGACACTAAGGGACTCGACAATGTCCATGATCAAATGTTAAGAATGATGGCTTGACCTAGCATTGAGAGCCATGATAGTACTAAGGTCATTATGGTAGGTTTCTTAGGCACTAAAAGCCAAAACAATGCCCAAGATGGGTTAGATGGTGATTGATTTAAGATATTTTACATTTTTCCTTATGATTATGGTTGATTTTAAGTGATTCAGGGTAGATTTGGGGTGATTATATGTTGATTTGATATTATGCCAAGTTGATGTGCAAATGATGCAAATGGGGATATGAATGATGTACATTATTGAGATATAGTCAAGTGGGCCAAAAGATCAGAATTAGTGAAATGAGAAAATGGGATGAGTTAGTGCAAGAAGTTGATGGAACCATAGACACAAGCTATTTTTGAGCATCTACATTTTGCCCCTCTTTGATACAATGTGATTTAGAGTGTTGTGTCAAAGAATACTAATGAGAAAGCCACAACAACATGCCCTAGTAGGGATACATATATGGGTGCCCCCTTAAAAAATTGACTAAGATAAGCATATGATAGGTCAATTTTTTGATAATGAGAAGACAAAGCCATAGTAACTGATGGATAACAAAAATTAGAGCTAAAATGTGAAAATTATGAGGTCCAAAGTGTAGAATAGGGGTTGATCAAGTGCCAGAGAGTAGTTTTAGGGGTTACCACTCAAGACAATGAAAAAATAGTTAAAATGATAGCTTAATTTGTTCACAATGAAGATACAAATCTAATGCAATTGACAAATTGCAAATTGGAGTTGAAATGCAAAAGTTATGAGCTCCAAAGTGCAACATAGGGGCTTTGAGAGTAGTTCTAGGCATCTAACTACCCCAAGTGTGCTATTGTAGTATGAAGTGCACCATAGGCACACTTGGGAAGCCCAACTATGCTTTGAAAGTGTAGACTATGTCCCAAAAGGCTTTAGGGGCCAAAATCAACCTGACTAGACTCAAAATGACCTGAAAATTTGTGTGCATGCCCAAAATGATGGAAAGATATCATAATATGAGTGGAATCAATCAAATATGGCTAGATTTGGTCCAAATTGGTCAAACTAAGGCTAGACTATGTGGAAAGACATAGAAGGTTGATAGATAGTGTATGATGATGTAGGAATGCAGGATGAAGGAGGAAGATGATCTGGTGTATAAGAATACATGATCATGGTGTTGGATGAAGAGATGAATGATAGAACATTGAAGATACAAGATGAGGATCAATTAGAATGAGGTGAATACTTTTTCTTTTAGAAAGTGCACTATATGTCAAATGGAGTTTTATTTTGATATGGCAAATAGAATGCAATGCATCATGGCATAAAGGGCCAGAGCACAAATGCAAACCTTTTGCATAAACAAACATGATGTAGATAGAAAATGACCTGGTCCTTCCTGAGGCATATATACATGTGCCAAACTCTCAAAGGTACATTGTTTAATAGGTAAAAAAAGAAAAAGATGACCATGAACCATCCTGACCACTTTCATAGATTACTTTAAATCATCGAGTGGCATAGGAACATGATAAAATAAAAATAAAGAAAAAATAAATCACTCACTAAATAACATGAGCCAACAACTATTCATGTCCATTATTTCTTGCTTTTTAGTATTTTATCTCCACAAATAGTGTTTGACAGATTGATCATGTGATAGCTCTATATGTGGATTTAGTCGATAGGTTCATAGTGGCATGTTGGATTAATTGTTGGTTCATATTTCTCAGATAAGTGCAATTGTCATTGAAGTGTAGTGCTTTGAGTTTTAGTCTATGAAAGTTCAAGTGTTTATGCAAAAGAGGTGATAATCCATAGTGACTATTTACAAGGTTTATTACAAATTTTTGATGGGTTTTGTGATTTTTAGGGTTTTGATGATATTTGATGTTTTTGTGTGACTATTTTCTTCAGGATATTTTATGATTTTCAGGGTTTACTTCAGGATGTTTTATGATGTTTAGTGGGTTTTCAGGATATTTTATGATTTTTATCAATTTTTTTAGGACGTTTTATATTTTTTTTCAATTTGTTCAGGCTCATATTTGAATTTTTAGGACTTTTGCAGGATCATATAAGTATATACAAGTGTTAGCTCCAATCCATTATGTGATAAACCCGATGGATAAAAAAGTTCTTAGGGATATGCCCCCAGTTCAAGTTCAAAATCATGCACTATGTAGGTAATATGCCCCTAGACAAGATGCTGACTATGTATAAAGGCCAAAGAAAGAGTATGTACAGACTGGTGATTATTAGGTAAGATAACAATGGACATTAACCAGTTCATGGGCTATGATCAAGGACTAGGTATGTCTTGCAATATGAAGGATATGATCAAGGAATGACAAAAGGGGAAAAACTAGATGGAATCTTGAAATATGGAGGAGCAATAACTGATTACACATGGTGCCTATTTGCCAAGTTTTCACCATGGTACTTTCCCAAAGTGCCTGTTTTCTAGGTTTTGACTTTAGAACAATTTTTTTCTCTTGACTCAAATTTTCATGCCAAGCTGCCTGTTTGCCAAGCTTTCATCACAACCTCCATTTTTTCATGACTTTTTTCACTTTTTTGTTCCTTTTTTAAAGACTTTTTGCTATTTTTTGATATTTTTTTAGGACTTTTAGTCAAAATCAAGAACATTGATGACAAATACTAAGAATAAATCTGCCGTTGGTGCTGCAAGTTGCTAATCTTTGGATCCACAATTGACCACAACTATGTAGGATTTGTTCCAAGTCTATGGTTAAAATCAAACCACTAGAAAGGCCTCAAGGTATACCCTTGTGTACTATATGTAAGAAAATTTCTATCTCTTGTGAATCAAGGCATCTATGGATAAATGTGTCAAAGGATTCATTGTATGGGATGCCAGTAATGATGATGTATTTGAAGGCTTTCTTGATGGAGGTCTAATTTTGGGTGTTGGATAAGTTAGGTAGTTGGATTTGGGGATGAAAAATTGGTTATAAGGAAGGATTGGGAGGATTTAGATACACATCTTCCCACATGAAAGCTAATCAAGAGAGCTCTAAAATATATCATGGCATGTAGAGCATTGGAACATTGATATTCATGGCATCAACTTGTTCATTTTGTATACTTGGGAGTTGCTTATCTTTTGATTTTTCATGGTCTAATGGCACCTTTTGGTTTTCACCAAGAGATCTACTTTTTTCATTTTTTTCTCTTTTTGCTTTGCAACTAGAAGGTGGAGTTGGTTCCCCAAAATATGCCAATGTGTTCACTTTAGGAGAAATTGCTTCTTTATGATCACCATTTTTTTGCCTTCATAGATTTCAAATTTTGTTGTGAGAGTGTCATCATTATTGAATCAATAAAAAATTGGTGATCCATGCCAGTCCCAATCGAATAGTTTAGAATAACTTGAGAGAATGTCATCATAGTGTTATATGGGCTTTGGTTGAAGGTACATATATGGATATCTAATTTAGTGGTATAATTGGGGTCATGCTTAGAAGTTGGAGGATTTTTGGTTTCAGGTTGGATATCCTTAGATGCCTTTTCATTGTTCAAACCATCCATAGTCTTACACATGGGTACCTTAGTACACGGAGGACCTATTTTCAATGGTTTGAATTTGAGCCCCAAACTAGGAGGTTGTCCTTTTGTAGTGATAGGTTCAATTATTCCCCATTTTTGACATCCAAGGCCATTATACACATCATAGCCTTGTTTTGGCATGATAGTAAACCCAAGTCCATATTTTTTAGGAGATATAAGATTGGGTTCTTGTTCTACTTTTTCTTTCTCAATACAAACAAATGTATTCTCATAGACATGTTCTTTAGGTAGACCACTTATACTAATAAAATTGATAGAAGTGGCATTTTTTGTACTAATCTTAGAATGTTGTTCTTGCAAACAATGTGATTTACCTTAATATTGTTGAGAAACTAGTGATTCCCTAATGTGGAATATTTGAGATATAAAGTATTCTCCACACCCATTGTCTTTAATCTTTAGATTTTCCTTGGCCTTGCTAAGAAGTATTTCAACATCAACATATTTAGGGGAATCTATGAGTTGTGCTTCATTGCTTGTTGGGATTTGGTATACAGTAGCACCTCTCAGATTAGTACATAACTAGAAAGGGTCTGGATCACCAGGGATGGTAACCTCCACATTGTTATAGGAAAACTTCAAACATTGATGATATGTAAACGACACTACTTTCATAGCATGAAGCCAAGGGCATCCTAGTATCATGTTGCAATTCATTTGTATAACTAGGACATGGAATAATGTATTCTTAGAAGCTAGACCAACTCTGATGGGTAATATGATGATGCCCTTGGAGAATTGTTCACCATCATCATAGGCCTTTATTGTGATTTTATGAGAGGGAAATACATTTTCTTCAAAGTAACCCAAACCCTTGACAACATTCAGGGTACATATGTTCAATCCTGCTCCACCATCTATAAAGACACATTTGACCTTGGCTTTATGCATAAATACTTCAACATTAAGGGGATCATTGTGGTTGGGTTTTTATTTAGGAATATCTTGGGGGAAAAGGTGGAATTTTGTGATGTGGATAGATTCCCAACCATGGCTTGGAACTGGGAAACATCAATATTATCTGGGACTACTGATTCTTTAAGGGTTTGATCTAAGATCATCTAATGTTGGGGAGATGCACGTAGTAGGTCCAAGATGGATATTTGCACAAGGGTCTTACTGAGCTATTGGAAAAGGCTATAATCAGATGAAGTAGGAAAATTAGGTCTACCAGGGGGTACAGGTCTAGTAGAGGTAGTAGTTCTAGAATGAGCTCCAGGTAGGGTGACCTTGGTATAGTGCGTAGTGATAACATAACAAGGAAATTCAACCTTTAAGGTGAATGTGGATATGCAGGAATCAGACTCATTGAAATAGTTGATGGTGTAGTCATATATAGGGCATGTGTAATTCACATTAGCTTGTGAGTTTGAGTTTGAACTGGAGGCCTTCTCTTTGTCATGATTACCCAAAGGATCTTTAAAAATAGTGTGATTAGAGTTGGATGCTAAAAATGATGGATCGACTGTGATCACACCATCATCAATAAGGTCTTGTATTTTTCATGTTTAGCTAGAAACATGATGAGGTCTTATGTGCTTTAGTGTGATAGTAATCACAGAATTTTTTATTGTCCCACCAAGAAGCTTTAGTTAGTGGTTTGTCTTTATTGGGGGTAAATGTAGGAAGTTATTATTGAGTAATTGTTGACATGAAGTCTCAAGAGGTATCCCTGAGGGTGTGAATATCCTATCTTTGGTTCTAGGATGTCTTTGAGGTCTATCCTATGGGGAAGTCTCAATTTTCTTTTATGGAGGTGGTGTTTTATTAGGAGTTTGCAAATTTGTAGGGTTTGCACCTTTCAAAGTCAATTGAGGTTGTGCTATGCTAATTGTTCATGCATCCACAATACCATCATTGGTCATATTCTTATTTTTGGAGAAACTTTTTGCCTTGTCATTAGATGAGTTGGTGTTTGTGTTTTCCTTGTTCATCTTGAGGATTCCTTTATGGATAAGAGAATCTTCAATACTAGCCCCTTTTTTCATCAGCTTGGAAATGGTGCTTGGACTTTTGATCTTAAGTTCATCCATTTAGGTCAGGGACTAGGTTTTCAGTGTACATGTTAACTTGTTCTTCAAGAATATTTAGTGAGGATTGACTGACTAAGCTTCTCCAGCATTCTCCAGCATAATAAGAATGTGATAAATAGTTCTCCTATCTTCTATTTAGCTAAGAACAAATAAAAAAGTGTCATCTTAATTGTATGTTGAAGGAAAAGTGGGAGAGCAACTTGTTTGCTAGTTTCAACCAAGATTTTATGGTACCGGGAAGTTTGGAGTACCATTCGAGTGTAGGCCCATCCAAAGGATGAGGGAACATCTTTATGAGGTAGGTGGGATCACCACCAAGTTCAGTA
Source organism: Cupressus sempervirens (assembly GCA_028749045.1). Classification (NCBI taxonomy): domain Eukaryota; kingdom Viridiplantae; phylum Streptophyta; class Pinopsida; order Cupressales; family Cupressaceae; genus Cupressus; species Cupressus sempervirens. Next base: position 533,778,882 of record CM053789.1, read on the forward strand.
CAAGAGGCACAAAATTCCTTGATGTAATCAATGGGGTTTCCTTTTACTCAATTATTTTTGAATCTTGGAGCCTCAAAGTGTTTTGGGAATGGAGGCATATACAAACTTTTATCAAATGGATTAGGACGTAAGTCCCTTTCTATATATAGAGCCTATTTCTTTTGGACTCCCAATGCCTCAACTTTTTTGGATAGTTGTTTGAATTGTTGTAGTAATTATTCATTAGGGTTTTGCATGATAGTCTTCTCTTCAAGAATTTTGTGTCTACGAGTAGATCATTTGCTATGGTGAGAAATATGTCTACTTAGTTCTAAAATTTTTGTGTCTGAAAAGTTAGGTGATGTGTCACAAGGTGGTGGAGGTATGTTAGTACCTTGAAGACAAAAGGGTTGTTGTGGTACATGTCATTTTATTTGTTGTGGTATAGATTGTGATTGTTGTACCATGTGTTGTTGGTGCATCACTTGTTGTGTTTTTTTTGCCATTTTCTATGGTTGTTGTTGAGATACCTTTGTTGGTTGCATGTGAGACAATGTATACGACTATTTTTGTAGAGGTATCTATTGAGGTTTCTATGACATATTTTGTTGTTGTAACAAATGTAATTGATAGAAAATTTGTTGCTCTAGGTGTCTTTGGTATTCCAACTACTGTTTGAGTTGCTTTTGTTGTTTAGCAGACAAGGCTTGTTGTTGTTGGAATTAATGTTGGTACATTGCATGAAATCAAAAGTCAAATGGATTTACATTTGACTATGTGTTAGGGACATTAGATACTTGCACCACTTGAGGTTGTTGTTGTGGTTAATGTTGCTATTGATATGTTGAATGTGTGTTAAGTGGATTTAAGCTTGGTTGTGGATTGGAAATGTTAAGTCCTTGTACCACTATAGGTTGTTGCTGTCTTTGAAGTTGCTTATGTCCTTGAAAATTTAACATCATGTTTGGATTGTTGTTTTGATACCTTTATGTATTAGATTTTTCTCCTTGGGACATCATATTTATTTGACAATGAGATGTGTTCCTTTTGGGAATGGGCGAAATGTCAATAAAACTCTTTCTTTGCCTATCAATAGGGGTTGTTGTGAGTGATGTTTCACATGGTATACTCATGGAAGGCTCCATAACATTTGATGTCATAACATTTGGTAAAGTTAGGAGCAAGGGTGCACTCTATTGATTTTCCTCAAAGGGAGGTAACTTTGGCATCCCTAGAGTACAAACCCCTTTAGGCATGTCTTGTTTTTGCATTATGTGATTGAGATCAAGTCTTAATGTCCTTTTGGGATATTTATGAAAAACCTTTTTACCATTTACTGATGGAGGTTTGTCAAACAAGGTATTGATGTTGATGTGTTCAAATATCTTTGGAGGATTTCAGTGGTTGATTCTTGATGGGATCTTATAGGTGTCATAATTGTGTTTGAAAAATCCAAAGGTCATTTTCCCTTATCCAAGTCCAAATTCATCATGGGTTGTATATTTTCAAGTGTTGGGTTGGTTTGATGTTTGGACTTAGGTCCCTCCAAGTTTGGATTAAACTTGACAATTTCTTGGGTTGCCAAAAGTTTAAAGTTCTTTTAGAAAGTTTTTACTTGATATGCACTAGCCATTTCTTCATTAGTGATGCTATAATTAGTGTTAGAGTCATCACTTAGGTGTACATTACCTTTTTGTGTGTTTGGTATGTTGGGGTTAAAAGTATTTGTGTTGGGTTTTTTGAATTTAAAGGAGTGTGTTCATTCATCCTCAGGTGTGGTTGGTACACTTCCACCTCTAGGTGGTATTGGTACAAATATGGGTTGAAAATGAGGACTCCAATGAACCATTCTATGTGTAATGGAAGTGCTTGAAGGGAATCTCATAGTAGGTGTGTTTTTTAGGGTTTGTTGTGTCATCCCTTGATTTTTGTGATCTTGTGGATAAATGCTTAAAGGGTCCACAAGTAAGGGTTGTGATGCTTTGATTTGGTCTCCATCAATTTTTTTTTGAGGTTTACTTCTCTTATTTGGTCCTAGATGAGGTTTTGGTTATGTTTGCACCTCAGGAAATAAGGGTTCATAAAGTCCTTTGGATCTCTAAGTTGATTGTGTCCTTGTAAGTGCTGACATGGTACCTAAGGATGTAGATGCAATGGAGGAAATCTTAAATGGACTCTCTACCTCCCAATCATGCACCTAAACTACCAAATGCACTCCAATAGTACCACATACACCCTTGGTGCACTTGGGGACCTAAAGGTAAGCAGTTGGTAAGCAGAACTTATGCAATTGGTAAAAAAGAGGTTTTAGGGTGCCTAAAATGTAGAATGTGAATTATTTGAGTGTTTTCCAAGGTTTAGGGATGCAATGTAGGCTATGGAAGTGCAATTTAGGGCTCTAGAACCTGGAATGAAATCCATAATTACCAAGTGTGATTTGAAACTATCAACTACACACTTGGAGCATGCAGTTGGTAAAATAGGGCAAAACTTGGAAATCTGGAAGTGGGTATGCAAGATATGAGTTTTTTTGGATTTTAAATGTTTAGGGATGTCATGTAACCTAGGGAAGTGCCAATTGAACTAGGGTTTTGATATGCAAGGTGAAAATGTCCTAGGGAAGCTATGCAAATGCAAATGTAAAGTGACTTTTTGATTTTTGACTTAAGGGTATGAAAACTGACTCTATGGTATGAAAAATGAGGATTAGGGGTGGACCTTGGACTTGGTAATGATGCTAGAGGTTGATGTATTAAAGTTGTACTATGCAAGGGATGGTGTGTTAAGGTTGATAATGAGATTTAGGATATTCAAAATGAGGATAAGTGATCAAGGAGACAAGTTGGTTGATAGACAAGTTGATAGGGTTTAATAGTGGAAATGATGCTAGGTTTTTGAATAATGAAAGATGAAGGGGATATACCACTAGGGTAAGTCAAAATGACATTTAGGGAGAGTAGTAATATGATAATGCTAATGTAAATGGTGTATACATGGTTTTGAACATAGGATCAAATCTTTGAAGAGTACTTTGTCTAAGAGTTTAACCTTGTGAAGATGGACTTTGGATCTTGACCAAAAAGAGATAAAAGACAAAAAGATCAAGTTGATAAAGATGAAAATGTCAAATCAATCAAGAATAGATAGAGTTTGACCAAAAAAAAATGATAAAAATGATAAAAGTAGTAGTCAAGATCCATCATCCATCAACACTAGGAGATACTCTAGGACTCATACTTTTTTTGGATTTTTGACTAAGTTCAAAGGTTTTGTATTCAAAATGAAACTTAGGGGGATCAAAATGATGGGTATGCTAATCAAGTATGAAATATGCAAAGGTCCTAGGATGCAAAATGAAGTTTTGGGTGCAAGATGTCATTTGGTCATACAGTTACGCAAATACATGTTGATAGTACCAACTATTCCTATGGTGCACTTGGGGGTAGTTTGAGTGAAGTTGGTAGTTTCATGGCATAGTTGGAAGACATGGTTGAATATTTATTGTTTTTGAGCTGGGTGATTGCTAGGTTACTATACCAAAGTGCTAGGATGTTGGGGATGATGTTATGATTGTATAGGGGATGTAGAATGAAGGTTATGACCTAAGGAATGAATCCCTAAGTGAAGACAATGAAGGTTAGGACATACAAAATGTAGATTAGGACATGCGAAGATAGGGGGCCTATCCAGGTACCTAGGGACACTTCTAAAGTCTCAAAATGTTGTCTAGAAGTCCAAACTAGGTTCTCAAACTACTAAGTGCACTCAAATAGTACCAAATACACCCATGGTGGAGTCAGGGCTAGTTAGAGTGTAGTTGGTAGTTTTAGAATGTAGTTGGGAAGCTAGGCTAAAACTAAGGTGATTTTGGGTTATGAAGATTCTAGATTGATGTGATAGTGATCCAAATAGTAGAGGATAGTGCTAAGAGCAGAATGGAGGTGCAAAATGATGGTTAGGACACTTAAAATGATTTTTAAAGTGTGCAATATGGAGGTTGGATAATGCAAGAATGCAAATGGGAGATGCAGGATGTAAGTTTTGAGGTTGAAATGCAAAGACTAATGGTTACAAAGTGAAGCCTAAGGAATACACTATGAATGATGAGAGATGAAAAATGAGAACTAATAAGATATAATATGAGACCTAGAGGATGCAAGTATGAAGCTCAAAATATGGTGGATGCAAGTGGATGCTATGAAAAGATGAAATCTAAGTTATGCCAAGCACATCTAGGGTTACAAGTTGCCATGTTTTCCAAGTCTTGAATGTTTTGGACCAAAGTTTGCAAAGTTTTGACAAAGGTTGCAATATTTGACAATGTTTAAATTTTTTACAAGGTTTGAATAGTATCCAAGTTGTAAATTTGCAAGTTTTTCTTTATCTTGATTAATGTTTTACGCACACACAAGACACAATAAGACAAGAATAGTTGTTAAAGTGAAAAGATACACCACAACCTAGGCTTTAGGACTGTATCCACTAAATTCCCACTTTTGAATCAAAGTTTAGCTACACTTATCTAAGTAGACAACTTAAAATGTTGGCACCATAGGCTCCCCCTTAAAACAAACTCAATTCTTGGGGCTACCAAGATTTGCTTCCCAAGGGGCATGACTTCCCAAGGGACTATTGTCTCTACTAAGGACCATGAGAGTATGGGATGTCTTCATGGGAATAGGTGATCCCCTGAGCCAATGGATAGAAATGTTTTTGGCCTCTAGAACAATGTATTTATTATGGGCATTTCATTTAGAAAGTGAATGATAAACTTCCTTAGAAGGTCTCCTAGCCCCAAGAACCAAGGTTTGATGCATCACAAGGATACTAGAGGAGAGCTATCACATAGTAATATTGTTGACATGACATTAACCATTTCAAGTTTTATATAGTGGCTAGAACATTGACCTGGATTTGACATGTTACCACTTTGAAATCAACCCCTGGCATACCTAATAGCAGGTATCTTGGTCCAAGACAGGTTTCTCTATAGAAGTCACATGGATTTCTCTTACACTCAAGATCCATGAATGGAGAGGGGAGAGAATATGTCCATGTAACTCCTAGGGTTCTAATAATGCATGGAAACTAAGTGGAATAAAAAGTTCACTTTAGTACACCAAACAAAGAGTTATCTAATCTAGGAAATCCACACACATGGTTTAGACAAACACATAGGGTCTTTGACAATGTCTTGCAAATAAGCATTAGTAGTTTGTAATGATTATGTCTTCATCCAATGGTCACCATGTGCTATAAATAAATAATTTGTAACAAAAAAAATCTAATTTAGGTCCTAAAAGGAAACATAAACCCTAGATGCAGATTCTGAGTGAAACATGTGCTTTTTGTGAACCAATTGCACTCTAATAGAGTAGACTGCACCTCAGAAGGCCAGAATGACCTAAGATTCCCCCAAGTGTGCTCACATAGTACTAACTATGCCCATGGTGCACTTTGGGCCCAGAAGGGAATAGTTGGTAGTTTTCGTGTGTAGTTGGGAGGCTAGTTGTAGGTTGTGGGGAAATAAGTTCTAAACAATACCTAGAAACTAAAATTTTGAATTCTACCCTTACCAAGTATGCTTAGATAGTGTAGACTGTACCCATGGTGCACTTGGGTCCTAGAAGAGCAGAGTTGGTTGTTTCTATATGTAGTTGGTAAGATATGGACAATATATGGGGGTTATGGTGATTCCTATGCCCCTAAAATTGCTTCCTAGAAGTCCCAAGTGTGTATTGACAAAGCAAGGTGTACCGTAGGACAAAAAGCTAATAGAATGCATAAATGAAGGCCTGAAATAATGTTACTAGTCCTCCTAATTAATTTAGATGTGATAAGGAAGTGAAGATAGTCATTATACCCTTCTAAGTGAGCTCTTTCCTTGCACCTACAAGCACAAAAACAAAAAACCCAAGTTAGTTAAGCATGTTCACATCGGGTTCACCAATTGTAGGACTAGAAAATGAAATAATAGCTATGAGAAAATCACAAACTTAGTAAACATAAATTGATACCCTCTAGTCTACCATGAAAGCCAAATAAACAAAGGAAACAACAAAAAGTTGAAACCCCCTCTTTCATTTGTAGCTCCCATTTCCTTCTTTCTTCTCCATATGATGTAGCTCCAATTGCCTATAATGCACTGAACAAGGAAGAAAAAGTCTATGGTGATGATAATGATATGAGAGTGCTACAAGAAGTGATTTGAAGCTTAAGGAGACTAAGAAGTTAGGACCTCAAGACTTAAGACTTAGGACCAAGATTTTTGAAAGACTTGAAGGACCAGAAATGAGAGGAAGACTACTCAATTTAAAATCAACACACAAGATGAGGGCATTGGACTTGTCACCTTGGATATGTGACTTGGCAAGAGATTCCTTTGAGAATCCATGACACATATGACACAAGATACAAAATGTAGGATTGTATGACACTTGGAAGTCAAACATGGCTATAAATGGAAGAGGATCTATGACGTGTCATGTGACACCTCAAACCCACTTAAAGTCAAGAATCTATGATAATGGAAGCCAAACATAGATATGCATAAGGGAATAATAATATATGGATTATGACATATCTTAGCTAGGTGTAGATGAAACCATGATGTGCCATGCCCATGAGTCATGATAATATCGAGATTGCATCAATATTATATGGAATATCTGAAATAAAAATCCATATATCCACATAGATAGAAATTTGGAAATTGGAAATTGATGGAGGAAAAAGGAACTTAGGAAATTGTGAATTCCCATAGTTTACAAATGGTGAATCAATTAATTAATTGAGGATGTTAATTAGGAAGAATAATTAGTGGAATGACATAGGATTAAATCATGGGCTATTTAACCCTATAGAGAAAATTAGTAGATGACTAACCAATTTGATTAAATAAGTGTGATAGTATCCTTTGATGAAAATGTGATGATTATGTAGATTGACTAGGATGCTGATAGGTAGACCAAATCCATGGTAAAATTGATTGATTGATTAAAATTGATCACATGCCAAGGACACATGACATGAATTAAGGACATGTGACATTTAACCGATATTGTAAATGCTACAGGATCAAGATTTATTGATATAGTTGATCATAATAACATCAATAGACATTGTCAATGTTATCAAAATGGTTTGATGATGTCATGATTTGAGATTGAGGGACTCAAAAACATCCATGATCAAATGACAACAATGATGGGTTGACCTAGCACTAAGAGCCATGATAGTACTAAGGTTAGATTGATAGGTTTGAGAGGCACTGAAAGCCAAATCAATGCCTAGGATTGGATAGATGATGATTGATTTAAGGAATTTGACATATTTTTTGATAATTAAGGCTGATTTTGGGTAGATTTGGGGTGATTCTATGTTGATTTGATATGATTCCAAGTTGATGTGCAAATGATGCAAAAGGGGATATGAATGATGCACATTGTTTAGATATAGTCAAGTTGGCCAAAAGATCAGAATTAGTGAAATGAGAAAATGGGATGAGTTAGTATGAGAAGGTGATGGAACCATAGATGTGAACTATTTTTGAGTGTCTATAATGAATATAAGAAATACATCTACCTAGTAAGAGGGAGAAAGTACCTAGGGAGATATAATAACATAAAAGATAAATAGATACCTGAATATTAGAGAGAGGGAGTGATCGGAGAAAGTCAAAAGGAGAAGCCTTGCAAGATGAAAAATGAAGGGACTCATAAGGAAGAGTTGATTGTATGTTGATCAAAAAAAAATTTTGTAGCCTATACAAAAGATGAAAACTACTAATAGAGGGAGAGATTTCAATACAAGGAATTATTTTCTTTTTGGTATTGTTGTTGGTATTGGTTTACCATCAATGCCAAAGAGAGAGATTGTTGAGACAAGATTGATAGAAGTATGAGGATGTGTTTCAATCGTTGTTTTATCATTGATGTCAAACCTACTTCTTACTAGTAAGACAATTAATTATTTGATTCGAGTACTATCATTTATTTGATTGATGAAGAGGATTTGATCAAAAGAGATAACAAGAGAACCTAGAGGAAAGGTTGAGTTAATGTATGAAAAAGGAGTACAAAGATCAGTTAATACAGTGATGATATAGTGTATGTTTATCTACTTAAGGCTACAAAGGTTGGATACACTGATTAAGTCTAGAAGAATAAGTAAGAAGAATTGTGTCTGCCAAGCTTGACCAAGTGCATAGTAGGTGGTGAGAAAAGTTAGTACAAGTCAAGTAGAAAATTAGTTGGAGCCAAGAAAAGTGAAGATTCAGTGTATACCGAGTGAACATTGTGTAAGCTGAGTAAAATTTAGTTGATGTTGAGCATCAATTAACTTCAGCGTTTGTTGAGTGAACTAGTGTTGGCTGAGTGAAATAACAACATGGAAGCCAAGTGACAACATATTGATGTTGAGTGCTAGTATTCATGTTAAATCATAGATTTGACTATTTTGTTTTCTTGAATTGTGTGGAGCATGTGGAAGATAACTATGATGAGTTGGTGGCATAAAATTCAAGGTAAACTATTTAAAGGAAAATTCAAGTAAGATTGTAGAAGTAGTTTTTAGAGGAACCAAATGAAAAATTAGGTAAATTCATTGTATCCTACCTAATCCTACCTTATCCTAAAATGGATGATTGTGGTTAAGTGATGAAAGATCTTAACTATCTATTTATAGAGAGATGGCTAGAAGCAAAGGTTGTCATGTGTGAGAACCTAAGGAAGATACGGAGTCTAGGGTATTTCTTTATTTAGTGCCCAAACAGTAGAGACTACTATTGGAATGCAAAGAAAGAAGGCTTAAGAGTATGAATGCTTAAAGGGTAAACAAGCTATGAAAGTTGAAGTGTGTGAAAGCCAAGAAGAATAGAGGACTGAAGTAGAGATATGTAATTTGTAAGTGAGTTGTAATTGTTGGAAATTTAAGAGAAGTAGCTGAGAGAGTAGGGCTGAATCAGTTACTATAAAAATATTTCTTAGATCTCTTAGATGTTAGTACAAAATAAAACTCTAGTGAAGCTTGGTAAACACAATAAAAATGCTATAATTCAGTAAATACTGAGATTGGTTTGCAAACACTTAACATAAAAATATTAAGATGTTATTTGAGATTACTTATTACTTTAACTTAGTTGAAAACACAAAATAAATTGCATGAACACATTTGACACCAAGATTTAATGTAGAAACCCAATTTGGGAAAAAACACCAATTGGAACTAGTTACTATTTTTCACTCTTCTAAAGTGAGCTTTATTAGGAGCCAACCCTATTAAAGGTTAAAAAAACACACTATTAGGTGTGACCCTATTAGAGGATTTAATCACCTTGTTAGGAGTGGCCTTGTTAGAGGTCTTTAGAGAATTCAATAGAGCTACCACCTTGTTAGAGGATTTACAAATAGTTGTTAAACTAGCTCTGTTAAGAGATTTAGATCACCGCCATTATAGTTAGAGAGTAAAAATTACATGAGCTGATTTGGATGAAATTGAATTTTTGATTATATATCTCATTTCTAGCTTGTATACTTGATCATTTTCTTATCAAATATATCTTTTCAGCTCTACAAGGATATTTTTCTTATCCTCTGATTCACTTCCTCTTAGCATCTTCAAATCTCCAGTTATCTTCCATGCATACATCCATTTTCTAACCCTCAACTCGACCTTTTATTTATATCATTCATTTTGTCAAGTCAGCTCAAATATAGCTTAGAATAACTAATATTCATCTCCCCAGTTGGCTAGAACCAATAGATAAATTAATTGAACTCAACATGCGAAAATAAAAAAATCATTTGTTAGCTGACCCTACTTAGTAGACACTAACTTAGAGACAATTTTCTTGTGTTAACCAAGTGAACTCAGTCAACACTGCATACTCACAAAGTTCCTTTGGTAACCAAATGAGCTCAATTAACATTGGTTCCATCCAACATTCCTTCATTAATTGAGTAAGCTTAGTTAACACTCAACTTTCCTTTGACACTTGAGTAAACTTGGTAGAAACTAACTTCTAAACTAGGCAAAATTTGGAATGCTTGATAGCCATAAAAAAATTTCTTCAATGCATGAGTGAGTTCAGTATATACTGACTAATAATGATATGACATTTTGTGTAACATCAAAGACAATACACAATTAATCAATTGTTTCAACAATCTCCCTCGTTGGCATTGATGACAACACAACATGTCATAATATAATGAAATTTTGGAGCAAGAATAAAATGAGGAACATATCCTTAGTTTCATTCTGATTCTCATTCATGAGAACTCCCTCTATCATTGTGAATTTTTTGTCTCTTTAGTTTCTCCCTCTGTCAGAGAGCTTTTTTCTACTAGATCTTTTGCCACGTCCATTCTCCCTCTTTGAAAATTCTTTCTATGATAAAAAACTTCTTCACAAAATTTCTATGAGATATGACAACAAAATTCTCCCTCTTTGACATCTCATGCCAAAGACAATGTTTAGTTAATGTACCTCAAGTATTGATTCATTTGCAATATGCCCTTGTCAATATTGCACCAATTGATTGATCTTCAACAATGCTCTGATTGATGCATCACTAAAATTTATTTAGTGAGCTTTAGATAGGGGAATTTCCCCTAGCTTATCTCTTAGATACAAAAATGCATCCTTAGGTAATGAATTGGTGAATATGTCTGCAATTAACTCTTTTGTATTTATATATTCCAATCTGACTTCTTTATCTTGCACCAATTCTCTTAAGAAATGATATTTTATAACAATGTGCTTTGTTTTGGTATGCATCACTAGATTCTTTGATATATTGATTGCACTGGTGTTATCACAGTAAATAACTACTAGATCCTTGAACTCTATCTCCATACTTGTTATTAGTTGTTTGAACCAAACAATATTAGAACAATTAACTACTACTACCATATATTTTTCCTTTGCTATGGATTGAGAGATACAATTCTATTTCTTGCTTGTCTAAGACACTAGTCTTTTACAAAGAAAGAATGCTCCACCACTAGTGCTTTTTCTATCATCAATACTTCCTGCCCAGTTGGCATCTATGAATACTTTTAAGTCTAAATTGCATCTTATTTTGTATGATAAACCATATTCTTTAGTACCTTTTAAATATCTCATGATTCTTTAACTACCATCATGTGATTTTCTTTGGGATTTGCTGAGAATCTTGCACCATATTGACTACTAATGCAATATAAGGCCTTGTGTGCACTACATACTAAAATTTTCCAATCATTGATCTATATGTGGTCTAATCTACTTCTTTGGAATCATCATTTTTGGAAAGCTTATGTCTAGTAGACATAGGGGTTCCAACTATTCTTGAGTCTTCCATTCTAAATTTCTTTAGTATATCCTTGATATATTTTGATTGAGTAATGTAAATACCATTTTTCTTCTCTTGAATCTATAATCCATCAATTTTTTTTATCTCTCCAAACATAGAAATCTCAAATTCCTTACTCATTTCTTTTGAAAATTCTTTGCACAAGTCATCATTTCCTATGTATAAAGTATCATGAACAAATATTTCTACGAACACAATCTTCTTGTTTGCTCCTTCTTTGATGTATAGACTACTATTATCATTTTTTCTTTGAAAACCAATCTATATCAAGTAGTTATGAAGTCTTTCATACCAAGATTTGGGAGCTTGCTTGAGACCATATAATGCCTTATGTAATTTGTAGACCCTATCCTTTTTTCTAGGATGTACAAAACCTTTAGGTTGTTCAATGTAGACTTCCTCATCTAGAATTCCATTCAAGAATGTATATTTTACATCCATTTGATAAACTTTAAGTCCTATGTCAGCTACATAAGCCAGTAAAGTTATAACACCTTCTAATCTTGCAATAGGAGAAAAAGTTTCATCGTAATCAATATCTTCTTCTTGAGAATAGCTTTTACATACCAACCTTTCTTTGTTTCTGAAAACTTTTCCATCTTCATTCAGCTTGTTTTTGAACACCCAATTTTTGCCGACTACAACTTTATCCTTGGGTCTAGGAACAAGAGTCCAAGTTTATTCTTCTCTATTTGTTCTATTTCTTCATTCATTTCTTCAAACCAACTTTCATTATCCAAAGCATCTTTAACATTTCTAGTACTAATCTCAAGTCCCATTGTCTATGACTCAGGTCCATTAGACTCAATTTACTCTAGCTTGGTAGCCTCTAACTTGGGTCCTTTAGACTGTGACTTGGGTTGCACTATCTACAACTTGGTAGCTGTTGGAGATTTTGGGGACTTGGGAGGTGAAGCATCCTTTCTCTTAGATAGATTTAGCAGGGTATCAGGCTCATAGTAAACAAATCTTTTGTAATCCCGAGGCTCTTTGCTACTTTTTTCTTTACTCTTTTATGTAAACTCATCAATTCTCACATGTGCACTTTCTATGATTTTATGAGTAGACAAATTCAAACACTTGTATGCTTTACTTCTGCATGAGTATCCTAGGAATATGCTTTCATCAACTTTGACATCAAATTTCCTTTTCTAGATTCTTTCAAGATATAACATTTGCTACCAAATACTTTCAAGTAACTTACATTAGGTTTGTTGCCATACCATAGTCATAAGGAGTTTGATTTGAGTCTTTATTTAGCTATAATTTTTTCAAGGTATGAACTGTAGTACTAATTGCTTCCTTCTAGTATTTGATTGCAACATTATTTTCTATCATCAATGTTCTTGCACAATCCATGATGGATCTATTCCTTCTTTTAGCTATACCATTTTGCTTAGGTGTACCAGGAGCTGATACTTGTCTTTTAATTCCCTTTTCTATGAAGAATTCATTGAATTCATTGGAGATGATTTCACCACCTCTGTCTGATCTCAAATATTTTAACTTCTTTCTAGTTTCTTTTTCAACTCTTGTCAAATACCACTTAAATTTTTGAAAAGCTTCTAGTTTTTCTTTTAGATAAATTGCAATCATCATTCTAGAATAGTCATCAACAAAAATAATGAAGAAATTTTCTCCATTGTAACTCTCTATTCCAATAGGTCCACATAAGTCTGTATGCATAAGCTCTAATACTTCTTTAGAATAATAGTTCTTGCTTTAAAACTAATTTTTGCCATCTTACCAATTTGGCAATTTTTGCATAGCCCCGTATCAGGTTTCTTCAAGCTATGAATACCTCTTAATCTTTTATATTTTCTTATCTTAACCAGATTATTAAATTTTACATGAAATAATCTTTTGTGCCATAACCATCTTTCTTCTATTTGAGCAATAAAACATGAAATTTCACTGAGATCAAGATAAAATAGATTACCTTTTTTTTGTTTCCCAGATCCAACTAGATTTCCTTTTCTATCCAACAGTTTGGCCTTTCAATTCATGAATTCTACCTTGAATCCAATGTTATTCAACTGTTTCACACTGAGTAGATTATGCTTTAGTCCTTCAACCCAATAAGCATTATCACATATAAGTTCATTAGTCAAAGAGATACATCCTCTTCCTTTTATGCAACAAGGTTCATTGTTTCCAAGTCTCACAGTACCACCATCATAATATTCTATGTGCTCAAATTTTATTTTGTCTCTAGTCATATGATGTGAGTAGTCACTATCAATAATGCATGTATAATTTTTGCTAACATGATAGATAAGTTCCATCTTATCTCCTTCATCATTAGATTCATCTTTTACAGTAGTATATACCATTTCATCTTCACTGTTATCAGAATCTTTAGCTATAAAACAAGATTTCTTAACTTTTTCCTTGTAGTTCTTAAACTCCTTCTTGCCTTCGTACTTATTTCTTTTCTTCTCATCCTTGTCTTCTCTATTTGGACACCTAGCAGCAATGTGACCAATTTCTTCACAAGAAAAATAGATTAGAGGAATCTTGCCTTTGTACTTCCTCTACCTTTGGAATATTTCTTTGTAAGTTTGGCTTCAACAACTTCAAGATCATTATTAGAACTTTCTTCTATTTCTTCTTCACTTCCCAGTTGATTGGCCTTTGATTTCTTACTCTTTTTCTTGAGTGAGAGTTTGGCTTCAAATACAATCTCAATATCTTTGGAACTAGGAACATAGTTATCATAGTTATCCAACTCAAAAGTTGTCAATCTTCCAACTAGAGAATCTAGAGATATTTTGTTATTTGGATCACATCTCATTCCTTGAATAGAAAAAATTCTAATTGCATAGATAGGAAGAAGAATTTTGAGTACTTTTCTTACAACTATTTTGTTATCAATTTCTCCTTTAGATGCTTTGATTGCACTCACATTTGCTTTGATTCTTTCCACATATTTTGCAATATTCTCATCTTCTCTCATTTTCATCTGATCAAAATGACCTCTGAGACTTTTTTATTTAGCTATTCTTATATTTTCATCTCCTCCATAAATGTCTTTTAGTTTGATCCATATTTCATGAGCTATTTTGTAGTCTTTCACTTCATCAAATTCAACATAATTAAGAGTGGATGCAATATCAATCATCATGATATTATGATTTTTCTTTTCAGTAATGTCTTCAACAAATAATGTTCTAGAAGGAGTCTTGTATTTAGAATCAAGATACTTACAACCTTAATCACTAACAATTTCCAGATGTAATCTCATAAGTCCTTTCCATGCTGCAAAGTTTTCTCAGTTCAACTTGGGAATCTCTCTTCTATAAGACATCCTAATCTTTAGCTTAGGTCCTTGAAACCTTCTCTACAAGAACCAAAAACTCTAATACCAATTGTTGGAAATATAGGAGTAACTAAGAGGGGATGGGTGAATCAGTAACTACAAAAATATTTCCTAGATCCCTTAGATGTTAGTACAAAATAAAACTCTGAAAATTAAACTCTACTAAAGTGTGGTAAACACACTGAAAATGTTGTAACTTGGTAAATACTGAGATTGGTTAGAAAACACTTAACATAAAAATCTTAATATGATATTTGAGATTACTTATTACTTCAACTTAGTTGCAAACACAAAAAAAAAATACCATGAACACATTTGACACCAAGATTTAACATGGAAACCCAATTTGGAAAAAACTACCAATTGCAACTAGTTACTATTTTTCACTCTTCTAAAGTGAGCCCTATTAGAAGCCAACCCTATTAAAGGTTATAGATCACACTATTAGGTGTGACCCTACTAGAGGATTTAATCACCCTATTAGGAGTGGCCTTATTAGAAGTCTTTAGATAATTCAATAAAACTGTCACCTTGTTAGAGGATTTACAAATAGCTATTAAACCAACTTTGTTAAGAGATTTAGATCATTGCTACAATGGTTAGAGAGTAATAATGACATGACTTGATTTGGATGCAACTAAATTACTGATTATAGATCTCAATTATGGATTATATACTTGATCCTTTTTGATTGAATATATCTTTTCAGCTCCATAAGGATTTTTTGCTTCTAATTCACTTCCTCTTGGCATCTTCAAATCTTCAATTATCTTCCATGCATACATCCATTTTCTAACCCTCAAGTTGAAATTTTATTTATATCATTCAATTTGTCATGTTAGCTCAAATATAGATTAGAATAACTAATATTCATCTGCTTAGCTAGCTAGAACCAACAAATAAATCAATTAAACTCAACATGCCAAAAAAAAGAAAATCCTTTGTTAGCTAACCTTGCTCAGTAGAAACTAACACATAGATGATTTTATGTGTTAAGCAAGTGAATGCAGTCAACAATGCATACTCAAAATGTTCCTTTGGTAACCAAGTGAGCTCAGTTAACACTCAAATTTCTTTTGATGCCCAAGTGAACTCGGTAGAAACTAACTTCTAAACTAGGAAAACTCTACAACACTTGGTAGCCACATAAAACTATCTTCAATGACTAAGTGAGCTCAGTATACACTGACTAATAATGATATGACATTTTTTGTAACATCAAAGAGAATACAGAACTAATCAATTGTTTCAAAAATAATTTGTTATCAGATCAAGCCTTACTATCACTTTCTAATCATTGTATCAGTCTAGGATAAATCCTTTAGATTAAGGTTGACCTAACAGTCATTTGTAAATCCATTAACCAAGTGACATTCTTAGTGAATAATATAAATTCCTCTAACAAGGCTCACTCCAAACATGGTGATTGAAATCCTCTAACTATGTTACATTTAACAGTGTGTATTTTAACCTTTCATAGGCAATCACTTCAGAAGAGTGAGAATTATTAGCATATTATAGGTGGTTTTTTCCAAATTGGGTTTCCACGTAAAATCCTTGTGCCAAATATGTTATTGAATCTATTATGTTTTATCTTTACATTTCTATAAAGTTGTTTAGACCTAGGACAATAACCTACAAAGTTTAAGTATTGCATGATCTAATGGTTGCATGCATAATAAATTTTCATGGATATGGGTCTACTAATAATTGAAATTTTTTATTTATACATCTGGACCTTGGATAATTGATTCACCCCCAAGTTATTTTAAATAATTCCAACATGTTGTTGTAGAGATATTTGTTGAGCTTGTTGTGGCACATGTTTTTGTTGCAACAATTGTTGTTGATAGCAATTTTTTTGTTACAATCATTGTTGATATTCTAGCTATTGTTTCAATTGCTCTTGTTGTTTAACAAACATTGCTTGTTATTAGAATTGCTGTCAATACATTTCATGTAAGTCAACTAGATTTAGGTTAGGTTGTGTTAGGAATGTTGGGTCCTTACACCACTTGATGTTGTTGTTGTTGCTTTGGATGTTAATATGTTGCATGTATGTTAAATGGATTTTGATTATGTTGTGCATTAGGAACATTGGTTACTTTCACCACTTGTTGTTGTTGTTGTTGCTTTGGATGTTGACTATGTCCCTTAGATAGGAGAGTTGTGTTTGGATCCTTGATTTGATACATTTAGGGGTTTGATGCTTCACCTTGGGATATCATGTTTATTTGGAAATGGGAAATATTCTTTTGTGGGATTGGTGAAATTTCAATAAGACTCTTCCTTTGTGGTTTGATAGGTGCATTTTCAATAATGGTTGATGTTTCACATGGTGTACTCATAGAAGGCTCTATTGTTGTAGTCATTGGTAGGGTTAATAGTAAGGGTGCACTTTGTTGATTTTCTTCCAAAGGAGGTATTTTTGGTATCCCTATGGTGCAATTACCCTTAGGCATTTCTTGTTATTGCATCATTTGATTAAGATCGATCCTTAATGTCCTTTTGGGGTACTTTGAAAGAGTCTTGTTGCCATTAATTAATGGAGGTTCATCAAATAGGGGATCAATATGGATGTGTTCAAAGGTACCTTGCAAAATCTCATAGGCTGATTCTTGGTGAAGTCTCTTAGGTTTTACCTTTGTAGTTGAAAATTTAAAAGGTTGTTTCCCCTGATCCAAGTCTAAGTTAAATTGTAGGTTGTATGTTTTAAAATGTAGGATTGTCTTAACTTTTAGACTTAGGTCCTTCCAAGATGGAGTTAAACTTCACTATATCTTGGGCCACCAAGAGTTTGAAGTTCTTTCTAAAGGTTTTTTCTTGGCACACTTTAGCCATTTTTCATTGGGGATACCATAGTCTATGTCACAATCATCACTTAAGTGTAAGGTAACTTATATTAGTTTGTGGTGTCTGATCAAGGAAGTATTGTACATACTCCATAATTTTTTTGGGGGCTATTTTATCGTCATTTTATGATCAAAATGTTGTAACTAATTTTAACCCTAAAGTGATGAAAATAATTGTATAAAATGGGCTTAGGGTTAGGAATTTTCATAAGGTGTGATGCGATAATTGCTTCTTGTAGCAGAATTGAGCTATTAGGGATTATAGATTGTAATTCTCTTTTGTGTGATTTATTATTTTCTAATATTGATTATATTTGCATGTAATTGTTATTTCTATCTACTATTAATCCTAACAAGTGGTATCAGAGCAATTTTTTTTTTTTTGTTATCCTCTACATGAAAGTCTCATGCTTGAGTGGGAGCAATGGAAGATGAGGGTAAGAAGAAGGTGAAGTTTAATGGGCAAAACTTTTAGTTATGGAAAACAAAAGTGGAGGACTATCTTTATCAGAAGGATTTATGGAAGTTGTTGGAAGGAAAAATGAAGAACCAGAGAACTATGATAGTTGAGGACTAGGAGATTTTAGGTAGAAAGGAACTTGGAATCATTCAATTATGCTTGGCACCTTCAGTGACATTTAACATTAAAAAAGTGGAAGAGTTGATGCAAACCCTAGAAAAATTATATGAAAAGCTCTTTGCTTCAAATAAGGTATTTCTCATGAAGTGTTTATTTAATATAAAGATGGTAGAAGGTGGATCTATTGTAGATCATTTAAATGAGTTTAATATTATTACTAGTTAGTTATCTTTTGTGAATGTAAATTTGGATGAAGAAATTAGGGATCTCTTGATTTTGTGTTCTTTGTTAGAAAGCTAAAATGGCTTGGTAATGGTTGTGAGTAACTCTATTTCTAGATCTAATATCCTAAAATTTGATGACGTGATTAGAGTTATTCTAAGTGAGGAAACTCATAGGAAAACCTCAGGTGGCTCTACATTAGGAAGTGATTTGAATGAAAACAGTAGAGGTAGAAGGAATGAGAGAGGAAGTAATTCTAGAAATCATGGGAGATCAAGAGAAAAGTCAAAGGGAAAGAGGTCTAAATCCAAAGAATCAAGAGATTGCTGGTACTGTGGGAAGCTAGGACATAAGAAAAAAGATTGTTGGACTCAAAAGAACAATGAAGGAGATAAACCAAAAGGGAATAAGGAGGAAAATGTGGCAAGTAACAAATCCAAAGAGGATTCTTTTCTTCTATCTTTATAAAGTGTTGATGACTCTTAGATTTTATATTCTAGGATTCATTTCATGTTACACTCCATAGAAGTAATTTTATTCATTATGTCCAAGGGGATTTTGGGCTTGTTTAATGAACCCTATAAGATTTTTGGAAAGGGAAAAGTTAAGATTAAGTTACACAATGGAAATCATTGGCTACTACATGAAAAAATGTTCCAAGGCTGAGTAGGAATTTAATTTCAGTAGGGCAACTTACTGATGAGGGTTGTGTAGTTACTTTTAATGACAAAAATTGGAAGGTTTCAAAAGGTTCCCTTGTAGTAGCAAAATGTGTGAAGGTAGGAACTTTATATCTTTATATAGGTCATACTTTTTCTTCTACTTTAATTGTCTCAGAGAAAAATGAATGTTTGGGAATAGTTTTTGTAATTGAGTAGGGAGAACAAATAGTTTTTATAGATTTTGATACAACATTGTGGCACTATAGACTTGGGTACATGAGTGAGAAATGTATGAAATTACTTCATTCAAAGAAAGTTTTACAAGGTCTGAAATGTGTCAATATAGAATAATGTTAAATTGTGTGTATGGAAAACAAAAGAGAGTGAGTTTTGTGAAGAGTGAAAGGAAAAGAAAAATGAGAAATTAGAACTTGTGCATACACATGTATGGGGACCAGCTTAGGTATCTTTAATTAGTGGCTGTAATTATTATCTTACATTTATTGATGATGTAACTAGAAAAATATGGGTTTATTTCCTTAGATAGAAATTTGATGTATTTCAAACTTTTAATAAATGGAAATGCTTGGTTGAAAATGAGACTAGTAGGAAATTAAAATGTCTTAGATTTGATAATGGTGGTGAGTATTGAAGTCATAAATTTGAAGATTATTGCTCCTCTAATGATATTCATAGATATAAAACTATTACAAGGACTCCATAGGAAAATGGAGTAGCCAAATGAATGAAAATGATAATAATGGAGCATGCAAGGAGCATTAGGTTGCATGGCTTGGTGTTTTGTCTAAAATAGTTAGTGGGAAAGCCTTTTTAGGGAGTCTTGGACAAACTAGTGAGGTGTTTACCCACTCTCTAAGTTTAGAGATAGTTAAGGTTTTGGAGGGAGGCTAAGGGAGCTCTTCACTAACTATCATTGTCATTAGCTTTGACCAAGGTTGGTGCTCAAACCATGACCATCTTTTTTAGCATTGCATAATGAATCTACAACTATGGAGTGTTGTTATAGAATCATGTATTGTTATTGTAATCTTTGTGTTGTGTTGTGATTGTGTAATGAGTTTCATGCATTTTCTTGGTTTTCTTCCTTGATCTCTTGATTTTGTTTGAATGTTGAATTTGTTCATGGGTGTAAAGGCTTCACTCACCCTTGGGAGAAAAGAGAAGCCTTGGGTAAAGGGGTTAGTTGGGCTCAACAATATAGTAGAGAGCCTCTTCTCTTAGAGAAAAGAGGGGGAAATTTCATGGAGTATGGGCTCCATTGAAGCCATTGTCTTGATATTATGATTTGGGGGTGATAAGTCAAAATTGTGAAACTAGGGGTGATAAATGAAAATTGTGAAGAGAAGTAGCTCACCAATTGTATTTATGATTCCAATGGTGAGTCAATGTGCAAGCCATGGAAGGGATTTTTTTGTGTTGTGTTGTGTATTTTTATGCATTAGAAAATTTTGTGTGTGTGTATACCATTTGGGCTTTGTTTCCCCTGGTTGGTGGGTGGCTTCATGGAAGCCTAGAATGGGAGGTGAGCCTCCATGGTTCTCAATTTTGTGTTGTTTTGTGCAGGTTGTGGAAATGAACATCATGAAGAATTTTTTGTCACTTAGGTTTGTACCCTTGTCCAAAGCCTATGCATGAGGACAACCTAGTGAAACATGGAAACAACCTCCAAGCTGTGGGATTTCAACTATGAGGTTGAGTCTCTGAAGAAGGCCAGCTTCCTCTTACTATTAGGGCACACCTAACTATTTTTGTAGAGGAAAAGGGAGAAGGAGAGCATGAAATCAAATCTACCTAATCTAATCTAAAGAGGTGATGCACCAAAATAGAGTGTTCGGACCAAACTCTGCCAATATATGCACTATTGAACTAGAATGAAACTAAGGATATACACATTCAGACTTGCTTTAATCTAATAATCACATGCAAATTAGAAGACCAAGAGGGATGACACAAGGAAAGAGAGATTCACTTATATTATCATTCATAGGCAAAGGAGATACAGTCATGCAGATCATAGATCTCTACAAAACACCAGTAAGAGGTGAAGAATTCTTGCACTTTCATACCAATGGCTAAAGGAGATGAGATAGAAAATCATGTAGTTCAGAGGCACAGGAGAATTTACACTGAGAATCTATAGAGTAGTAACAGAGAAAACATAAAAAGGTTGACCCTAAAAAATTCATAAAATTTTTCCTTTATAGCTCAGGCATAACTAAGATGTCCTCCAACTATAATTACTTCACAACAACCTACCATTAAGTCCTGCAAAGAACAATCATGGAGAAATTCTGATCTAGATACGGATCCAGATGCAATGATATCTGATCTTCTGTATCAAATAATTCCTTGAGAGGATGAAAATGGTGCCATTAAGCCATTCTAACTAGGTAGATGGATTGGATCAGAGGTGGAGTGTTCTTCCTGGTTTTGCATTCATTCTGGGTTGGTTGGGATTGATCACGAAGATCAAATTGCATAAAAAATCCTGACTTTCTTCATTCTTGAGCACCTAAATTAGCAGGGTTAGCAAGTCAACATAACCTTGGCACCAGAATGAGCCATGTGGACCAACGACCTCTTTTCACTTTTCCACCCCACAAGGTCTTCTCGAGGTTGACCAA
Organism: Cupressus sempervirens; assembly: GCA_028749045.1. Lineage (NCBI taxonomy): Eukaryota > Viridiplantae > Streptophyta > Pinopsida > Cupressales > Cupressaceae > Cupressus > Cupressus sempervirens. The sequence goes on from CM053789.1 coordinate 533,800,497, forward strand.
TCATTCTTTACTAACTGTGCCAATTCCTCAAACTCCAACTGCGATGGTCACATTAACTGCCAGTGCATCTAACCGTTACTGCCTCCACCAGACCCACTAGGACATATGTCATCGAGGTGCTATGTCACTATGCATATCCTTTGAGAAATTTCCCATAGTGAGATAGCGCCCACCGTGGATTTAGACTGATTTGACGATCGTGAAGACTCGCCATATTACTGTGCTATCTCCTTAAAAGAGACTTGAAAACTTGGGCCCACGAACCACTTGGCAACCACCTAGCACAACTTGGCATCCTCATCTTGGTGAGACATAGCCCCACTAATCCACATGGAACAATGGCATTATGTTGCTATGGGTAATATCCTAGCAGCTTTCCATAGTGAGATATCACCTACCGTCGATTTCCTTAGATCTATGGTGATCAACAAAATTGTACAATTGCACACTGAGTTGGCTGAGTTGACCAATGAAATATTACCACTGTACTATGACCCACCTAATAAATACTATTGAGGATGAGCCATAATATTACTTTGGAGAAGGGTGAGCCCATGATGTCATCTATGCCATGCATTGCCAAGGTGCTATGTCGCTATGGATAATATCCTCACAGCTTTCCATAGCGAGATAGTGCCCACCGTGGATTTAGACTAATCTGAAAATCATCAAGACTCACTATATTACTGTGCTTTTTCCTTTAAAACTTCTGGGTCTATGAACTAGCTCAGCACACCTAGCATCCAACTCAGCCTAAACTGGTATCATCCCTGCGATTTCATAACACTTGGCCCCACCTTGCTACATGTCGTTGAGGCACTATGTCACTATGGGTAACCTCTGAGCAATTTCCCATAGCAAGATAGTGCCCACCATTGATTTTTTGAGATCTGATGGTGAGCAAGATAGATCTGAGCTATCAGTATACCAACCAATAAGAAATAGCCAGGTGCCAACCTATCTAACAAGTCCTCATTTGTGGTCTGCCAAGTGAAGTAGGACCCACATTCTACATAGTCATACCTTAGCCAATGAAAAGATTGATCAATTTCCAATGTGTGCCAAATTTCATCACTGATATCCAATGGGGCATACTTGGGACCCACCTTCCTTCTGATGTTGCTGCAATATCACTTTCCATTTGGGCACTATGTCACTAACAGCAAGGAACACAATTTTTTTGATAGCGCTATAGCGCCCACCGTGGATCTAGCAAAACTCGGCATCGAAGAAATAATTAGGGAAAAGGAGGACCCACTGGCCACGTAGCCAAAAGGCGCTATGTCGCTATGGTAAAACAACTTGCAACTTCCCATAGCGAGATAGTGCCAATCGTTGATCATTCTCAATCCAACGATGGGGACTTGTGGGCCCACAAAAACATTAAAATGCACAGGGAAGAAATATCGTAAGGTTATCATAAAGTATTTCATGTCCCGTTTGAATGTTTGGATATTTAAAACCTGTGAATGTTACTATGTTGAATTCAAATGTGGTGATTTTGGCAGGAAGGCAAAAATGACCAACAGAAGTTAGGGTCTTCCTTTGATATGGTTACAAAATCAAGTGTTGTGATGAGATCATCTTTTATTCTTTATGTCACTTTGTTATGAGTTCTTAAGGTCAAATCTTCATTGTTACGTTCCTTATAATGTAAAGGGAAATGTGGAGATGTAAAAATTGGACTATGTTATGCATGTAAATGGCATTGTCAAAGAAAGAATATAGTATCTTCTTTTTTGTATAAGAAGAAAGGAATGATTCATGTAAGAAATATACATCATTCTTTTGGAAATTCATGTTGCAGATAGCTCTTGTACATAAGTAGATCCATGAAATCTAATGCATATAAAAGTTGTCAAATTTTCATGTGAGAGAGAGTCAATGAAATACTTGTTAAAATAGGATGAGTGAGATAATAGTAAAGTTTAGATTTTGTATTTAACAAAATGAGAATGGGGATTCCATTATTGCATTTGTCCATATATATGCATGAAAAATGATTCATATTATTTCAATGAGAAGAAATTTAATGTATGTTTTTAACTCATTCCTTAGAAAACTTTCAAATCTAGTTTTGTACATTTGATTGTTAAATTTAAGTCTTATAATACCACTGCATAGATAGACTATAGTATCACTACCCTATCCCTTAAGAAAGCCTCTATAATTCAATAGTAGTGAAGAGGAAATCAATTCCAATGGTAAACATATTCTAAAATCCATAAAGGGAAGTATGTTGTAAATGCACATTCTTACTCTTTGGAAAATGTATGGGAGAAGGAAATAATCCCTCTCCCAATTATAGACATTAAAATAATCAAAAGCATATTCTAGTACCTTGTCCTATCAATACAAGAGCTCCACCAAATAATAATTAGAAATTAAAACTTTTTCATTATCCTTTCCATTTAGTATTTTCATGCTAGTGTCAGACATGTGATTGAATGTCACAATCCACAACTAAAAACAATAAAAATTAATACCTAAGAATAATATAGATATATGTTCACAAATGCAAATACAACAAGAGCAAGGCATGGATAAAACTCAATACAATATTTTTGAAAGAATTTTTTTAAATAAATCTAATCAAGTACCTAGCCTAGGTAACCCTTGGGAGAATCATGTGGATAGTCTCATCTCAAAAATAATTAGTAATGGACTGATAAGACTTAGAGCCAACTCTTAGTGAAGAAAGACAACTTATATTAACTTTTAGCTATATATATATCCTAGAGTCTTCCCAAGGCCGACCACCCTTGGAATTCCTTTCATGGCCCCTCCACACATGAGAATAGACCGCCCTCCGAAAGTGGAAGGGGTAGGTAGTACCTAGGGGAAAAATTAGGGTGTGTGATTATTAAAATTGTAATTAGGAAATTTAAACTAGAAAAGTTAATGACATGGTTAATTTGAGTAGAAAAATTGGTTATTAGAGTAAGTATAGTCTAGTTAGTGGGTTATTGGTTGTTAAGTTAGGTAATGACCCTTAGTTAGTATAGAAAATTTAATTTATTTATTTTCGTATGAGAAATAATCAAATTTGGATGTTAATCAACAATAATTAGTTGATCACTAATAATGAGATTTTAATTATGTAGACACTTAAAATTGTCCTAAATGCTATATTAATTAATTTAATATTTCCTGTGACATTATAATCAATTATTTATTTATTAATTATATATTTTTATATTCTTCTACGTATTTAATTAAATAAGTTCATTTCCCAAATGTATTTAATAAATAATTTGAATACAACCCCTCTAATGTATTAAATTTATCTAATACATAGTGGTCCATAAATTCCCTTTTAAATAAATGCAATTTATTTAATCCCCTTTTAAGGCCTCTTATGGAAGCCCTTGTTGAGCTGCTTTGAGGTTGTGTGAGAACTTTTAATTTATGGTTGCATAAGTTGTTAAACTCAAGTTTATTTTAGTTGTATTTCCATTTTTTTCTAATCTTTTGTATGCACATGTTACAACTCATGTTGGTTTGTTTATGTATGCTCCTAATAGGTTAGGTTTTCACATATACATTTTGGCATGCTCAATGGGACCCACCTCACCTTTCCATATTCAACATTGGTCAAGAAACTTAGATTTTTCTACAAAAACCATGCACTGTCATCTTTGTTAGGATGCAATGTCATCTATGTAGACGTTTTGTTGTCTTCGCAAATTGTTGTCTCTGTATTTTCATGTCTCTACCACACTCAACCCACAAAAATTACTAAAAAAAATTGATTTTTTTTTGTTTTGTAGTCATTGCATTTTTTTTTTTGGTTTTTTCATCTCCACATATTATCATCTCTGTAGTTTGGTGTCCTCGCTTGTTTTGAATTTTTAAAAAAAATTCTATTCTATCATCTCTGTAGTTTTGTCATGTTTACAATTTCATTACTTTATCATCTACATTGTGGGTGATGGAAAACTAGTCATTCTTATAGATTGTTGTCTCTGAAGTTTTCATACTCTATCATCTTTGATTTTCGGCATCTGCAATCCTATCTTGTCATCTACGATCCATGAATGTAAGTAACAGGTATTTCATACTTTGTTTGTATTCTATCATCTGTGATTTTTGTCATCTCTATTGTTTGTCATCTCTACCTACATTCTGAGTGAGGAAACTTGTTGGAAAACCTCACATGGATCTACATCACAAAGTGCTTTGAATGACCAAAGTATAGGTAGAAGGAATGAGAGAGGAAGTAATTATGGAAATCATGGGAGATCAAAAGGAATGTCAAAGGGAAAGAGGTCTCAATCTAGAGAATCGAGATATTTCTGGTACTATGGGAAACCAGGGCATAAGAAGAAAGATTGTTGGACTCAAAAGAACAATGAAGGAGATAAACTAGAAGGGAAAATGTGGTAAGTAACAAATCCAAAGAGGATTATTTTCTTCTATCTTTATAAAGTGTTGATGACTCTCAGGTTTTAGATTCTCAACTTCATTTCATGTTACACTCCATAGAAGTTAATTTATTCATTATGTCCAAGGGGGTTTTGTGCTTTTTTATTTGGGGGGTAATGAACCTTGTAAGATTTTTGGAAAGGGAAAAGTTAACATTAGGTTACACAATAGAAATAATTGGCTACTACATGAGGTAAGACATGTTCCAAGGCTAAGTAGGAATTTAATTTTAGTAGGGCAACTCAGTGATGAGGGTTGTGCAGTTACTTTTAATGACAAAAAATGGAAGGCTTCAAAAGGTTCCCATGTAGTAGCAAAATGTGTGAAGGTAGGAACCTTATATCTTTATACAGGTCATACTTTTCCTTCTACTTTAATTGTCTTAGAGAAAAAATGAATGTTCAGGAATAGTTTCTATAGTTGAGTAGGGAGAACAAATAGTTTCTATAGATTTTGATACAACATTGTGGCACTATAGACTTGGGTACATGAATGAGAAATGTATGAAATTAATTCATTCAAAGAATGTTTTACAAGGTTTGAAATGTGTCAATATAGAATTATGTGAAATTTGTGTGTATGGAAAACAAAAGAGAGTGAGTTTTGTGAAGAGTGGGAAGGAAAAGAAAAATGAGAAATTAGAGCATATGTATATAGATGTATCAGGACCAACTCAGGTATCTTTAATTAGTGGCTCTTATTATTATGTTACATTTATTGATGATTTAATTAGAAAAGTATGGGTTTATTTCCTTAGATAAAAATCTAATGTATTTCAAACTTTTAATAAATGGAAATTCTTGGTTGAAAATGAGACTGGTAAGAAATTAAAATGTCTTAGATCTGACAATGGTGTTGAGTATTGAAGTCATGAATTTGAAAATTATTGCTCCATTAATGGTATTCATAGATAGAAAATTGTTTCAAGGACTCCATAGGAAAATAGAGTAGCTAAATGCATGAACATGACAATAATGGAGCATGCAAGGAGCATGAAGTTGCATGTTGGGTTGCCCTTAAACATGTGGGTGGAGGCTATTAATAGTGCTGAATATTTGATTAATAGACATCCCTCTACTCCTTTGGGCTATGGTATTCTAGAGGAATCATAGAATGGTAAGAAGGTGACTTACTATTTTCTCAAAACCTTTGGTTGTAAATAATTTGCACATATAGATTCTAAAAATAGAACCAAGGTGGAAGCTAAGTCAAAGAAATATATATTTGTTGGATATGGCATTGACAAATTTAGCTATAGGCTTTGGGATTTTGAAAATTATAAAATTGCAAGAAGTAGGGATGTCAGATTCAATGAGAAAATGTTGTACAAAGATTTTTTGTAGCAACATGAGAAGAAAAAAGATGATTATGCACTATTGGATGATACTCTAAAAGATGATGTTCTAGTAGTCCCTCATGATTTGCAATGACCACAAAAGCCAATACCACACACCCTAGTAAATGTTAGATGATCAACAAGACTAAGTAGACTTCCATAAATATTTTCTCCCTATTTATACTCTATTTTACTAACAGAAACTCATGAACCTAAATGTTAGGATGAATCTATGTAGGTGGATACTAAGATTTAGTGGGAGTTTGCAATGAATAAAGAAATAGACTTCGTGTTGAAAAATAAGACTTGGGATTTATGTAAGTTGCCTACAGGTAAAATAGCTTTATAGAATAAATCTTTTTATAGGTTGAAAGAAGAGGATGGAGGTAAGAAAATATTTAAAGCCATGTTATTGTAAAAGTATTTGCACAGAAAAAAGGACATTGATTTTGATGAGATTTTGATATTTTAACATTTCAAATGTATAATTGAAATGATTAAGTAAAGGTATTTCATTGAATCATGTTAATATAGGTTACATAACATTTAAATTCATATGCATTTATGATATGTATTTTAAATGACCTCCTTGGACTACTGATGCTTGATTTTAGTGTGCAGGAAATGGAACCATGAAATTTTTTGGGGGAAACAAGGTCCAAACCTATGTGAACATGGTTTAGCCAAGGCAAATCTTTGGAATAATCAAGAGCCTCATTGTGATGTATTTTATTTCCTAAATGTAAGCTTGTAGTTGTGTGAAATTTTTAATCATAAAGATGCATTAGGAACTGACGATATGGAATGTACTTTTATGTGTCACTTGACACTTATGGATTCTGTGTGTTAATGACATGTCATCTAGAGTTTTGGTCATGGTGGAATTTTACCCTAAAAAAATTACCTTGTTAATGATTAAGTAAACCCACTTGACAAGGGTTAGGATGGGTAATTATCAAAAGGAAATTCGAATTTAGACTTGACTAGGGTTTTAAAGGGTCATTAGGTGGTCCCAAAGTGTCTTTTGTGTGAAAGTAAGCTACCCATATGATAGTATAACATGTTAGGGACATAATTTTACCATGATAGTGACTACACAACCTAGGGGGCCCTTTTACTAATGCCTTCTTCCATTAATTTTAAAATGAAATTGTCACATGAGCTCTTTCCTATGTTTCAACTAAGTCAAAAATAACAAATTTAGGGGAGACATGTTTGTAAGAGGAAGTGGCTTGGTGTTTTCTCTAAAATAGTTAGTGTGAATGCCTTTTTAGGTAGTCTTGGATAAACTAGTGGGGTGTTCACCCACTCTCTAAGTTTAGAGATAGTTATGGTTTTGGAGGAAGGCTAAGGGAGCTCTTCATCAACTATCATTTCCTTTAGCTTGGACCAACGTTGGTACTCAAATCATGACCACTTTTTTAGCATTGCATAATGAATTTGCAAGTATGGAGTGTAGTTATAGAATCATGTATTCTAATTGTAATATTTGTGTTGTGTTGCGATTGTGTAATGAATTTCATGCATTTTCTTGGTTTTCTTCTTTAATCTCTTGGTTTTGTTTGAATGTTATATTTGTTCATGGGTATGAAGGCTTCACTCACCCTTGGGAGAGAAGAGAAGCTTTTGGTGAAGGGGTTAGTTGGGCTCAAAAATGTAGTAGAGAGCCTCTTCTCTTAGAGAGAAGGGGGGGTCTTTCATGGAGTATAGGCTCCATTGAAACCATTGTTTTGATATTATGATTGGGGGTAATAAGTGGAAATTGTGAATCTAGGGTTGATAAGTGAAAATTGTGAAGAGAAGTATGTATGATTCAAGCCTTGTAGAGGCATGGTGAAATTTAATGTGTGTGAATTGTATTGGCATGGACAATATCCTCTTTGAAGATCCCACCTTCACCTAATGTATTTATGATTCCAATGGTGAATCAATGTGGAAGCCATGGAAGGGATTGTTTTGTGTTGTGTTGTGTATTTTCATGCATTAGCAAATGTTGTGTGTTCATATCCCATTTTGGCTTTGTTTATCCTGCTTGGTGGGTGGTTTCATAGAAGCCTAGGATGGGAGGTGAGCCTCCATGGTTCCTGGTTTTGTGTTGTTTTGTGCAGGTTGTGGAAATGAGCATCATGAAGAAGTTAGGGTCTTCCTTTGATATGGTTACAGAATTGATTGTTGTGATGAGATCATCTTTTATTTTTTATGTCACTTTTTTATGAGTTCTGAGGGTCAAATCTTCATTATTATGTTCCTTGAAATGTAAAGGGAAATGTGGAGATGTAAAAATTGGACTATGTTATGCATGTAAATGGCATTATCAAAGAAAGAATATAGTATCTTCTTTTTTGTATAAGAAGAAAGGAATGATTAATGTAAGAAATATACATCATTCTTTTGGAAATTCATGTTGTGGATGGCTCTTGTACATAAGTAGATCCATGAAATTTAATGCATAGAAAAGTTGTAAAATTTTCATGTGAGAGAGATTCAATGAAATACTTGTTAAAATAGGATGAGTGAGATCATAGTAAAGTTTAGATTTTGTATTTAACAAAATGAGAATGGGGATTCCATTATTGCATTTGTCCATATATATGCATGAAAATTGATTCATATTGTTTCAATGAGAAGAAATTTAATGTATGTTTTTAACTCATTCCTTAGAAAACTTTCAAATATAGTTTTGTGTATTTGATTGTTAAATTTAAGTCTTATAATACCAGTGCATCGATGGAATATATTATCACTAACCTATCCAATAAGAAACCCTCTAAAATTCCATAGCAGTGAAGGGGAAATTAATTCCAATGGTAAATATATTCTAAAATCCATAAAGGGAAGTATGTTGTAGGTGCACATTCTTACTCTCTGGAAAATGTATGGGAGAAGGAAATAATCACATTAAAATAATCAAAAGCATATTCTAGTACCTTGTCCTATCAACACAAGAGCTTCACCAAATAATAATTTAGAAAATAAACCTTTTTCATTATCCTTTCCATTTAGTATTTTTATGCTAGTGTCATACATGTGATTGAATGTTACAATCCACAACTAAAAACAATAAAAATTAATGCCTAAGAATAATATAGATATATGTTTATACATGCAAATACACCAAGGGCAAGACATGGATAGAACTCGATATATTATTTTTTAAACAAAAACAAAAACAAAAAGATATGATCAAGTACCTAGCCTAGGCATCCCTTGGGAGAATCATGTGGATAGTCTCATCTCAAAAATAATTAGTAATGGACTAATAAGTGTAAGGAAACTCAAGTGCAGAAACAACTTCCTACACTAATCTCATAAGGAAAGTATGATGCAAATCCTATTAAATCTTCTATACTTACAGATTCAATATCATGTAAACAACAATATTGCAGCCAACCATGCATACAGAAAATAGATGGAGAAAGGAAACCATAACACAAGGATTTTCCGGTGGGGAAAAACCTTTCGGTAAAACAACCCCACCCCTTTAGAACCTGCACAATGTATTATCTTCAACACGAGGTTACAATACACTTGCAATGCAAGTTCAACATCAACAACAAAAGACTCCAGTAGCTACTCGTAGTACCAACAATACACCTTTTTCACATCTCTTCGCAACCCTAAAAATGCTTATAACGTGCACTTCACTTTAGGGCTACTCCAAAAGGTAAACTGTATTAGGGTTTTACCATTCTTTGAGAAAATAGGAACCCTAAAAAATATTTTGGGCCGATGCCTCGAACCCCACTATTGGGGTAGAGTGTACAGTACTCAAACATCTTAGTTGCCAAATGTCTTCACCTATCATTGAATCTTCCTAACATAGCTCTTATGTGTCATAAGAATTCACCATAACCGTTTTAGTCATGATCTCCTTACACACAATTCAAGATGTCGACACATCAACATTATTTGCAAGAAATGCATTTTACAAAACAAATAATAAGAATAGGAATTATACAAGGTTGAGACACCTTATTCCTAACAATAAGACTTAGAGCCACCTCTTAGTGGAGAAAGATAACTTATATTAACTTTTAGCAATATATATATATATATATCTAGTCTTTCCAAGGCCAAACACCCTTGGAATTCCCTTCATGGACCCTCCACACATGAGAATAGACCACCCTCCCAAGAAAGTCACCATCCTAAAATGAGGGGGAGAAAAGAAAAATTAAAAAGTGAAAAGGAGGAAGGAACAAGTCAACATCCTTCCTTCCTTCCAATGCAACAAGACTCCATAGAAACCTAGGAAGAAAGGATGCCTAGGAAAGAGGTGATGTAAGAGGTGGAAAGTCACATGAAGCTAGAGGAAGGTAGCCCACATTTTTTCAAAGGTGAAGTGAAGATAAATGCTAAGGTAAGGGTGTTAGAAAAAGGGAGAAGTCTAGTAGTAATATAAGTAAATAAAGTAAGGTTTAAGTAGCTAAAACAAATAATTATGGCTGCATTTATTTTATCATGTTATTTTAGTCTTGGAAAGTGGAAGGAGTAGGTAGTAGGAGGGGAAATTTAGGTTGTGTAATTATTAAAATTATAATTAGAAAATTTAAACTAGTAAAGTTTTAGATTAAGGTAAAAACAGGTTTGGAAGGGACCCTGAAACCCTTTAACAGTAAAGAAAAAGATAAAACATGAAGCACTACCAGGTTTTACAAGGACCTAAAACTTGTAGTTTAAACAGTAGCAAAATCAAGTTTTACAGGGACCTGAAACCACAAAAAAATTCAAAAATTGAACCCAGGTTTTAGGAGGACCTAGAACCTAGTTTTAACAATAGACAATTACCAGATGAAAAAACCAAAATTAATGACCAATAACCAAGACTAGTACTAAAACCAGAGACCAAAAACCAGAGATACTAGAGGCTACTATTGCAGCTCTTTTATCATTTTGACCACCTCTTTACTGATCCCCGTAGCACCTTCAATGGAATCAATAGCCGAACCACCAGTAGCCTCCATTGCCTTTTTCCTAGAACTCTACTTAGTTATCTTACTAGGTCCCCCTAGTGACATAATTTCTTCATTGGTATGCTTCCCTAAACTTGTAGCAACAACATAAATACTGAAAGTTACCTGCTCCATCTTATTGCCACTTTCCTTGATTAGCAGACAAAGATTTTGTTCATAGTCCTTAAGTTTTTCTGGTATATTAGCCACCTACACTTCCATCTGACTAAGCTTAGCACGGTCCATATCCTAGTTTTGTTGCACTTTTTCCATTTTCCTTTTGAGACTCATTAATTCATTATATATCAATGAGTTAGCTTGCAGCAAGGTATCAACTTTAAGTTTTACAGTATGCAAAAAGGAAAGCATGGTATCCTTTTGAAGAGACTCATTCTTTTTCTTCCCCATTTCTTCTTTACCAAAAGACTCATCCTTGTCTATCCTTTCCTCTTCCCTCGCATTAAACTAGTAAAGTTAATGACATGGTTAATTTGAGTAGAAAAATTGGTTATTGGAGCAAGTATAGTCTAATAAGTGGATTATTGGTTGTTAAGATAGGTAATGACCCTTAGTTAGTATAGAAAATTTAATTAATTAATTTTCATATGAGAAATAATCAAATTTGGATGTTAATCAATGCTAATTAGTTGATCACTAATAATGAGATTTTAAGTATGTAGACACTTATAATTGTCCTAAATGCTATATTAATTAATTTAATATTTCCTGTGACATTATAATTAATTATTAATTGATTAATTATATTTTGTCATATTCTTCTATTTATTTAATTAGATTTATTTAATTAATTTATTCCCCTCTACTTTATTAAATTCTTTAATCCTATGATTAAGTCAAATTGTATTCAACTTAATCCTAATCCTATCCTAAAACCTAGTCTACACCCATCACTTTCATCCTTCTTAGCTTACCCACAACTTAATCCCACTTATTTACCTTAAACACCTTTTTAAACACCTTTTAGCTTCGAAGTGTTTACTCACACATGTGTGAGAAGCTCTTGATCCAATAAACCTCCCACTTCATTTATATCTCTTACACCGCTTACACCTTTTTCCCCCCACTCCTTCCCCCAAGGTTGTTCACACATGTGTGAGCACACCTTGAGCCTCTCAACCATAAAGGCTCCTTTTGAATTTTGCATGGCTTGTCCTTTAGCCCATGTTTCTCCCTTGTGGAACCTATGTAGATGCCACATAGATGCCACCTCCTCAAGGCCTCTCTCAAAACTATAAATAGAGCCCTTGTCTCAAGCATTTCTCCATCTCCCTTATTTGCATTGTTATCATGCTAGTATAGTTCTAGAGATTTTTAGAGATTTTATGCATTGTTGTTAATCTTTGGTAGTTGCTAGTTTATTTGTATTTGCATTAGTAACTTAGTTTGATTTCTTGCATTGCATTTCCATCTCACCTCTTAGAATCCTTTGAGGATTGGCTCACTTATAGCCATTTCTTGAAGGTATTCTCCATTCATATTAGCATAGACTCATTTTATATTACATTTTCATCAACAAGGGATTCAATACTTGTGTTTACGAGAGCACATCTACATCCCTCACACTTGAGCACACCAAAAAGTCCTCTTATGGGCACCCTTATTGAGCTACTTTGAGGTTGTGTGAGGACTTTTAATTTGTGGTTGCATAAGTTGTTAAACTCAAGTTGATTTTAGTTATATTTTTCATTTTTTCTAATCCTTTATATGCCCATGTTATAACTAATGTTTTTTTATTTACACGAGTTCCTGATAGGTTAGATTTTCACATATACATTTTAGCATGCCTAGTGGGACCCGCATCCCTTGTTTATATTCAAAATCGGTCAAGAAACTTGGATTTTTCTGTAAAAAATGTGCACTATCATCTTTGTTAGGATGCAGTGTTGTCAACACAGATGTTTCATTGTCTTCGCAAATTGTCATTTCTGTGTTTTTGCATCTTTACTAGACTCAACCCACAAAAAATCCTTAAAAAATTTAAAATTTTCTTTGTTTTTTCATCTCCACATATTATTTTTTTATTTTTTCATCTCCACATATTGTTGTCTCCATAGTTTGGCATCTCTACCTATTTTAATTTTGTTTTAAAAATTCTATTTTGTTATCTACATAGTTTTTTCATCTTCGAGTTATAGTCTATCATCTCTATAGTTTCATTACTTTGTCATTGTCGTTTGCATTGTGGATGGTGGAAAACTAGTCATTTTTATAGACTGTTGTCTTTGTAGTTCTCATACTCTATCATCTTCAATTTTCAATGTTTGTGATCCTATCTTGTCATCTGTATTGCATGAATGTAAGTAATAGGTATATCATACTTTCTTTCTATTCTGTCGTCTGTGATTTATAAAAAAAAAAAGAAAAAAAGAAAAGAAAAAAAAGAGTTTAAATCAAATTTTGACTTTTGGTGGTTTCGTAGGATTGGAGTCATTCTAAGCTTATTTATGTATAGAAAAAATAACAAAAAAAGTTAAAATAATTTTTCCCATGGTTAGCTTTCATTTTTTGAGATTTGTTGAAGCTAATCAACTTGTTTGTTGCAACATTGTAGGTGAGAGCATTTTAGAAACACCTAACCATATTTTCTTCTAGGTTTTTCTTAATATTTTATTGCTCTTGGGAATGAACTTAAATGCTTAATCATTTGTCTTTGAATGAATGTTGCACTTAATGGGATAAATCAAACACACTTTTGAATGACTAAAACTTAAAACAAGAAAATCCAATCTTGAATGCATAATAAATTGAACAAAACCTTTCATTTGGATGAATGTTGTTAAAACATAATCTTCAATGCCTTAATAAAATTCACAAATATATTTTTGAATGAATTCTTAGAAGTCAAATATACTCTTGAATGCATAAAGGTCAAAAAATAATGCTATGATGCACATTTCAATTTGCGTTTAAAATGAATCTCATCATGTCTTAAATGCTTAAGGATCAAATAACCTTTGGATTTGGTGCTTAAAATCAACACTCACTCAATCTTGAATATATAAAGGAATTGACTCTTTTCTTATCAAATTTTTTATGTTGACAACACTCAATTTTCTTATGTTGGTGAACTATCAATTTTTATTATGTTGATGACATTGTCAAGTTCAAAAGAACATTGTATGATATAAACATGATTGTTTTCAAAAGTAAATAGAAAACTTAAAGCTTCATCAGAAAAGAACAAGTGTCTTTTAAACCCAAGACCACTTATGTATTCAATCCTCTCATGCTTTTGGGTGATCTTGAGTGCACAAGAAATAGGTGGCCTTGTTTTACATTTTTTTGAGGAGGTTTTTTTGGAGATTTCATCACCCCTTGGGATGACCTCAACTCTAGCATTCTGGCAGAGCATAAATATCGAGAGGGGAATCAAAAGACACCTCTCTTGGAAGAAAAATCTTGTCACTCTTAGCTAAGCCCCAAAGAACTTTATACCTTTGGGAAGTGAAGGTGGAGATTTGGGTTACCATCTCATCCCAACTGTGTGGCATTATTTTCTTTCATCTATAGATTTGGGCCTCACATACCTTGTCTATATTGAAGACACCCCTAACTGAGCTTGTATGTCCTAGTCAAAACCTTATAAGATTGTTGGTGTGTTCAATGTGCTAAGTGTTCAAAAACCTTCCCATTTGAAGGGGACACACCATCACTTCTTCTATCCATCAAATTCATCACCATCATGTATCTCTTGTCTTAATAATTCAAATAATTCCTCAAAATCTTAATCATCTATTGTCATTATAATCATTTCCTCATCTTCTTAATCATTAATCAAAACCCTAATTATCATCCTAATCATGGTTCATAATCCACATCAAGATTCAATTCCCCCATTCAATGATTCATCCTCATGATTTTTAATCCAATCCCTTGTCAAATTCATTCTTTTCTAATCAATTCCTAAGTCAATCTGTTTACATCTTCAATACAAAATCAATCTTTCTGATTTCATATATTCACATATTCTAATTCAATTTTTCATAAAAATACTCTACTTTGTACTTTGGAGCACCATCATAATCCTTGGACTCTAATCTTAGTTATCTTGAATGACTCAAATCTCATCAAGGTTATCTCAAACGTTCATCTAATATCAAATCAAATCAAAACATATCCAATCAATATCAAGTCAAATCCAATCCAAATCAAATTAAAACAAAGTCCAAATTTGCTCCTAGTCCTAAGTTCATATTTCATCCATCATCAAATCTTTCATCACTCTTCATCTAAGTTCCATGGATATAAATTGGCTTAATTAAATGGTTGAAGATCTTCAAAGTAAGTCTAGAGTTATATCTCCCATTCAACCTACATATCAAATGACTCCTAAAAACTTCATATCCAATTCTAATCCATCTTGTATTCCTTATTCTTCTACCTTTGACAAGGGAAATACGCCCCATTATCCTTAATCAACATATGATTCCATTCACAGCCCACACAATTCCTCAAGCAGAAATGTCATGGACAAAGAAATTGAGGAACTCAAGAATTCAATCTTGAGCCTAGAAAATCAAAAGTAAAAGTCTACCTTCCATGACATATGTCCTCTTCCCCCATGTTTCAAAGACCATAGTCCTCATGTTCCATCCAACCCAAATCCTCCATGTAATTCCACATACTTTGAGCTTAATGTCCAAAAACATCATCCCAATCCCCATCCCCACCTTGTAATAGGTTTTTTCTCACTAGAAACCTTGTCTAAGCACAAAACTAAAGTTATCCAATCGCCCAAATTCATACATCTAATGCCATCTCAAGAACTTGTTCCAAAGCATGTCATTATAGATTCCTCTTCTCCTCTAGCTCCGAGCCTTTCTCCATCCCATTATTCCCTTATCCCTCAAGATCCATTTATACCTCTTAGTCCATCTCATGATCCTCTTCCTAAACAAGATCAAGACATTCTATGTACTGCACACATTACTAATTTCATTCCATCTCAAGAGTTGGCATCCATAGATACTCCACTTCATGAAGATTATCCTTCCACTCCATCTCATGGTTCCATTCCCTCCACTCCATTATATGATTCTATTCCATTATATGACCCAATCATTCCTTCCATTCCACTACATAATCCTCTTTTAAGTCAAGATCAAAGTACCCCTTCATTTTCCTTTCATGATCCCACTCCATCTCAAGATCCTATTATCCCTCATAATCCCCCTCATTTGTATTTTTATCATGCTAGTATAGTTCTAGAGCTTTTTATAGATTTTATTCATTGTTGTTAATCTTTGGTAGTTGCTAATTTATTTTCATTTGCATTGGTAACTTAATTTGATTTCTTGCATTCCATTTCCATCTCGCCTCTTAGAATCCTTTGAGGATTGGCTCACTCATAACCATTTCTTAAAGGTATTCTCCATTCATCTTAGAATAGACTCATTTCATATTGTATTTTCATCAACAGGGGATTCAATAGTTGTGTTTGGAAGAGCACATCTACATCCCTCACACTTGAGCACACCAACAAGAACTCTTATGGGTGCCCTTGTTGAGCTGCTTTGAGGTTGTGTGAGGACTTTTAATTTGTGGTTGCATAAGTTGTTAAAATCAAGTTGATTTTAGTTGTATTTCCATTTTTTTCTAATCTTTCATATGCACATGTTACAACTAATAATTGCTTGTTTACGAGTGCTCCTAATAGGTTAGGTTTTTACATATACAAAGTAGTATTAGAATTAAAATAAATGATATATATATATATATAGATATATTTTTAATAGTCAAAATAATTGTATATGGATTGGTTAATAAATTAGATTTAATGAAATAACAATGTGCAAGAGCTCATTAAAAAAAATTGGTACACCTATATATAAAAATAAATAGAAAAATAAACAAGTAAAAATAGTAATAATAATAAGAATATATAATAATAATAATAATAATAATAAAATAAAATGGAATGGAATTGGTTTGAAAATATAAGGGATCAAGATCACTTTATAAGTGCAAAAATAAACACATATATAGAAGGACAAGTTGCAAGAAAAATATTTAAACAAATATGTATACCTACACATCCTTGATTTATTAGGAATCTTGAACTCTAAGTGTACCTTACCATCTCATTATCAAGGGTAGGTTGTGTTGGAAATCTGATTGAAAAAGATTACTATCAAAGAGGGAGATTGTTGCAAAGAAGGAAGATGGTTGATAAAGAATATTTTCAATCATTGTTTTGTCACTGATGTCAAACCTACTATTTTCTAGAATGACAATTTCTTATAAGATCCAAGTACTATCACTCAATTGATTGATGAAGAGGATTTAATCAACAAGATGTGACAAAAGCACCTAAGGAAAAGGTTGAGTTATGGTTTTGTAATGAGGTACAAGGATTAGTTAAGACATTGGTAAAATGATGAATTGATAGCATACTTGAAGATATAGAGGTTTGCCTCACATAGAAACTTTAGAAGTATAAGTTGTAACAAGGCTGTCTACAAAGCTTAACTAAGTTCATTAATAAGTGTCAAGCAAGCTAGTTCGTGTTGAGTAGATTTTTAGTTAGAGCCAAGCAAATGAAAAATATAGTGTGTGCTAAGTGATATAGAAGGAGCTAAGCAAGTTTAGGTGCTGAGCATCAAAAAACTTGGTTGATACTGAGTGAATCCATAGTAGGTGCTGAGTATTAGTAAAACATAGTTTGTGCCAAGTAACACAGTATGTGCCAAGCACTAGAATTTCAATAGTATCGAGCTGTTGTGTTATTTGAAAAATTAAAGATTCACTAGATTTGAGCCAACAAGTTTGTTACCTTGAATTTTGTAAACCAGATGGAGGATGAGGATGATGAGCTAGAGGCACAGAATTTTAGGTAAACTATTTTTTGGGCGAATTTAGGAGGATTCTTCATGATGTTTCTAGAAGGAAAAAGATACAAGCTAGATTCATTGAATCGTATGTAATCCATATGAATGGAAATTAAAGGAGGGAAGAATCAAGTGGGAAAAACATTTCCAGACTTCTATTTAAGGAGTCATAGACCAAGAAGCAAGAGTTGCTGGGTTGAAGTGGTTGAAGGGTGTCAAGGAGAAGACATCGAGAGGAAGAACATAGCACAAAGAATCTACTTTGATAAGTGGTCATTTAGGAGGTTACACTGGTACATCAAGCATGGAGACTCAGGGAGACAAATATTGAAAGGAGGACAAGCTGTCAAAGCCACAGAGACTGAAAGCCAGGAAAATTGTGAGAGTTGAATTGAGATCTAAAAATTGCAATTTAAGTTGAGAGTTGTATGAGGTCAAAAGCCCTTATTGTTACTCTCTAACAAATGTATTAGTTAGGGTAAAATCCTATGGACTTAGGTTGGTTTAACAACCATTTTTAAATCCTTTAACAGGGTGGAATTCCAAGTGAATGTTTTAAAGTCCTCTAACCAGGCCCACTTCTAATAGGGTGGTTAAATCCTTCAACCAGGTCACATTTAATAGTGTGTTGTAACCTTTAATAGGGCAAACCTTTCATAGGGCATTACTTCAGAACATTGAGAATTGAGTAGCATGTTACTGGTAGTTTTTTCTAAATTTAGTTTCCACGTAAATCACTATGTTATGTGTTGATCTTTCATGTGTTATGTTTACATGCTAATTTTATAGTAACTTGCTAAAGTAGAAAAGTCTAAGCTTGGATGGATGAATAGTTTAATGAGCTCACTTTACTTGGTGTAAAAAGTTTTATTAGGACATTTGGACCTTGAATAACTAATTCACCCCCCCTCTTAGTTAATTTTAAAGCATTTCTAATAGTTTGTAGAATAAAAAAGATAACATCAACTAGCTCTTATATTATAGCTTGGATTTTCAATGAATGTTAGGAAAACTTATTGCCCTCCCTTGGAAACTTGAGGTTTAAGAATTCTGAATGAAACAAATCTTCCTACACCAACTAGAATTAATGATCTTCAAACCTTATCCTAAAAAATTACCTTTTTACTCATGATTGAAGCATTCCTAAATGATGTTAAGTATTACCTCTATCTTAATAAGTGATTAAGTAACATCCTAGTGTTCTTGGGGAGACATGAGTTGTTATATTTTAAACACCCCATGGTTCAATAGAGTATTCATAAAAAAGTATAGGTCTATATATATATTACCCTTTAGTTTATCTTTCAAAAAAAAAATTTAAAAATTTAAGAAAAAAAAATTTTTTTTGGTTGTGTTTTGCCTTGTAATTCTTGGGCATGACACCAAAGACACAAGAAGGGGAGGATAAGATGTCCAATGTACCTTATGCTTCAACTATAGGAAGCTTGATGTATACTATGGTATGTATGAGGCCAGATATTACACATGTAGTGGGAGTCATTAGTAGGTATATGAGTCATCTATGGCTTAAGCATTGGAATGTAGTTAAATGGATTCTCAAATATTTGAGAGGAATTTCTAGTAAGTGTTTACATTTTGGGAGCTCTACTACTATTTTATAGGGCTATGTTGACTTGGATTTGGCAAGGGATATTGATACCAAGAAGAGTACTACATGTTATGTATTTACTATTGGCAAGGCACAAGTGAGCTAGATTTCTAGGTTACAGAAGGTGAAAACTTTATCCACTATAGAGGCAGAGTATGTTGCTTCTACAGAACAAACCAAGCAAATGATTTGGCTTTAGTTCTTCTTGGAAGGACTGGGACAAACACATCAGGATAATTATTTGTTTATAGATAGTCAGAGTGCCATTCAACTTGCAAAGAATTCTACTCTACATTCAAAGAAAAAATATACAATTGTGGCACCATTTCATTTGTTCAGTTATTAGATGATGGACAGTTAAAGTTGGACAAGATACATATAGATGACAATCCATCAAATATGTTTATAAAGGTAGTGACAAGGGAGAAGCTAAACTCCTCTTCAGTTTTAGTTGGTCTTCTAGACTAAACTAAATAAAAGAACATCAAAGTCTAGGGTGGTTTGATTAAGTGGGAGTCTCATGGAGTAGTACCATAGCTACATGATTAGTCTCCAAGTGGGAGATTGTTAGTTGTGGTGATTGATTAGGGAAGTATAGTACATACTCCATGATTCCTTGGTGGGGTTTGGGGCCAAGCTAGCCCCCAACATAGTCAGGACCAAATTGCCATGGTTTGTCAGGGGTTCGTGGGTGTAGCCCTTGAGAATTTTTTTGGGGCTATTCTATTGATATTTTATGGCTGACATGTTGTAACTAATTTCAACCCTAAAGAGAAAAAATACTTACATAAAATAGGCTTAGGGTTAGAGATTTTCATAAGGTGTGATGCAACAATTGCTTCTTGTGGCGATATTGAGTTGTAAGGGATTACAGATTGTAATCAGGTTGTAATAAGTGGATCGCAATAATATTAGACTCATTGTTTGGTGAACATAGCCAAGGGATTGGGTGAACCATGTTAAATCTTGGTGTCTTGCATTCTGTTCTCTATGATTTATTATTTTATGATATTGGTTATATTTGCATGTAATTTTATTTCTATCCATGGTTAGTTCTAACAACTTCTTGTATGTTTGAAAGATTACATGTACTTATGTTTGGTTTGCTAAATTCAAATAAATTGGTATGTTTTTCTTGGGTGTCAGAGGTACACTTCCACATCCAAGTGCTATAGGTAAAATATATGTTGAAAGTTGGGATTCCATTGAACCATTCCATGTGTAGGGGATGCATTAAGAGGGAATTTCATGTTGTATCAATGATAACTTTAAGAAACCCCTCCTAAAAAAATGCCTAAAATGCTGGTAAATCCAACATTTTATGGGCATGAAAATTTTAATGTCCAAGGTGAATTTATCATTCCATGTAGGGAAATAAAATATTATATGCTAGCGATTTTTTCCTTGTCCTAACAAAAGCTATTTTAAATGTAGTGAATTATTTTTTTTCTTGTTGATAGATAAATAAATGATGGCCATTTTTTTCCTTGCCAAAAATGGGATTTTAATGTCAGAGGTGAATTATTTGTTTTGTAGGAAAATAAATAATAATGGTCTTGACTAATCTTTAGTGGTAAACTGAAAAATTATTTAATCTGAAAGAATATTCGCATGTGTATTGGAAAATTTGCTAGTGTATTAGATAATTTGATTTGAAAATAAAAAGTTCAAATTATAACTTATATATAAATGTTCATATAAAATATTGAATATTAATTTATTTATTCATTACTTCCTATTTTCAAATCTAAATTTATTTAAATATTATGATCATCACAATATTTTTAAATATTTTAAATCATATTTTGAATTAGGTTATCACTTATCATTATCAAGCTGAAGCAATTTAGAAAATATTGATTAAAATTTAAATAATTTTAATTAAGTAAAAATGCTATGATTATTAAATCAAGTTATCATTATCAAGAAATTATTGATTGATGAATGATAATTGATTATTTACAATTACAAATTATAATTTTATATTTTCAAAAATTCAATTGTTCATTAAATTTACATGTTTAATTTTATTCTAATCCAAATCAGGGATTTTGAAAATTGTCAAGAAACTCAAATAATATGTATGTTTTAACTAAATCATTCGGTTAAAACTTAAAATGTGTGCAACTCGTTCCTGCACTTTGTCATTTAAGTTTAAATTTAAATTGTGCAACAATAAGATAAATTATAATTTAAATTATTAATATAAGTTCTATGAAAGGTTTAACGATTTAGAAATTAATCTATAGCATTCAATGAATGATAGATCAACAGCCGTGACTCTATTTCTAGCCAAATTTTAAAAGACCTAAGTTAAATTCTATTTCTACGCAAAATTGAGACATGTGTAGTCCAAGATTCTTTCTTATATTTATGTCTAAGTCCCAAATAGTGATTAAAAGAAAGATCAATGACCTGAGATGAATTTTGGATCAATTTGGGGAATGTTTTCCCATGTGCCTAGATTTATCCAAAATCATGAAATGTGTCTGGTCATTACAATACTTGATTAAGTGTCAAGACTTTGTTATTAATAATTATGTTTAGTCTTCTTTATTAGTTAATCCTTTATGTTAAGTAAAAGACAAATCAATGACCTAAGATTAATTTTGGGTAAATTTTGGTAATGTTATCATTGTTGTCAAGAAACATCCAGAATCATGACACACATTAATGACATGTGTCTACAACAAGTGTCATGATTTTGGATGATTATTGACAACAATGATAAAATTCTACTACCTAAAATTAGGGCATGTGTATTCCAAGATTCTTTCTTATAGTTATGGCTGTGTCCCAACAGTTGATTAAAAGAAAGATTGATGGCCAAAGATGAATTTTGGATCGTCTTGGGGAATGTTTCCCCATGTGCCTACATTTATTTGGAATCGTGACATGTGTCTAGTCATTGCAATTCTTGATTAAGTTTCAGGACTCAGTTATTAATAATAATGTTTAGTCTTGTTTATTAGTTAATCCCAACTATTAAGTAAAAGATAGATCAACGACCTAAGATGAATTTTGTGTAAATTTTGGGAATGCTATTGTTGTTGTGAAGAAACATCTAATATCATGATACATTTTTGTGACAAGTGTCATGATTCTAGATGACTCTTGACAACAATGATAACATTCCACAAATCGATTTGAAAATCATATCGATTATTAACTTCTATTTTTATTATTTAATTTATTTAAAATGTACAAATTTCAAAATTCAAATGTATATTAATGTAATTAATTATTAATTTTTATTATGATAATTATGTATATTATTGATGATAGTTACATGTACATTGTACATAGTAAAGTACTTTGAAACATTAATTACTTACATTTTAACTTTTAACAATTAACCTTTTACTTTAATGCTTTTAGACTATGAAGTTCAGAACTCTCAAGAGTCTGATACTATAGGGTTTTCAAATTTCAACTTTTTAGAGAGTTTGACTAAATTCCATTTTTTGTTCTGAAGAATGAAAGTTTGAAACTTGAGTATTAGAGGACAACACCAATTATCTTAGTATTTGCTAACACTAGTATTATCAAATCTTGAATCTTGATTTCGGATATTTAAATATTTTTAATTTTTTTGTAGTGCAATTTGAGCAATAGAAATCTTGACTCTTACTATCTTAGGTTTACACTTTACAATTTTTTAAAATAGGGCTTGAAGAAGAATTTTGTTTAATAACTAGTAGTAGTCATAGGAAAAAAAGAGTCAAAAATCTCCAGTACAGGTACAAGCATAAAGGAAAAGAAAGACATTATAGAACTTAGACAAGTGCTAGAAACCCCAGGTTTCACCGATGAATGTCATGATATTTTTGATCTTGTTATTCATGGAGATTTAGGAATCATGGGAATTAGACATTCATTTTTTAATAGCTGGAAAGATCCACAAAAGGGGAGAAATTATTTCAAAAAATAAAAATAAAAATTTATTGGTGCACATACAAATAAACTAGCTACTTTGGTTCGTGGATTAGCAAACCTCGTTGTAGCTGAAGTATTCCCTTGCCCTAAAATTGTAATGTTATGTGCTCAGAATTATGATGAAAATAGAAAGGAAATTGCAAACCAAAATACTTAGGAGGAAATTTTATCCATAATTGAGAGTGAATTTTTCACTTTATTAGACCTAGGGCAAGGATGTAAACTAGAAATCTTTAACGAGTGTATTGACTTGGATAAAATACTGATCATACTAGTGTTACTATCACACTAGACATATACTATAAGCCTCCTTATAAATATGATATTTTTGTGCCATGGGTTCAAAATACTATTTCTTTGTTATCATTTTGTCTGAGATTGGATAGTAACAAGGAAGTGGGGACCAATGTTCTTGAAATGATTTATTATATCCATTATTGAGGTCAGTCAGTTGAGAAGGTAGAAGTAAGATATAATTATGTTCAACACATTGTTGAATCTATGCAAGAATAATTACTAATGATTAAATAAAGTACATCTATAGACATATTATATAAAGTACATCTAGAGACAAGATGAAGAGATTTAGGTTCACAAATTACTTGTGCTACCTTCTTTAACTAAAGCATCACCCAATATTTGAGACAAAGAACAACAAGATTGATATTGAGGTCTATAAGTTTGATGAGAAAACCTAGAAGAAATTAGAGACTCCAAGTCTAGTATATGTGTGCACACATAATATGAGGATGATTGCTAACAATAATAACTACAACCATTTTGTAAAATTTTTTTTGGTGCCAATTTACAAAAAACTCACAGGAACTTTGATGCCTAGATTTCCTGTGTCTTCTAAAGATCACATTCAACTAGGAAGTAAAATTCAATTGGCTGACTGGTTCTTCATGGAAGACTATACAATGTTAAAGTTTTATGCTTCAGCAGTTGAACCATGCAAACTTCCAATGCATGATACAAAAATTATTTTTTCACTGGAATATATATGACACATGGAGAGCACAGATGAACTTTTCAATGGACAACAAAACAAAATGATATTTCCTTTGTTGCCTTTCACAATTAGAGGCCTCACATTTGAGAGAAATGCTTTCAAAGTGGCAAATGAATGGGTAATTTTTTTAAACTTTAATTTTTTTAGTCATTGGAATTATGATCAACTAAACATAATAAAAAAAAGACTTATTGCCAATGGAAACTCTAAAAGAAAATATCAACATTAGGAGATGCCATTGATAGAAAGGTTAAAAAACTATGTATTTGTGGGATGTAGTTAAGAAATAGATGGAGAAATATGCAACATAGAATAATATTCTAATGCAAGAATTTTCATCCCAAATTATGAAATTGCAAATATTAGAGTCACACAAATCAAAGCCTCTGACATCAATTTCTACAAGAAAGTGTCTCAACCTTCTAAGAGTTCTATGCCGAAAGCAATTAAAGAGGTACACAAATATGAATTATGGTGTCAAACCAAGATGACTAATTTTTGGAAAATGAGGCAAAATTTGGGTGAACCAAAGACCTCAGTAGGTTTTTAGGAAATTGAGGGGGATGAAATTTTTAGCAATTATTAGAATAAAGAGCATCCATTTGTAGTATATCAAATTAGCAGCTATAGTGATAGTGTTAGTCAAAGACAAAAGGACCTCGAGTCTGATGAAGACATTCAAGGTACTCAAGATCCCAGGTCAAAAAAACATATTTTTAATCTTAAAATGAGTGATTCTATTTAATAAACATATAGTAAAGGGGCAACTATGATATAAAAAATGTGTTATGCAAGTATAAGGCCCATTGGTGCAAGTGGTGAAGGGATTTGGAATTCAGTTGCAGTACTAAACCTACCCAAAAGTGGAAGTAAACCAGTCATTGGAATCTTCGATGAGATTGAAGATGATTTATCTAGAAAGGGAAAAAAGGAAAAAAAAACATTATAGGGTAGGTATAGGGCCCATTGGTGCAAGTGGTAAAGAGATTTAGAATCCAATTGTAGTACCAGACCCACCCAAAATTGGAAGTAAACTAGTCATAGGACTCTACGATGAGATTGAAGATTATTCATCTAGAAAGGGCAAAAAACATTACACTTATACTTCTAAAGGTCATCCCAAGACAAAATTTATTAAATCTTCAAATTTGGTTGTAGTTGATCCTACTGGCACTGGCACTGGCACTGGCATGGGTGAACCTTGTGCAAAAATGAAAAAAAAATATGATAATTTTAATGCAAGCAATGTTAGTGGTTACTTTACCAATGTATGCACTAGTAGCTTCTGTAAAAAACCTTGAAAATAGTCCTAAAACACCAGGATTTGGAATGGGTCATCTTCAATATATTGGCAATCCTCAAAATACAATTATAAGTGGAGTAAATGTAACTAGAGTTGGATGAGCATATAACAATACAATTGATAATTCACTTTTGAAACACTCAATTTTGTCAGCAAACTCAGATTTTAGTTTAAATGACTTTGCATCAAAGTTTGATTAGACAAGCAAAAGAAATAAGAAAATTATGAAGACATTGAAAAGTGATGGAATTGATGAACATCAAGGATATAGTAGCAATATATTCCCAACATATGATCCAAACACTGAAATAATGAACTTCATGGATGTTATGCCCCTAGCTAAAGACAACAATCCACCAGAAAATCTAATAAATTGTAACAATGTACAAGTTAGTAGCCTTCAAATGGATTTCTCAAATGTGAAAAATATGACAAAATCAATATATCAAAAGAGAGCAAGAAAATGTTCTACTCTACACTTCTGAAAGTGGAGAGAGAAAACAAAAGGATTGCAAAGAAAATAGAAAAGTTATAGGTAGACCTTGATAATATGAAGGCCAAGGAGAAAGCAATAGACAATAGGTTCAAAGAATTATGAAACTAAATAAATAATTATTCATCTACAAAGGCAATTTTCCAGTAAGAAAAGATGAGTGAACAATTGAAAAATCTGACTAAAGAATTGGATGAGTGCAAAAAGATATTTCAAAATGAAAAAGCCTCTTCTACACATTTGTTCAAGTCTATAGAGAATAGTGCATAGGTAAATAATAAATTGAAAATTGACCTAGAGTCTACTGTCAAGGAAAATAATAATTTGAAGATTGATTTGGAGAATGAAAGGGAAAAGTACTCCTCTACTGAAAATACAATCTATGATTTGAAGATGGCATTGGAGAATAAAAAGAAAAATGAGGAGACTAATGCAAGGGTAATTCATAATTTACAGAAGGAATTGGGGAATGAGAAGAAAAAAGAGGAGTCTAGTGCAAACACAATCCACAATTTGAAGAAATAATTGGAGACTATGAAGAAAAAAGAGGAGTAAACTGCAAAGACAATCCTTGATTTGAAGAAGGAATTGGAGAATTTGAAGACAATAGAACCTAGTGCAACTGCAAACAGTAATGCAATTCACCATATGAAGAAGGAATTGGAGAATGAAAATAAAAAAAGAGGAGTCAAATATAATTAAAATCCTTGATTTGAAGAAGGAATTAGAGAATATGAAGAAACAAGAGTCTACTCATACTACAAACACACTCCATAATTTGAAGAAGGAATTGGGCAATGCGAAGAAAAAGGAGGAGTCCAATGTGAACACAATACATGATTTGAAAAGGAACTTGAGGATGAGAAGAAAAAATAGGTATCTACTGCAAAGACAATCCAAGATTTGAAGAAAAAATTGAAGGATGAGAGGAAAAGAGCAACTAATTGGCAAGGGAAAGTAGAGAAAACATAGAAAAAGAGTGAAATAGAGATGTTTGAAATGAAGAAAATGATGGGGAATGTAATTCCACAAAATATAAATACATCTTTTGAAGAGAATCATGTCAAGGTACTATAATAAACACAATTAAGGTTATCAAACAAGAAAATTGGGAGAAACTAATGTGGGATAGTGATAGCTTGTTTGAATGGCTTGATTTAAATAGCAATATCAGAGATGTCTTTGAAAATGTATAAAAAAATGTTGAGGATAAAAAAAGTATCTTCACCACTTTTTAAGAAAATATTGCAATTTTTTTTTTGAATAAAGTATAGAGATACAGTGACAAGGATTTGGAAAATCAAGGAATAAAAAATCACTATGATGCCTTTGTAATGACTTTAGCTATTTGTCAAAATTGTGAAAAATTAATGTAAATAGAGGAAGCTCTAAAATTTGCTTCTAGAGGCTTGATGAAGATGAATCATAGCATACTTAACTTGCTAAATGTTAGACTACCAAATCTAGTTGACTTAGATGGAAAATTTATTGGAAAATAAGACTACATGAAACAATTGCACAACACCATGAACTTTGATTTAGGAAACTTTCCTGAGCAAACCACTCCAGAAAGAATTGACAATTGCATCAAACCACTGTCAACAATGAATATAGTTATAGATAAATTTCTTGATTCATATAAAAATATCTCTTCAAAGTATTCATTTTTGATGAGGTTACAACTATTTATGTACAATCTCAAAAAAATAAAGCTTCCAAATGATGCAGAATGGAGTGCCCTAAAGAACATCATTGGAGTTGGGTCATCTACTCAATCTGTTTGTATCAGTCATAGTACTAAGAAGTAAAAAATTAGTAAGTGATAGTACTATAATAATTTTGTTACTTGTTTCTCTTTAATTTTAAATTTTGGATTTAATTTCAACTTTGTTCAATGTTAATTGTTACATGAATTGAGAGCCAACATATTAGGATACTTGGATAGCTGTGCATACTAGTAGTACACAGAGCAGATGGAAAATTTGTCTCTACTCCTACTTGAAAAAAATGTACAATTGGTAATGTGGCAATGTGATTGTACATACATAATGTAGTACTAATCTAATTATATATACAATTACAAATCAACCTACAACTATTGTTGCTCCCTTGTATTTGTATAAGGGAATTCATGGTCATTTGAAAAGGGTTTTAATATTCTACTTCTCTAGGCTCTATATTTGTATAATTATTTGTAATTGTTAAATGTATTATGTTATACACCGATTTATAAGTTATAATTCAATTTTTTAAAGAAAGCTTATTTTGTAAAATGCATTATGTTACAATTTCTTAAAGAAACTAGAATCAATGAAAATATAAAAATGTCTAAACACTAGAATCAATGAAAATCTCAACATGTTTAAAAAATACAATGAATGAAAATCTCAACATGTATAAAAACTAGAATCAATGAAAATCTCAACATTTGTAGACTCTAAAAGTAAATACTAGTTTCAATGAAAATCTCAACATGTAACATCAAATGTTTAAAAAATAATTTAAGCATCCACTAGTAAATTTTGACCCAATTTGTGATGAATTTTGGTCAAAATTTTGATCCATGTTGGTTGAAAGTGCGACCAAGCAGTACGCTACAATTTTTCCTGTTAAAATTTTAACCAAACTTCAAGTTGGTTGAAATTTTGACCAACACTTTGGTTGAAAAGTTTATATTTCTTCTGACCATAATTTTTCATTATTGGTCAAAATTTTGACTTAATATTGGTCAAAACTTTCCAAGAATTGGTCAAAATTTTGACCAATTCTTGGTGGAAAACTTTCAAGAAGTGGTCAAAATTTTGATCAATCCTAGCCCATCCCATGATCAGGATACCATGGTCATGACTAGAGGGTTGGTCAAAATTTTGACCAATTCTTGGTGAAAAACTTTCAAGAATTGGTCCAAAATTTGACCAATTCTAGCAAATCCCATGACTAGTATGCCATTGTCACTACCAAATGGTTGGTCAAAATTTTGACTAATTATTGGTGGAAAACCTTGAGGAGTTGGTCAAAATTTTGACCAAACTAATTTGTTTAAAAAAAAAATACAGCGAGCTATAGTGATATTGAATACCATCAATATGCTATGTAGCTACTATAGAAATTTTCTATGTGAGTAAATCCCACAATGAATGCCTACCTATGGACTCTCTCTTAAATGATCTTCTTTGATCACTCGACCAACACAGTTTTAGAAGAGGCTCGGGAGCAATTGCCACTCTATAGCACATTTGTTCAACAATTTTGAAGTTGATCTAATGGAAAGCCCTCATCTAGCATTAGGTGGCTGATTAGCATTCTAGCAATTTGTTATGAACCTATTGTGGCTAATGGGAGATTTGATAATGAAAGCTCCTAGTGACCCTCCAAAAGAATCAATGTTGGTGTTCAAGAAAGACACATTTTCAAGATTTTGAATATTAGCATTAGCATCCTTTCTATTGGAGGGCCATGAAGCATCTCAATTGCTATGTGAGGGCTGCCCAAAGTCATATCTATGAAACTTCATTGGCACAATATGAAAAATGGTTTGGTAGTGGTTGTCATTCTAACATGTTGTGGTTTCTTGGAAAGCGATCTGAAGGGCAAGTCATTGTCTAGCAGTTGGGCTTCTTATGATGAGTGAAAAGGGAGCTTTTATTATTGGAAGCTCCCTGTGGCCATTGAATGAAGCCATTTCCAAGAATGAGCAAAGGATGAATGTAGTAATAGATTCCAAATGAAATCAGTGGCATTAGATCTATAAGAGTGGAATGAAGCAACAACCCATTTTCTATGCACAACTCCCTAAAGATGCTTTTCTTTCTCACTCCATTAGCACAAATTTGGGGGTGTGGTTTGATAGCAATTACTTTTCTAGTGTGTCATTATGGTGATTTAGAAAGTGATGCTAAGGGTAGAGATTTCATCTAACACTTGGGATGTTTGTGCAAGTGAGTAGGGGAGCTTCTATTATGTAAGCCTAGTCAGATGGAGTAGAGCTATTGGCACCATGAACAACCACAAATGAATCATTAAGAGTAGAGTCTAAATCCACCAACCATTAGGGGCATCAAGTTTGATAATCTCTAGGAAGCCTTCAAAGAATCAATCACCATGATGATGCACATGAAGATCTTCCATGATAGAAAGGTTTTAGCATAAATGGAATCATTGTTGTGACAATCACCAAAATTCAAAATCTCATTGGATCACTGCATCCATAGGTCAGGTGTCTTTATTGGGCTAACATATCTACAAGACATGTGTTTTCATGGGACTATTGTACTCATAGGTTGTAGGCTTTCACTTGATTGCAATAAGAGCTCATTTTGTTGACAAAGGTACATTACAATGGTAATAATTTATCATGACAACATTTAAGAAGTTCATTAAAAGGATTTACAATAAAGCATTTTCTTCCTACTCATAGATGCTTCCTGATTATTTTCCTAATGTTGGAAATATAGATGGAGTAACTGAGGGGCAGGGGGTGGGGGGGTGAATTAGTTACCACAAAAACAAATCCATAGATCCCTTAGATGTCTTAAAAACTAGTTACTGTTGTTACTCGGTAGCCACATAGAAAAATGCTGTAACTCGATAGATATACTATATGTTATCTTTAATAGAACTTAGAACTTTAAACATTCACAAAGATTTAACATTCATGCATAAAGAAATAACATGAACACAAGAGACACTAGATTTAACATGGAAACCCAATATGGGGAAAATCACCAAGTAACTAACTACTAATTTTCACTCTTTTGAAGTGAGCCCTGTTAGGAGCCCACCTTGTTAAAGGTTACAAAACACACTGTTAGGTGTGACCCTATTAGAGGATTTAATCACCCTGCTAGGAGTGGCCTTGCTAGAGGACTTTAGAATAATTCAATAGAACTGTCCACCTTGTTGGAGGATTTACAAAATGGCTATTAAACCAACTCTATTAAGAGATTTAGAAATCACTACTACAATTATGAGAAAGTAACAATGAAGTGACCTGAATGAGATGCAATTGAACTTTGCTAATACAGATCTTTGTTCTACTTTACTAGATCCTCTCTGATCGAATGCAACTTTGCTACTCCTCAAGGATATCTGATCCTTCTTCAAATTTTGCTCACACTTTCTTCTTCACACAATCAACTCACTTACATGCTCGCTCATTCATTCATCTATTACACTTTACAATTCACAATTTGACCTTTTATTTATACCATACAAATTGTCAAGTCAGCTCATTTACAAATTACAATTACCAACAATTATTACATGAAACAATTAAACTTTATTTCCCAAAATAATGAAATCCTTCATTGGTTGACTCTGCTTGGTAAACACTACTCCAGAAATGATTTCCAGTGTTAACCAACTGAAGCTCAGTGAATGCTGTAAACTCTACAAAATCCTTTGGAGACTGAGTGAACTTGGTAAACATTTACTTTCCTTCACTAACCTTATGAGCTCGATAGAAACTAACTTCTTTCATAGAATCCTTCTATGCTTGAGTGTACTCAATAGAAACTATTTCTAAAAAGTATTTTCAGGAATGCTCAGTAGACTCTAAAATTTTCCTTGTTGACCAATTGAGCTTGACAGACTCTGTAATTTGCTTTGCTAACCAACTCAGCTTGGTAGACTCTGTCTAATAGTTGATATGAAATTTGTATAACATCAAAGACAACACACAATTGAACAATTGTATCCAACAATCTCCCTCTTTGGCATTGATGGCAACACAACATGTCATATCAAATGAAATTTGAGAACAAGTCTTTTCTGAAAAAATATTTCTCCCTCTTAGATTTTATGCCACAAACTCTTCTAATATAGTAATCTCCCTCTATGAAGGAATTACATAGCTTCTTTTCAAACATAAAACTCTCCACAAATAAATTCAAAATTTAGAAAGATATGACAGTATACTCTCCCTCCTTGACAACACATGCCAAAGACAACACAAGCCAAATGAGTAGCAATGTACCTTAAGTACTAATTCATATGCAATGTTTTCATGACTATGCTGCATCAACTAATAGATCTTCAACTTTGTACTTGTTGATGCATCACTAAAACTTAATTTTAGTGAGTTTTAGATAGGGGAATGACCCCTAACTTACCTCTTAGATACAAGAATGCATCCTTAGGTAATGGCTTGGTGAATATGTTAGCAATTTGTTTCTTTGTATGGACATATTCTAATCTGATCTCATTATCCTGTATCAATTCTCTGACAAAATGATATTTTATTGTAATATGCTTGATTTTTTAATGCATCACTGGATTTTTTAGATATGTTGATTGCACTTGTATTGTCACAAAACATAACAATAGGTTCTTTGATCTCTACCTTCATGCCTTCCAATAATTGATTGAACCAAACAATATTGGAATAGTTCACTACTGCTGCAACATACTCTACTTCTACTGTAGATTGGGATGTAAAATTTTTCTTTTTACTTATCCAAGAAACCAACCTCTTTCCAAGAAATAAAGCTCCTCCACTTGTGCTTTTTCTATCATCAATGTTGCCCAATTAGCATCAGTAAACACTTTCAAATCTGAATTACCTCCAAATTTGTACCACAATCCATAATCTTTAGTGCCTTTCAAGTATCTCATGATTCTTTTGTGCCATCATGTGATTTTCTCTTGGTTTTGCTGAAAATCTTGCTACAATACCAACTGCAAGAGAAATATTTGGTCTTGTATGAACTACATACTGCAACTTTCCAATCATTGATCTATATAAGGTTTGATCTACCTCTTTTGATTCATCATCCTTGGTAAGATTTAGTCTAGTACACATGGGAGTCCCAACTAGTTTACAATTTTCCATACCAAACTTTTTGAGTATCTCCTTGATGTATTTAGACTGAGTGATGTAGATGTAATTCTTACTCTACTATATTTGAAGACCAACAAAGAATTTGATCTCACCAAACATTGACATCTCAAATTTCTTGTTCATTTTCTCTAATTTTTTTTTACATAGATCATCATTTCCTATAAAAAAAGTATCATCCACAAATATTTCTACCAAATTAATCTTGTTATTTGGTCCTTCCTTGATATACAAGCTACTATTATAATTAGTTCTCTAAAAACTAATTTGAATAAGATAGTTATGCAATCTTTCATACCATGCTCTAGGGGCTTGTTTTAGACCATACAATGCTTTGTGTAATTTGCAGACCATGTCCTTCTTGTTTGGATCAACAAAACCTTTAGGTTGCTCAATGTAGACTTCTTAATCTAGAATACTATTGAGAAATGTAGATTTGACATCCATATGATATACCTTAAATCCTTTGTATGCAGCATATGCAAGTAAAGTCTTGACACCTTCCAGTCTTGCAATAGGAGCAAAATTCTCTCCATAGTCTTTTCCTTCTTCTTGAGAGTAGCCTTTACATACCAATCTAGCTTTGTTTCTCAATACCTTACCATCTTCATTCAACTTATTTCTAAATACCCACTTAGTACCAATCACATTTTTATCTTTAGGCCTAGGTACAAGAGTCCAAGTTTCATTCTTCTCTATTTGCTCCATCTCTTCATTCATAACCTCAATCCAACTTTCATTTTCTAATGCATCTTTGACATTTTTAGGTTCAAAATCAGCAAGTAAACAAGTGCCTTTTAGCTTACTTCTTGTCATAGTACCTTCAGATTTGTCTCCAATAATCTAATCTGGTGCATGATGTCTCCTGACATACTTGGCTAGTATAGGTTCCTTGCCTCTTGACTAAGTTCCACTATCTTCATTTTGGGTTTCAACTTTTGGCTCTAGCTGATCTGACTATATCTTGGGTCCTTCAGACTTGGTAGGCATTGGTTCGGTAGCATTTGAATGTGACTCAAGTTCTTGCAGCTCAGTTTGAACTTCTTGCAACTCAGTGACTAAAGACTTGAGAGTAGAATTTTGTTGATTGATAGATGTATCTGGCACTGTATCAGGTTCAATGAAAAAAAACTCCTATAATCTTCTAGTTCCTTTTTGTTTTCTTCTTCAGTCTTCTCTACAAACTCATCAACTTTCACATGTGCACTTTCTATGACTTTGTGAGTAGACAAATTCAAACATCTATATGCCTTACTCTTGCAAGAATATCCCAAAAATATGCCTTCATCACCCTTCACATCAAATTTTCCTATTCTAGATTCTTTCAAAATGTAACATTTACTTCCAAATACTTTTAGGTAACTTACATTGGGTTTATAGCCATACCATAACTCATAGGGAGTTTTGAATGAGTCCTTCTTCAGCTGTACTCAGTTCAAGGTATGAACTACAGTGTTGATAGCTTCTTTCCAGTATTTGATAGCAATGTTCTTTTTAATCATTAAAGTTCTTGCACAGTCCATGATAGATCTATTTCTTCTTTCAGCTATTCCATTCTACTCAGGAGTTCTAGGGGCTAATACCTATCTTTTGATTCCTCTTTCAATACAAAAGTTATTGAACTCATGGGAGATGAATTCACCACCT
Source organism: Cupressus sempervirens (assembly GCA_028749045.1). Taxonomy (NCBI): domain Eukaryota; kingdom Viridiplantae; phylum Streptophyta; class Pinopsida; order Cupressales; family Cupressaceae; genus Cupressus; species Cupressus sempervirens. The sequence goes on from CM053789.1 coordinate 533,834,893, forward strand.
TTGTCTAAACTCAAGCATTTCAGTATTTTCCCTATTTCCTTCTCAAATTTGGCCAAATACCATTTGAACTTCTTAAATGCTTCTAATTTTGTCTCTCAAATACATGATAGTCATCATTCTAGAGTAATCATCAACAAAAAGAATGAAGAACTTTTCTCGAGTATAGCTCTCAATTCCAATAGGTCCACACAAATCAATATGTACAATTTTCAAAACCTTTTCAAACTGATAGTTCTTACTTTTAAAGCTAGTCTTTCCCATCTTACCAATCTGACAATTCTTGCATAGACCAACCTCAGGTTTCTTTATACTAGGAATGCCTCTTACTTTCCTAAATTTGCTTATTTTCACCAGATTATCAAAGTTCACATGACATAGCCTTCTGCTCCATAACTAACTTTCTTTGACTTGAGCAATAAAACATGAACATTCACTAAGTTCAAGATAGAACAAGTTACATTTTGTCTATATGCCTAATCCAATCAGCTTTCCTTTGTCATCTAGCAGTCTTGTTTATCTATTCATGAATTCCACTTTGAATCCATTATTGAGTAGCTATGCCACACATAACAAATTGTGTTTTAGAACTTCAACCCAATATGCATTATCACATACAAGCTCTTTGGTTAGTGAGATTCTTCCTCTTCCTTTTATGCAACAAGGTACATTATTTCGAAACCTCACACTACCACCATCATAGTCTTCAAAATGTTCAAACTTAGTTTTATCACCAATCATATGATGTGAACAACCACTGTCTATGATCCATGTATCATTTTTGCTCACATGAGAGATAAGTGCCATCTTATCTTCCTCATCATTATTAGATTCATCTTTCACAGTAATGTAAACAATTTCATCCTCACTATTATCAAAATCCTTATAATATTTAGCTATGAAACATATTTTCTTACCTTTTCCTTGAATGATTTAAGGTCTTTATTGCCATTGCACTTGTGACCTTTCTTCTCATATTTGTTTTGCTTTTTTGGGCACCTAGCAGCAATATGACCAATTTCCTCACTTGAAAAATAGATCAAAAGAACCTTACCTTTGTCTTTTCCTTTGCCTCTAGAATATTTCCTTGCTAGTGGAGCTTCAACCACCTCAAGATCACTGTTAGAAGTTTGTTCTGAATCTTCTTCACTTTTGACTAAGAATCTTTTATCTTTTTACCCTTTTCTTTGAGTGAAATCTTGGCTTCAAATGCTGATTCAATGTTCTTGGAAGCTAGAACATAGTTGTCATAGTTATCTAGCTCAAATGCAGTCAATCTTCCTACTATGGCTTCTAAATTTATCTTATGATTTTCTTCACATCTTCTTTCTTGAATTGAAAAACCTCTAATTGCATAAATGGGAAGCAATGTTCTAACAACTTTACTTACAATTTTTTCCTCCTTGATATCTCCTCTAGAAGCTTTGATTGCATTGATGCTTTCTTTGACTCTTTCAACATATTTAGCAATGTTCTCATCCTCTCTCATCCTCATCTGATCAAATTGTCCTCTTAGACTATCTACTTTGGCTCTTCACACATTATCATCACCTCCATAGATATCCTTTAGCTTGTTCCACATTTCAAAGGTAGTTTTGTAGTCCTTGTTATAATCAAATTCTTCATAGCTTAGGGAAGATGTAATATCTATCATCATGGTGTTATGAGTCTTCTTCTCAGCAATGTCATTGATAGATAGTGTACCAGAAGGAGTTGTATATTGTTCATCAAGATATTTCAATCCTATATCTCCAATGGAAGCTAGATGGAGTCTCATGAGACTTTTCCATGCTAAAAAGTTATCCTTGTTAAGCCTTGGAATTTTCCTCTTGTAAGACATCCTGATCTTTAGCTTAGATCCTTGAAATCCTTCCTACAAGCACCAATTCTCTGATACCAATTATTGAAAATATAGATGGAGTAACTGAGGGGGAGGGGGAGGGGGGGGGGGCGGGGGGGGGGGTGAATTAGTTACCACAAAAAAAAATCCACAGATCCCTTAGATGTCTTTAAAAACTAGTTATAACTTGGTAGATGTACTGTATGTTATCTTTAACAGAACTTTAAACATTCACATAGATTTAACATGCATGCATACAGAAATAACATGAATGCAAGAGACACTAGATTGAATGTGGAAACTCAATATGGGAAAAACCACCAAGTAACTAGCTACTAATTTTCACTCTTCTGAAGTGAGCCCTATTAGAAGCCAACCATATTAAAGGTTACAAAACACACTATTAGATGTGGCCCTATTTGAGGATTTAATCATCCTGCTAGGAGTGGCCTTGCTAGAGGACTTTAGAACAATTCAATATAGCTCTCCACCTTGTTAGAGGATTTACAAAATGGCTATTAAACCAACTCTATTAAGATATTTAGAAATCACTGCAACAATTGTGAGAAAGTAATAATGAAGGGGCCTAAATGAGATGCAACTAAACTTTGTTGATACAGATCTCTCTTCTACTTTACTAGTTCCTCTCTGATCAAATACAACTTTTTTGCTCCTCAAGGATATCTGATCCTTCCTCAAAATTCACTCACACTTTCTTCTTTACACAATCAACTCACTTGCATGCTTGCTCATTCATTCATCCATTACACTTTAGAATTCACAACTTGACCTTTTATTTATACCATACAAATTGTCAAGGCGGCTCATTTACAAGTTACAATTACCAATAATTATTTCATTAGTCAACTACAAGTATTACATGAAACAATTAAAATTTATTTCCCAAAACAATGAAATCCTTCATTGGTCGACCATGCTAAGTAAACACTGCTCTAGAAATGATTTCCAGTGTTAACCAACTAAAGCTTGGTGAACATTGTAAACTCTGCAAAATCCTTTGGAGACCAAGAAAACTCGATAAACACTAACTTTCCTTCGTTAACCTTGTGAACTTAGTAGAAACTAACTTCTATCACAAAATCCTTCAACACCTAAATGTGCTCGATAGAAACTATTTCCACAGAGTATTTAAGAATTCTTAGTAGACTCTGGAATTTTCCTTGCTAACCAACTGAGCTTGGTAGACTCTACAATTTTCCTTGCTAACCAATTTAGCTTGGTAGACTCTATCTGATAATTAATATGACATTTGTGTAACATCAAAGAAAACACACAATTGAATAATTGTATCCAACACCTAAGGCACTACAAATGGTTTGTAGTTGCTGCATAATAACCATTAAGCATGAAGTCCCAAAGAAGGTGAGCTTTGGCTTCTTTTCATCTTTTCTTTGAAGATAGTTGCATAGAATTGAAAATGTAGCTATAGGAATAAAATTTAACATTATTTTTACAATAAGAGACATAGTCTATGCTATTTGGCATACAACCCTCACTCAAGCTACAACTCTTAACAATCCCAAATAACTTTACCAAATGAACTTGAATACTTCATTTCCTTATTAAGATCTTTCAAATTTCTGGTATTTAGGTTCCCAATGATTAAGGATATCTTTAACTATTAAACCTTGTATTGCTAAGAGTTTTCTTGTTGACCACCATAACTAGTTTGTACACTCCAATAGTGCACCTTTCCTTCTCTCCCAAATGGTTCTTTAGTATCTTTTGATTGAAAGAAACCCTTAAACATTCATGAAGCTCTTTCACTTACTTTTTCCATGTCCATAAATTGCTAATTCACTGTATTATTCTTTGTAGAAGTAGGAATTATTGATTCATGGCATCTCCATTACAAGATATCAATATATTGTGTTTGAATTCACAAGAAGGAAAACCAAACAAAAACAAATAACCTTTCAATATTTTCAATGTTCTACAATGATAATGTGCAGTTATCTATTATGAAAAAACATGTAACTTGTTGCAATTTGTGAATACATATTACTTTTCCATAATAGTGATGTTAGTTATATATAAATGTTGCCACACCTTCAACAAATTTTGTAAAGAAGTTTAATGATAATCAAAACCATGAGATAGTAAGGAAGAACATACTGGTGTAATCAAATATTCAAGCATGCAGATTTTATTGTCTAATAAATGAGTACAACAAAGTATTCTTATAACCTGTGCTATTAGGAAAATATGTAGAAATGATAAAGATACTCATGTCAATGTCATGTGCAAGGGAACTTCAAAAAACATTAAAAAAACAACATTGAAGATAAGATGTAAAGGCACCATTCAAGCATCAATTGTACTCTAATAGATTGCAATGATTGTAGGATATTCACAAAATGAATTTCTAAAAAAGCCTTACAAGATTTTATACAAACCTCCTCAACCTTTGCCAATATTCTCCCAACTTGTGCTCTAATTAGTTCTTTGGAACTGGTCACAGTTTTCCATCAAAACATAAATAAGATTGAAATTCATTTAGATATTCTATTTGGAAGTGCACTAGTAAACATGTTGGTAAAATGGGGAAGCATGTGCAAGACATGTGAACTATTTGAAAAATGCCTCAATGACATGTAGTCTCATCAATTGAGATGAGTGCAAGATATGCAAAGAGTGGATTTGTTCAAAAAGCCTTAGAAAATTCTAAGCATATGCAACTGGTAGGGGGTAAAGTAGGACTCCATAACCTTTACCAGCCTCCTCCCAAACTGTGCCAATATGGGGCCTTTAGAACACGCATGAACTGGCATCAAAATTTTTGAAAAAAGCTTTTGGTTGGACATCATAGTCACCAATATTCTAATAGACATGTATGTAAAATATGGAAGGATACAGAGGTCATCTAAATTGTTTGACAAAAAAATTGAAAGGGATGTACTCTCATGGAATTCAATGATTGTATGATATGCACAATATGGGTTTGTTAAAAAGGGTATGCAAAATTAGAAACCTTTAATCAAAATCTATTGGCATATTTAATGCCATATTTTACAACATCTCTAGCATCCTAATAGTCTATGAAAAAATGAATGCCTTAAGATTAGACATGGATTTTGATTAAAGTATAACCAAATGTGGATATTTCTTAAATTTTATAACTATAAAATCCCTAATTGACTTGTATGGAAATTGTGGAAACATAATCAACACATGAAGTGTTTGATAAACTGCCAAAAAAAATGCCATCTCATAGAACACCAAGGTTGTAAGATATACACAAAATGGATCTCTTGAAAAGGCATTGTATTGGAAAATGTAAAGTCTAACTCTGCAACCTTTGCCAGCATTCTACTAACATGGTGGAAATTGTTATATTTTATAACTATAAAATCCCTAATTAACTTGTATTGCTGAAGCTACAGCTGCCCTCTATACTATGAAGTTAGCTATTGATTTGGGGTATCCTAAATTATGGTTGAAAGGTGACTCATTGAATATCATTAACACTCTAAATAATAAAAACTCAATTTCATGGTCGATAGAGGCTACAGTTAAGGAGATCAAATCCCTAATTCATAAATTTGAAAAAGTGGTCATATCCCATACTTGTCGAGAGGCCAATGGGGTTGCTAACTAGATAGCCAACCATGCTATTTAGATGGGGTATAAGGTGAGGTGGCTTGATGAATTAAATAAGCACATTGATCTAAAAGATATTATTAATTATGATGCCATTCATTCAAAAGTGGGAAGACTTGCTAGGATTAGAAATGTAGTGCATGCCCTCGTTCACATCTTTTTGGACATATTGTTGTTATTATCAGACTATGCTAGACTAGCTTTATGTTGATGGATTAGTAGTATTGTTTTGAGACTATCAGACATTATGTTATGGATTCAGTTGATATATGATGATATCATTTAGAATTTACATTTCATGTATGCTTGATGATCATTACATTGCTTTCAGTTATTGATGATGATTAGTCAGATGGTTTATTATGTCATGTGCTTTATTATGGATACTTATCCCATACTTGCATGTGTATGGTGTGCATGTTTGTTCATATTATATGGCATTTTTGATATGGTTAAGGAAGGGAGTCATAGTCACCTGCTTAGTTAGGATCTACACGATGCACCACTTCTTGCCATTGCTTATTTAGCTTAGTATTATATATATTGTATGTACATGCATGGTTTTTATGCAGGTTGCAGGTACTGGGTATCGACTTCTCTGAATTGCCAAGATGAGCATACCCTATTATACTATCTCAATGATAAGAGAAGGGAGATAAATTCTCAATTCCAAATTCCAAACCCTTAAACCATTTTTCCTAGTAAGGTAGGACAAGTATCTGGATATTTTACCCACCGAATGTGTTAGATGACATATTTCATGATTTTTAACCCTTTAGACTGATTTTGTGTGATTTGTTCTATGATGGGTTTTCATATTTTATCTTGGAGGTCTATGGTGAATTTTCTATTAATTAAGTCTTAATAAATAGATTTAATTAATTAATTAATTATTTGGAGAAAAAAAATAAAATATCATGATATTTGATATTTTGATTATAATTAATTAAATGAGAATTAATTGAGGAAAAAGAATTAAATAAAAGAAAATTAAAAATTAAAAATTAATAATAATTATAAAATAATAATAAAGTAATAAATAAATAATAATAATGAAAGTTATAAAAATATAAATAGAAGTTATATAAAAAGTAAATTAGAGTTATAAGCTTGCCTAGGAGTTAACGTACCTTTCTATTTCTCATATGTCAACAACACGGGGGTTAGTGCATCAATTAAGCACATGGTGTCTACAACTTTATGACTCATCTAGAAGGTTGGAAAAGACACATGCTTAGTTGGTGACACCTTCTAGCTATTTCTAGAGACATTCTAGGTGTTTCCTAAGAGCTCTTTATATTCAGGCATTCCTAGAAGCTTAGACATAGTGTTTGGAGATCATTTGGAGCATTGGAGGATTCAGGAACTCTGAAGAAGGGAGGAGCTTGCTTTGTGGGTTTTTTGAGGAAGAGCGAATTAGCATCAGAATTTGGGTAGATTCTTGTGATTTTACTTATGCTATTTCTGCATCTTGCACTTCCTGTCTTCTTCATGTCTTCCATATGTTTTCTGAGGATTTTCCTATTTTAATTGTATGCATTCTCAATACGGGTAATTAAAATTTATTTAAGAAACTTTATATGCATAGATCTGAAGAGAACACGGGGCTAGGGTTTAAATTGTAGCCAAATCCATTAGAAAATTATTGTGTAAATTTAGAGAGTAAATATTTTATAGGAAACTCATAAAATTGTATATATATTCTTTGTGAAAAATATATATTTCCAAATCCGCATAAATATAAATTTATATATATTGTTTAAATATATATATGTTTATGCTGTATAGAATTCTGCGTATATTATATATATTATATACACACACACACACACACACATATATATATACATATATAAATATATATATATACATATATACATATATATATATATATGTATATATACATACATATGTATATATATATATTTATTTAATTAGAAAGTCATATAACTTACCGTAGTGAGAATTCAATAAATTGCATTGCGATTTGTTTTTTTTGCATTTGAGAAACGTTATTAAAAATGTTATCTAAAAAAAAATTTATATATGTTAGGCGGGCGGGAATCCAATGCCCCACCCACCGCAGGCTTGCGAAGATCCCACAGTACTTGTGATTGCAGTGTACCTACGATCTGCAGTGTACCTGCAGTGCGGTTACTTTAATTGGTGCACGCGATTTCTTTTATAAATTGCAGTGTATGAAATTCTTAAATTTTTTATATTAAGTTATGTGTGCTTATCATGATATGTTTTGATAATTCAATTTTTATAAAATGATATTATTGTATATTATAATATATGTATATTTTGTATATATATATATTTTGTATATATATATATATATAAAGTTATGTACGCTTATCATGATATGTTTTGATAATTCAATTTTTATAAAATGATATTATTGTATATTATAATATATGTATATTTTGTATATATATATATATATATATATATATATGTATGTATGTAAGTATATGTATATTAGTTATAAATAGTTATTTTATTTAAAATGATTTGTATAGATGGATCATTCTGTAAAAGATAAATGATTTAAAAATATGAATAATAACTTATCAATTATTATTAAAATGGAGAGATATTAATAATTAACTTAATTAAACTTAGTTTAATTAAGATTAATTATTAGAATGTGTTATAAGTCAAAGTTTTGAAATATGCAAATTTTGTTGATAATATTGGATTCATTGGGAATGTCAATTTTCAAGCAATGTTTATATAAGAAAAATATTATTAGATCAATTAGAAAATTGAGTCTAATGGTTTTGGTCAGAAACTTTTATCTATCAAACAAATACATGGGTTAGGTAAAACATGAAAATTCTCCACTTGATGTCTAGATTGGAAAACTTGAGACCTCCACATTTAAATTCAAGTATGTAAATTTAGCAAAACCAAAATATGTGTTTGCATTGTGTATTCTTTATGCTATTGTTTTGGGTTTTGGGTTGACTAGTGTTGACCAGTTATAGGATGTCTACCAGAGGCTTGGGGGTTATGTGATTGTGATGTCATGATGATGTTTTAATCTCTATCTTTATAAACCCAACCATGGTTATGTGATGGAATGCTCTATGTAATGTTTTTAATTACTGATTGTTATAGTTGAGTTCTTATGTATGAGACACTTGACTTGACCATTTTTGGTTCATCAATTAGTTATCCTTGGTTATTTTTCTAGTCACCATGATGAGATTGAAATGTTGATTTATGATGTCATGTTGTGACATGTTTTAACTCAACCAGTTTGGAATCTTTGATTAGTATGATTGAGATATATTTTGGTTATTGAGAACCAATGGATACTTTTGATTATTATTGATACTTCAGTTGCCAATAGAGAGTTGTTGTAGTCATGATTTTCTATGGATGCTTGCTCATGGAGATTTAATATTTTTTTTTATGTTCTTATTATGGATTATCTTTTATGATTTTGAGATTTATGATTCCATGAGCTTAGGGTAGGTTATCTGCTTGTAGTGTCGAGAAGTGGCTTCTAATGGGGGCCGGGGCCCTAAGAGGTTGCTAGGGTAACTCATTGTAAGTTGGTTAAAAAGTGAAAACATTCACACCTAATACTAACTAAATGAACCTAAAAATATAATTGTTTTGTTCTTGCCCATGCCTTGAGTGCTTGTACAAACTAGGATGGGAGTAGAGAGAATGCATGGTTGCGACCTTGCATTCCATAGTATGCCTTGTTAGTATGAGAGGATACTAGTGGCCGCATGAGAATTAGTATGGACCCGTGGAGTTTAGCTAACTGCCAAGGTAACTTGTACATGATATATAGGATGACACTTTCCCGCTTGCATAGTAGGTTCCTACATGTCTTTATGTGCCTCTAGGAATTAGATGTCGATTTTGTTTTGGAACCTTTGAGTTAGTATACTTTTAGGATTCCTGAACTTATAGAGATTTATGCTATGTGTTTTGGATAGCCTATTTGGGACTTGAGATTATCTCCTTAGCACGGTGGGAGTGGACCACTTAGGCACCATGTGGTCAGGTGGTAGTGTTTTTCTACTCTTATCATTTGAGATTCATGGAGACATCGTGGCTGATGCGTCCTTCATGATGGTGGATATGTATCCTTTCTTGATGATTAGCATATGTTAGATGATGTTATCTTATGCTTTTATTTGCATGTTAGATTACTTTCTACATATGATATAGTATATGTTAGGAGTGACATTCTTACTATGTTAATACCGATGATCTTTTCGGTGATTTGGAATGTTACAGATGGAGGGATGGCTAGGGTGCATGATGGTCTAATGATGCTATTAATGGTTGGGAGGAACCGTGCACTTAGTTTATTATGTTTGATCTTTATGATGGATGTTTATATCTTCTATGATGATGTATCATGTTTATTATGTGATTATCTTTACTTTGATGTATCATGAATTAGAATAGGATGATGTACCTTATTTCACATATGTATATTCTTTTAAGCTTTTCATACCCTGTGACATGTACAGTGGATGATTGAGCATTTAGAAATGTAATGTATAAACATTGGACTTATCATTATTATTTCATGTGGTTGTTATATTAGATGGATTCAATAATGTTAGTTGACTTAGATGTAATTCAATGTTAAGGGATCCTTAAATAATGTAATCTGTTGTGTATGTTATGTTTACTTTTAGATGGTCATTGCTATTGCTTCCGTTATGGTGCTTAAGTTTTATGAGGTATTTACTTCCATATTTTTTTTTAAAAAAAGCTACCAAACTTAGTGAAATTATAGGGTAATTCTTTGGATCCCTTGGCGGGGCATTACATTTGGTATCAGAGCCCAAGTTTCTAGATTAGGAGCTCTGGGTATTTTGAAACATCTAGAACTTTGAACTATTAAGTGTATCTTTTCAAAATTGAAACTAGGTGAACAGAGGATAGAACTTGAACTGTTACTTGTATATTTTTCATACTTCAACACTTAGCTTTCAAAACTAAAAATTTTACTTAATCCTAAACTTAGATAGAACTAAAATTGAACTTAGACTTGTACAACATGTGTCTATTGTAGGATGGTATCTGGGACTAGGTCTTCTATTAGAGGCCATGATAGAGGCCGTGGAAGAGGCTGTGGTGGTGGCAGAGCTATCAGTGTCCATGAGTCTACCCATGATGGATCTGCTCATGAAGAGAGCAGAGGAGAGCACGCTAGTAGGCAGTAGGAAGAGAGTCGTAGAGAGGACCAATCTAAGTCTGAAGAGGTTAGTTTGAGATAGATGATGCAGACTATTCTTGAATGCCTACCTCCTATTCAAGATCAACCCAAAGCTCATTAGACAAAACAAGAGCATAGACCCAAATCTAGGAGTCCTTGGAAGGATTGTCAGAGGTCCATTGTGTCTACTCAGATGAATTATCTTTCGAGATCCAAGGTTAAGCCTTTCAATGGGCAAGGTTCTGGTTATGTGGCCACATAGTGGCTTATTTCCCTTGACGAGATTTTTGCCATGCAGGACTTCAACAAAAACGTTAAGGAAAGATTTGCGATCACCAATTTGGAAAATTTTGGGGCCACTTGGTGTACAATTGAGGAGAAGAAGCTGGGAATCGATATGAGCAGTGTCACATAAAAACTATTCTTAGAGAGTTTTCGTGAATGATTCCTACCAGAGGAATGGAAATAGCAAAGGGTAGATGAATTTTATAATCTCAGATAGTACACTATGTCAGTGATCAAGTATGAGCATAAATTTTATGAGCTCATGTCTTTTTCAAGATTTAGTAAAAATTCAGCTTAGTTGACACAACATTTTATTAGAGGTTTGAATAACCGTATAATTGGGGGTGTCAAGGTATTTGAGCCAAAAAACCTCAAGGATGCGGTACGTCAAGCTATCCTTGTTGAGTAAAATGTCAACCTTGGTCAAGGAGTTTTTGTAGGAGCGCCAGTAGCTTTAGGATCTAAAGGCAACTATAATTCAGGTGGTAACAAGAAAACTTCTTTTTCTAAGGGGAAATAGTATTAGCAGTAGTCTTAGCAGACGCAACAATAGAAGGGATCAAATTCTCAGGCCCAAGGTGGTGGCAAAGGTTCTAATTCCAAGAACAACCGCAATACTCAATGCAATAAAAAAAATCAACCCAATCAGCTAGCTTAGAGCAACTAGTCTTTTGTTAGTAGGAACAGTTGCCAACAATCAAATGTACCACCTATGGGTAGATAATCTGGCAGAAATACAGAATGTTTTTCATGTGGTTAGATTGGACATTATGTAGCTTAGTATCCACAGTGAGAACCTCAATTTTTAGGACCTAGGCCTACAGTTTCAAAGCCTACAATTGGTGATGCAGGTAGAGTTCATAGAGTATTTCCAGCAGTAGATCACTGTTAGGCAGATCATTAGGGAACAATGGTTGAAACCACAGGTGCTATTCGAGGTATATCTCTTTCAAGATTTTTTGATTTAGGAGCTATAGATTAATTTATTTCACCATCTATAGTTTCTAAGTGTAAGTTGGATGCAGTGAAGCAAGTTCATGGTTGGCAAGTGGAACTAGTCTCAGGCATTAAGGTCTCCACAGATTCTGTAGTTCATAAGTGTGGGCTTAGCTTAGGAGGATTTGATACTGTAGTGGATCTTTGAGTCATACCCCTTGGTTCCTATGATGTGGTTTTAAGCATGGACTGGCTTGGATATCATAGAGCTAGTATAGATTGCAGGAAGAAGATTATTATGTGCCAAGATGACCAAGGGAATGATGTGAAGATAGTTGGGATACCAAGGGCTATATCTCTACAGATGATTTTTGCTATGCAATTGAAGCAGAGTTTCCATAAGGGATATCAGATATTTGCTATTATGGTAAATGATCTTGATGAGGAAGATCCCATGAGGAAGACTTTAGATCACCCAATTTTATAGGAGTATGCAAATGTCTTTCCAAGTGAGATTCTAGGCATGCCTCCGAAGAGGGACATCAATTTTAGTATTGATCTGATTCCTGGAGCGGAGCCTATCTCTAAAGCTCCTTATCGTATGAATACACAAGAATTGGGTGAGTTACGTCTTCAGCTAGAGGAACTTCTGGCCAAAGAGAGCATTCAACCTAGTGTATCACCATGGAGAGCTCCAGTGCTCTTTGTGAAGAAGAAAGACAGTTCTTTACGCCTTTGTATTGACTATAAACAATTGAATAAGGTGACTATTAAGAATAGGTATCCTCTACCTAGGATTGATGACTTATTTGATCAGATCAAGGAAGCTATAATATTCTCCAAGATTGACCTTAAGTCAGGATACCATCAGCTTTGCATTAAGGAAGCTGATATTCACAAAACTTCTTTTCAAACTCGCTATGGGCATTATGAGTTTATAGTGGTACCTTTTGGGTTGACTAATGCTCCATCAGTTTTCATGAGTTTGATGAATGGTGTGTTTTGATCTTATCTAGACAGGTTTTTACTTGTGTTTCTTGATGACATATTAATATATTCTAAGTCTTAGAAGGAGCATGAGGAACACTTGCGATTGGTTTTATAGTGTTTGAGAGACAATTAGCTTTATGCCAATGTAGCTAAGTGTGAATTCTTCAAATCAAAGATTTAGTATTTAGGCATGTCATTTTAGGTGATGGTATTTTAGTGGATCCAGCAAAGATTCAGGCGATAATAGATTGGCCTACATTGACTAATGTGTCAAAGATTTGTAGTTTCATGGGCCTAGCTGGTTATTATCGCAGATTTATCCAAAAATTCTCTAAGATAGCACATCCTATCACTTCTCTTTAGAGGAAAGGGATGAAGTTCATATGGATAGAGAAATGTGAGGAAGCTTTTCAGAAGCTCAAGGAACTTTTGACCAGTGCGCCAATTTTAGCCATACCTGATCCAAAAGGAGATTTCATGGTGTGTATAGATGCTTCTCTAGAAGGGATTGGGGTAGTTTTGATGCAAAATGGATGGGTGATTGCATATGAATCATGCAAGCTCAAGGATCACAAGCTAAATTATCCTACGCATGATCTTGAGTTAGCAGTAGTAGTTCATGCTTTGAAAAGGTGGATACATTTCTTGTTGGGGCACAGATTTGAGCTACACAGTGATTATCGCAGTCTTAAGTACATTTTCACTTAGCCTAATTTGAATGCTCGCCAGAGACGATGGATGGAATTTCTATGCAAGTATGATTTTGAGGTTAAGTACATTCAGGGAAAGGAGACTGTGGTGGTGGATGTTTTGAGTCATAAGAGACATGTGATATCATCTATGACTCTTAGTGTGGATTTGAGGAGTCGGATTCTTTAGGCACTTCCTACAGATTCTTGGTATCAGGAAGTGTACAGAGAGATAGATTCAGGAAGACCTTTGGAAGGTAGGTTTGTAGGCTACATTCGAGAGGCAAATGGTCTTCTGAGACATTTGGGGAGGATTTATGTGCCATTACTGGATGAGCTTTGCACCTTGATTTTAGTAGAGGCCCATCGTACACCTTACTCAGCACATCTAGGTGTCAAGAAGATGCATGCTGATTTGAGACGTTTGTTCTTTTGGTTTGGGATGAAGTGAGACATTTCTAATTTTGTGGCTAGGTGTCTTGAGTGTCAGAGAGTTAAGGCAGAACACCAACACCCGGCTGGACTTTTGCAGCCAAATCTTATTCCTTCTTGGAAGTGGGATATCATCTCCATGAATTTCATAGTAGGATTACCTATGACTGTTCATCATCATGATGCTATCATGGTCACCATTGATCAGTTGACTAAGGTGGCACATTTCTCATCGATCAAGTCTTCCTACACAACAGCTTCTATAGCTAATGTCTTCATGTGTGACATTGTGAGATTACATGGTATTCCTAGAAAGATCATTTTTGACAGGGATCCTGTATTCACATCCACATTCTAGACATTGTTGCAGCATGAGCTTGGAGCGTAATTAAATTTTAGTTTGGCATATCATCCAGAGACAGATGGTTAGAGAGAGAGGGTGAATCAGGTTTTGGAGGATATGTTATGGATGTACGTGATGGATAGGCAGACACATTGGGAGGACTATCTCTACCTAGTGGAGTTTTCTTACAACAATGGGTATCATAGTTCTATTGGCATGGCACCATTTTAGACATTATATGGACATCCTTGTCGTACACCCTTGAGTTGGGACATTCTTGAGGATCGCATCCTGTTGGGTCCTAAGATGCTTCGTGATATGGAGCAATAGGTAGTGTGTATCTGTGAGCACTTGACTACGGCACAAGATAGGCAGAAAAAGTATGCTGATGCACATAGGACTAATAAGCAGTTTGTTGTGGGTGATAAGGTTTTCTTGAGAGTGCATCCGCAAAAAAGTTTGATCCAATATGGAAAGGGTTCTAAGCTAGCACCTTGCTTATGGGACCATTCAAGATTCTAGAGAGGATTGGCCCAGTTTTTACTGCCTTGCTCTACCACCCAGCCTAGCATGCATTCATGATGTTTTCCATGTTTCAGTGCTTTGACAATATATTCCTGATATTGTACATGTTCTTGATTGGAATGCGTTGTAGGTAGAGGATGGGCAGCTGGCTTTGGAGCCAGTTCATATTTTGGAGTAGCGGGAGTTGACCCTCAGGGGTCAAACCATCGAGTAGGTAAGGGTCCAATGGGACCTACTGATGATTCTTTAGCTACTTGGGAGGATGCAACTAGATTACGGGAGTTATATCCCTACATGTTTGTAGGCTTCCAGGAGTAAGCCTAATCCAAGGGGGGGTGGATGTAGTGCTTGCCCTCGTTCACATCTTTCTGGACATATTGTTGTTATTATCAGACTATGCTAGACTAGCTTTATGTTGATGGATTAGTAGTATTATTTTGAGACTATCAGACATTATGTTATGGATTCAGTTGATATATGATGAGATCATTTAGACTATACATTTCATGTATGCTTGATGATCATTACATTGCTTTCAGTTATTGATGATGATTAGTTAGATGGTTTATTATCTCATGTGCTTTATTATGGATACTTACCCCATACTTGCATGTGTATGGTGTGCATGTTTGTTCATATTGTATGGCATTTTTGATATGGTTAAGGAAGGGAGTCGTAGTCACCTACTTAGTCGGGATCTACACAATGCACCATTTCTTGCCATTGCCTATTTAGCTTAGTATTATATATATTATGTACAAGCATGGTTTTTATGTAGGTTGCAGGTACCAAGTATCGACTTCCCTAAATTGCCAAGATGGGCGTACCCTATTATACTATCTCAATGATAAGAGAAGGGAGATAAGTTCTCAAGTCCAAATCCCAAACCCTTAAACCATTTTTCCTAGTGAGGTAGGACAATATCTGGATATTTTACCCACCGAATGTGTCGGATGACATATTTCATGATTTTTAACCCTTTAGACTGATTTTGTGTGATTTGTTCTATGATGGATTTTCATATTTTATCTTGGAGGTCTATGGTGAATTTTCTATTAATTAAGTCTTAATAAATAGATTTAATTAATTAATTAATTATTTGGAGAAAAAAATAAAATATCATGATATTTGATATTTTGATTATAATTAATTAAATGAGAATTAATTGAGGAAAAATAATTAAATAAAAGAAAATTAGAAATTAGAAATTAATAATAATTATAAAATAATAATAAAGTAATAAATAAATAATAATAATGAAAGTTATAAAAATATAAATAGAAGTTATATAAAAAGTAATTTAGAGTTATAAGCTTGCCTAGGAGTTAATACACCTTTCTACTTCTCATATGTCAACAACACGGGGGTTAGTGCATCGATTAAGCACATGGTGTTTACAACCTTATGACTCATCTAGAAGGTTGGAAAAGACACATGCTTAGTTGGTGACACCTTCTAGCTGTTTCTAGAGATAGTTTAGGTGTTTCCTAAGAGCTCTTTATATTCAGGCATTCCTAGAAGCTTAGACATAGTTTTTAGAGAGCATTTGGAGCATTGGAGGACTTGGTAACTTTGAAGAAGGGAGGAGCTTGCTCTACGGGTTTTTTGAGGAAGAGCGAATTAGCATCAGAATTCGAGTAGATTCTTGTGATTTTACTTATGCTATTTCCAAATCTTGCACTTCCTGTCTTCTTTGTGTCTTCCATATTTTTTTGAGGATTTTCCTATTTTAATTGTATGCATTCTCAATACGGGTAATTAAAATTTATTTAAGAAATTTTATATGCATAGATTTGAAGAGAACACGGGGCTAGGGTTTAAATTTTAGCCAAATCCATTAGAAAATTATTGAGTAAATTTAGAGAGTAAATATTTTATAGGAAACTCATAAAATCGTATATATATATTCTTTGTGAAAAATATATATTTCCAAATCCGCATAAATATACATTTATATATATATATTGTTTAAATATATATATGTTTATGTTGTATATAATTCTGCGTATATTATATATATATATATATATATATATATATATATATATATATACACACACAAACACACATATATATATACATATATACGTTTATATATATATATACATACATACATATGTATATATATATATTTATTTATTTATTTAATTAATTGGAAAGTCGTATAACTTACTGCAGTGAGAATTCATTAAATCACATTGCGATTTGTTTTTTTTGCATTTGAGAAATGTTATTAAAAATGTTATATAAAAAAAAAAATTATATATGTTAGGCAGGTAGGAATCCAATGCCCCACCCACCGCAGGCCTATGAAGATTGCAGAGTACTTGCGACTGCAGTGTACCTGCGGTGCGGTTACTTTAATTGGCCCACGCGATTTCTTTTATAAATTGCAGTGTATAAAATTGTTAAAAAATTTATATTAAGTTATGTGCGGTTATCATGATATGTTTTGATAATTTGATTTTTATAAAATGATATTATTATATATTATAATATATGTATATTTTGTATATATATATATGTATATAAGTATATGTATATTAGTTATAAATAATTATTTTATTTAAAATTATTTGTATAGATGGATCATTCTGTAAAAGATAAATGATTTAAAAATATGAATAATAACTTATCAATTATTATTAAAATGGAGAGATATTAATAATTAACTTAATTAAACTTAGTTTAATTAAGGTTAATTATTAGAACGTGTTATAAGTCAAAGTTTTGAAATATGCAAATTTTGTTTATAATATTGGATTCATTGGGAATGTCAATTTTCAAACAATGTTTATATAAACAAAATATTATTAGATCAAATAGAAAATTGAGTCTAATGGTTTTGGGAAGAAAATTTTATCTATCAAACAAATACATGGGTTAGGTAAAACGTGAAAATTCTCCACTTGATATCTAGATTGGAAAATGTAAATTGAGACCTCCACATTTAAATTCAAGTATGTAAATTTAGCAAAACCGAAACATGTGTTTGCATTGTGTATTCTTTATGCTATTGTTTTGGGTTTTGAGTTGACTAGTGTTGACTAGTTATAGGACGTCTACCAGAGGCTTGGGGGTTATGTGATTGTGATGTCATGATGATCTTTTAAACTTGATCTTCATAAACCCAACCATGGTAATGTGATGGAATGCTCTATGTAATGTTTGTAATTATTGATTGTTATAGTTGAGTTCTTATGTATGAGACACTTGACTTAGCCATTTTTGGTTCATCGATCAGTTATCCTTGGTTATTTTTCTAGTCGCCATGATGGGACTGAAATGTTGATTTATGATGTCATGTTGTGACATATTTTGACTCAACCATTTTGGAGTCTTCGATCAGTATGATTGAGATATATTTTGGTTATTGAGAACCAATCGATACTTTTGATTATTAGTGATACTTCAGTTGCCAATAGAGAGCTATTGTAGTCATGATTTTCTATGGATGCTTGCTCATGGAGATTTAATGTTTTTTTTTATGTTCTTATTATGGATTATCTTTTATGATTTTGAGATTTATGATTCCATGAGCTTAGGGTAGGTTATCTGCTTGTAGTGTCAGGAAGTGGCTTGCAATGGGGGCGGGGGCCCTAAGAGGCTGCCAGGGTAACTCATTGTAAGTTGGTTAAAAAGTGAAAACATTCACACCTAATACTAACTAAATGAACCTAAAAAGATAATTGTTTTATTCTTGCCCATGCCTTGAGTGCTTGTACAGACTTGGATGGGAGTAGAGAGAACACATGGTTGCGACCTTGCATTCCATAGTATGCCTTGTCAGTATGAAAGGATACTAGTGGCCACATGAGAATTAGTATGGACCCGTGGAGTTTAGCTAACTCCCAGGGTAACTTGTACATGATATATGCGATGACACTTTCCCGCTTGCATAGTAGATTCCTACATATCTTTGTGTGCCTCTGGGAATTAGATGTCAATTTTGTGTTGGAACCTCTGAGTTAGTATACTTTTAGGATTCTTGGACTTATAGAGATTTATGCTATGTGTTTTTGATAGCCTATTTGGGACTTGGGATTATCTCCTCAGCATGGTGGGAGTGGACCACTTAGGTACCACGCGGTCAGGTGGTAGTATTTTTCCACTATTATCATTTGAGATTCATTGAGACATCATGGCTGATGCGTCCTTCATGATGGTGGATATGTATCCTTTCTTTGATGATTGGCATATGTTACATGATGTTATGTTATGCTTTTATTTGCATGTTAGATTACTTTCTACATATGATATAGTATATGTTAGGACTAACATTCCTACTATGTTAATACCAATGATCTCTTTGGTGATTTGGAATGTTACGCATGGAGGGATGGCTAGGGCCCATGATGGTCTAATGATGCTATTAACAGTTGGGAGGAACTGTGCACTTAGTTTATTATGTTTGATCATTATGATGGATGTTTATATCTTCTATGATGATGTATCATGTGATTATCTTTACTTTGATGTATCATGAATTAGAATAGGATGATGTACCTTATTTCACATATGTATATTCTTTTAAGCTTTTCATACCCTGTGACATGTACAGTGGATGATTGAGCATTTAGAAATGTAATGTATAAACATTGGACTTATCATTATTATTTCATGTGGTTGTTATATTAGATGGATTCAATAATGTTAGTTGACTTAGATGTAATTCAATGTTAAGAGATGCTTAAAGAATGTAATCTGTTGTGTATGTTATGTTTACTTTTAGATGGTCATTGCTATTTCTTCCATTATGGTGCTTAAGTTTTATGAGGTATTTACTTCCATATTTTTTAAAAAAAAAAGCTACCAAACTTAGTGAAATTCTACGTTAATTCTTTGGATCCCTTGGCAAGGCATTACAAGAAATCTAATGATTTTATGGAGTGGCCTTATGACTATCAAATTACCTTCCCCAAGGAAGTACATTCATGTGAATGTGATGTGGCTTTTTCACATATCATAAAAAAAGTGAGCTCCATTTGAAGTGACAAAAACCTGGTTTCATTTTAACCTATTTTCTCTTTGCATTTGGTTGTTTCTGGTTTTAGGCTCTTTCTATTCTCTACAAATGGGGGGTGAACCACGAAAGAAAGAACCTAAAAAGTATGATGATTGGAAGGCTCAAAAGGATGTTTGGAAGATTTTATAGAAAGGGAAGGTGATCAATTACCTGGAGCAACTACATGGTTTTAAATCTCATGTCACAACTGCCTTTTTAAAAAATTGGTCAGATGATAGGGTCACTCTTCATGGTGTCACTATGAAATTAACAGAGGAATTCATAGCTGAGATCATGGGGATCCTCACGGTTGGTATTAAGTTCACCAAACAAACTAGTATCTCTAATGCTACCTAAAAAAAATTCCCGAAGACGGATGCTGAGGAGAAACAACTAGAAAAGAATGGAGATTTCTTTGATGTGGAATAGATAAAAGAAATTTGGTAGGATGTGTTATGCTATATCCATGAGTATTTCATCCTTGATGGTAGAAATAAAAGAGTTCATAAATTTAATTTTTTTTTTCTTAACTATTTTAGGCATAAGGATAGACTTTCTTTCCCTTTCTATCTATGGCTTTCTTTGCTTCAAAGTTTGCATGTTCATAGGAAGAAGGAATCTTGTCCTATTTTGCATGAAGGTCTGATACTTCTCATAGAGGGTTACTGTAAAAATAAATCCATAGCCTCCACTCCTTCTATTGACAAACATAAGGGTTCTCACTCTAAAAAGAGTAAGAAGGAAGACAATGTAAAAGGAAAAGAGAATGTTCTTAAAATTAAACCCTCTAATTCTCAAAAACAAATTGTGGAAGAGGATTCTGAGTTTGAGAATATTGAAAGCTTTGAGAATGATATCCATAAGGAAGAGGAAGGTACAGATGTTGGAAATTTAAGTTCCAATTTGGAAGGGTATCCAGAGACCAAAGGAAAAAATGAGAAAGGGAATGAGGAAGACATAAGTGAAGGAAACTCAGAACAGAGTAACTCTAATAATGAGGGCAATCAAACTATTTCTGGTGGAGGTGATAAAGACAAAGAAAAATTAGTTGAGAATCCTATTCATATGAGAGAGGAGGATCATATGGTTAAGCCTACTTCACCTTCTATGGAGATTGGAGGACAAGATAAGGAGGACCTTGTTCAGAATGAGGACCCTATTGAGACTAGGGAGGAGGAACAGATGGAAAGGGAGGAACATATCGACAAGGTTGGTTTCCCTCCTCATGAGATTGCAAAAGACACCAGTGACTCTCTACAAAGGGAAACTAAGCTTTCCTTCCTACATTTTGCCAAGCTCAAATCTGAGTCCATTCTGCAAGTTGATTCATGAATTTATAATGAATTGACAGGGCTGAAGAAGAAAGTGGAAACTCTACAACACAACCAGGATACTCACCATGCCAAAATTAGCCAATTAGAGGTGCAAATGGGAGATATCCAAAATAAACTTAAAGACTATGAGAAATATCTCAGAATGCTTATCAAGGAAAGTGGAACAAAGATGGAACAAGTTACATCTAGTATCTATCCTACCACTGCAAGCCTTGGCAAAAGAGTTAATGAAGAAATTATATCTTCCAAGGGTCCAAGCAAGAGAACAAGGAAGAGCTCGAGGAAGATAGCCCTGAAAGCTACTGCTACTTTAGCTATTGACTCCATCTAGGATATTGATGCAATTGGTAAGGAGGCTATCAAGATTATTATGGAGCTACAATAGTAGCATTGGGTCTTGTTCCTTTGTTTTGTTCCTATTCTGGTCCTATTTGTTGGTTGTAGGAAATGGTTCTTGTTTTTGGTCCTATTTACTGGTTTTCTGTCTAAACTATATTTGAGGTTCTAGGTCCTTGTAAAACCTTGGTAATTTTATTGGACTATATTTGTGGTTTTAGTTCCCTGTAAAACTTGATTTTGATGTTATTTTTCAGTAGGTTTCAGGACTATTTTTCCTAGTGGTTATTATTGCTTTATCTTTTTTCTTGATGTTGAAGAGTTTTGGGGCCCCTTCAAAACCTTCTTTTTCTGTAATCTAAAACTTGTATGGAAATTGTGGAAACATGCTCAAATCATGAAGTGTTTGATAGACTACCAAATAAAGGTGCCATCTCATAGAATACCAGGGTTGTAGGATACACACAAAATGGATCTCTTGAAAAGACATTGTATATGTTTAAGAAAATGCTATTGTGAAATGTAAACTCTAAATCTACAACTTTTTCTAGCATCCTACTAGCCTATGCAAAAATAGAAGCTTTATAACAAAGTATATAAATACATCAATCTATAAAAAGTATATTTTCCTATGATGTTTTTGTGACCAATGCCTTGCTAGACATGTGTACAAAATGTAGATGCATACATGTTGGAATCCTTTTGAACTCCTCTCTTGAAAAGCTAATTCGAGGATCAACTCCAAAGTTCTGAGTGATCTTGCAACCTACTAGAGTCCACTTAGTTGAAGATAAATGTGAATGTTCATGAGGAGGCCTTTGCTAGTGCTAAACAATTTAGATTAGATGACCAATCTACTTATTGTTTCAAAATTAACCACAAAAGAGATATGTTTTTGGGATTTTTTGTTTTCTGAATGAATGCAATCTAATAATGCAACTATATGAATTCCTAATTTAACCAAGGGTTAACAAAGAAACTAACAAAGATAGGGGATATTAAATTTAAGAAAATAACATGAAAAGTAAAATCCTAATGGACATAAGCCACGAAAACAATGTGTCTGCAAGTTAAGTTTTTAAAAAGATCAGTGGGTAACCAATGAAAATAGGAGTAGTGCTTCCTTAATTCCACTTATGCAATCATCAATGGGAATTCACTAACCATAAGATGTTTCACTTTTCATCAATTCACAAGGCCATGAAAAGTGCACTCATGCAAGATGAAGAGCTCCTTAATTCTACTGATGTAATCATCGATGGGAATTCAATAACCATAAGATGCTTCACTTTTCATCAAATCATAAGGCCATGGAAAGTGCACTTATGTGAGATAAAAAGTTATGTAGGAACAATATGATGATCTCTTCTTGAACTAAGAACATCAATAGAATTTTTGAACTCGTAGCAAACGCTAGAATTAAAAGATCATACAACCAAAAATAACACAACAAATTTGTGGCTTAATTACATTCCATGAACATATATCCACAAAATATAACACACTTAAGCAAGAATCACTACACTTTAAATGTGATGTGCTAGCATTTGGAGTGTAGTGATTCTTACCTAATTAAGTGTGTTATATTTTGTAGATATATGTTCATGGAATGTAATTGAGCCAAAAAAAAATTGCATTATTTCTAGTTGTGCAGTCTTTTAATTCTAGTGTTTGCTATAGGTTTACAAATTCTATTGATGTACTTAGTTTGAGAAGAGATCATCATATTATTCCTGAATAACTTTTCATCTTGCATGAGTGCACTTTGTGTGGCCTTGCAATTTGATGAAAAGTGAAACATATTATGGTTATTGAATTCCCATCGATGATTGCATCAATGGAATCAAGGAAGCGTTGCTCCTATTTTCATTGGTTACCTATTGATCTTTTCAAAATGGTAGGAATCCTTTCAAACTCCTCTCTTGAAAAGCTAATTCAAGTATCAATTCCAAGGTTTTAGGTGATCTTGTGACCTACTAGAATTCTCTCATTTGAAGATAAATGGGAATGTTCATGAGGAGGCCTTTGTTGGTTCTGAAATGATTTAGACAAGAAGTATGATCTGCTTGCTGTCTCAAAAATTTGTACACCAAAGGAATTTTTTTGTTTGTTTTTAAGATGAATTCAATCTAATAATGCAACTGTATGAATTCCTAACTTAACCAATGGGTTAGTAAAGCAAATAATGAAGATAAGGTGACAAGAATTTTAAGCAAATAACATGAAAGTAAAATCCTAATGGACATAAACTACATAAACAATGTGTCTACGAGTTAAGCCTTCAAAAAGATCGATAGGTAACCAATGAAAATAGGAGTGGCACTTCCTTAATTACATTAATGAAATTGTCAATGGGATTTCAATAACTATAAGATGTTTCACTTTTCATCAAATTGCAAGGCCACGAAAAGTGTGCTCATGCGAGACAAAAAGTTATGCAGGAACAATATGATGATCTCTTCTCAAACTAAGTATGTTAATAGAATTTGTAAAACCATAGCAAACACCAGAATTAAAAGATTGCACAACTAAAAATAATGCAAATTTTTTTTGGCTCAATTACATTCCATGAACATTCATCCACAAAATATAACATACTTAGGCAAGAAGCACTACACTCTAGGTGTGAGCACCAAAAGAATATCTTATTGCAAAATAACAACTGCCCTGAATACAAATTAGATTCTTGAATTTATAAGAAATCTTCTCCTTAATTTGTGTTGAGAGTGAGAGATATTTTTTATGGAATCATATGCTCCTAAAATAATTTTTAAAAAATATTTATGTTCAAACTAACTATCTAATGGTGCTAAGTAGGACTCCATCCATTTTTATATCATTAATTGGATGCATGAGCCTTTACATGTCATAAAAAAAAGAAAGCATGAAAGAATAAGAAAGAGAAAGCTATCAAGTGATGTGGAAGTCTCTAGAGATGCCAAAAATAGAAGCTCAACCTTCTCTAGATGTTTGTAGGAGTTAAACTACCATCAGAATGAATTTTCAATGCATGGAAAGCTCTAAATTTAGAACTGGCAGTTAATTGTAAGTGCACCTCAGAAGAAGCACACCTTGGGAGAAGCACACCTTGGGAGAATTGCACCTTGTGCACTAGCACACTAGTACACCTGCACACCAGTGCACTAGCACACTAGTGCACCTAGGAGAAATTTGGCAAGGTGCTCAATTTTCCAAAAAATCAAAGTTTCCAATTTTGAAAATGGTTTCTAGATTTTTCTCAGACGAGGTTTGGGAGCACTATAGTTTACATATTTTGATCTTTTTGATGATCTATACCCTCTTTATAGCCAAAAAATTTCATAGACCTGAACTCCTTCTGCTTCTAAAATCCCAAGGCTATAATGACCCTCTTTTGGTCATTCATTTTTTCTAATCTGATCCATATAAGTCACCATCAAATGTATTGTATTATTCTTTGATTGCATTCTAATGATTGGTCCTTACTTTCTTAGTTTACCCCTTTTGGATATACTAGTCCTTCTCTGATATGCCAATTGGAAATTTTTTCTATACTGATCAGTAGCTATGTCTATTATAACAATATGAATATGGAAATATGAGGATATCACTTGAAACAGTTGGTTGCTATCTCTGATCTAGATATGCATTCTTGTAGTGATGGCGGATGATGATGTTTCTGATGTAACCTGATGTGTTTGCAACAGTGGCTGTGCTTTATGATATTATCATGATTGAAGTAATGGATTTTATTTGTGTTACATATCTTGTAAGGCTGAATGGTTGTATCCTTTGATGATGAAGAGATGAATCCCTTTGATCACCTCTTTTCATAAACAACGACTAGCCCTTCTAATTGCACCTTTCCACTATTAATTGTTATTTGGATTTTAAGTCAAAGCTAATTGGTTTGTTATATTATTAATTTTATCAATATTCCTATGTCACTGCACACCACTTTTCCAACTAGTGATAAACTTGATTAAATCTTCTTCTCTGCATGTAACTGGATCTTGTCCACATGCATGGGAATCCTCCCTTCTGATCACTGCTAATTGATTTTAAATTGATTGTGCTTCCATTTGATGCATCACTTTAGTTCATTTTGCAAGTTATATACACCATAGTGATGATGAGTCACATCACCCCATCTTAACTATGATTATGAATTTAAACATAGATTATTACTTGGAAGATAACGATTATATTTAATCTAGATTCCACATTTAACATTTGAAGAAGTGTATGCTTTGTATTATTGCCAACTAATATGATTCCCAAATTTTAATCATATTATTTCTCATTGTTGATGGAAGTCAATTAAATGTATCAATAATAATATTATTTAAAAAAATATTATATGATTGTCAATTCTCATTATATCATATTATATCATTTTTATTTGCTTAGTAATTTATTGATTACTATATATTAGAAATTTGAATTGTATTACTTTTTTCATTATATAATAATAATTATATATCAATATTATATAATAATGCTTGATGCACTACTATTAATATTTATATATTCAATATTTATTTAATAATAGTGTACATAATTTATTAATAGCATTATTGTTATTATTATGTGTACAATTGATATCCATGAATCTTGATTACCTTACTAATATTATCAATCCTTTATTTATTATATTTTAATACTATTATCACATTATAATTATAATATAATATCATACTATATGATAATAAAATTATTATTATTATTATTGATTTGACCTTTAATATTACCTTATTCCCTTAGTAATGTATTATTATTATATCAATAATATATTATTATTTATTCTTTAATGATATATTATACCATTAATAATATATCAATATTTCTTTTAATATATCATAACATTAAGAAATAATATATTTATTTATTCATAATAATTTACTTATATTACCCTAATTAGGGGACATGATAGTCCGCTCTTCCTAAAATTGCTTGTCCTCAAGCAATGATTGTTTACACTAAAACTTTATTGTGAATTCAATATACAAGTTATACACTGGAATGAAAGAATACATAAGGTATTCATGTAGTTAATGTCATAATGCATGAAGTAAATATCTGAGCACTTGCAAACATGAAGCATACATGAAGAAGACACATTAATGCATGAAGACACGAAGTATACACGATGCAAACACATGATGCATGAAGGCACAAAGCATACATGATGTAGACACATCATACACTCTTTGTTGATTTTCACAATGAAGTAGAGTAAAGGAAATGATGTATAAAATATACTTCCCTAATATGCCTTTTGATCATGGACTTGCAACACAAATAATTATTAGCATATAATAGCTCTAAAGAAGGATGAGTCTTGTGGTGATCCTTCTTCTCATTTACCTAATCCTTTAGAAGGAATCTTTCTCTCACTCCTCATTATGATCATCATAAGATGGTAGATTTATGGTGCAAAGGGGGCGTGAAACAAGCTACAAGCGGTTCCTTGGAGGATATCTATCATGTGCTCGAATTTACTCTGCCTCTCCCTCCACCCACTCCCTACCTTAGGATATCATAATGTGGATGAGAAGATTAATCTAATGAACATAGTTTTATGGCACATGAGTCTTTCTCTCCTGAGCATCTTGAGATGGTATATTGATGGTGCAAAGGGTGCGTGAAACAAGCTACAAGTAGTTCCCTCGAGGATATCCATTAGGTGCTCGAATTTACTTCGCCTCTCCCTCCACCCACTACCTATCTTAAGGGATCATAATGTGGATGAGAAAATTAATCTAATGAGCATAATTATTTGGCATAGGAATCTTTCTCTCTTCTTATTATGATCATCTTGAGATGATAGATTGACAGTGCAGAGGGCGCGTAAAACAAGCTACAAGCGGTTCCTTGGAGGATATCCATCAGGTGCTTGAATTTACTCCACCTCTCCCTCCACCCACTCCCTATCATGATGTGGATGAGAAAATAGACCCCTATGTACTATCTAATCACATGGCTTTTCCTTCTATCATAATTGGTTAAATTCTTTTTTTTTTTTTTTTTTTGGAATATACACTACTCTATGGACATGTATTTACTCTTTTGTAATGTCAGGTGTAAAACCAATAGTCACTAAACTATGATAGGTCACTACACCTAATTTCATATATTTCCATGGTGTTTAATACTTCACTTGAGTGGTGGGACAACATTCACCTTTTTTTTGTTTCTCAAACCTATTTGATTTCCCCTAGTCTAGCAGTCTGCTGATATTGTTCTCTTTTTCTATTGTCTATTGTTATTAGAATACTAGGATGGTCTTTTTTATGTAAAATCAACTACACACTCCATCCTTAATTTTGTCATTATATTGCATATTATTCGTAATCAAATTATTTGGTCTCTTCTTATTAAATCATATTAATGATTGAACATTACTCTTCAATATATAGCTAACTGATATCAATCATTTTCGTGCAATTGGTGGTAATGATATTAGAATCAATTATCATTTGTACATTGTTGGATACAATTGATAATTGCATGATTGTCTTTGATGTTACACAAATGTCATAACAGTCATCAGATAGTGTTAACCGAGCTCACTCGGTCATCGAAGAAAAGTAGCAGACAGTGTTAACCGAGCTCACTCGGTCATCGAAGAAAAGTAGCAGACAGTGTTAACCGAGCTCACTCGGTCGTCAAAGGAAAGTCGGAGAAATCGGTGTTTACCGAGTTCACTCGGCGACTGAAGGATTTCACGAAATTCTCTGTATTAACCGAGCTCAGTCGGTTAACACAGGAATTATTTTCTGTGCAGTATTTACCGAGTTAAGTCGGTCAGTGAAGGATTTTCATGAAATTCTCTGTATTAACTGAGCTCAGTCGGTTAACACAGGAATTATTTTCTGTGCAGTATTTACTGAGTTAAGTCGGTCAGCGAAGGATTTCTCGAAAGTTAAGTAATTAAAGTTAATTACTTTATGTAATGTATGAAGCCGACTTATAGCACAATTATTTATAATTGTAACTTGTATTTGAGCCGACTTGATAATCTGAAAGGTATATATGAAGGATCAAGTTGCGAATTCAAGCATGGAAGTATGAATGTGAAAAAGCGAGCAGATATGATTGAATATCTAATATGCGAATTATAAGGAAGGTCAGAGCAAGTTTTTGAAGGATCAGAGATGCAGAGTTGCATTTGATCAGAGAGGATCTAGAGGAACAGAACAGAGATCTGTATCAGCAAAGATAAGTTGTATTTATTTCAGATCACTCATTGTTACTTTCTAACAATTGTAACAGTGTTTTCAAATCTCTTAACAGAGTGGGTTTAACAGCCTTTTGTAAAATCCTCTAACAAGGTGGCAATTCAGTTGAATTGATCTAAAGACCTCTAGCAAGGCCACTCCTAGCAGGGTGATTAAATCCTCTAACAAGGTCGCACCTAACAGTGTGTTTTGTAACCTTTAACAAGGTTGGCTCCTAACAGAGCTCACTTCAGAAGAGTGAAAAATAGTAACTAGTTACATTGGTGGTTTTTCCCATATTGAGTTTCCATGTTAAATCTGGTGTCTCTTGTCTCTTGTTTCTTGTGTTTTCAGTTTGATTATATGAGTATCAGCAATGAGTATTTCCTTTGACATCTTAAGGGACTTGTGTGAAAAGTTTTTGTAGTAACTGATTCACCCCTCCCCTCTCAGTTACTCCATTCTCATTTCCAACAATTGGTATCAGAGCTTATTGGTGCTTGCAGGAAAAGATTTCAAGGATCTAAGCCAAAGATCAAGATGTCTTACAAGAGAGAAATTCCAAGACTCAACAAAAATAACTTCTCTGCATGGCAAGGATTGATGAAACTTCATTTGGCTACTATTGGTGATACAGGACTGAAATATCTTGATGAAAAATACAAAGAACCTTCCGACACATTATCTGTCAATGATATTGCTGAAAAGAAGACTCATAACAATATGATGATAGACATTGCATCTGCACTAAGCTATGAAGAATTTGATGATATCAAGGATTGCCAAACCACTTTTGACATGTGGAACAAGCTGAAAGAAATCTATGGAGGAGATGACAATGCGAAAAGAGCAAAAGCAGAAAGTCTAAGAGGACAATTTGACCAAATGAGAATGAGAGAGGATGAAAACATTGCAAAATATGTTGATAGAATCAAAGCATGTGTCAGTGCAATCAGGGCATCTGGAGGTGATATCAAAGAAGAGACGGTTATAAGCAAAGTTCTCAGAACCTTGCTTCCCATCTATGCAATCAGAGTTTCTGCAATTCAAGAAAGAAGGTGTGAAGCAAATCATAATATCAATTTGGAGGCTATAGTTGGAAGACTAACCGCATTTGAACTAGACAATTTTGACAACTATGTTCCAGCTTCCAAAAGCACTGAATCAGCATTTGAGGCCAAACTTTCACTCAAAGATAAAGGCAAAAAGAAATCAGAGTCAGAAAGTGATGATGAATCAGACCAAAGTTCAGACAGTGATCTTGAAGTAATTGAAGCTCTACTGGCAAAGAAATACTCCAGAGGCAGAGGAAAATATAAAGGTAAAGTTCCTCTAATCTATTTTTCATGTGAAGAAATTGGTCATATTGCAGCTAGGTGCCCAAACAAGCAGAACAATGATGAAAAGAAGGGTCATAAATGGAATAGAAAGAAAGATTACAAATCATTCAAGAACAAAGGTAAGAAATCATGTTTCATGGCTGAAAATTCTAAGGATTCTGATAATAGTGAAGATGAAATTGTTTATATTGCTGTGAAAGATGATTCTGATAGTTATGAGGAAGATAAAATGGCTCTTATCTCTCATATAAGTATGAATGATACATGGATTATAGACAGTGGTTGCTCTCATCATATGACTGGTGATAAAACTAAGTTTGATCAGTTTGAGGATTATGATGGTGGCAGTGTAAGGTTTGGTAATAATGAACCTCGTTTCATAAAAGGAAGAGGAAGAATCTCTCTAACCAAAGAACTTATATGCAACAATGCCTATTGGGTTGAAGGTCTTAAATATAACTTGCTAAGTGTGGCACAGTTACTCAATACTGGATTTAAGGTGGAATTCATGCATGGAAAGGCAAGACTGTTGAATGAGCAAGGAAAGCTGATAGGATCTGGCACACAAACTAAAGGTAACTTGTTCTACCTAGAACTTGGTGAATGCTCATGTTTTATTGCTCAAATTGAAGAAATTTGGTTATGGCATAAGAGGTTGTGTCATGTCAATTTTGATAATCTGGTGAAGATAAGCAAATTCAAAAAGGTAAGAGGCATTCCTAATATAAAGAAACCGGAGGTCGGTTTATGCAAGAATTGTCAGATTGGAAAAATGGGAAAGACTAGTTTTAAAAGTAAAAGCTATCAGTCTGAAGATATATTAGAAATTGTGCATACTGATTTATGTGGACCCATTGGAATTGAAAGTTATACTGGAGAAAAGTTCTTCATTCTTTTTGTTGATGATTACTCAAGAATGATGACTGTTATGTATCTAAGGAATAAATCAGAAGCTTTTGAGAAATTCAAATGGTACTTGGCAAGAGTAGAAAAAGAAACAGGGAAAAGATTGAAATGCTTAAGGTTAGACAGAGGTGGTGAATTCATTTCACATGAGTTCAATAACTTCTGCATTGAAAGAGGAATTAAAAGAAAAGTTTCAGCACCAGGAACTCCAGAACAAAATGGGATAGCTGAAAGAAGAAATAGATCCATTATGGATTGTGCAAGGACCCTAATGATTGAAAAGAACATTGCTATCAAATACTGGAAGAAAGCTATCAGCACTGCAGTTCATACCTTGAACCGAGTACAATTGAAAAAGGACTCATTCAAAACTCCCTATGAATTATGGTATGGCTACAAACCCAATGTAAGTTATCTGAAAGTATTTGGAAGCAAATGTTATATTCTGAAAGAATCTAGAAAAGGTAAATTTGAAGTAAAAGGAGATGAAGGAATATTTCTAGGTTACTCTTGTAAAAGAAAAGCATATAGATGTTTAAATCTATCTACTCACAAGGTCATAGATTTATTTACATTGAACCTGATACTATACCAAGTACTCCAGTTAATCAGGAATCCTCAACTCCCGAGTCATCAATGACCGAGTTGCAGGAAGTTCAAACCGAGACACAGGAAGTTTTTACCGAGCTAAAAGAATCCGAGTCACTTTCAGACTCTACCAAGCAAGTATCTACCGAGTCTAAATCTACCGTGCCAGAACAGCAAGAATCTGAAGTACAAAGGGACAACAATGAAACTCATTCAAGAAGTAAAGAACCTGTGTTAGCTAAATATGTCAGAAGGCATCATGCTCCAGATCAGATCATTGGAGAAAAATCTAAAGGAACTCTGACAAGAAGTAAGTTAAAAGGCACTTGTTTACTTGCTGATTTTGAACCCAAAAATATCAAAGATGCATTGGCAAATGATAGTTGGATTGAGGCTATGAATGAAGAAATAGAACAGATAGAGAAAAACAAAACATGGACTCTTGTATCTAGACCCAAAGATAAGAATGTGATTGGAACAAAATGGGTATTCAGAAATAAACTAAATGAAGATGGCAAGGTATCAAGAAACAAAGCTAGACTAGTATGCAAAGGATATGCTCAAGAAAAAGGTATAGACTATGGAGAAACCTTTGCTCCTGTTGCAAGATTGGAAGGTGTAAGAACCTTACTTGCATATGCTGCTCACAAAGGATTCAAAGTTTATCAGATGGATGTCAAGTCAGCATTTCTCAATGGAATACTGGATGAAGAAGTTTACATTGAACAACCTGAAGGTTTTGTTGATCCAGATAAGAAGAACATGGTCTGCAAATTACACAAGGCGCTGTATGGTCTAAAACAAGCTCCTAGAGCATGGTATGAAAGATTGCATAACTATCTTATTCAGATTGGTTTTCAAAGGACTAATGATAACAGTAGCTTGTATATAAAAGAAGGTCCAGATAATAAGATTGTTTTGGCAGAAATATTTGTAGATGACACTGTTTTCACAGGCAATGATGATCTATGCAAAGAATTTTCAGAACAAATGAACAAGGAGTTTGAGATGTCTATGTTTGGTGAGATTAAATTCTTTTTAGGTCTTCAAATTCAACAAAGTAAGAATGGCATCTTCATCACACAGTCAAAATACATCAAGGAGATATTAAAAAAATTTGGTATGGAGGATTGTAAACCAGTTGGAACCCCTATGTGTACTGGATTGAAACTTACCAAGGAAGATGAATCCAAAGAAGTGGATCAAACACTGTATAGATCTATGATTGGAAAGTTGCAGTATGTAGTACATACTAGGCCAGATATTGCCCTTGCAGTCGGTATTGTAGCAAGATTTTCAGCAAAACCAAGAGAAACTCATATAATGGCAATCAAAAGAATAATGAGATATTTGAAAGGAACTGAAGATTATGGGCTATGGTATAAATTTGGAGGTAATTTGGATTTGAAATTATTTACTGATGCTGATTGGGCAGGAAACCTTGATGACAGGAAAAGCACAAGTGGAGGAGCATTCTTTCTTGGAAAGAGATTGGTTTCTTGGACAAGCAAAAAGTAGAATTGTACATCCCAATCTACAGCAGAGGCAGAGTATGTTGCTGCAGTAGTAAATTGTTCAAATATTGTTTGGCTTAAGCAGTTATTGCAAGGAATGAGGATGGAAATCAAAGAACCAGTTGTTATGTTCTGTGACAATACTAGTGCAATCAATATATCAAAGAATCCAGTGATGCATTCTAAGACCAAGCATATTGCAATCAAATATCATTTTGTCAGAGAATTGGTACAAGACAAGGAGATCAGATTGGAATATGTCAATTCAAAGGAACAAATTGCTGACATATTCACAAAGCCACTACCTAAGGATGCATTCTTGTATCTCAGAGGTAAGTTAGGGGTTACACCCCTATCCGAAATTCACTAAAAAAACAAGTTTTAGTGATGCATCAACGCATACCAAAATGAAAATCTATCTGTTGATGCAGTCAAATCTGGAAGCTTTGCATATGAATCAGTACTAAAGGTACATTACAATTCATTTAAGTTCTATTGTCTTTGGCATTTGATGTCAAAGAGGGAGAGATTTACTTTACTGTCATATCTTTCTTAAATTTGTGTGAAAAAGAAAGTTCTTATGTAATTCCTTCATAGAGGGAGAGTCTATCATCTTAAGGGAGAATTGTTTTGATGACACATTGTGCTGATAAGGACTTGTTTTCAAATTTCATTCTGCTATGACATGTTGTGTTGCCATCAATGCCAAAGAGGGAGATTGTTGGATATAATTGATAATTGCATGATTGTCTTTGATGTTACAAAAATGTCATATCAGTCATCAGACAGTGTTAACCGAGCTCACTTGGTCATCGAAGAAAAGTAGCAGATAGTGTTAACCGAGCTCACTCGGTCATCGAAGAAAAGTAGCAGACAGTGTTAACCGAGCTCACTCGGTCATCAAAGGAAAGTCAGAGAAATCGGTGTTTACCGAGTTCACTCGGCGACTGAAGGATTTCATGAAATTCTCTGTATTAACCGAGCTCAGTCGGTTAACACAGGAATTATTTTCTGTACAGTATTTACCGAGTTAAGTCGGTCAGTGAAGGATTTTCACGAAATTCTCTGTATTAACCGAGCTCAGTCGGTTAACACAGGAATTATTTTCTGTGCAGTATTTACTGAGTTAAGTCGGTCAGCGAAGGATTTCTCGAAGGTTAAGTAATTAAAGTTAATTACTTTATGTAATGTATGAAGCCGACTTATAGCACAATTATTTATAATTGTAACTTGTATTTGAGCCGACTTGATAATCTGAAAGGTATATATGAAGGATCAAGTTGCGAATTCAAGCATGGAAGTATGAATGTGAAAAAGCGAGTAGATATGATTGAATATCTAATATGTGAATTATAAGGAAGGTCAGAGCAAGTTTTTGAAGGATCAGAGATGCAGAGTTGCATTTGATTAGAGAGGATCTAGAGGAACAGAACAGAGATCTGTATCAGCAAAGATAAGTTGTATTTATTTCAGATCACTCATTGTTACTTTCTAACAATTGTAACAATGTTTTCAAATCTCTTAACAGAGTGGGTTTAATAGCCTTTTGTAAAATCCTCTAACAAGGTGGCAATTCAGTTGAATTGATCTAAAGACCTCTAGCAAGGCCACTCCTAGCAGGGTGATTAAATCCTCTAACAAGGTCGCACCTAACAGTGTGTTTTGTAACCTTTAACAAGGTTGGCTCCTAACAGGGCTCACTTTAGAAGAGTGAAAAATAGTAACTAGTTACATTGGTGGTTTTTCCCATATTGGGTTTCCACGTTAAATCTGGTGTCTCTTGTCTCTTGTTTCTTGTGTTTTCAGTTTGATTATATGAGTATCAGCAATGAGTATTTCTTTTGACATCTTAAGGGACTTGTGTGAAAATTTTTTGTAGTAACTGATTCACCCCTCCCCTCTCAGTTACTCCATTCTCATTTCCAACAGTACATAACCTCATATTCCTTAATATTGAAATAGCTCCTTCAATGTATTTATGCTTCCTTTGATCTATGGTTTGATTTGATGAAGATAATATTTTATTTCTTAATCCCCAATTCCTTTGTCAAGAATTCTTTCCACTATTTCTCCTCAAGGTGAAATGAATACTCAATGCTTTCCCTAGTAGTCTTGCAAATAGTTTTCAAGGATAGAGACTTCATTGATTAAATAAGATAATACACAATTGTGAATAATAATATATGATCATTCTAATAAATATCTCAATTAAAGACATACTTTTATATTGTGTTATAATCATAATAGATTGTATTACTATCTTGTTGCACATCAACTAATCCTCTTACATTTAATAAAATTTGTTATTATACTATACTCTTGAATACTCAATAATTATAATATTGAGATAGGTAATTTCACCTCTATCATCAAACAATAATTTTATTTTATTCTCATTATTTAAAAATAACCTTTATATTCATATTGATCATTTTGAATTATTTCATATACCTAATAATATTATTAGAATTTTTTTTCAAAATAATATTATCATAAAAATAAACATAACTTTATAAATAGATAATTTGAATTGATACTCTTTCAATTAAATAATCATACTTACCTTATGGAAGTCATTTTTGTACTTACCAAGCATTTTCCTTTGTTTCTTTAAATTGCATTTATCCTCTCTTCGTGATCAACTTAGTAACATCTTTGTTGCTACTTCAAATTCCAATATTGCATTTATATGGATACTTTTCTATATGCTTCAGTTGGGTTTCTCATTGTAATTGACCTAGCAACCATTCCATGAGATGTTATGCAAACTTTAAGTAATGCTTTCACTTGGAACTTACTAAGATCTGGTCATACATGACCCATTATTTCTGCACCCATATTGAGCATGAACTCAACTTTGCATATCATGGGTTTATTCACATCAACTGATGCATAGGGTTTTGATTGGTTTGAATAGGCTCTGATAAACTTATCTCTTTTTAACAACACCTTATATCATTCCATATCAGACTTATCTTTGTGCAATGGTTGACACTTGGGATCTTTATCCGTCTTGAGCAAACAGTTACACTTCATTATATGCACTTCCCTGATTTGCTGAGGCATTTTGTGAATAGCTCTTCTAAAATTTGCATGATATGGGGTTTGATTAGCCACTACAATCAATAATGCTCGTAGTTGCTCATTCCTCCAACCAAGATGATTAGGGATTGTGCTAAAGTTTTTGAGATATGGGTACAAATGAGATTGCACCCATTCCATTCCCCTTATGTCGTGATCTGATCTCTCTTTTCATTGATTTACGGACACTACTAAGCAAGGACTTCTCATGAAGAAGCTGCATACACTAGACATAGGATCATATTATAAAATCTTCAATATTTCCCTCTCCTATGAATGAAAAATATGGCACCTACATTATATAAAAGGTTGGTCCCTTTTTTTTTAATTTTTTATTATTATCCTCCTTTACTATCTTTAGCTAGCTGGTATGGTCAATTCAACACATATATTTGAGTTGATATTTATCAAAATTTAACATTATGACTTCATTTGTATTTCTAAGACATGATCAAAATTATTAATGCAAGTTTAGATCTCCATGCCATTGTTTCTTTGATTATCTCTTCCTATTCTCAAACGTGGTTTTCTAATCCAAAATGACAATATATATTCCCTATTTGTATTGACGCTTCTTCAGATGTCAATAAATATTTCTCTTTAATGTGCCAAAGAGATGCCAAGGATAATTAGGTGTTGGCACCAGCTATTGACCATCGAATTTGCATGCAATCATCCATTCATAAGCAGGCATGGTGTGATTATGGGAACTTCCCACCACTGGTTGATTGTTTCATATTCTAAATTGATGTGTTTAATTGACTCGACTAATGCTTTTTAACCACCATGCCTGCCATTGCCATTCTTTCCTCTTACTTTTCTTAGTAATGTCTATGCCTATCTAGGTTCTTATGATTACGTTAATAGTTTTTCAATGTGTTTTCTTTGAGAGACTTAGGGGCTTTTTTTGCTCTTGAGAGTGTCCTACGATTGTTCTTTTGGAAAAGATTTGGCAGGGCTCTATAGCACAACTGCATACTTTTCACCAGAGGCATCTCATATTACTGAATTTTACCAGTTTGCTCACTTCTTCCTATTAGTAGTTTAACTCACATCATGGAAATTTGGGTAGAATTCTTTTTCCAGAGGAGATTTTAGTCTCTTGTTTTGTTTAGCAATTCTACATTGATGTGCAGTAGTGTAATGTCTAAACACCAAAATTATCTATTAAAGTTCTTCCCATCAGGATGGCAGGAACATGCTCTGATACCTCTTGTAATGACCCTTTTTTGGTCATTCATCTTTTCTGATCTGATTCATATAAGTCACCATCAAATGTATTTTATTATTCTTTGGTTGCATTCTAATGATTGGTCCTTACTTTCTTAGTTTACCCCTTTTGGATATACTAGTCCTTCTCTGATATGATAATTGGAAATTTTTGCTATACTGATTAGCAGTTGTGTCTATTATAACAATATGAATATGCAAATATGAGGATATCACTTGAAATAGTTGGTTGCTATCTCTGATCTAGATATACATTCTTGTAGTGATGGTGGATGATGATGTTTCTAATGTAACCTAATGTGTTTGCAATAGTGGTGGTGCTTTATGATATTATCATTATTGAAGGAATGGATTTTATTTGTGTTACATATCCTATAAGGCTGAATGGTTGTATCCTTTGATGATGAAGAGGCAAATCCCTTTGATCACCTCTTTTCATAAACAATGACTAACCCTTCTAATTGCACCTTTCCACTATTAATTGTTATTTGGCTTTTAAGTCAAAACTAATTGGTTTGTTATATTATTGATTTTATCAATATTCCTATGTCACTGTACACCACTTTTCCAACTAGTGATAAACTTGATTAAATCTTCTTCTCTGCTTGTAACTGGGTCTTGTCCACATGCATGAGAATCCTCCCTTCTGATCATTGCTAACTGATGTTAAATTGATTGTGCTTCCATTTGATGCATCGCTTTAGTTCATTCTGCAAGTTACATACACCATAGTGATGATGAGTCACGTCACCCCATCTTAACTATGATTATGAATTTAAACATAGATTATTACTTGGAAGATAAGAATTATATTTAATCTAGATTCCACATTTAACATTTGAAGAAGTGTATATTTTGTATTATTGCCAACTAATATGATTCCCAAATTTTAATCATATTATTTCTCATTGTTGATGGAAGTCAATTAAATGTATCAATAATAATATTATTTAAAAAAATATTATATGATTGTCAATTCTCATTATATCATATTATATCATTTTTATTTGCTTAGTAATTTATTGATTACTAGATATTAGAAATTTGAATTGTATTACTTTTTTCATTATATAATAATAATTATATATCAATATTATATAATAATGCTTGATGCACTACTATTAATATTTATATATTCAATATTTATTTAATAATAGTGTACATAATTTATTAACAACATTATTGTTATTATTATGTGTACAATTGATATCCATGAATCTTGATTACCTTACTAATATTATCAATCCTTTATTTATTGTATAATAATACTATTATCACATTATAATTATAATGTAATATCATGATGTATGATAATAACATTATTATTATTATTATTACTGATTTGACCTTTAATATTACCTTATTACCTTAGTAACATATTATTATTATATCAATAATATATTATTATTTATTCTTTAATGATATATTATACCATTAATAATATATCAATATTTCTTTTAATATATCATAATATTAAGAAATAATATATTTATTTATTCATAATAATTTACTTATATTACCCTAATTAGGGGACATGACAAAGGCACCTGTGTAGAATCTTGTCATTAATAGTTGCATAAGATGAAGAACCTATTCTGGTTCATGTGTCTAACCTATGTATCTTTGATCTTTAGTGTAAATTGTTTGATTCTTTCTTCTCTCCAATGACCCAATCCTTTTGGGTTAGAGATCAGGTCATCGAAATTATCTAGAATGATCAAATGTTGGAAACTTTTGTACAAGATTTTCTAGGTCCTTTTAATTGGCTTTTTCGAAAGTCTTCTACTCAAAATTTCAAGTTGAAACTTTCATCGGTCCCTAAAACTAGGCAACTGAAGGCTCATTGTTTTAGGGACTGAAATTAGATTTTTATTTCTTCTTTCCAACAATCTAAATAGTTTTGAATTGTAAGCTCAAGGTTGAAAGTTATGACCCCAACAAGTTAAGGATACCTTTTCATCTAGTGCACCTATGCACCTTAAAAGAGAAAATGGAAAATTTCACCAAGTGTCAAAATTGAAATTCTGGCTTCTAGGTTTTGTTCCTCTTTATACCATAGCTATTTTTGGGTATTTTCCCTTGAATTTATCAATGATTTTTGTGACTTGAGCCACATCTAGAAAATCTAAGGCTGCATATTTGTCTTTCACCCTCTGCTTGTAGTTGCCCACCCTAATACGGGTCTCCACAAAATCTCCAAGTTTTACATATAACTCTAAAAAAGTATCTTCTGTCTTGAAATCCTAATTTTATTGACCCC
Source organism: Cupressus sempervirens (assembly GCA_028749045.1). Taxonomy (NCBI): domain Eukaryota; kingdom Viridiplantae; phylum Streptophyta; class Pinopsida; order Cupressales; family Cupressaceae; genus Cupressus; species Cupressus sempervirens. The sequence continues at coordinate 533,874,544 of CM053789.1, forward strand.
CCCCCCCCCCCCCAAGCTCTCCACTTGTTTTATTTTCTATCTCCGCAGAGCCCAACACTGTAGCACTGCACCCTAGTAGGTGCATCTCTTCTACTCTTTCCACCTTCACCTACCTGTACAAAGTAAAAACAAATGTTAATAAACCTAACTAAGGTGCATAGCAGTGCACCTAATTAGGTGTGCTATTATGCACATTTACAAAAAAAATCCCTAAAAACCTTTGAAAAATTAACAAGTTAAACCCAGATTAAGGTGTGTATCAGTGCACCTAATTAGGTGTGCTAATATGCACCTTAAACCCTTTAAAACCCTTGGCACATAAGTTCAAACATAAGATGCATGTTGAGCTACCATTTTGCATGATGCTTAATGACAAGAATCCTCTCAAACTCCTCTCTTGAAAAATTAATATTGGGGATCAACTCCAAGGTTCTAGGTGATCTTGTGACCTACTAGAATCTTCTTATTTGAAGATAAATATGTTTGTTTACGAGGAGGCCTTTGCTAGTTCAAACCAATTTCGGATCAAATGATCAATCTGCTTGCTATTTCAAAATTAATCATAAAAGAGATTTTTTTTTGGTATTTTCTATTTTTTTTTTATGAATGCAATCTAACAATGCAACTATATGAATTCCTAATTTAATCGAGAGGTTAGTAAAGAAAATAAAAAAGATAGGGTAACAAAAAATTCAAGCAAATAACATGAAAAGTAAAATCCTAATGAACATAAGCCACATAAATGACACATCTATTAAGCTTTTGAAAAGATTAGTGGATAACCAATGAAAATAGGAGTATTGTTTCCTTAATTCCATTGATGCAATCATCAATGGGAATTTAGTAACCATAAGATTTCACTTTTCATCAGATTGCAAGGCCATAGAAAGTGTGCTCATGCGAGACAAAAAGCTATTTAGGAACAATATGATGATCTCTTTTTGAACTAAGTACGTTAGCAAAATTTGTAGACCTGTAGTGAACACCAAAATTAATAGATCTCACAACCAAAATAATGCAATAAAATTTTGGCTCAATTAAATTCCATGAACATACATCCACAAAATATAACACACTTAGGCAAGAATCACTACACTCCAAATGTGAGCACCAAAAGCATATATTATTGCAAAATAATGATAGTGATCTAGAATACAAATTACATTCTTGAATTTATAAGAAATCTTCTCCTCAATTTGTGTTGAGAGTGAGAGATATATTTATGCAAATATATGCTTAAAACTAATAAAAAAAAATCTATTTATGTAAGTTAATGTGAGAATCAACTCTAAGGTTATAGGTGATCTTACGACCTACTAGAATCTACTCAATTAAAGATAGACATGAATGTTCACAATGAGGCCTTTGCTAGTTCTAAAATGATTCAGATAAGAGGTATGATCTACTTGCTATCTCAAAAAGGAATAACCACACAAAAAGAATATTTTTTTTGTATTTTCTATTTTTTGAGATGAATGCAATCTAAAAATGCAACTATATGAATTCCTAAATTTAACCAAGGGGGTTAGTACAGAAAATAGCAACATTAAGGTGATAAGAAATTTAAGAAAATAAGATGAAAGTAAATCCTAACAAACATAAGCCACAAAAAAAATGCATCTATGAGTTAAGCTTTCAAAAAAATCAATGGGTAACCAATGAAAATAAGAGCAGCACTTCCTTAATTCTATTGATGCAATCATTGATGGGAATTTAGTAACCATAAGATGTTTCACTTTTCATCAAATCCTAAGGCCATGGAAAGTGTGCTCATGTGAGATGAAAAGCTATGTAGGAACAATACGATGATCTCTTTTCAAACTAAGTACGTCAGCAGAATTTGTAAATCCATAGCAAATGCTAGAATTAAAAGATCGCACAACCAAAAATAACATACATTCCATGAACATACATTCATAAAATATTACACACTTAGGAAAGAATCACTACACTTCAAATGTGAGCACCAAAAGCATATATTATTAAAAAATAAAATTCGCACACAAAAGGAATATATTTTTGTATTTTTTCTATTTTTAAGATGAATGCAATCTAACAATGCAACTATATGAATTCCCAAAATAACCAAGGGGTTATTAAGGAAAATAATGAAGATAAGGTGACAAGAAGTTTAAGAAAATAACATGAAATTAAAATTCTAACAGACACAAACTACAAAAACAAGGTGTCTGCAAGTTAAGCCTTCGAAAAGATTGGTAGGTAATCAATGAAAATAGGAGGAGCGCTTCCTTAATTATACTAATGCAATCATCGATGTGAGTTCAATAACTGTAAGATATTTCACTTTCATCAAATCGCAAGGCCACAAAAAGTTTTCTCGTGCGAGACAAAAGTTATGCAGGAACAATATGATGATCTCTTCTTAAACTAAGTATGTTGGTAGAATTTGTGAACCAGTAGCGAACACTAGAATTAAAAGATTGCACAAATAGAAATAACACAGCAAACTTTTGGCTCAATTACATTCCATGAACATACATCCACAAAATATAACACACTTAGGCAAGAATCACTACACTCCAAAAGTGAGCACCAAAAGCATATCTTATTGCAAAAAGCAATAAGATATGCTTTTGGTGCTCACATTTGGAGTGTAGTGATTCTTTCCTAAGTGTGTTATATTTTGTGGATGTATGTTCATGGAATGTAATTGAGCCAAAATTTTGTTGTGTTATTTCTGGTTGTGCGATCTTTTAATCCTGGTGTTTACTATGGGTTTAAAAATTCTACTAACGTACTTAGTTCAAGAAGAGATCATCATATTGTTCTTCCATAGCTTTTTGTCTTGTATGAGTGCACTTTCTATGGCCTTGCAATTTGATGAAAAGTGAAACATCTTACAGTTATTGAATTTCCATCGATAATTGTATAAGTGGAATTAAGGAAGTGTTGCTCCTATTTTTATTGGTTACCCACCAATTTTTTCGAAAGCTTAACTAATAGACACATTGTTTTCATGGCTTGTGTCCATTAGGATTTACTTTCATCTTATTTTCTTAAATTTCTTGTCACCTTACCTTTTCTATTTTCTTTGCTGACCCTCTTGGTTAAATTTAGGAATTCATATAGTTGCATTGTTAAATTGCATTCATCATGGATGATCTTGTGACCTACTAGAATCTACTCAGTTGAAGATAAATGTGAATGTACATGAGGAGGCTTTTGTTGGTTTTGAAATGATTTGGATAAGATGTATGATCTTCTTGCTGTCTCAATAAGGAATAACCACACAAAATGATTTTTTTTTTTCTATTTTTAAGATGAATGCAATCTAATAATGGTCGTATATGAATTCCTAAATTTAACTAAGGGGGTTAGTAAAGAAAATAGTGAAGGTAAGGTGACAAGAAATTTAAGCAAATAAGATGAAAGTAAATCCTAACAAACATAAGACACAGAAACAACATGTCTACGAGTTACGCTTTCAAAAAGATTGGTGGGTAACTAATGAAAATAAGAGTAGTGCTTCCTTAATTCCACTGATGAAATCATCGATGAGAATTTGTTAATCGTAAGATGTTTCACTTTTCATCAAATCTCAAAGCCATGGAAAGTGTGCTCATGTGATACAAAAAGCTATGTAGGAACAATATGATGATCCCTTCTCAAACTAAGTACATAAGTAGAATTTTTAAACCCATAGAAAACACTAGAATTAAAAGATCACACAACTAGAAATAATGCAAAAAAATTTTGGCTCAATTACATTCCATGAACATACATCCACAAAATATAACACACTTAGGCAAGAATCACTATGCTCAAAAAGGTGTGAAGCTATGCACCTAAATAGATGTGTAGCTACACATCTTTTTTGGTGTTTAATATTTGTGCTTTGTGTCTTATGTGTAGGTGATAGAGGGTGGGATGAGTGCATCAGTGCACCTCTTGGAGGTGTGTAGTTGTGCAGCTACACTGCTATGCACTTCCAAGAGGGAAGTACTTTTTCTCTTTAACTTAGTGCACTAGTGCACCTAGTGAGGTGTGCTAGTGCACATCTTCACATGCAAAAATAACTTTTCTCCTTCAGAGCATGGTTTTTGGAATTTGTGTTTTCAGGCAGAGACCCAAATTAGTTAAAGGCACTAGACAAAATCCTTAAAAAATGACTTATACCTTGGACTAAGGATCTAGAAAGCTAAAAAATAAAGTAGGGGGTCCCCATTTCTAGGCAAAATGGGGTGTGTGTTATGAAACCACAAAAATACATAGGGCATGTGAACTACTTGAAAAAATGCTTCAAAAATATGTCAACAAATGGAATGTAATTGTTACAAGGTATAAAGAAAATGGATTTTTATATGATGCTTTCAAAATCTATGAAAAAATGAAACATTGAGGAACATACTCTTACCGTGCAAGCTTCACATGGGTTTTGTTTACATGTAGTCAAACAAGTTTAGTGGATGAACATTTTAAATATTTCAATAGCATGAGTGAATCTTATTGCATTATGCCTAAAACCAAGCACTATGTATGCATGCTTGACCTCCTCAGCCAAGATGGCTATCTTGAGGAAACTCTAAACTTCATCATCAAAATGGCAATAGACATGTTTCATCAATGTGCAGATTATGTAAGAATATACAGTTGGGATTATTTATAGAAAGTCTTCTTTTTGAAATGGATCTAAGAATGCCAAAACTTATGTTCTTCTGTCAAACTTGAATGTAGAAATGGGTAGGTTGAAAGAAGCTGATACAGAGAAGAGATTGATGAATGATATAGAAATTAAAAGATACCTACAAATTGAAGAATGTAAGGTGTTTGAGTGAACAAGGAAAGGGATCAAAACCTTCACCAACATCTTACCAGCTGGCTAAAAATAGGATCTTTCAAGTATGGATACAAATTGATTAATTAAAAAAATTTAAAAAATTAATTTTTTTTAAAGTTACTAATACCTTGATAGGAATTTATGCAAAATGCAGAAACATACATAGGGCATGTGAACTATTTGACTAAAAATACCTCAAAAAGATGTCATATCATGGAATGCCATGGTTACAGGAAATGCATAAAATAGGTTTTGTAATAATGCTCCCAAACTCTTTGAAAAATGAAGCACCTTAGAACATATCCTGACCATGTTAGCTTCACACCTATTTTGTTTTAATGTAGCCATCTAGGTCTAGTGGATGAGGGCTTCACATACCTCAATATCATGAGTAACTCCTATTGAATTGTGCTAAAAACCAATCACTATGTGTTCTTGGTCAACATTCTCAGTAGAGCTCACAATATTGAGGAAGCTTTTAATTTTATCATCAAAGTACCAATTAAACTTGTAGCCATTATGTGGGCATAATTCCTCAGTATTTTCAAATTAATTAAGAAAAAAAACAAGCATTAGGAGATAAAATGACATTCAAAGAGCCTCTAATGTGGCTAAAGAAGCCAGAGTTTGTAAGTGTAGATGAGTTGGTTTGAGTTGTGAGTTTTTCTTTCCATAGATTCTAAATTTGATCCTCTTCCAGAGGGATTTCTTATTAGCTACTCCTTTCTGAACCCCAACTTACCAATATGTAAGATCAAAATAAAATAGGTTGAATCACTATACTAAAGCACATATGCTCTACATATAGAAAAGGAGAAAAAAAACCCACCACCACCAAGAAACAAACTTAGGCTAAAAATTTAACTCAACCCTACACCATAATTTGCATTTTGTAGTATCCTCTAGTGAGAAATGTTTGACACACATGTTCTCTTCTCATGACTCAAAGATAGGTGCTCTATAAGGGTTAAATATTAATGCTTGGTTTTATCAGAACTACAATCTCCAAAATATATTTGTTGGTTACATGGAGAAGAATTTATCATAACCAATTACATTGAATGACAACCATATATTGTGTATAAAATATTGAATTTGAATGATTTTTTTTTTTCTTTTTCTGACCTTAGAGTTATGGAAAGTAAGGTTTCATCCAATTAGTGGTTGCTTCAAGAGTGTTATTCATATAAGGCAGAAAATTCAAAAACATATATTTCTCTCTTACAGCTCCTTTTTGATAAAATAGAATAGATCAAAGAAAATTTTGTAACTTTATCACCTGCTCTTTTGCTATGACTATAGTAATGCCACAATTTCTATTTATTTTCCAATTCCCAATTAAATGTACAATGACTATTATTAAAAAATTAGTAGTCACAATATGCACTACATAAATATTTCAATTTGTTTAGTATTATCATATATTAAAAATTTCATCAATTTGTTTAGATTGACTGTAATCATAATGAATTTGTTAAAACAAACAGAGTAATTAATGATAATCATGAGATGGCTCAATACTGTGTATGTTGTGAAATGACACAAATTTTAAATGGTGTGTATAGAGACGTCTCTTTAAAATGTACCTTTTGGTGAGAGAAGATATATTAAGAAGGTATAAATCATTCTTTCAACATCATTAGGGAAATTTCTTCATTTATTATATACAACTAGTATTGAGTCACTTTTGACCTCTCAGCAAATTAATATCCTATATCATTGAACATTACCTCCCTAATTAGTCCTATATTAGACCTTCTCTATTTGAGTTAAGGGTCTCTTGGTAGAATCACTGGCATATTAGATCTTTCAATCAAATTGCTAAAGAAATACATATCAATTTCAAGAGCATATCATGTACATTAAACACAACATCATCCACATATCACCACCAATAGCATTTACTATCATAGCATATTTTAAATTAGACATTACTATCCCTTTAATGTCAATAATTGTGTACATACACATACAAAGATTCCTTTGTTTGTAAATCTTTACCCATTTAGATTGTAATTATTTAACCAAGAAGGATAAATTACATAATTGACTTAGCTTTATAATTTAGCTAGAAAGGGGTCATTACTATTAATTTTGATCTGATTAATATGACATGTAATTTTATTTTATTATATTTGTCATCTAGGAGTGTATAATCAACAAGAATAGAACTCTACACAATTCAATAATATGGAAATATGGATGTTTGTACTTCACAATAATATCATTGAGATATGTTTATAAAAATTGGTCTGTGTAGTACAATATTGTTGAGATATGTTAATCAATTAGTTGTATACTAATTATGATCTGCATTAATGATTTTTATACATTGCAAAGTATTTGGAACAACTTCATATACATATGACAATGAAGAGTCATGTCTCATGTATGTATTAAAATGGTTTTGACTCTATCCCATCAATAATGAAGGGAAAGTGACCTTTAATTTGGACCAAAAGTGTCAGTATTCACTTATAACTAGAGAATCAGAATGCAAGTACTAGAATAGAGTAATTTAAGTTCATCAAGTATCTCAGATGACAAGCACCATCCCATTTCTAATTGTCCTTTTCCAAGAAAATGAAACAAATAGGTTACCTCCAATTCTTTCCATTTCATCTCAAAAGGAAGAAAGAACATGCTTATGTTTTTAAGAGGAAAAGGAAAATCCTACATCTGATCACCCTATTCTAGCAATGAAAGAAATGGGTTACCTCCAAGCCTCCCCATTTCATCTCATAAGGAAGAAAGAAGAGGTCTATGTTTTTCAGAATCCTAATTAAAACTTACTAGTGCCAATGATTCTACTGGTTGTGGTATTGGTAATGAATGCGATTCTTCTTAGTTGTTTCAGTCAAAGAAAACAAAGAAATTTTCTAACAGCTTGGCTATCATAACTAATGACTCTAAAGTTGATTCCTCTAAGCATAATTATTTCCATCAATATCCAAAAAAAATATTATTAAAAGGATTGATAACATTGAACTATATAAGTTCTTCATCTGGTACCCAATTGGATTTTTTTATTTTTTCAAGTGGAGGGGGAGTTCAATTAGTAGAAATGATGTGCATGGAGAACGTGTAGACTCTACTACTAGCAATGAGATTATAATGAGAATGAAAGTTTCTTGGACTATGGGGAAGATTTGGAAGTTAGAATGGAACTTACACATGATTTTTTGCATATGGTATTTCCTTTCCTTGACCAATAAAATTTGTGTAAAGTAGAGCTAGGGTTTGTAAGTAGTGGTGGGCTACTAGCACCCACAAGGACTTCTAGAAATCTTTGCATTTTGAGAAATCCAAAATTATCATAGAACAAGTTTCTCAAATTTTTTAAAGGTACACAAAGGCTGCTAGAAAAATAATTACTAAAATAGGTTCCTTGCATGTTGTGCATACATATTACATGGTGTCTCACCTCCAAATATTTCCTTCTCATACTACTCAAGTAGGATATGTTTTTCATGCTTATTCTTCTCCTCTATGGCCTCCAAAAAAGCATAAGGGAACCAAGATTCATTCTTCATGAAAAATTGACCTAATTTATTCCCCAAGAGCATGAAATTATTAGGGCCACCACTTCATCTAAAGAAAGAAACAAATGCATTGGGAGACATATCTTTGACTAGATCAAGGTTTTTAATTTCTTTCAATTTCAACTTAGATATTATTGAAATAGAAAGAGATGGTTTTGAAATACAAGATCTTACAAAGTAGTATAGATGAAGTTCATCCTCATCTTATGCAATTACAAATGATGCAAGAAGATCTTTGCAATGGTGGAAAAACATTTCTTGTTTATGTTGTCATAAATGAAAGTAAGGTGCTACCATAACTTCATATAGCCACGGAAGAACTTAAAAAAATCTGAAATATTTAGTGCTTACAAATGTAAAATTCTTCATGGTCATATGAAAAATTGCTAAAAAATAAATAGCTATGCAAAAGTTCAAAGCAAGAGAAAGACAAATTATTCTTTCAACTTAAACAATTGAAATTAGAATTGATGTTCCTAAGGCAATTATTAAAGCCAACATGTTTGAAATGACCCAATTACACCAACTTAGAGGCCATATTGGAAGGAGAAATAAACAAGCTTCTTATATTCTTCTAGCATCCTCAAAAAATGCCTTGTAGGAAAGGCAATTCCTTAATGTAAAAATGTTGGCCATGTGGGTATATATCAAAAACTTAAAAGGTAAACTACGAATTTGAATCTAAGATTTCACCCTATTAATTTACACTGTACACAACATAAAATCTATAAAACTAAGAAATCTTTCAAAACACATAGATAATTTTTTTAAGAAAAATTACATAAATAACTATCCATAAGTTATTTATAATAAAAATTGGATAGAATTTGGAATGTGGATTCATGGCATTTATTGCAAAAATAAAGAGAATTAAGAATCACACAACATATATTTATCCAATGGTGTGACCTAGATTCTAAAATTAACCAAAATCATTTTCTACAATAATTTAGGCAAAAATAATTACCTACAAATTTCATCATCTATGGCTACTAGACAAGTAGCATGCCTTCCATCATGGGTTGTGGTAGTGGCAAAGAGCTACAACCACTTTGTAGCTAATCGAAGACTGAGGCTATTGATACTATGGTGCTCAACATAAATAATCTTAGAAGATGAATGGCTCAAGGTATAATTGTAGATGCAAGATGTTTCTTGAACCCTATACTATGATTCTAAATTATTTAGTTAGAATGATGAATGCAAGAATGCATAATGAATCCATCTAGAATGAGGAGAGGTGAGGGTTTATATATATCTCAAATCATTTCATGGAATTAAATTTTACTGGGTCAACCAAGAGACTCAATATCCTTTATAAATATTGGCATGGACTTTTGGGTCAAATTTGGGTCTCATTCTCTTGGTACAATCTGTAGACGCTTAAAATCGTCCCTAAACACTATATTAATTAATTTTAATATTTCTCGTGACATTGTAGTTAATTATTAATTAATTAATTATATTGTTCACATTCCTCTACTTATTTAATTAAGCTAATTAATTAAATGAGTTCATTCTCCTAGGTATTTAAATTTTATTTAAATACTTCTAGCCTTAATGTGTTAAATTAATTTAACACATGATCCTCCATCTTTCCCCCCTTTTTAAATAAATTTTATTTATTTAAATCCTCACATCCCATTAATTCCTCTAAACCCATGATTAAATTAAATTTCATTTAATTTAGTCTTAAACCTAACCTAGAGCTTAGTTTACACTCATCATTTTCATCCTCTTAAGCCTAATCTCACTTAATCATTCCTAATCATCTCCCTAATCCCTCTCATTAGCCTAAGAGTGTGCTCACACATGTGTGAGATGACATGCCTATACACTCTTGTCTCCCACTCTTCTTCTTAAGTTTTCTCACACATGTGTGAGCAAAATTTGAATTCTTGACCATTTGCATGGCTTGCATGTCACCTTATGTGGCACTTACTTGGATGCTACCTCACCAAGCCCTCCCTCAAGCCTATAAATAGAGGGCTTGTCTCAAGAATTTGCATCTCATTTTTATTGCATTGTTATCATGTTGGTTTGAGATTTGAGTTTGCTTTCATAGTTTGAGCTTTTATGGTAGTTTGAGCTTGCATTGGTAGAGTCTCATAGTGATTTTGTAAGTTCATACTAACAATTTGGTAGCTGATTTAGTTTACATCATGCATTGTTAATCTAGTTTCTACATGCATTTGTAGCTTCATTTTAGCTTGCATTTTTATCATAGTTTGCATATCTAGTTAGTTCTTTCATTACATATCATCTTCATCCTTGAATGCCTTCAAGAATGGCTCTCTTCATAGCCATTTCTTGAAGTGTTCTTCATCTCATTTAGTCTAGGTTCATATCTTACTTGCATACACACTTTCACTCACTCACTCAAGAGATTCATTTATTGTTGTGTTTGAGAGAGCACACCAAACATCTCCCCATCTTAACACACCAACAAGGCCTCTCATGGGTGCCTTTATTGAGCTGTAGAGGTGGTTGAAAGGTTGAATTTGTTGGTTGCTTAGGGTTGCAAAACCCAAGCAAGTATTAGTTGATACTTATTCTTTTCATTTTGATGAATATTTGATGCACTTGAAAGCTTTTAAACTAGTGTTTGTCTGTTAACCCATGCTTCTTGCAGGTCACATTTTTATGCAACACATTTTGGCATGCTCGGTGGGACCCACGTCCTTAGTTTCATTTTGAAATTTTGCAAACATCCTTGGTTCAATTGTAAAACATCACATTGTCATCTTCGCATGCCACATCGTCATCTACATTTGTCATCTATGCAGATTAGTGTCTCTGTAGACCAGCGTCTGCATAGATCAACATCTACGTAGATCAACGTCTGTGCTGTTTAGCATCTCTGCAGTAGTTGCACTTGTGTTTAAGTTGTTTTGTCATCTACGTTTAAGTTCTTTCATCTACATTTAAGTTCTGTCATCTGCATTTAAGTTTTGTCATCTGCATTTAAGTTTTGTCATCTCCGAAGTTAGTTTTGTCATCTCCGAGGTTAGTTTTGTCATCTTTGAGGTTCGTTCTATCATCTTCAAGGTCAGTTCTATCATCTCTGAGGCATGTTCTATCATCTGCAATGCTAGTTTGTCATCTATGAAGTTTGGCCTCTCCACTTTTCAAATTATCGTTTGCGTAGTTTGGCGTCTGCATGTTTCATCGTCTGCGCATTTTGCCGTCTGCGCCTATATTTTGGCATCTCTGCATTTTATCAAAATTGTTCAATTTTTTTAACAATAATTTTCACTAACTGATTGACTTGTAGGTTTTAACTAATGGTTTTCATGTAGAGAAGTAACCTTAAAAATATAAAAAAAACAAAACCAATAGTGCTTTTAATCACTAAAGGAGATTTGTAGTGATTTTTATCACTTAAAAACTTAAGGGCTAATGGACTTGTATGAATTAAACACTTTTATTTGAATGCATGAATGTTTAGATTAGCCCACATTTGGACTTTGGTGCTTAAAATGGACATGAATTTTTAGATTAGCCCACATTTGAACTTTGGTGCTTAAAATGGGCATGAATGTTTAGATTAGCCAACATTTGGACTTTGGTGCTTAAAAGAGACATGAATGTTTAGGGTAGAAGACACCTTTGAATTTGGTGCTTAAAAAGAATTCACACCATCTTGAATGCTTTAAAGGATAATGGACATATATGCCTAGGCTAGAAAATATTTGGAATTGATGCTTAAAATGGACATGTATGCCTAGGCTAGATCACATTTGAGTTTGGTGCTTAAATTGAAGTTATACACTCTTGAATGCCCTAAGGTAAATTGACTTTATTTCTTGCATTTTTCTTTTCAACATTTTACTTTCATGCACTCGCTTTACTTTCTTGTTGACGAACTCGCATTTTCATTTACATTGGCACTATTTCAAGTTGGAAAGAACCTTGCATGTTTTAATAATGAGTGTCTTCAAGTAGATAGAAAACTTAAAGCTTCATTGGGAAAGAACAAGTGTCTTTTAAACCCCCAAGACCACTTACGTATTCTCTCCCCTCGTACCTTTGGGCAATCTTGGGTGCACAAGAAATAAGTGGTTTTATTTTTATTTTTTAGGAGGCCTGCTTGGGGATTTCATCACCCCTTGGGATGACCTCAACTCTAGTGTTCTGGCAGGGTATAAAAATTGGGAGGTGAATTGAAAGACACCTCTCTTGGAAGTGGAATATTGTCACTCTTGGCTAAGCCCCAAAGAACTTTATACCTTTGAAAGTGAAGGAGGAGATTTGGGTTACCGTCTCCCCCCGGCTGTGTGGTAGTATTTCTTTTCATCTACAAACTTGGGCCTCATGTACCTTGTGTATATCAAGGACTCCCTCTAGATAAGCCTTGTTCATCCTAGAGATAGCCTTATTAGAGTTGTTGGCATGTTCAGTCTGCTTGTTCAAACATTCAAAAATCAAAGCCAAAACATCAAACAAGTTCTAAAATGAGTGAAATTGTGAGGTAACCTTTCATTAAGTGAGATAGGTTAAGTGAGGTCTTCTTGACTCATGGTTACTTTTGGTAGTTTTCATTTTGAAATTGGTTGAGTCTAGTCACTCTAAATTTGGGTCTTATTTTATTCTTGCCATGACCGATAAACTCAACCAAGTCAAACATAAGAAAGTGAAATTGTCCAAACCACCTATCTACAAGAAAAGGAAGAACCTAGCATATGGTGACAAAAAATTTTGATATGCTATCAAATACATTCAAAAAGAAGAAGCCACACAAGATTGTTATGACAGAATTGAATAGAATAGAAAACTTCGAAAATGGTCTGTTTTCTCAGGAGTGAACCCAAGGTTTTTATTTTCAGTAAACGAGGATTGAGATAGCCTCATTAGTGACCACAACCCTCTCATCTTTCCATATCTACCTCCATCTTTCCAAAGTCCTAGTCTTCCACCTTCAAATTTTCTTCTAGAGAGCTTAAACCTTAAAACATCTTTTGACAATACAACACTAGACCTTTCATCTATAAGCAAACATTTATCCTAATCACACTTACTTATTTGGGATCACAAGTCTATCTCCAAATAGTAAGCAATCAATTTGGTGTCCTATCTTTCCTACAAGATCACTTGGCTATCTTTGGTAGGAGAAAGATACTACTATCCTCTAATCAATTTTTGTTTGCTAAACCAAGGTCTTTTGTTCAAACTTGGGTAGTTGACCCTTTAATCACCTAAGGTTAATAGCTCTTATCCTCATTTTATTTTTCTTCCATAATCTTCTACCCATTGGCTTGGTCACTCTTGTATGGTATACACACGATCAGGAAGGTTCACATTTAATCCCATGTCATGCTTGTAGGAATCATTGAGGCAATCGGAGATGGAGAATCCTTTTCCTCCACTCACAACTTCATTAGAGAATACAATTCCCTCTAGTTCGAACCTTGGTATACCTAACTCAACATCCACATGAGAACCAGAAGATCCCTTCCATAACACAACTTTGGGGGATAATGATGAAGAAATGTACCACGATGAAGATCATATTGACCCTAACGATGTACCTAGTGATGTTAGGACATTCCTTGCAGACCCCTACAATGTGGAAATGATGGAAAAATCCATTAGGGCAAACAAAACTAAGATATTACTAAACTTGGTTGAGGATGGTGTTAATGTTCCCCCAAGCTTTGATGATAACACTTTGTTTAGACAAATTACAAAAGGTGGTGCATCTGTGTTTCCCACTTCAAATGCAGCTTCGACTTCTAGCAAAGGGAAATAAACCATGGTGATAACTAGTGCTATGCCTACATCTAGCACTTCAACACAACTCACATTTCAATTGAGTGCAAAACATATTCAACAAATCATTAGTGCCATGCCCAATGTTACCACACATGCTAGTATTCCACTATCTACCTTGACAACTTCAATTGTGATGCTTAGGCATTGGACAAGTGCCTACTCAACCAATGGCAATTCTGACACAACCAATACACTCTTCTTATTTACAAGTTCCAACCACTATGGTAAAGACATCCGTGCCAATTCCAACAACTGCATATCAATATATTAGCCAAAGTGGAGTGCCTCCACCACCTCACACTACATTTGGGACTCCCCACAATTTAGGAGGTGGATTTGTGAACAACCAAAAATCACAAGATGCAACCTAATCAAGATTTGGCTCAACAATTCCAAGAATTGTGAAATTTGGTCCTTAACATGAACAACAAAGGGGTGAAGGATGTCTATTTTGAGGAAATTTGTCCTTTTCCATTTGATAAATCCATCAATATGGTGTCATTTCCAACCAGTTTTGAAATACCTAAATTTGACAAGTATAAGGGAGAGACATGCCCCGTCACCCATCTCAAAGAATTTTCCATTTTGTGCCAAGAGGTAGCCTATAGTGATGACTATCTTAAGAGACTCTTTGCACGAAGTCTTGGAGGCCCCACACTTGAGTGGTTAATGAATTTACCTAATGGCTCCTTTACTTCTTTCAATGATTTGACAAGCAAGTTTATAGCACAATACTCTTACAACATTGAACATCATGCCTCATTGAGTGACTTGTGCAATAAAAGACAATGAAATGGAGAAACTTTTGCCAACTTCCTACAAAGGTGGAGACATCTTGCTAATCATATGCCATATAAAATTGAGGATTCCCATCTTGTGGATATATTTATCAAGAACTTGATACCTAAAATGTCCTTCCACATGAAAATAGCTAGCCCTGAAGACTTTTTCACTTTAGTAAAAAAGGGCAAGAATATTGAAAATGGACTTTTGGAAAAAGGTACCATCAAACATTATAATTCATCATCCTCCAACAATGAGTCAAAAAACAATAGAAAACCCAAATTCTGGTCCAAGAATAAGGGTGTTACACATGATGGTGTTACTGATGTCAAAAACCTTCAAGGAGGGAACAACAACAACTACCACAATTGAAACAACAACAATTCAAATCATGACAATCAAAGCAATCAACAATCTAGAAATCAAACACAATTCTTTCCACGCAACAACTACAGTCATGACTATGATCGAAATAGAAATTTCACCAACTTTCGTGAACCTTTGGAGACCATCTTTCAAAAATTAGTGGATCACAATTTGATGGTATTTCCTAACACACATCCTTTTGATGAAAATCAACCAAAGTCAAAGTGGTATAGGGAAAATGAATATTGTAAATACCACCATATCAAAGGACATGACACCAAAAAATGTATCAAGCTCAAAGTTTTTATCCAAAATCTTCTTGATGATGGAGAAATTGAAGTAGAAGGAGGTCCAAATTCTAAAAATGCTAAATTGAAGATATTTCAAAAACCATTTCCTGATCACAACAATGATAATAAAAATACCAATAATGTGAATCAAGCATCCACATAAAATGCATTACCTTATGATTATTCTACTAACCACATCTTAGGGTTTGACTCCTTATGTGGTCACATTAAAGAAGTAGATGCTCATGTGAATACCCTTGTCTTGCAAGTGGCTGATTGTGATGCCACCACTTGACGGGGAAGACTCACTTTGCAAGCTGCCACTCCCAATAACACTAATCCACCAATGCCACATGTGCCTACTGTGCCATCCACCTCACAAAGGCCCACTTCTCGCTATGATGTGTTGTCCTAGCTAGGTAAGACTCCTGCACAAATCTTCATTCTTGAGCTTCTTACCACATCACCCATCCATAAAGAGATCTTGGAGAAGGCTCTTTTAGAGTCTCGTGTTCTTGAAAATATTAATGCTTCCCAATTTACTGCTATGATTGGAAACCTTGCTGCTCAACAACACCTTGTCTTTACAGATAAAGATTTCCACGATCCTAATCCCCACCATAATTTTTCGCTCCACATTGAAGTCCTTATCCAACGACATAAGATTAAAAGAGTCCTTATAGACAATGGATCCGGTTTGAACCTTTGTACATTGAAAATGATTCATTTCTTGGGACTACTAGAGGATCTCCTAGATGTTAATAAAAGGATCACAATAAAAGCATATGATGAAAGAGAAAGAGAATCAAAAGGAGTCATCATGTTGCCTCTAAAGGTTGGACCAGCCATCATAAATACTTAATGCTATGTCTTAGACTTGGATTTTTCATATAACATCTTGCTTAGTAGACCGTGAATACATACACTAAAGGTGGTCCCATCCACCTATCATCAATGCTTGAAATTCCCCCACCAAAGAAGAGAGATCACAATCCTAGGGAATCCCCCTCCTTTTGAATTTTGTAAAAGATTGGAAGGTGCACCAATGAATTTTTGTCCAATAAGTGAGTTTGCCAAAATTGTACCTAAATCTCTCACCATAATAGAACCACATTCCACAATAGTACCAGAATTAGCTAATGAGGATTCAAGCTCCCACAAGGGAAAAGAGAAGGTTGAAGATACTAAAATTAACACCACAGGAAAGAAGGTCACTTTTGCTGATTTAGGAATGGGAGAGTATAAGTTTGAAAATGCCTTAGTGTGTGGGACAACTACCACTCTCCCCTCATTCCTTTGGAAAAACTAATAAGGAAACCATGCAAGTTAGCAAGACAACATTTGAGCATTGGGGTTCACTTAGTGATGAGCACATGGAAGATAATATCCTAGATTGGCTATATTATGATGGAAAAGATGAACCTCTGGAGTTTCCTAAGGATAAATATGTTAAGGCACCTCCTATTATTGAAAACATGGGATATCATGGTACCAGCCTTGGACAGAAAGAAGATGGAATTAGACAACCCTTAGAAGCTAATATCTATCCTAAAGGATAGGGATTGGGCTCCACTAAACCTAAGGTATCCTTTGCTGACAACTATTGTATGGTTGAACTTGATTCTGAGACTGAAGAGGAGGAATTCTTCGAAGTACCTTTCCAATACATTGAAGATGACCTAGATCATTATGTCCATGCCATTACCATAGATAACCTTTCATCCATTAACCTACCTCTCACCAATCCCGACATGATAGACTAGGACCTTCAAGATACACCACTAGCTCTCGATATCTGTAAGTCTGATGAAGCAGTGATGGCACTTTTTGGCCTTAAGAATCTCTGAGAATATGAACATGAGATCCAATACAATGAGGAAGCCTACTTTGGTAGCCAAGTCAACTCTCTTAGTTGCAAAAGTGAAAAAGAAGATAAAAATGGAAAAACAAAAGACACATCCTCTAGTGAAAACTCTCCTGGGGTGCTTTTGGATGAAAAAAAAGATAAAATAAAGGACGCATCTTCTAGTGAAAACCTCTTAGAGGTGCCAGAAGAGGGAGAGCTTGACTTTCCATTTAGATCCTTGTCACCAGAAAAATCACCTATTTTGAATGAGGACACAATTCCAGTCAATTTGGGAATAGAGGATAGTCCATAAATCACCTACATTGCTACTACCTTAAGTCTTGAGGAACAAAAAGCCATGACTAAATTCTTAAAAAAGGGAAAAAATCAATTTTGCATGGACATACAAAGACATGCCTGATTTAGATATAGATTTGGTTATACATCATTTGACAATTGATCCCAAGATTAAACCAGTATAGAAAAAGTTGTACAAAATGCACCCTAAGGTAGCACTCCTAGTCAAAGCAGAGTTATAAAAAATGTTAGAGGCAAAATTCATCCATCCTATTGACTATCTTGAGTGGGTCTCCAACATTGTTCCTGTAAGGAAAGCATCTGGGGGCATTCGTGTTTGTTCAAATTTTTGAGATTTAAATCTCGCATGTCCTAAGGATGATTTTCCACTTCCTAACATAGACATCATAGTGGATTTGATTGCTAAACATGAGATGTTTTCTTTGATGGATGGGTTTTTCAGTTATAACCAAATCAAGATTGCAGAAGAGGATCAACATAAAATGGCATTCACCACCCCATGGGGAACCTTTTGTTATCAAGTCATGCCTTTTCTCTTGAAAAATGCTGGTGCCACTTATCAATGCCCAATGACTACCATATTCCATGATCTTCTACATGTCATAATGGAGGACTATGTTGATGATATTCTAGGAAAATCCAAGACAAGAGAATCCCACATTGATGTCCTTAACATTATTTTTGATAGGTTGGAGAAATATAAAGTATGCTTTAATCCTAAGAAATGTGTATTTGGGGTCAAATCAGGCAAACTGTTAGGCTACATTGTGTCAAGAAGAGGTATTGAAGTAGATCCAGCAAAAGTGAAGGCCATCATGGATATGCCCCCACCTACCATATTGAAACAACTCTGCATTTTTCAAAGAAAGTTACAATCTATTAGGAGATTTGTGTCACAACTAGTAGATAAAATCCATCCACTTCAGCATTTGCTTCGCAAGGGAAACAAGTTTCAATGGGATTGCCTATGCCAAAAAGCATTTGAACAAATTAAGACATATTTGGCTAATCCTCTAGTTTTAGTACCTCTAGTTGTAGGAAAACCATTGATTCTATACATTTCAGCTACTTCAGTTGCCTTAGGAGCACTTTTGGCATAGTTAGATAATAAGGGGAATGAGCAAGCCATATATTACCTCAGTCGAACACTAGTCGGCTATGAGTTAAACTACACTACTATTGAGAGAGCATGTTTGGCTATAGTCTTTTGTATGCAAAAAATATGTCATTATATGCTTAATCATACTACATATCTCATTGCCAAGATAGATCCACTCAAGTATTTTTTTATCAAAATCTGCCCTCACTGGCTGAGCAACAAAATGGGTCTTAATTTTGAGTGAATTCAACATTGTTTATAAGGATCATAAGGCCATTAAAGGACAAGTAATTGCAGATCAGCTTGTTGAAGCTCTTCTTCAAGGGAACCATCCCATTGTAGCCAATTTTCCAGATGACACAATTATGACCCTAGCCCCTACTACACCATGGAAATTTTTTTTTGATGGATCCTTTACACAAAAGGGATCGGGGGAAAAAATTTTGTTTGTGACACCACAAGGGGACCTAATTCCAAAGTCTTATAAAATTTCATTCCCTTGCACAAATAATATAGCTGAGTATGAAGGTTTAGTCGCAAGACTACGTCAAGCTATCAGATGGAATATCAAAAACCTTCTTGTCTTTGGAGACTCACAATTGATCATTAAACAAGTCACAGATGAATACCACACCAAGGATGAGAAATTGTTGCCCTACTATAGAATAGTTGAGGATCTTAAGTAGCATTTTATAGAGATTGTTTTCCAGTAGATTCCAAGGGCTAATAATAAAGCAACAGATGCCATGGCTACTATTGCCTCTATGATTGCCATGCCAAAATATAGTCCTAAATGTGAGTTTCTCATTGAGAATATTTTTACTCCTGCTTATGAGAAAATTGATTCAGAGTTGGTGTGTGAGATTGTTGGTCCTAAGTCTTCATGGTATGCTGAAATATTTGCCTATTTATGTCACAAAACCATTCCCATAGCCCTCTCCCCAAACCAAAGAAAAACCTTCATCTATCGAACCGCCCGCTATACCATCCTCGGTGATACACTTTTTCGAAAACACTTTGATGGAACCCTCCTTCGATGTCTCAGTTCAGATGAAGCCTGAATGACATTAGAAGAGGTTGACCAAGGGATTTACGATGCTCACTCTAGTGGCCTTACGTTAGCAAAAAAGCTTCTTAGGACAGGTTACTATTGGCTGACTATGGAAGCAAATGCATATCAGTTTGTGAAAAGATCTGTTCTATGTTAGCAGCATGGTGATTTGATACACGCTCCTGCCCAAGACCTTCAGCCCACCATCACTCCATGGCCCTTTTCTCACTGGGGATTTGATCTTGTTGGTCAAGTATACCCAAATTCCTTAAATGGCCACAAGTACATTATTGCCGCCACTGAGTACTTCACAAAGTGGGTCGAGGATATTCCATTAACCTACATCACTGGAGAACAGATTTGAAAGTTCATCCTGAATTACATTATTTTTCATTTCGGTATACCTCAAGATATCATGACTAATAATGAAACTCCTTTCAAAAATCAAGAGGTTGCCACACTATGTAGGAAATTTGACATCACCCAGCATTTTTCCACTAGATACTACCCCCAAGGCAATGGCCAAGTTGAAGCTACCAATAAAACCATCTTGAAAATCCTAAAGAAAATCATTGATGCAGCTGGCCGTGATTGGCACATCCAAATTACTCCCACCCTTTGGGCCTACTACACCTCCATCTGTACCCCCATAGGAGCCACCCCATTTTCCCTTGTTTATGGTTTCGAAGCCGTCTTGCCTATTGAAATTGAGCTCCCTTCCCTCAGAATCTCTCTCAAGAATTTGATATCCAAAGAAGACTATTGAGTTGCTTGCTTGTAAGAGCTGGCACTCCTTGATGAGAGATGAATGAATGCCCTAAACCACATCAAAATCACCTTCAGCTTAAGTATCATAAGAAAGTCAAGCCACGAGAATTTGAAGTGGGTGACTTAGTTTTGCAGCATAACATGAAGAACCTCCAGAACCGTGAAAAAAAAGGAAAATTTGAGGCAAATTGGCTAGGTCTATTTATCATTACAGCCAAATATGGTTCTAGGGCATATTAGATTGCTACTCTAGAGGGAGATCCACTCCATGAGCATGTAAATATCCAGCATCTCAAGCGGTTCTATGCTTGAGCCTATGTAGTTCCTATACAATGTTTATAGTCCCGCAAAAATCCAAAAAAATTCACAAAATGTTCTTGAAAAAAGCCCTAAAAAGAAGAAAAATGTTCCTAAAAAAAGTATGGATTCATCCATTGTCTATAAGGCTCATTTTGCTTCATTCCATTCCACCATTCCACTTCCCTTGTGCAAAGTCTTATCTAGCCTTTTGCATTTCATGCATCTAATAAAAGACCTCTTGTCTGCGAGGCTCCATTTCACTTCCATCTTTTGAAAGACCTCTAGTTCGTGAGGCATTTTCTGTCGAGTGATTATCATCCCATTATGCTGAGCTTTTTCACAACAGTAACCACCCTTGGACTTACACAAAATCAAAATTTGAGACTTAATGCTTCAAGAAACTTTTTCGCTTCACAGCCCTTGCCAAAAACAAATGATTTTATGATCATTTGACATTTCAACTTGACACACTTTCATAGGATGAATCCTTCCTATAGGTGACATTGTGACATTCACTTCTAGACCTAAGGTTCTTGGCAGAAACTGTGGACTGAATGACTACTTGGTCATGAGGTTTCTTTTTTGGTTGATTTTATTTGTGTGTTAGTGATAGCCTTTTATGGTGCACCTTGATCTTCCATATTTTGGTCATACCAGAATAGCTATCATTAACTACACATGTTTTTGTGGTATGATCTATTTTTGAGGCTTTACTTCATGTGTGTTAGTTTTAGATTATGTTAATGCATTGCGTAATGGGGGCAACGGGTTAGCACATGTCCCACCAAAGATACCTAAAAGACTTTGGGTGTGCCTAGACCTCTCCATTGCGTATATGATATTTGATCCATCATGACTATGAAAACTACACCTATTGTCCTAAAGTCTCTATGGTTTTGTATGTCTAGTCCATGCAAAAAAGTCATGACATTTATGCTTCTATAGCATATAATGTATAAACTCATTTTGCAAAATCAACTTAAGGTGTGCTCTCCATATAAACACAATAGAATCTCTTGATATCATGTAGTTAGGATGCATGTAGTCCAAGGTTTCATTCGAGTCATGCTTGAAACAAGGTCCTATTTATTTCTCCCCTCCTATGCTAGGCTACTAGGTTTCTATGAGTGACAGTTATGACAGATATTCATTTATTAGTTCATTTCCATTAAGTTGCATTAACTTCTCATTATTGCATTCATTCATTTTCCATTACATTAGCGTTCATTTGATTCATCTCATTTAGTGTTACTTAGACTTTTTTAGTTCATTTTATTAAATTGCATTAGTTCATTAATTGCATTACACTTTAGTCATCACATCTAGGGGCATATACATCATCTCACATATATATAGTGCATCCCTGCATACATCTCATAAATTTGCATCACACACATGTTAGACATCATATATATATGCATACATCATAGAAAACATCACATAGCATCACATTCTGCATCACAAACATTAGTATCCACATCATAAATCCATACATATGCATCACATACATCCATACACATAGAATCATCAAATTATGTCATGTATATATCTCAAAAAAAATGTCTGCACAGTCCATATACATCATGTAGAATCATGTAGTACAAATGCATCATAAAAATAGCTGCATCTGCACATATCTATCAAAAACACTGATCACCCTATACAATTAAGTCACTAGCTATGAGGGCCTTACCCCCCTTGTATCCCCCCCTCAAGGAGGTCTCTGCTATCCTACAAACTACTCTGATCTGGCTCTGCCACTTGAGATCCATGAGCTAGCTCCCCTCTCAAAATCTAGCTGCTACCAATCAGCAGGCACGACCTCCCTATAAAGTGACCTATAATAGGATGCCTCTCATATGGCCCATGTCTTTGCTCGGCTAGCTGTGAGAGCCTCCTGCATCACTACAATGGCTGCCCCAGGCTGTACCATCTATATGGCTATATCCCGCTGCCTGCGGTATCCATCTAGCTGTGCCTGATGGGTGGCCCACTTAGCCTGTAGGGCGGCTACCTCTGCTCGAAACCTCTCTGCCTCTGCTCGATCCCCCACCTTTGTATGGATGCCCACCCCTGCAAACTCCCCTGCATCCACCCGTGCTTGTAGAGCTGCTAAGGCCTCCTGTGCACTATCTCCTCTAGCCCTCTACACTTGTAGCTCTACCTATATGGCCCCCATTGCCTACTCTAAGCTATCTCCTCTGGCCCTCTGCACCTACAGCTCTACCTATATGGCCCCCATGGCCTGCTCTAAGCTGATAGTTCATGCTTACTGCACCTATCCTAACCCCTGTAGTCGAGCTACCTCTATCCACAGGCTATCCCTCTCGACCCTAACCATGTTTGGGTCCTCTCCCTATACCTGTCCCTGTGGTGGTGCCTGTGAAGGTGCCTGTAGTGGTGCTTGGGGCTATGCCTATGCTTGTGCCTATGCCTGGGGTGCTCTCTGTGCTGGCCCCTATGCTGGTGCTCCCCTTGGCCCTCTCCTCGCTCAGACTCTACGCTCGTGCGGTCCCTCCTGTGCCCCCTGTGCTAGTGGTGGCATCATAGCTGCCTATCCACCATCCCCCACTCCATCTTCCTCCCCCTGTGCCTGCTCTGCTAGTGGAGGTGCCCCTGGCACTGTAAGCCTAACCGGCTGGTAGGCTACGCACCACTGTGTGTATGCCGGTGTCATACTTGTGTCTCCCCTGTCTTGGCCATGCACCCATGGCACTACTGCCATCCCCATCTAAGACACTCAGGCCAATCGTACAGTGATCTCATGTACCCATAGCTGACCATACTCCCATGACACCACAGGGTATAAGAATCTATCTAGTACTATATCCTATGCCTTGTCAAACTGCCATCACACCCAAGAAGGTGTATAGCACATAATCACATGCAGAGATCAGCCAATGATCCAACAGTCAGTCTATGTGTACAAGAAGTACATTTGATCCTCCGTGTCATCCTCCCCACTTGTTGCCAGTGTCTGCCCCCACTACTCTACCCCATCATAGGGAGTCCACTCAAACATGATGATATCATCTATACACTGATGCCAAAATCCCACAGACTCTATCGATGTATACTGGATAGGAGGCTGGTATCTACAGGCATATGGCTCCCCAGGCTGCTTGGTCTCTTGCTAAGTGATCGACCGTGTGACTCCAATGTGCTCCCATGACTAGACCATCAATAGCATCAATCTTGGTCCCATAGTGCGCTGGGTCTGGTATGCACACATGTGCAAATCATGATATAACTTAGCCAGGATAGTCTATCCCTAGTAGTAGACTGCTCCCTCCTCTTGTAGCAGAGTGCTCAACACTCATGCCCACCCTATTGATCACCTGTGTCCTGTGTGATCTGGTAGCATCTTCCATATCAATGAGGCTAGGTATACAACCAACCTTGATAGCCTTTGCTCTAATGCACCCCTCCATGACAACCATGATCGCTGGATGGGTAATCTCTATCATCGTCGGCTAAAGCACTCCCTCAGAAATGGATCTAACTGCTCTAGTCCATACTCTAGGTATGCACCTCTAATCAGTACTTACAGGATCTGCCACACATCTAGGAGTGTGACTGTAGTCTCTCCCATCAAAAGATGGAAACTTTTAGTGTGTGTGTGCCATCACTCTATGAGAGCTGATAGCTACATTGAATGGGCCCTAAGATCTGGCCACTCATGAACATGCTCTAGCTCGCATAGCCGCACGTGCCCCTAATCTGCATCTGTCAGCCTCTCTTGTATCATCATGGTCGAAGGATAGTGCTCCCTTGACCTAAACACCACCGTCTCCTCTTGCAGCATAGACATGCAGACCATCATTTTTGCTAGCCTATGATGTCCCTACAGTGGGACATCTTCCCTTGCCTCCCCCTATTCTACCCTAATTGGCGTGGCCATTTTTTGGCGTAGATGCCAATCTGCATAGATTCCAATTAGTAGAGATGTTGATCTACGTAGATGTCGATCCGCAGAGCCACTGATGGACATAGATGCCAGTTTGTCCTAGACAACCATGTTCTGTCATCTGCAAAGACGATGATGTATTTTTTGTCATATCCTCTACCCTTTGTCATCTGCGTAGACGACAGGTTGGATCTTGTCGTCCTCTTCCCTCTTTTGGTGTTTGCACAGATGACAGGATGTATTCTGGCATCTTCGCAAACGTCAAGATCCCCACTTTGTCGTCTGCATAGATGATAGGGTAGAGACTGTCGTCTCCACCTGGACCTTTTTTTTAGCTCATTTATGGCCTCATAAATGTGCCTAGCCTAGCCTAACCTACCAAAACATGAAGAGGATCAGATGACTTACTGGTGGGCCCATCTTGACTGCTCATTGGTACTCCTACACGTGCTCACCAAGCTACAATCGATCAATGGGGTCCATATCAGCTCTATGTGCTCTACTCACGGTGTGACAATGACCTTCTTTGGGCCCTCAGAGGCTTATATAGGCCCCTTGCGGACCCCGTTTGAGCCCTGCTCTTCCCTGAGCCATATCTGTCCCCTGTTTACTTGCAAGTCATTTTAAATGTTGTCATTTATTCCTTCTTCTTTTTTTTCCTTCTTTCTTAAGACCTTTTTTGCAAAAATTGCCAAATATTTATTTTTTGCGCAATTTTTGCGAGGGGGTACCCTCCTCCTCTGTTGTCGCCATAGGACTCCTTCCTTCTCTAGGGAAACCTATATTTTCTTTTCTTTGATATGATGTTGTTCCAACATCACATCAAAGAGGGGCAAAATGTAGATGCTTAAAATCGTCCCTAAATAATATATTAATTAATTTTAATATTTTTTGTGACATTGTAATTAATTATTAATTAATTAATTATATTGTTCACATTCTTCTACTTATTTAATTAAGCTAATTAATTAAATGAGTTCATTCTCCTAGGTATTTAAATTTTATTTAAATACTTCTAGCCTTAACATGTTAAATTAATTTAACACATGATCCTCCATCTTTTCCCCCTTTTTAAATAAATTTTATTTATTTAAATCTTAACATCCCATTAATTCCTCTAAACTCATGATTAAATTAAATTTTATTTAATTTAGTCTTAAACCTAACCTAGAGCCTAGTCTACACCCATCATTTTCATCCTCTTAAGCCTAATCTCACTTAATCATTCCTAATCATCTCCCTAATCCCCCTTATTAGCCTAAGAGTGTGTTCACACATGTGTGAGATGGCATGCCTACACATTCCTGTCTCCCACTCTTCTTCTTAAGTTTGCTCACACATGTGTGAGCAAACTTTGAATTCTTGACTATTTGCATGGCTTGCATGTCACCTTATGTGGCACTTATTTGGATGCCACCTCACCAAGCCCTCCCTCAAGCCTATAAATAGAGGGCTTGTCTCAAGAATTTGCATCTTATTTTTATTGCATTGTTATCATGTTGGTTTGAGATTTGAGTTTGCATTCATAGTTTGAGCTTTCATGGTAGTTTGAGCTTGCATTGGTAGAGTCTCATAGTGATTTTGTAGGTTCATACTAACAATTTGGTAGCTGATTTAGTTTACATCATGCATTGTTAATCTAGTTTTTACATGCATTTGTAGCTTCATTTTAGCTTGCATTTTTATCATAGTTTGCATATCTAGTTAGTTCTTTCATTATATATCATCTTCATCCTTGAATGCCTTCAAGAATGGCTCTCTCCATAGCCATTTCTTGAGGTGTTCTTCATCTCATTTAGTCTAGATTCATATCTTACTTGCATACACACTTGCACTCACTCACTCAAGAGATTCATTTATTGTTGTGTTTGGGAGAGCACATCAAACATCCCCCCATCTTAACACACCAACAAGGCCTCTCATGGGTGCCTTTGTTGAGTTGTAGAATTGGTTGGAAGGTTGGATTTGTTGGTTGCTTAGGGTTGCAAAATCCAAGCAAACATTAGTTGATACTTTTTCTTTTCATTTTGATGAATATTTGATGCACTTGAAAGCTTTTAAACTAGTGTTTGTTTGTTAACCCGTGCTTCTTGTAGGTCACATTTTTATGCAACACACAATTAAAAATGGTGACATGTCTCTAGAAGAGTGGGCCTAGATTTGATTTGGGCACCAAGGAGATATATTAAGAGTGGGAATTTTGATGACAACTCATTTCAAGGTCATAGTAGATCACAAAGGCTAAAAATAAGTGGGTAGGTTTTAGGTGAGGCAATGAATTAATTGAATGAAAAATAAGAACAAATGCCTAGAAGTAAAAGGAACATAATCAAGTTAAAGAAAAATTAAAAGGAATGAATGACCCATATTTGAATCTATAACATCAATAAATACAATTATTCTCACAAACTTAAATAATAAATTGTTAGTTTTATCACTAAATTTGCAACCTTAACATGGTTCTACAGAAAAATCCAATTAATCCAAATTAATCAGTTATCCTTAGAAATTATTTCAATAAATTGTCAGTTTCATCACTAAATTTGTAACGTTAGCATGGTTCTATTCCAACTTATTCCAAATTCTATGTAAACGAAACCCATGGCTAGTAGCAATTTGTGTGGCAGAACTTAATATTGAAGGTGGATATGCATTAAGTTTGATGTCAAGGATCTAGTTAGATAAATCAAATAGAAAGAAAAATAATTCACATTAAACCATGTAATAGAGAGTAGAGAAATTTTTGGAAGAAAGATATGTCTATGATATTACCTTCCTCATAAAACCAATGTTAACAGGTAGATCATTAGTTCCAGATAACATAAATTGCATTTGAATTGGTGCAGGTGTGTGAGTTGTTTCCAAAGTACCGGTTGCTTAGGGTTTTCTCTTATTTTTTATGATTGAAACCACAATAGACTTATTCTTCTTATATAAATTTGTACACAATTCTTTTAATTTGAAATAAATTTTAAATTAAAGTATATATTTTAGTTCTCTCCAATATTGTACTTAACCATGTGGTGGACTTTAACCAAAGAATGCAAACCAAAACAACTATCAACGACTATCAAAGTTGACTAGATTGTAGAAGGTTCCTAGTGTTCGTATTTTATAACACCGAAAAAACATGTTTCAAATTTGCATAATTTGTGGGTGAATTGGCTTCTCTAGATCATCCTGCAACAATATGGTCTACATTGAATTTTAATCCTCACTTCTATTATAATCGATAAAATAAAGAAGGATACAATGAGCTAAAGCTTCTTCAAATTCTTATAAGCTACACGTGTAGTTTAGTTTTGAAGCAATCTGAATATATATCCACCACACTATGATATGCCTTGAACTCTAATGGCATTATTAGTAACAATTACTATGAAAAGTGAGTGAGAGACTGAAAGAATCACAAGGCATAACCTATAGGTTACTCAATTCTGAAGGCATTTCTAGCTATTATAGAGGAGGCTATATATTATCTCCAATATTGTATGGCAAGCTCTATCGCTGTGATGAAAAATAGCATTGGTGATAGTAATCAAAAGCATTTGATAAAGTTTTAGAATGTTTTAAAATCATAAATTTATATTTATTATTCACCCATCTAGTGCAAATGTGATGTATGTTGAGTTCCAATGTTTAGTTTTTAAAGTATTGAATATGATAGATGAGTTTGTGGACAAGGAGAAGTGATATAATAACGATGCATACGATGACAAGCCAATCCTTTGTTCGGAAACAACATGAATAGTAGTTGGACTGAGGCTTATTTAGCTAGTTACGACATCAATATAATTTTTTATTTTGAAGCAAGGCATCTAGAGCTTTAAAATTCATTTTAAGATATGATATTCATACATAGTAACATAAGGAATACAAATCAAACATACCTTATCTCTATTTTATACAATGTCCTTAAATTGATCAATTGTTTCTCTTATATTATGTGTTGAATGAATTCACAAAATGAAAGTATAGCTTCTATATCTTTTGGTAATAATTTCTGCCTAGAATTAATAGCTGATTAACATGCTAACTATATCAAGATATGTTTAGTAAAACTATAAGACCATCTAGTGGACTGTGGGATCTTAATGTTATATGATTTCCAGGACACTAGACTCTCATTGTTCCTATGTATTGTTCATTATTTCTATATTATTATTGAGAGGACAAATATAATTGAGGGCCCTACTTGTCACAATCATCATTAGTTTACCTTTTTCATGATGATGATCTCTAGGTACCTTAAACTAACCAATTGATCTAATCATTAACAACTGATGATACACCCTTGCATAAATAGATAAACAATCTAAAAGTACAACTTTCAAGAGATAGAAACATCATAGTTCTTCATTATAATCTATGTGGTGGATTGATTATCTTGACTAAATTATCAATTCACTTTTTTGTTTAAAATTTATTCAAGTTACAATTTCATCTTCCAAACAAGATTTCTCATATTTGTTGGTACACAAACATAGGCTTATAAAGCTACTTTATGCCATCAAAATCTGCTAGCTGTTGCTGAATGCACTTGGCCAAAAACTCATGCAGTCAAGTATCTTTAGTAATTTCTTGTTGGGTTTGTTCCAATTATTTTTTAATAAGGTACCAAGGACATTACATGTCATTTTTTAAGGATTTGAATCCATCTTGTAAGACAAGCAAATCCATTGATTGTGTTAGGCATGTATTAGCCAACTTTGTCAACTTGAAGATGGTCAAAGGCCATTAGGAGCATCAAGAAATGAGGAATTTTGTCTTTGTTGATATTCATTTGTAATGAAAATTGGATGATGGGAATTAGGTTGATACAAAGTTGTCAAAATTGCAAAATTGTTCAAAATGTTGTTTAACAATTTTTCAGCAACTTCCTCCAAACAACCAAAAATTGTTCAAAATTTAGTTGATGTTGGATGAGGAAGCTGAATTATGCTTATTTATGTCTCAAGTTTTTGAGACATGAGGTGTTGTTAAATAATTTTATTTGGATCAATATACTACTTTCATTTCTTGGTAATTTCACTATTCTTTTGCATTGCATAGTCTTGTATAGATTGAAGGATTTATTTGAAGCACATGGATTCTTAGATCATCAAGTTGAATTTCTATTACAAATGGTATGCCTAAGAGCACTATAACCCTTGTTGCATTTGAGAAACATAATTTGTGCTACCAATCCTTTTGGGATGACTTCCTGAAAGCACTGCATTGAATCACAAACACAATCCCCTAGCCCATCTATACAACACACCTATTTCATGATGATCATATATTCATTTATTATATCCTCTTATCCTAAGCCACAAACCATGTAAAAATATACATTCACAATATATATATATACACACACAAAAAAAACATACATGTGTACCCTAGCCTATAGACCTCTACTCATTCTGTTTACTCCCTTCAATTATTGATGTTGTTTGTGATCCATTCTCTCAAAATCTTGTATAAAAATTTGCTAAACAAGTATAATATAAATTGTTTTGATCAACAAGTGAGGGGATTTAGTTGCAAGAATCAATTTAGTCAATATAATTCTTTTGATATTCAAATATCATGAGAATCAATATGTAATAAATTAGTCCTTTAAACTCTCAAGTAACACATGTAACTATTCAAATCATTAATCTTAACTTTACCAATAAGATTACTTGGAAAAATCATCATAATGGGTTGATACTCCTGCCCTCCCACACCCAACAAGATCTCTTACAAAACCTCATAAAAGTCTCCACATCCTTTTCAATTGCTCATTTCAATACATTATTTGATTAGAGGTACACCTTCTCATTGTTTTTCATTTGAAAGGAAAAATTGGTAGATATGTTTTATAGATAGAGAATTACATCCATGAAAAGAAAGAAGGATTAGAAGATACTCAAATATTTGAAGAGGGGAAAAATATGTGAAACTCTTTTGGTTGAAATTAAAATTTATAACATAGCCACCTTAGATCCAAAAAAACCTAAGCATAACCTATAGTAAATAGATTTTAAAAGTAGATTTAAGTGTATTAAGCTCTAATATTTTAGCCAGTTTCTTGTACATAGTGAATCTACAAAAGACAAGAATCTTAAACAAATTGAAATGTCAAATAACATCAATGACTATACCTTTATAGGAATAGTATCTCATGATAAAGTTTTATGGATTTCAATCTCTTCTAATCACACACCATATTCATTTCCTATAAAGTGTAACCCCAAAATGACAATCATGACTTCCCTTCAAATGTAACATTTACAAAAGAGAAAAGTATGGTGGAAGTGGTTTCTTGTTTCTAATTTTGAATTTGATTGTGTCTCCTTCTTGCATCAAAGTTTAGACCAGATTTGGTGATCAATCTCTTATCAATCTAGAAGATGTAAAGGGGGATCTTCTTATCAAAGTAACATTTGTTATAGACATGAGAGAGGTGGCTAGATTCTAGGTATTGTGTTGTGTGTGGTGATCTCTATAAGTACAAGTAAATTCAGAAGAATTTCCTACAATGTTATAAAAAATTCAAATGTAGAAATGTACATGAAATTTCAAAAAATAAATTTGAATAAGAACCTTGCACTAACCTTTTAATGGCTCCCATGCTACTACAGACTAGCACCAATAACATAGAACACCCAAATAACAAAATAAGAAAAACATACAATGTCTAAATCATATCTTTTTTTATTATGGACCTGATTTTGGTCAAAATTTTGACCAAATCAGGCAAACAATTAAAAAAAAACTATTGAAGAAGCCCATTTAGGGCTTGGTCAAAATTTGAGTGCAAATGTACTAGTAATATATAATAGGATAGTGAATGAAGGGCATAAGTTAACTTCTACAAACATAATTAATTACTAGATATAGTCTTAAAAATTGGTAAGACTAGAGCACATAAATTAATTTGAATTAAAATTGGTAAGACTAGAGCTACTAGCCTACTACTTGACTCACAC
Source organism: Cupressus sempervirens (assembly GCA_028749045.1). Classification (NCBI taxonomy): domain Eukaryota; kingdom Viridiplantae; phylum Streptophyta; class Pinopsida; order Cupressales; family Cupressaceae; genus Cupressus; species Cupressus sempervirens. Next base: position 533,906,340 of record CM053789.1, read on the forward strand.
ATAATTTAGAGCTTGAAGTTGAGAAGTTGCTATAGTTTCAACTCTAGTTGGACCGGCTAAGCATCACTATCACCAAAATTATCCTCATTTATTTCATATATCATTTTATTGTTCATTTTTTCTTTAGATTCATTGTTAGTATGCATACCAAAGTCAACTTCATCTTCACTACTCCCAATATTAGGACATGAACCACAGCCATCACCACTACTACTACCACCACCACTGCTACTACCACCACCACTGCCACTACCACTTGGGTTTGAAATGTTGGCCATCCCTCTTCTTTGACATTTATTTCTCCAAATGTTGAGAGCCCTTTCATAAGGGAAACTATCTACCTCATACCTAGAATTATAAAGCCTAACACAATTATCCAAATATTTTACTAATTTGTATCTAACCTTTGACTCCAGGAAGGCCAAAGCACTAAAAAATCTCCCATCCTCTATTGAACCCAATATCATTGTCAAACATAAATCAATAAGCTTGAAATATTCTGGTATTAACTCTCTCAATTTTTCTAAAGCCTTGTTACCACTCCCTCTTCATTTGGATTCTCCACAAGATTGTATTGTTCCCTCATTATGTTTGCAAAAGAATATGACTGATCTCTTAGTTGAGTCATATAAAATTCCATTTATGGTTACTCTATTGATTTACTTTAGGTTTGCAAAAATGCTCAATTAAAGTCATCATCCTTCTTCAAAAATCACTTGGATAGTTTGGAGACCAATATTGAGGAAAAAAATAGACATTACTTCAAGAAATTCCTCTTGGAATTTGTATCTAATTTGTGATGAAAGATTGTACAAAAATTTCTTGACAAAGTCAACAATCTTCTTGAAGTCTTCACTTTTAACACGTGAAAGTACCTTCTCTAGTTCTGGTTCTACTTTGCTTCCTGATTTGTTAGGGTTGGACTTGGGGTCAAAGCGGGCATAGTACTACATTGGTATGTCAACTCCACATCCCCTAGCACATACCTCATCATCATTTGCACCAATATATAACAAGTTCCCAAGATTGTTCAAATCTATAATTTTTATCCACTTTGCAAACTTTGATTCATCTAATGGTTGTAATTGATATAGGGTATCCGAGCTACTACATGTCATTTTATGTAGCTTAATACATTATGCAATGTACATAGCTTTTTGTTGAGCCTTTTTCATTATATTTCTCATGTCCTATAGCATGGGGAGAATAGCTCCTAAATTTATGAGTATCTTAACATTAGTTAGACTTGAATATAGGTGAGGGAATCTATCTCACATAGAGTGGATTAGTCTAAGCAATGAAGGATATTCAGAGAATACCCAATGCACTAGTCCATCCAAAGAGATCAATATGGTATCATTATCTTTAAGAAGCTTCCTCCCATTAGTAAGTCCTTGAGAAAAGTGTTAAAATTCTTGAACTTGTTTTGGACTTTGACAGAAGTGTTGGTAAATATCTTTGATTAAATATTTCACTTTATGAACACAATTAAAATCACTAACAATTCCAAAAGATAGATTCATTTGATGGCTCATGCAATGAATGGGGATAACATAGGGTACCAAATTATTCTAGATCTTTTTACAAAGACCACCTTTATGACCTTGCATAACTAAAGCTCGATTTACTCCAACACACACCAACCTTTTGAAAATCTCCATGTTATCCCCTCCACAATCAATCAGAGTACTCTTTAATAAATTAAATAAAATTTTGGCTATCGCGTTATAATTCAATTTAGCAACAGATAGTAGAAAGGGTTGATGAAAAAGATCATTTATAGTATAAACATGCATGCACAATTAGGAAGTATTACCAATTGTTACAACTTCATCTAAAGACAATAATAAAATTTGACTATTTTATTTTTTCCTTCATATCTTCTTTTTCAACCTATACAAGACAACTAGCCCATTCCCACCTGCAATTTACTAACCAGTGATTGTTTTGATAGTTTCAAAATTTAAAATAGTTCCATAAACTAGTAACTAAAGGGTAGTTTGTGATATGATGCCCTCTACTCAAAACATAAAAGACCACACTTGACTGAACAAATTTTCCCATATTTTCCATTTCCATTGGTTTCCCAATGAAATATTCAATAGAACCTTTTATTGTAGAGCACTTCTCTTGTAATTACTCGTGTAACTCATATAATTTGTAATTCTTGATATGCAGATAGTCATCCTTCATTTTCCAAGTTAGCACAAAATTTTCAACTCCATCTATAGTTTCCTTTCTGTAAAATTTACCAACATTCTTTTCTATAGTATCAAGTTTAAGCTACAACTTCTTCTCCTTCTTTGTTATCTCTATGAAAATCTTACATCTGCATTCTATAGGAGGCTCACTATTAATTAGATTGGGCCCTAGTTCAATGAAATAGTACTTTTCCACCCATTCTAATTAAAAATTCCTTTTGGACAGATCCTAGCAAGATCGATCTTTTTTTCATTCTAATTTTCTTTTCCCCTTCTATGCATGAACATCATTTATGGAATCATTTTTTATTTTCTCACCCAAATCCAAGTCTATAATATCATTTTGTGACTCCCTACTCAGGAGAAGTGCCTCCAAATCATTTTCAAGTTCATCCTTGATTGAGATATCAGGTTCACTAACTTGAACTTCTTCAAAATGGTCTCCAACTTGTGATGAATCTCCTTCTTCAATATGCACTAGAGATTTAAGTTGTGAATCTTGTAGGTCTCCAACATTTCCACCACCAAAATATATAGATATGGTTCTATGTTTTGGTAATGGTTACCTCTCTTGGGTTTAGGGATCCTGCCAGAATCCTTGTTACCACTCTTATTTGACATTGAAAACTAATAAAGACAACAAAAAAAATCAACTTGTTGAACAAAAGACTCAAAGAGTGACGAGTCAAAGATTGTGACAATAGACTACTTAGACTACATATAATAATAATAATATGATTAATTCACATAAAAATGGTACCATAGTACTACATTCTATGGTACTACCCAATAAAATAACTAGTACTAGTACCACATAAAAAATAAATTAAAAATTACTTGCCTTTTATGAAAACCATGGTCCACGAGTTAACGGGCAATGACTTAGTACTCTCAAACTTTGGCAACAATAATAATTGCCAATCTCTAGACCAAAAAAGAGAGAATTATGTAGAATTATAGTATCTTATGAATGTATGTATACTACCAATCTAGGTTGGTGAATTACACTAGATTAACAAGTGAGAATGTCAAATGTAGGAAAAATGTATCTTCTTATGTAAGCCCACAATAGAAAATAATTGGCTAAACAAGGCTGGTGGTTGACACACATTGGGAAAATGGTAGGTGATGCCCAACCCAAGGGAAAATTAATTAGTTGTAGTAATGGAGAAAGAACATTGCCCAATAAGAAAAAAATGCAAAGGATGGCAAATATTTTAAAATAATTGTATCCAAAACATATATTACAGTGGTGATTGGACTCATATTTTTGATGAATCATGTGAAAACTAATGGGTGACTAGCATGGGAGTTGGATCCAAATCTGATAAATATATGGTGATGTGGTTGACCTATGTTACATGTGCTATTCACCAAATGAAAATTGACTGATGAGATAGGATTTCCAAATGGTGAAGATTTTCCACTAAAATAATCTCTATGTTATACATGTTGTTAGGGGTTTGTTGTCTTGTGTCTTGGGGGTCACTACTTGGAGGATACATGCTTAGTGGGTCCATGAGTAATGGTTGTCAAACATTGATTTGATCCATGTCAAAAGTTTGTTGAGTTTTCTTGGTCTTCTTTTGTCTTGGATGAGGTATTGGTTGTGTCTGTACTTGAAAAAATAAGGGTTGCTATAATTCTTTTGGTCTTTGATCTGATTCTGTCCTTGTGAGAGATGGCATGATATTTAAGGATGTAGGTGCAATGAGGAATTTTGAAATGGACTCTCTACCTTCCAAGTGTGCACCTAAACTACCAACTACACCCATAATACCAAGTGCACCTTTGAGGTGTGCACTTGGAACCCATAAGGGTGTAGTTGGTAAATGAGGTGTTTGGGTGACAAAAATTTAGAGAATATATGCTCTAAGTATTTTAAAAGGTTTTTTTAGGGTCTAGGCATGCAATTAAAGTTTGTGGAAATGCAGTTTTAGACTTTGGAACCTAAAAGGGATTCCATAGTTATCAAGTGTGCCCTGAGGTGTACAGCTGGTAAAAATAGGGGTGCAGTTGGTAAAAATAGGGGTGCATTTAGTAAAGTAGGTTGAAACTTGATAATTTGAAAGGAGATTATCTAATATATTACTCTTTTGGAATTTTAAAGGGTTGGGTGTGTTATGAAAGCTATGGAAGTGCAAAATGACCTAGGGTTATCATATGCAAGGTATAAATGACCTAAGGGGATAATGCAAAAGTGCAAATGTGAGTGTTATTTTAGATTTTGACTAAGGGATATGAAGATGATTCCAAGGTATGTAAAGTACAGATTGTATTAGACCTTAGAATTGGAAATGATATTGAAGGATTATGTATGCAACTTAATATTGGATTATGTAGGGGGGGTATGCTAAGGTTGATAATGACATTTAGGAAATACAAGATAGGGATGTGAGTTTATGTAAAGTATTGGGGTTGTCAAATGATTTGGACAAGTTGATTGTTGGAGATAATTGTGGGATTTTACTACTTGGAGGAGATGCTAGGGTTTTGGACTATGCAGTGTGAAGTGATTACGCAACTAGGGTTAAGAAAAATGACATTTAGGGAGACTAAATATTTGCTAATGGTTATGACAAGTCTATGCAAGGTTTGAACTTAGGAGAAAATCTTTAGAAAGTACCAATCTAAGAGTCTAACCTTATGAAGATGGACTTTGGAACTTGACCAAAAGAGACAAAAAATAAAAAAGATCAAGTTGATAAAAAGGACAAGGTCAAATCCATCAAGACATAGATAGAGTTTGACACAAGAAAAATGATAAAAAAGATGACAAAAAGACCAAGGTCAAGATCCTTTATCCATCAACATAAGGAGATACTCTAAGACTCTTACTTTGTTCTAATTTTTGACTAAGTTCAAAGGGGTTTTAGGTTTAAAATGAGGTTTACAAGGGGATAAAAATGAGGATTGTGTTAATTGGTTATGAAAGATGCAAGGATTGTATGGTACAAAATGATGATTAGTACATGATCATAATGAAATCCTATGCAAGTATCTAGGGGATATCCTAGGGTCTCAAAATGCAATTTGGAAGTCAAAATGGGCTATTCTAGCAACCAAGTGCACCTAGAAAACACCAAGTGTTCTCTAACAAACCTAATTGTGCCTATGTTGTAGTTGGGGCCCAGAAGGGTGCATTTGGTAGCTTAGGGGCTATCAGAAGGATAACTTGGGAGCTTCATTGGGTTCATATATGTGCCTTCTACCCTTTGGTATGTGAATGTTTTGAACTAGATGCAGTAGGTGCTGATCTCTATGATTCTAGCTAGTACCTCTACTGACATCCATTTAGCATAATCACCCTCTATAAACTAGATGATTGTGAATATAAAATGTCATTCACTATCCCATATTCCCTGCTTTGATCCAAAATCTTCTTCTTGACCAGCTGAGGATATATCACATAAGGCCATGCATTAGCATCTTGCATGATACCTCTTTTGTAAAGTCTTGGGTAGAAAGTTGTTCAAGCCACCAATAAGTACACCATGTATGATGTCATATAAGATATTGGATTAACTTTTATGTTTTTTAGCTGCTCATGTAGATTATCACTAAGGATAGTAGCTCAGTCTATTGGCATTTTTGTTGTCTTGATGGTCTTTATGGAGTGCACCATCCAAATGTGAAGGTATCCCACTGTAGGGAGTCCCATGGCTCTGCTCAAAAGTATGATTGTGTAGCCAATATCATCCTTCATGTACCCTTGTGTTATATCTACTTTCTCAACTCTACAACCTACTAGTATTTTGTCTATTACGAAAGAAGATTGAATTATTTCTTTGGCTTTCTTTTGTTCTCCCTATACCATCTTTCTACCCAATCATAGGTCATCTTTACATATTGATCGGCCCTTGGGAGATGAAACACCTTCTCAATATTCCTTGGCCTAAGGTCCAAGACTATCTCCCCTATAACACTATTGACACCCTTTTCTTTATGCACATAATGTTTTGCCAAGGTCATAATCAACTCAGAGGATTGTACAAAAATTAGATGTGATGTTGCATTTACCAGGCCTAACTTGATCATAGATGATACTGTTGGATACAATTGTGCAATGGTGTGTTGTCTTTGATGTTACACAAATGTTATATCAATCATCAGACAGAGTCTACCGAGTTCAGTTGGTCAGCAAGGCAAAAGATAGAGTCTATCGAGCCCAAATGGTTAGCAAAGTGAATTGCAGAGTCTACCAAGTGTTTATGGAGGTTACACTATGAAGACAGTTTCTATTGAGCTCACTCAGGTGCTGAAGGATTCTGTGGCAAAGATCAGTTTCTACCAAGCTAGCAAAGTCAGCAAAGGAAAGTTAGTTCTTACCGAGTTCACTCAGTCTCCAAAGGATTTTATAGAATTTGTAGTGTTTACCGAGCTTCACTTGGTTAACACTAGAAATCATTTTTTGGAGTAGTGTTTACCAAGCAAGGTCAAACAATGAAGGATTTCATTTCTTTGGGAAATAAAGTTTTTTTTTTTAATGTAATATTTGTAGCCGACTGATGTAATGATTATTGGTAAATGTAACTTGTAAATGAGCTAACTTGTCAACTTTTAGTGTATAAATAAAATGTCAAGTTGTGAATTCTAAAGTATGGATGAATGAATGAGTGAGCATGCAAGTGAGTTGATCATGTGAAGAGGAAGTGTGAGCGAATTTTAGAAGATCAGATATCCTTGAGGAGAAAAAAAGATTTATTCGATTTGTGAGGACCTAGTGAAGCAGAAAAAAGATCTATATCAGTAAAGTTTAGTTGCATCTCATTTAGGTGACTTATTTTTACTTTCTCACCATTGTAATAGTAATTCCTAAATCTCTTAACAGAGTTGGTCTAAGAGCCATTTTGTAAATCCTCTAACAGGGTAGATAGTTCAACTGAATTATTCTAAAGACCTCTAGCAAGGCCACTCCTAATAGGGTGATTAAATCCTCTAACCATGTCACACCTAACAGTGTGTTTTGTAACCTTTAATAGGGTTGGCTCCTAATAGGGCTTACTTCAAAAGAGTGAAAATTGGTAGCTAGTTACATGGTGGTTTTTTCCATATTGGGTTTCCACGTTAAATCGAGGGTCTCTTATGTTCATGTTATTTACTTTTTCATGCATGTTAATAATTGTGAATGATTAAATATCAGCAACAAGTTAATCTACCAAGTTACAACATTTCTCTATGTGGCTATTAAGTGAAGGCAGTAACTAGTTATTTAAGACATCTAAGGGATCTGTGGATTTTTTTTGTGGTAAATGATTCACCCCCCTCTTAGTTACTCCATTTATATTTTCAACAATTAGTATCAGAGATTTTGGTGCTTGCAGGAAGGATTTCAAGAATGTAAGCTAAAAGATCAGGATGTCTTACAAAAGGGAAATTCAAAGGCTTAACATGGATAACTTTTCAGCATGGCAAGGTCTCATGAGACTCCATCTGGCTTCCATTGGAGATACAGGACTGAAATATCTAGACAAAGCATATGTAACTCCTTCTGGTACATTATCTACAAATGACATTGCTGAGAAGACGACTCATAACATCATGATGATAGACATTGCATCTACCTTAAGCTATGAAGAATTTGATGATATCAAGGACTACAAAACTGCTTTTGAAATGTGGAACAAGCTGAAAGATATCTGTGGAGGTGATGATAATGTGAGAAGAGCCAAAGTAGAAAGTTTAAGAGGTCAATTTGATCAGATGAGGATGAGAGAGGATGAAAACATAGCAAAATATGTTGAAAGAGTCAAAGCAAGTGTTAGTGCAATCAAAGTTTCTGGAGGAGATATCAAGGAGGAAATAGTTATAAGTAAAGTTCTTAGAACATTACTTCCCATTTATGTAATCAAAATTTACTACAATTCAAAAAATAATATGTGAAGCAAATCATAAGATAAATCTAGAGGCTATAGTTGAAAGATTGACTACATTTGAGCTAGATAACTATGATAACTATGTTCCAACTACCAAGAACATTGAATCAAAATTTGAAGCCAATCTTTCACTCAAGGAGAAAGGCAAGAAGATAAAAGATTCTCAGTCAAAAAGTGAAGAAGAATTAAAAAAAAGTTCTGACAGTGATCTTGAGGTTGTTGTAGCTCTGCTAGCAAGGAAATATTCAAGAGGCAAAGGGAAATACAAAAATAAGGTCTCTCTAATCTATTTTTCTTGTGAAAAAATTGGATATATTGTAGATAGGTGCCCAAATAAGTAGAACAAGGATGAGAAGAAAGGTGATAAGTACAATGGCAAGAAAGACTTCAAATCATTCAAGGAAAAAGCTAAGAAAACATGTTTCATAGCTAAAAATTCTAATGATTCTGATGAAGAAGAAGAAGAAGAGATTGTTTACATTGTTGTGAAAGATGGGTATGATAATGATGAAAAAATGACACTTATTTCTCATGTGAGAAAAAATGATACATGGATCATAGATAGTGGTTGTTCTCATCATATGACTAGTGATAAAACTAAGTTTGAACATTTTGAAAACTATGATGGTGGCAGTGTGAGGTTTGGTAATAATGAACCTTGTTGCATAAAAGGAAGAGGAATAATCTTACTAACCAAAGAGCTTGTATGTGATAATTCATATTGGGTAGAAGGACTAAAACACAATTTTTTGAGTGTGGCATAGCTACTCAATAATGGATTCAAAGTGGAATTCATGTATGGAAAAACAAGACTGCTGGATGACAAAGGAAAGTTGATTGGATCAAGCACTCAAACAAAAGGTAACTTGTTTTATCTTGAACTTGGTGAATGTTCATGCTTTATTGCTCAAGTTAAAGAAAGTTGGTTATGGAATAGGAGGTTATGTCATGTGAACTCTGATAACTTGGTGAAAATAAGTAAATTTAGGAAAGTAAGAGGCATTCCTAACATAAAGAAACTTGAGGTTGGTCTATGCAAGAATTATCAAATTGGCAAGGTGGGAAAGACTGGCTTTAAAAGTAAGAACTATCAGTCTATAGAAGTTTTACAAATTGTGCATACTAATTTGTGTGGACCTATTGGAATTGAAAGCTATACTTGTGAAAAGTTTTTCATTCTTTTTGTTGATGATTATTCAAGAATGATGATTGTTATGTACTTGAGAGAGAAACTAGAAGCATTTGAGAAGTTCAAATGGTATTTGGCCAGAGTTGAGAAGGAAACAAGAAAAAGACTAAAAATTTTGAGGTCAGACAGAGGTGGTGAATTCATCTCCCATGAATTCAATAACTTTTGCATTGAAAGGGGAATCAAAAGACAAGTATGAACCCCTAGAACTCCCGAGAAAAATGGAATAGATGAAAGAAGGAATAGATCTATCATGGACTATGCAATAACCCTAATGATTGAAAAGAACATTGCTATCAAATACTGGAAGGAAGCTATCAACACTATAGTTCATACCTTGAATTGAGTATAGTTGAAGAAGGACTCATTCAAAACCCCCTATGAGTTATGGTATGGCTACAAACCCAATGTAAGTTATCTAGAAGTATTTGGAAGCAAATGTTACATTTTGAAAGAATTTAGAAAAGGTAAATTTGATGTGAAGGGTGATGAAGGAATATTTTTGGGATATTCTTGCAAGAGTAAAGCATATAGATATTTGAATTTTTCTACTCACAAAGTCATAGAAAGCGCACATGTGAAAGTTGATGAGTTTGTAGAAAGAACTGAAGAAGAAAGAAAAAGGGAACCACAAGACTACAAGAGATTTGTTTTTGTTGAACCTTATATAGTGCTAGATACACCCATCAATTAGGAATCTTCTACTCCCGAGTCTTTAGTAACTGAGTTGTAGGAAGTTCAAACTAAGCTATAGGAACCCAAGTCACACTCTGATGCTACTAAGCCAATGTCTACTGAGTCTAAAGGACCCGAGCAGTAGATAGAATAGCCAGAACCTGAAGTACAAGAGGATGAAAATGCAAAGCATTCAAAAGGCAAGGAACTTGTATTAGATAAGTATGTTAGGAGACATCATGCACTAGATCAAATCATTGGAGATAAATCAGAAGGAACTATGACAAGAAGTAAGTTGAAAGGTACTTGTTTACTTGTTGATTTTGAACCTAGAAGTGTCAAAGATGCATTAGAAAATGAAAGTTGGATTGAGGCTATGAATGAAGAAATAGAAAAAATAGAGAAAAACAAAACATGGACTCTTGTGCCTAGGCCTAAAGAAAAAAATGTGATTGGAATAAAGTGGGTATTCAAAAATAAGTTGAATGAAGATGGTAAGTTATCAAGGAACAAAGCTAGACTAGTATGCAAAGGATACTTCAAGAAGAAGGTATAGACTATGGAGAAACTTTTTCTCCTATTGCAAGATTGGAAGGTGTCAAGACCCTACTTGCATACACTACATACAAAGGATCTAAGGTTTATCAGATGGAGGTCAAGTCAACATTTCTCAATGGTATACTAGATGAAAAAGTTTACATTAAGCAACTTGAAAGTTTTTTTGATCTAGACAAGAAGGACATGGTCTGAAAATTACATAAAGCATTGTATGGTCTAAAAAAAGCCCCTAGAGCATGGTATGAAAGACTGCATAACTATCTTATTTAGATTGGTTTTCAAAGAACTAATGATAAGAGTAGCTTTTATATCAAGGAAGGACCAGATAATAAGATTGTATTGGCAGAAATATTTGTGGATGATACTTTGTTCATAGGAAATGATGATCTTTGCAAAGAATTTTTAGAGAAAATGAACAAGGAATTTGAAATGTCAATGTTTGGTGAGATCAAATTTTTTATTGGTTTTCAAATTCAGTAGAGTAAGAATGGCATCTACATCACTCAATCTAAATACATCAAGGAGGTACTGAAAAAGTTTGGTATGGAAGACTACAAACCAGTTGGGACTCCTATGTGTATTGGATTGAAACTTACCAAGGATGATGAATCAAAGGAGGTAGATCAGACATTTTATAGATCTATGATTGGAAAGTTGCAGTATATAGTGCATACAAGACTAGATATTGTCCTTGCAGTTGGTATTGTAGCAAGATTTTCAACAAAACCAAAATAAAATCACATGATGGAAATCAAAAGAATCATGAGATATTTGAAAGGAACTAAAGATTATGGATTATGGTACAAATTTGGAGGTAATCTAGATTTGAAACTATTTACTAATGTAGATTGGGTAGGAAATGTTGATGATAGAGAGAGTACAAGTGGAGGAGCTTTTTTTCTTGGAAAGAGATTGGTTTCTTGGAAAAGTAAGAAGCAAAATTTTACACCCCAATCCACAACAGAAGCAGAGTATGTTGCAACAGCAATAAACTATTCTAATATTGTTTGGTTCAAATAGTTATTGGAAGGTATGAAGGAAGAAATCAAAGAACCTGTTGTTATGTTTTGTGATAATACAAGTGCAATTAACATATCCAAAAATCCAATGATGCATTAAAAAACAAAGCACATTGCAATAAAGTATTACTTTGTTAGAGAATTGGTACAGGATAAGGAGATCATATTAGAACATGTCCATACAAAGGAACATATTGCTGACATATTCACAAAGCCTTTACCTAAGGATTCACTTTCATATCTAAGAGGTAAGTTAGGGGTCATTCCCCTATCTAAAGCTCACTAAAATGAAGTTTTAGTGATGCATCAACCAGTATCAACTTGAAGATCTTTTTAGTTGATGTAGAATAATCATGGAAATATTGCATATGAATCAGTACATAAGGTACATTTCTACTCATTTGGTTTGTGTTGTCTTTTGCATGTGTTGTCAAAAAGGGAGAGTATTCTATCATATCTTTCTAAAATTTGAATATGTTTATGAAAAGTTTGATGTTTGTATAGAAGCTATGTAATTCCTTCACAGAGGGAGATTACTATATTTGAGGAGTTTGTGGAATGAAATGTAAGAGGGAGAAGCATTCTATCAAAAAGAGACTTGTTTTCAAGTTTCATTCTGCTATGACATGTTGTGTTGCCATCAATGCCAAAGAGGGAGATTGTTGGATACAATTGCTCAATTGTGTGTTGTCTTTGATGTTATACAAATGTCATATTAGTCATCAGATAGAGTCTACCGAGCTCAATTGTTCAACAAGGAAAAATACAGAGTCTACTGAGCTCAGAAGGTTAGTAAAGCAAATTATAGAGTCTATCGAGTGTTTCTAGAGGTTACATTGTGAAGATAGTTTCTACCGAGCTCACTCGAGAGCTAAAGGCTTCTACGGTAGAGATTAGTTTCTACCGAGCTAGAAAATTTATCAAAGGAAAATTAGTTCTTACTGAGTTCACTCAGTCTCCAAAGGATTTTATAGAATTTGCAATGTTTATTGAGCTTCACTTGGTTAACACTGGAAATCATTTTCTAGAGTAGTGTTTACCGAACAAGGTCGGCCAATGAAGGATTTCATTGCTTTGGGAAATAAAGTTTATTTGTTTAATGTAATATTTGTAGTCAACTAATGTAATGATTATTGGTAAATGTAACTTCTAAATGAGCCAACTTGGCAATTTGTAGTGTATAAATAAAAGGTCAAGTTGTGAATTCTAAAGTATGGATGAATCAATGAGGGAGCATGCAAGTGAGTTGATTGTGTGAAGAGGAAGTGTGAGAAAATTTTAGAAGATCAGACATCCTTGAGGAGTAGATCTATGAGGATCTAATGAAGCAGAATAGAGATCTGTATCAAGAAAGTTCAGCTGCATCTCATTCAGGTCACTTATTGTTACTTTCTCATCATTGTAATAGTAAATTCTAAATCTCTTAATAGAGTTGGTCTAATAGCCATTTTGTAAATCCTCTAACAAGGTGGATGGTTCAACTGAATTGTTCTAAAGACCTCTAGCAAGGCCACTCCTAATAGGGTGATTAAATCCTCTAACCAGGTCACACCTAACAGTGTGATTTGTAACCTTTAACAAGGTTGGCTCCTAACAGGGCTCACTTCAAAAGAGTGAAAATTGGTAGCTAGTTACTTGGTGGTTTTTCCCGTATTGGGTTTCCATGTTAAATTTGGTGTCTCTTGTGTTCATGTTATTTACTTTTGCATGCATGTTAATAATTACGAATGCTTAAAGATTAGTAACAAGTTAATCTATCAAGTTACAACATTTCTCTATGTGGCTACTGAGTGAAGGTAGTAACTAGTTATTTAAGACATCTAACGCATCCGTGGATTTGTTTTTGTGGTAACTAATTCACCCCACCTCTTAGTTACTCCATTTATATTTCCAAAAGATACCATTATAGATCTTTCTTTAGGCTTGTTGCAAATGGTGAGGAATGCATTCTAGTCAACATGTCTAAGCTCGATATCTCTGATTTCTGCATGTTTGTTCTAAAAGTGGGATTTCTTTGGTGCACCTTAGTATTTGAAGACAATAGGCTTAAGAGAAATATTTTCTTCCATTAAGGATAATGATGATGCCATTTTGTCTTCACAAAAGAATAGACATTAGTCCAAAGATCTAAAAATCTAAACTAAACACAAACCCTAATCTACCAAAAACCCAACAAAAATGACCCAAAATAATGAAAAACAAATTCAATCCACCCATAATCATTGGAATTCAAAATAACACACCTAGTGCACCCTCACAAGTGTGCTAGTTGTGCTCAAATGGTTCCACCAAAACCATTTTGGCATAGTTGCACATGTGTGCACTTAAGTGAGGTGTATACATGTGCATGTGCATAACTGCATGCTTGTGAAGTAAGTGCAATGGGGATTCAACTAAGTCCTTTATGCTTTGGAGTGCACACTATATGCCTTTAGTTTCTTTGAATAAAGGTACACATGTGCACACCTTGGGGAGGTGTGCACATGCACACCTTTTCTTAGGTTTCCTTAGCTTAGTTTTTAGGTTGCATAAAGAAAAGTTGCATACATGCACACCTTTCCTTGTCTTGATGCCTTAAGTTTCTTTAGTTCTTTATGTTTTAGGTTTTTTTTGAACAAACATGCACACATGCACACCTTGAATAGATGTGCACCTTTGGGTTCTAATACTGAAGTGTTTTGTGCATTTTTTGCAAGGTTTGAGCACACCTTGAAGGGTGAAAATGTGTTGTAGCTGATGTAGGCATGAGAACAATGAAGAGAGGGTGGAGAGCTCATAGACTTATATAGGCATGGGCTTGGTGTCCACACACTTTGGAGGTTTGCACCTACACATGTGAACATGTGTGCATCTCCAAAGGAAGATAAGTGTGCACTTGTACATTTAGCACATCTGTGTACAATGGATAGGTGTGCATGTGCACTAGTGAGTTAGTGAAAATTTATGTACTAAACACTTAAAAATCCTCCATTTTTCTTGTTCTATTTCCATTAAGTTTTCTTAGCTAGAGATAAAGACTAGACCCAAACTCCAGGGGAAGTTCCAAAATGAACCTAGCCTTGGACTAGGGGTCTAGGAGACAAATTTGGTAGGGAGCCCCATTTCTAGGAGAAATGAGGAGTGCATTGTGGAACCACAACAAATAGCCCTAAGAAAAAGGAAGGAATGAAAAATACATTTCTTTACCAGTAAGCATTCTTCTGACATGTGTCAAATAACAACTAAATCATGAACACCTTAAACAACTTTCAAGTTCCTTGATACTCAAAACTTTAGGATCTTGAATCTTCAAACTCAATGTGTGCACAATGTATTCATTTCCTTTGACATTTCAAGATGCAATCTATCATGAGTTTGTGAAAACTTGGAAATAATCTTCCACTCCACTAGTCCATTCATTAGGAATCCTTGTTGATCATGTGTATCAATCATTGCCTAAGTAGATGTGAGAATCCATTTAGAGGGCTCTTGACAAGTTATAATAATTATATTTAGGGTCCTAAGTAATCATTTGGATCCTGCTTTATGAAGCTTGCATGTTTCAATTTGATTCTTCCATGAAGCAATGTGTTTAGATACTAGATAGCCATTTTGGAGGGCATATCCCTATTGTTATATTACCTTTCTTATACCTTTTGGAATCTTTCATTCTTAACACCATCATCCCCTTTTTTGTTTTCTTTTTGTACCCTAACCATGCTTAGACTGTGTGGCCAAGGCATTGGTATCATTTCTTAGATTCTTTCATTAGTTTGATAACCTATGTATTCCTCTTTTATGAACCTTTCAAACTCTCATGTCAAATAGCAAACTTAACAATTCTTTGAAAAGACCTTTTGTCTAAACCAACAAGTTTTAGACTATCCCTTTTTGTTGTCTACCTTGATTAGAAAACACCAAGATAATCAATCTTTAAATTTTCAAAATGTTGAGAGCTATTGATCTGCAATTTTTATTTGAAAACTAAAAGTCCTTTATGAATAAAAGTAACATCTATTCCCTAGTTGGTACAAGAAAAAAAATCATATAAATGCTTTGACAAAGAAATACTTCTTCCTAAAATTCAAAGCCACAAGAAGTGATTTATGAAGCATCAAGAATGAGGCTTGATGATACCTAACCTTCAAACTAACACAACTTTGAAAGAAAACACACAACTTGAAATTAAACACACAATTGAAATAAAACACACTTGTTGAAGATAAAGATGCTTCCTAAAAATAAACTCACTTGCAAAAAGAGATTTTTTTTTTTTTGAGAAGTTTTCCGCTTTTAGGCCTTGAAGTAATGTTTTAGGAACTAGCCATTGATAGGAAATACAACCAATTCCCCTTGTAAGGAACTTAGCCTAAAAGTATTTTCTCCCAAAATATTCACAATTTGATAAGGGCCAATCCACAAGCATTGAAACATGGTGTGACTACCCAAATTTTCTTTCACCTTATACCATTGGAGAACAAGGTCAGATAATCTAAAAGATTTTATTGTGGCCCACTTGTTGAACCACCACTTGATGAAAACCTAATGTTTTGCCATACACTCCAAGGCTGTTGTTCATTTCTCATCCAATTCCAAGAGATTCATTCATCTAATCTAAAATCTATCCATGTCCTTAGCATATCCCTTCTTAAATATCAATACTAGAATCTTGAGATTAAATCAAAACACTAGTTCTTGTCCATAGACAAGTAAATAGGGATATGTCCCGAAAGCATTTTTTTATCCTCACTTTATCTATCCATAATGCATACTTTAGCTGAGTGTGCCATTCTTTTGAATTTTTCTATAGTAATTTCTTTATCACTATGATTATGTTCTTATTGGTAGACTTAGCCACAATATTCCCTTGGGGGTAGTAATTAGAAGAAAACTCGATTATTACCTAATTGTCTAATGCCCATTGAGTAAGGAAGATCGATGCAAATGATGATCCATTATCACATACTAGGAAGAACGATATGCCAAATCTTGTGACAATGTGTTCTTCCAAGAAATTTGTAACCACCTTTGTCATGCAATTTCAAAAAGTCTTAGCTTTTGACTAGTGCATACAATAGTCTATAGCTATGAGGATGAATGTATGTTCTATAGATGATGGTGGGTTTATTGGACCAATAAAGTCTAGCCCCCACTTAATAAAAGGATATACCTTGAACACTGGTTGTAGTGGCATAGCTAGATGCCTTTCTCTATTTGCACTTGTTTGACAAATATGGCAATAATGTACATGTTCAAATGTATCCTTAAAGATGGTAGGCCAAAAATAATTTGATCTCAAAATCATATGTGATGTAGCTTCTGGTGATCCATGTCTCATGCCATACCTATCATGAAACTATTCTAAAATTTCTTTTAGTTCTTTGCATCCCAAGTATTTTAAAGAAATTCCCTCATAGTTCCTTTTGTAAATTTTTCTATGTTGGAGCATGTAGGATTCACATCTCATCTTGAGTCCTTTGTGCTAGGAACTATTCATCCCATTGAGGTATTGATTTTTCAAAAGATAATAAACAATATCTTGAAACCAAACATCAGTTATTACTCCTTGATCAATATCCACTTGAGAAACCATGAGCTTTTGTTGATTATAAATATTGATTTTGTCATCAAATCTGATTTTTTTATCATTACCAATCTCATTATCAGTTACCATCTTGTTTAATCCTTGTCCTCTTACCAAGTTCATTGGTTGAATCTCCAAATCAAACTCTTGTAATACAACCATCCATTTTCCTTGTCTCTCACCTAGTTCATTTTGCATTAGCAAAGTCTTAATCACAGGGCTAGGTACACTTGCATATATATTTCTCTTGATTATATAATGGAAAAATTTCTTAACTACTTTTATCAATGCACAAGATTGTTTGTCAAAATTAGACTAGTTCAACTCAACATTCTTTAGTGGGAAACTCATGAATGCCATAGGTCTCCCATCCTCTTTATCTTTCTTTTGAGTAAGAATCCCAACACATGAATTTTCTAAAGAAGATAAATAAATTTTGAATGGTAACTCATAATCTAGTCTTACAAGCACTAGAGGATGTACTATCATTAAAAATCTTTTCTCCTTTCTTGAGCATATCATTAAGAGGATGTACTATCTCAAAAAATCCACTAATGACCTTAACTACAAAATTGATTTTTCCAAAGAACGATTTTAGCTCTTTATGACTATGAGGAGGTGAAAAATTAAGAAAGGCATCTATCCTTTTAGGATCAATAGATATCCAACTTTAGAAATAATATGACCAAGAAGCTTTCCTTTGGTGACCCCAAATGAATACTTTTTTGTATTCAGTAATATACCTGACCTTCAACATCAGTTGAAAACTTGTTTCAAGTATGCAATAGGAATACTCCTATCTTTAGAAAAGACATTAAGGTCATCCATGTAGATGACTATGCACTTGTTAATCAACCCTTTGAATGCCTTGTCCATTGATCTTTGGAATGTGGATCCTACATTGATTAGTCTAAAAGGCATCCTTTGGTAAGAAAAGGTTCCCCATTTTGTTGTAAATGTAGTCTTCAACCCATCTTCTTCATCTACAATTACATGATTACATATGGAATATTCATCTAGAAAATGACATCAATTTAGACCTGTTCACAGTTTTCAATGCTTCATTGAGTAAGGGTAATGGGTAATTATCATTCTGGGAAGCCAAGTTCAAATTTCAAAAATTGACACAAAGGAAATTTTATCTTGTCTTTTTCTTGACCCATGTCAATTGTTATATTGCGAAGATGATTTTAGCATCAAGTAATTTGTATACTTCTTTCACTATCAAAGGCTCAATTATGGGATTCACTAGTCTTTGTCTCTAACAAAAGGGTTTGGCATCGAGTCTCAATAGAATATTGTGAGTGATGATCTTGAGTTTGTCATAACTCCATGCTATGACATCTTTGTACTCTATAAGAAATTAAATCATACTTTCTAATTCTTGAGGGTTACAATATTTTCCAATTTTGACCATCTTTAGATCTTCTTCCATACCTACATTATATAAATCACATTCTTCAATCCCTTTTCCTTCAACATTCCTTTTACTATGTGCTAATTCATCTCAATAAAAGATGTGTTCTAACTCTACCATCCCCTAGGGAATAGTATAGGTCTTCAAATTTATAATTCAATCTTCATCCTCTAGCTCATCTTCTTCAGGTTTTCATCAGGAGTATCATCAATATCTTGTCCCTTGAAAAGGCCATCGCACATGATACACTCAAGAATATGTTGGTCATCTTGAAAGCTTGGAAGTTCATAATATTATCTAAAATAGAAGGGACAACAAACAATTCAACTTAAAATCAATTTAGTTTTTTTTCCTTTCAATGGGTTGCAATACACTTACTGAAATGGCAAGGGCATCAGATACCATGTTCTTTTTCCTTGGGATGGACCTTATGTTTAAGGCCTCAAAATCTTCCACCAAGTCCCAAACTCTTTTCTAGTACGCAAGTAGTCTCCTATCATTGCATGAGTAGATTTACGTCACTTACTTGATGAATAACTAAAAGTCTCCTTCAATTACAAGAGCTTTGATATCCTTTTCCAACGTGAAGAGGAGTTCATGAATCAAGGCTTCATACTCTACAATATTGTTAGTACATCTAAGCTATAAATGATATGTTGCATAAATGGACTTACCTTTGAGATTAATTAGCTCAATACCTATGTTGAATCCTAATTTTCATTTAGAGCCATCAAACCTGAGTGTCCAGATTAGCTATTCTTTGGGCTTTTTGATCTTGTGCTTATTTGTACATAGCTTTTCCTTGACTTGAATTTTAAAATATTGTCTCTTTGGGACCCATTTGAATCTTTCATGTGGTGGACTTGGTGAGTTGCCACAATTTATCTTAGGTATAAGTTCCATTTATTTTTCTTGTCGACTTTGAATATTCCCAATTAATTCAATGATCTTACCAATCTAGGGTTTTGGATGAATGACCATTAAGGTCCAACCTTGGCCTTTTACAAAATGTCTTCTCCTCTAGAATTTGGTCATTCCAAGTGGAGGGTTAGATAAACCCCCACCATATAAAGAAGTGTCACTGTATGACATATTGGAATCTTCTTTTTCTTCTTCATAAATCTTAACTAATTTAGATGTTCATGTAGAACTTGAACTTTCCTTTTGTACCTCATTCAATATTTGGTCATTTTTCAATCGCATTATTTGAGTGAGTACCCTAGCAACTACTTCTTGATAATGTGAGCATTCAAATTCTAAATTACTAACTTTGTGTAACCTATAGAATCCTGGAAGGAGAAAAATATTTGGGTTTTCTTCCTCTCCTAAGAATTGTAAGTTTGCAACCATACTATCTACAAATTGAGTGATGACTTCTTCTTTTGGAGTATGGATCATAGATTCTTTATTTAGATGGTTAGGTTTCTTTGCTGCATCGATGTTAAGAGACATCACTTTGTAGGAGCCTAGCTTGGCTTGAAAAAATGCTACCTCATTTAGTGCATTGTATTCTATGATCATTGTCTTCAACTTTGGCTCAGTGTTAATCTTGATCTGATTATTAAGTCCCTTCCAAGGTATCCATAATTGAGTAAAATCAGTTGAAAACCATCCTCTCAAGCACTCTATCCATTCTCTACTTAGCAATACTTTGTAAGTTTTAGGGATTTCAATCACATGTATGTGTATAATCTCTCAAATTTGGGGGTCCATAGTAAACTATATTCTAACATCTTTCAATACCCCAATAACTTTTACTTTGTCTTGTCAAGTTGTATCTTTATCTGGTTTGAGGGTTGAGGAGTGACTCCTAACCTTAGAGCTATAAAAAGTGGCATGACGTTACAAGAAGCTCCTAAATCTGTAAGACAATTGTACAAGTTCTTTACAAAAAATTTGAGACTAAGTAAGAAATGAGGCACTTCAGCCTTGTCTTTATACATGATAGGCATTGCCTTATAATATTGAGTTGTTGTGATGTTGTCTTTTCAGGGACTATACTCAAATTTGGTGTTTCCTTTGCATGATCCAGATTCCACAACACTAGTTCCCTTTTTTAGGAAAATTTTGTAGCATATCAAACATGGACATATTAGCCTTGGTTCTCTTTAGATCTTCTACTGTATTGTACTTCTTAGTTTCCCATATAGGATTATTCAAGATTGTAGGTATGTTCCCTTGATTTTGATTTTGTTGTCCAATGTAGGGTATTCTAGTAGGTATTAAATTGTTATTAGCTCTCAAATTAGGAGGTGCTGGATGCAAGGCAAGAGGAATCCCATCATTCATAGGTTCCCTTCAGTTATGCAAATTATAAGTATTCAAATTGTCATTTTGAAAAGCTAGCATCTCTTTTGGTTGAGGATTTGATTCTTGACTAAATGGAAAAGTAAATTCTTCACTAGTTGGTTGTTCCATTTGAAGATTTTGTGACAAATCATAAGATTATAGAACACCATAGCATTGTACTATGTAGGAGACTCACCATTATTGCCTTGTGAATCCTAGTTCATCTTTGGATTTCTATTGAAATATGAACCACCATTGTTAGGTTCATTATGGTTATTGTCATACTAGTTGATGTCCACAAATTGGGCATTTTTGTTATTATTAGTAGGTTTTCTTCCATTGTTAGGATGAGTATTCCATTGTCAATTCTACTTTTAGAAGCCATTGTTGCAATCTAGAGGATTGCAATTCTTCCTTTCACTATTATTTCCTGCATTTTTTTTCCATTGAAATTCTTGTTGTAATTCTTACCATAGTTGTTGTTGTAAGGGGATGCATTCATTCTCTGAAAGTTATTGTTCTATCCTTGCAACAACCTCAAGTGGGTTAGTTCATTGGTAATCTAAGACATTGTTTTCTTCATTTGACCAATCTCACAGTTGATGTAATTTTTTGGTTCAATGGAAATTACTGCTTTTTGTTCAAAGAAAGAAACTTTTGGAGGGTCATATCCTTGTTAGGTTATGGCTAGAACTAGTTTGGATGGTGCATGTTGTAGTAGGACTAGATTCATTGGAATGAATTAACTAGGAATCTGGCATGCCCAAAATATGGGGCAAAACACATGATTTTTAATTTTTTTTTTTAAGTTAAAAATAATTAAGTTCACTAAGTAGATAATTTTAAATAAGTTAAGATAACAACACGATTCCCCTAACAGTGTCATAACAATTTCACTTAAGTTTATAATGAACGAGTATGAATAGATCGTCAAATTAAGACTTTCATTGTTTAATTGATTAATTAATTTAAACAAATCCAAATTCAATTTATTAAAGATTTAACACATTGCCACTTTTATTTACTAAGAAAAAAAAGGATTAATACTCTTAAATCATTCGGATAACAATTTAATAATTATAGATCTAAATTATTTCAAAATTTTAGAAATAAAAAGAAACTACTAATTAATACATCACATCAATAATTTAACTTTGTCTAAACTTCTAGTCTAATAACAACTTTCTTATTTAAAACTATAATCTAAAAAAAAATGGAACATTTCTAATCAAATAATAATCCCACTAAAATTAATTTAAAAAAAAAACACTAAATAAATGAATAAGATATTAACAACTTAAATGTATATAATACCCTCCATGATTAACAACTCATAATTCTAAAACTTATTCTAATCAAAAAATTTAACATTAAAATAATACTAATCGTAATAATAATAATAAAATATTAAATTAATTAATACAACAAACTACTAATCACATTTTAATAAAACTAAATTTTACTAATTTAAATGATAATTAAAACATCTAATTTAATTAAATTATAAATACAACTTAACTAACAACAAAAATACATACTAACATTCTTTTAATAAAACTAATATTAATTAATACCTAAACTAAACTAAATTTAAACTAATCTTAAATTATAACTAACTTAAATTTAAAAACTTATAAATAAAAACAAACTAATCTAAAATACTTACTACCTTACCTTTTTAAATTTCCTAACCTACTTCTAAGCTCACGTGAGCCTTCCTTTAAACTCTAAATAAAAACAAACCAAAACTAATACATTTCTTAAACCACCCCACTATTAAATTCATAGCTTGGCACAACTGATATAGCAGACCCAATACTAGGCGTTGAAAAAAAGTAGAGTGAATAAAAAAAGTTTAAAACATATTCATTTGTATTGGCTTAAATGCCACTACGTACCTGCCATAATTACAATTTTTTTTTTACTTGACCCAATAAAATTTATTTCAAAAACAAAAGTCAGAAAACCCACTTGTCATTCACAAGTACCACTAAGATAAAGGATTCGGGGCACATGGAGGACTTTATTTGTTGCAGATTTAAATGAAACCTTGACCTCACCTAGGCAGTTATGAGGGGGGTAGCTTGAAAGACTTAGGATAAGGGGGGTATTAAGATTACAAGTTTATTGGGTGGGAAGTCTAAGATATTTTAGGATTTTTTTTTTTGATATGCATTATATATATATATATATATATATATATATATATATATATATATATATATATATATATATATATATATATATATATATATATATATATATATATATATATAAAGAATCAAATGGTATATTCTCTGTTACTAAAGAGGGCTTTATTTTTATTTTTATTTTCTCTCATACAAAAGGCAGAGATTTTTTACTCTTTGTAGGCAATTTTTTTTTAAAAGTGTTATTAATATCTTTTGAATGCAAATTTTGTTAAGTGACATATATTATTTTTTTTTTGCAATTTTTTACAAAGGGTATATATGTCTTTTTCTTTTCTAATTGGATTAATACTCACTATATCAAATTAATTAAGGGCAATATAATGAATTTATTCCTAATGTTGATTCGTAGTAATACAAAAGTAGTTCCAATCCAATACAGTTTCTGTTTAACATAGTTTGAACTTATAATTGCAAGATTTATTTCCTCTTATTGTCAAATTAAACTATCTCAAATGAATATGATTACGAGACATGCGAATGCTGCAGTAAGATGAACATCTTCACATCTAAATTTGAAGTAACAATATTCGAAAACATAAGATTGACATAGGAAGAGTAAAACATCAATTCATCTTATTTTTGATGCACATACATATAACTTGAAAAATACGAAAAAAAACTCATAAGCAAAGATTACTCAAACATTTTTATTTTTTTCTATTAAATCACCTGATTCAAGGCTTCATCGGGAAAGAACCAATAAGAAAACCCAACATCCTTGCCACTTCAACAATAACTTTTAAAAATAGATTTTTACATAGTATTTCAATCTCGAACACAACTGAACTACAATAACAATTTGAATTTTTTTCCTTGGCCCTTGACAAGGGATCCATTTTGAATTATACAAAGCATCACAGAGATTGTGCAGAGAACAAAAACTGACTAGGTGACAAATAAACATATCATGAAGGCAAAATCAAGCATTCACTCCCATCCTAGTTTGCACAACAGGTTCAACATTGAACCAAGTTAGGGAGAAGGTGGAATTTTCCAACAAGAGACATAAGACACAACACCATAATAGGTGCCCTTTCGGGGCTATAAACTCAAGAACTTCCATTCTTCCAAAAATGCCCTTTCGAGGCTAATATCACAAGGATTTCCATTCTTACATTCCAAAACTCATACATGGTTTGTGCTGACCTATAGGGGCCCATAACACCCTACCCTTTCTCCCTCTTCTCGTCCTAAGAAGAGACTCTACACTGTTGGAGTCCAACTAAAGCCCTTCCCCTGTACATGGCCACTTCTTCCCTATCCGAGGGTGAGTAATGCCAACACAACCCATACAATCCTTTCAAAATTCAAAGCAAAACACAAAGGAAAGACATTCAAGAAAACTTGTTTCAATCCCTCCCAAAACATACTTAACACACATACAACATACAGTTGCAAACACAATATCTTAAGCATGAGCAAAACATAAACAACATGAGGTGAAGTATTCCTACCTTCAAAATTGGGTTATGGAAAATGAACAAGTTTGAGAAGAGCATTCCCTTCCTTCTCCTTCTCCTTCAATCCTGGATTCCACTCTAAAACTAGAGGTTGGGTGAACAACCCAAACCCTCTCAAAAATGCCTCTAAATAAGGTCACAAACTCAACTACCTCAAAAATGCAATAACTCCCCCCAACTTTCCTAAAGTTCTAGAGGCTTCTAACTCAACTAAACCTAAGGTTAACCTCAAGGTGGAGTTAAATTCATTCAACCCATGGTGAAAACATTCAATTTTCGCACTAAAACAAAAATGGACTTTTTGAGTGACCATAAAAGTCAACAAAAGGCGCTAGGGAGGTGGATAATGTCCCCAACCCATACCGATACCCCTTGGGTACTTAGATTTCATGATTTTAGGCCTTTAGGATTAATTAGGGAACTATCAAAAGCTAGGAAATTTTTGGACTTACTAACAACCTTCTAAAATGCAGATTACTCATTAATCATGATTAGTGTAATTAACCTCAATTACTCACTGATTAGCAAAAAGGTTACTAACCTAGTCTGACTTAGATCTTTAGGTTACTTGGTTAACCTTAACTATCATGCTGTAATGCATATACAATTTACAAATGTCAAGCGACGCTATAAAAACACTATTACAAAACATTAACATTTAAAGATTACAAAATGATACATTCATTTAATCCATGATAGAAATAAAACACAGACAATGGGTTTTGCATCTTTCATCAGATTTAACTCTAGTTTCCATAAATAGTACACAGGGTTCAATTCCATTCCTCCATTAGATTTTTTTGGCTAAAATATCCTGCACACTCATTACACCCATCAATAGCTCAAGAAATCACATGCATATATGTATATATAACTTATTAGGGAAAACACATAACTCTGAACATAATCCTTCAATTAGTTAACTATTTAATTCATTTCTACTCACATTTAATCATCAATAATTACATAATCAATATAACATAACTTTATTCATTTATTCAAATTAAAATATTAGAATAATCATTGTTAGGTATGTGTTTACCTAAACATCATAACATCACCAATAGGACATACTGAACCATTTGAATTGCATATAGCCTAATTATCATGGTACTAAAATCAACATCCTCTTCATTAGGTGAAAACACTTTTGTGTTATTGTTAGTGAAATTTTAATGTTTTAAATAGTCGAGATAATGCAGTACTTCTTGAATCATTGAGTATTAAAATATGGATGTATCAACTGTTCTCAATTTTCATTAGGACATTCACAACATAAAACATTACTTCATATTTATTTTGATCTTCTATAATGATTTAAAATCAAGAAATTCATATTTAATAAGTACATACGAGGAGGGACCTTACAAAATAAATGGTATTCCCATAGGATATGTTAGTATCATTGTAGTTGCTTGAGCTAGAACCATCAATCTTCCTCCATTAGGATTTTCTTGCATGGAAAATGTAATTGCTTCCTCGAAGACCTTTTCTAGTGTGTCAATGTTTGCATCAGGGAGTCTTCATAGAAAGATAGTCATAAGAAGGTCCATAGAGTTAAGATAAGTCTAAATTGTAGCTTCAACTAGTATAGCATAGGGTATTTCCAACTTGTGGAAAGCCATACGAAAGTGATGATTGAAATGTTAAATAGTCTCTACTAGATACCTTTTGATTGATATGAACTGATGATGTATCATAGCCGAGTTGACAAATGTTTTGAATTGTTCAAGGAACAAATTTTTGAATCCACCTAATTTTGGATACATCTTGGTGGAAAATTCACATACCAGTTAAATGCAACTTGTCCCAATGAGTATGGGAATAAATAGAGGACCACATTCTCTTGTTGAACTTTCTTTTGATTGCATATTTCTTTAAAAACTTTGACATGGTCCTCAGCTGTCAATGTTTCTCCATAGATGAACCTTGGGTAGAATTTCTCATGATTCTTGGGAAGGTCATTAAGTGTACCTTGAGAGTTAATTGGTGAATCTACCATATTTACAAAGAAGGCCATCAGTGGAAGATTTTGTAGTACAATAGGTTGAGGTTGGTTCAGAGATGGAACTCAAGATGATGAAATTTGGAATGGAGGTGGTAGAATTCTAGGAAATCCTTTGTCACTATGAGGCTTACAAAAATGTCTAAGTTCTAAGAACTTTGGCTTACTATCTAAATATCCTAAAGCTTGCTAAAATGGAAATTTTGGATCAAGATCTTCCAACTTGTGTTAATTTGGGAAAAAGTGCACCTTTGCAGAAGCACACTTTCTAAAAAATAGTGCACCTTCTAACAGTTTCAGAAAAAAAAAATTTGAACTTTTGAAAACTTTAGAATTTGAAAACAACATTTTGCTTCTCTATTCTGAATGGTATGAGGTACTCCTTCCTAATCTAGGATCAATTCCAAGGTCCTAGGCGATCTTGCAAACTACTAGAATCTACTCAATTAAAGATAAATGTATTTGTTCACAGGGAGGCCTTTCCTAGTTTGAACCAATTTTGGATATGACATTTGATCTATTGTTTTGAAAAGTAACCACAAAAGTGATGTTATTTCAGTATTTTATGTTTTATGATGAATGCAACTATATGAATTCCTAATTTAACCAAGTGTTAGCAAAGAAAATAACAAAGATAAGGTAACAAGAGATTAAAGAAAATAACTTGAAAGGGAAATTCCTAATGGACATAAACCATTGTAAGAACATGTCTGTGAGTTAAATTGTCAAAAAGATTGGGTACAAAACCAATAAAAATAGGAGTAGTGCTTCCTCAATTAAACTAATGCAATAGTTGATGGGAACTCAATAATAACTGAAAGATGTTTCACTTATCATCAAATTTCAAGGCCACATAAAGTGCACTCATGCGAGACAAGAAGCTATGTAGGAACAATGGGTGATCTTTCCTCAAACTTAGTACATCAATGGAGTTTGTTAACGCAAGGTAAACACTAGAACTAAAATATCACACAATCAAATCAACAAAACAAAACCATTGGCTCCATCATTATTCATAGACATGCATTCACAAAATAAACACACCCTGGCAAGAATAAGCACACTCAGAATGAGAGCACCAATAACATATATTATTGCATCATATTCAACTAAGTCATTTTATACTTTGGAGTGCACAAAGGGAGCACACATGCACACCTCAATGGGATGCACATGTGCACATCCTATATGCCTTTGGTTTCTTTGAAGAATCCTTAGGTTCCCTTAGCTTAGTTTTTAGGTTGCAAAAAGAAAAGGTGTGCACATGCGCACCTTGAACAGATGTACATGTGCACCCCTTTGGGTTTTAACACTTAAGTGTCTTAGGGTTTGAGTGTACCTTGAAGGGTGAAAATGTGTGGTAGTTGATGGAGGCATGATAATAATGAGGAGAGGATGGAGGGGTCCCAAGCTTGTATAGGCTTGGACCTAGTATGTGCACCCTTTGGAGGTGTGTGTCTATGCATGTGTGCATGTGCACATTTCCAAAGGGACATATGCATGAACTTGTGTATTTTGCACACCTGCACACCATGGATAGGGCACATTTATGCACTAAACACTTAGAAATTCTCTCTTTTTTCCTATTCTGAATCCACTAGGTTTTCTCAACTAGAGACAAAGACTAGACCTAGACTCCAGGGGAAGTTCCAAAATGACCCAGACCTTGGACTAGGGGTCTGGGAGACAAAAATTTACTAGGGGGTCCCCATTTCTAGGAGAAATGGAGTGTGTATTATGAAACCACAAAAATATGATAACTACAATGTATTTATTATCCTATGTAAGTTTAAGTAAAGTTTAATTAGAAATAATTACTTACACCAACAATTTTCTTAATGTCTTATGTGGTGAATTTTAAAGAAAGTTGATTAATTTAGTGATACTTTGGTTATGTTGATTTTACCCCCCACCCTAGCATTTGGAGTGTGTTAACCAATTGATATTAGAACAAGTTTCCTCTTAAATAAGTGTAATTTCTTGAGATAAATCTAGGATGATGTAGAACATATACTTTTAAGCTCACATGTTTGATCACATAAATTTTTCTCATCAACAGGAAAAGATGGAAGCATATTTGGAAACATTGCAAAATTATATTTACGAGGTTATTCAAATTGATTTCAATTAACCTTTTCGAAGACCTCTAACTATTATTGAAGAAAAATAAATAGATTCTAATATAAAATCAAGAGAAATTATTTTTTAGTATTTTATGTGAGACACCCTTTAGGAAGGTGAAAGATTTTAAAGGAGATAAAGAGACACATGATAAAAATTTTTTGGGATATGATGGATATTCAAAGAAATTAAAAAAATAGTAATAAACCTAAAATAAAATTGTGTGGTCTTAACAAAGATAGAAGAAAAGAGTGTTGAAAACTACATATATACAAAGACAAAAGATAAGAGTGTTGAAAGCTACATATATAGAGTCACAAATGTTGTTGATGGTTGACATAGAAGACACGTCTATTATACTCTAAATCTTATTAACCCTACTAAAGGATTTCACCCCAATGACATGTTCAATAATGGAAATGAATTATCTAAGCAACTATTTAATGATCAATTATTGCTTTATTTTATACATTTGAGATCATATAAGTTGAAAAAGAAAAGAGAGATACTATATTCATAATTTTTGAACAAGGTGAGCCTAGTGTTGGAGAATGTAGGAGGGAGTTAAAGTATATATTTCAAAAATATTCAAGTGAGGCACTCGAAGATACAAAAGTAAACTCACTATTAAGTGCTTTAATTATGGAAGAATTTGGCATCTCACTAATGATTGAAAGTAAGTTGAATAATATTCTAATTCAGAAGGCAATAATATAAAAGGAAATTAAAAGAAAGGTTATTTTAGGAAAAGAAAAATGAAATATTAAAAATATTTAATTTCAATGGAGGATCACTACTCTAAAGCTGAATATAATGATGAATATATTGAGAAATCATTATGACACAAGGAGGGTGCAAGAAGAGACCTACAACAACATGTAGAATAAACTCAACAACAACCTTCTACCCCACTAAGAGTTACACACAAAATATATACATAAATAAAATGAATCCACAAAGAAAATGAGGCTTGATGCAACATATTTTAGGTGTAATTATTTAACTTTGCATAAATAATAAATACAACATGCTCAACTATGAGGCCTTCCAAGTTGTGGCCTTAAACAAAATAATAAGTAAACAAAATCAAGGTCTTAGTTCACATCTTCTAACTTTCTCAATCTTCTAATATGTTTTGACCTTTGAACTATCTATTTCTATCTATCTTGTTACCTCTCTACATCTAACCAAGCTTCTTTTATAGCCAGCTAAGCCACAAGCTGGCTAGGAAATAATTAATTACAATTTAGGACCATAATTGGATGAGTAAACAAAAACCCATGCCAATGGTCATATGAAATTTCACACTTGATGGGAGGTCCATATGTGTTTTAGGAGTCAGCTCCTAACTATGAAAGATGCCATATAAGAAATTAAAACTACACCAATCGAATCAACATTTTATGCAAGGTGAAAATAGTAAGGAAACAAAGATGCAAGTTTGGCACAAAACTTAAGAAATATCCAACGTAAGAATTCATGCACTTAGAACAAAAATCAAGGATATGTGCTCAACATGATGAAAACTACACATAACATGAAAACAAAAGTAGCAACAACTACTACACGAAGAAAAAACCAGTACAAAAAATAGGAAATTTTTTAGTTGATGCAAGATTTCTCAAAGACCCAAGATACTCCTGCTTAAGACACCCACAGTTAATAAAGAACTGATCTTTACATTAGGCATTCCTCATATTCTGATCTAAATCATAGAGGTCCAACTAAGCTTGTGTAATCCATGAACTATCTTTAATTGAATTGTCTTTCCACTGAACTAGGTGTAGACACCCTAAAATTGGTAGGACTTTGGAAACATAATTTTCATCAAATCAATAAAGATTAAGGAAAAAACAAAGAAAATAGAGAAAAACCAACAAAATTTTGGATTAATTAATATATAAATTTATTTACACAATTAATTTAATCAATTAATTGACTAATTTCTTGAGCATTTTATAATTCAAAATTACAAAATCATTTTATAAGGGTAATTTAATTAAAAAGGGGAAATTTAAAATTAAATAAAAGCAAAAAAAGACAAAATGGAAGAAAAGGAAAATTTAAATAAAGAAAATAAAGTCATTATCCCCTCAAAAAGTGAATATCCACCTTTTTGGATTTAAAAAGAAAAGAAAAAAGCCCTTTTATCCTCACAAACTAAGTCTATTGGACTTTTCCTTTTGGGAGTTTATGAGCTATTTTTAGACTTACCATTACTCTCGATAAAAATGTAATTCCTACATCTTTATCCCAATCCTTCCTAAAATCCAATAAATAGGAGGAAAAAACAAGAGAAAAGGACCCAAGTTTTATGCATCCTTACTATAGGCATACTAGATCTAGAAATTGATAAATCCATTTAGCATCATCATTATAGAGGTTTTAACATAATTTTAACATTATTTAATCATTATCTAGCATTATTAGTTCCTGCCTACAGCAGGAATACTTATGCTCTCGTGTAAGTGCATAAAATCAATTCTTCTAGCCAATCAAAATTTACAATTAATTCATTTCTAAAGTTTGTTACTTTAAGCTGATTTTTTAATATATTTTTAAAATTAGTATAAAGCTATTTATTTGAGCTTTGATTGGGTCATGTTCAAAAAAGCAAGGTGAAAAATATTTTTTCCAGACAGAAATTAATTCAAATTTCAACCGCCACAATACTGCCACAGTGCCATCTAGGAATTCATGATATCTTTTCTTCTTATTAAAGATGTATCCACCACCATATCTTTATAATCTGACGTCAAGCGCAGATTTAATGTTATGCA
This sequence comes from Cupressus sempervirens, assembly GCA_028749045.1. Taxonomy (NCBI): domain Eukaryota; kingdom Viridiplantae; phylum Streptophyta; class Pinopsida; order Cupressales; family Cupressaceae; genus Cupressus; species Cupressus sempervirens. The sequence goes on from CM053789.1 coordinate 533,937,706, forward strand.
CTTCAATCAACACATTACCCACTTGCTTTCCATTATCCTCGTGCCAGTAAATCACCACCAGGGCCTGATCAAATTAAGCAAGTAGATGGTTAGGATCTTGGTTAGCCCACAACGGTTGGGATAGGTAGGGCATTCCATTTCTTTAATGGTGGCCAGAATTATTTGATTTACTCAAAGGATGTGACAAGGCTAGCTATAGGGATAGGATCGAGCCCCTACTATGCTATAGGGCTGGTGAGAATAGTCTTAAAAATATCATAATTTAAAATTTAATATTTAAAACTTTCAGTTATTTATTTTAAAATATATTTTTCTAAATATTTAGTAAGTAAAGTAATTTTTTTTTTTAAAAGACCAAAATATTATTTAGTTATATTTTATATTTACAATTACTTATTTAAGATGCTTTATATTTACTCCAAATTAAATAGGATAATAGTTATTGTTTCAAAGTACATTAAAAATGTTATTTTTACTTGCTATTTTGAAAATTTTAAGTATTTTGAAAATATTTTTACTTGTCTTCAATATTAATGCCTGTTAAAAACTACCAATAGTCTTAAAAGATATTAAATTTTTGAACATTTTTTTTGAAAAATACTTTGATTCACAGATATAAAGATGCACATCCAGCTATATGAGTGAAAAATTATCTCATTTATGCATTCATCTTACTATGCATACTTTAAAGCTATGTAGACCATTGGATATTGATCACTTCACCTCATCTCCGTAGTTTCCCACTCCAACACAATTCTACAATCATTAGGCAGGAACTATGACGCTATGTGTCTCTTGTTTAGCATTGTTTAGTCTCATGCATACACATATCTATAGCATTGAAACATTCTCATATTGATATATCTTGCAGTCACATATAGATCTCATATAGTATTTTGTAGATATGCACAAATAACATAATCCCATTCTAGAACTATTAGTAAGATGCTGATCAAAGAGTGATTTTAGTAGTTGTAGTAAGGTAAACACGAGATGTTCATGGATTGCTTATTTGATAGTTGTTTCTTGGATCTATCTTAGCTCATGCTATTCTCACAATCACTTCACACCAAGGTCTCATGAATAAACATTTCTCTCATCTAAAAATTGGTGCCCACCATGGGGCTCAAAACCTCATTGTCATACAATCAATCTAGAAGGACATATCTTGATTGCAAAAGCTTCCAAGCTCTCAAATAAACTCTATTTCTTTGTTTTAGCACTTTTAAATTATTTTTTAGTATTTTTTTGATATTGTTTGATTCATTCATACATTTTTGTAACACTTTTACACTTTCCCATAATGCTTATATAAGTTTCCATAGTGCATCCAGTTGTTAAATTAGCACATCTACTATTTACAATAGTGCATATATATTATTATTTAACACTTATGTAGTTTTCTATAACACATCTGATGGAACTAAAAGAGAGTCAGATCTACTTTGAACTCTTGATTTCTAGGTGATTACAGGTCTCTAAAAATCTACAAGGAAGAAAATAGGTCATCAAACTAGTGGGAACAAAGTCGAAAAGCCTAAAAATGTGCTTGGTCATTTGCTAGCTTCGGATCAATTAGGCCTAAACCCATTGGTTTCTTATTAAAATTGTGGTATATCCTCTTTTCAAAACTAGCCTAACCTAAGACAAATTTTTCAAATCTCAAATTTGGCGCTAGGCATATGCTCTTCACTCTAACAAGTGAATCAAAATGCCAAACACACCAAGTCTGATATGAGATCTAGCTAAGAAATGAACAAACACATAGCATAATTAGGAGCCTCCTTGTTGCCATAGATTAAAGGCTCTAGAATAAAAATTTAATATCTAGAATGTTTGAAAATTAAGGTAATAGGGATATGCTTTCATCCTTATAACATTATCAAATTTCCAAACCTACCCATGATTTAAGTCTTCTTTTCTTTTCATAGGTAGGTTACACAACCATAGAAGGGTATACCTCCTGAGATTTTCCTCAATAGGGCCAATGAGAGGGAAAGCTCTTAGACTTGAATTTTTAATAGAATGCAAGGAAATAATGGTTAAAAGATATCCTTCCTCCAGTAGTCTTATGAAAGATTGTGCTAGACATCCTTAGTATTGGTGGGAAGGTCTATTTTTTAAAGAGGTAAATTTGACCATTACTGGATGACACTAAGTCTTGGTAGTCACCAACCTAAGTATAACCATTATTAGGAAACCATTTACATTTTAGGATTGTGCTTAAAATCTCATTCTTTTTTTTATTACTAAATTTGAATATTCTATGTTAAATTAAATAAACACTTCACTAATTCAAGCTTTTCAAACCTTCCATTGAAAATTAAATAGAATTAAACTAAGAAACAACATCTTTCCTAAAACAGAGTATTTATCTCCTGAAATAGAGCATTTATCCTATGAAACAACACCTTTACCCTATAAAATAAAGTATTTATCTTATGAAACAATGCATTTATTTTATAAAATAGTGCATTTACCCTATGCAACAACATTTGTACTTTGTTAAACAATGCATATTCTCCATATAAAAATGCTTTTGTAGCTATCTATAACACATTCACACTGCAAAATAACACTTGGCACACCTTAAAATAACATGTTTAAAACAATCTATAGTGCATATGAGATTTTTTGTAGTACTTTTGTAGAAATTTACAAATAGTGAATACTTACACTACAAGTTTGATAAATCATAAGAGACAATCAAATGACCTTTTTCATTATCAACATTTCTATGAGATTGAAAAATATCTTAAGACCAATTCTTCTAGAATCACACAAAAGATTTCATACCAGCTATAGTTTTAACAAATCTTGCTTGGAATCTTATACAAAAAACATCATCGATCCAACCTCATACATTAGACAAAAATCAAAGACTACATAGATCATTTTACCCCTAACTTCATGTAGTTGAAACTAATTGCCAAGGTTTTCATAACCTTTGGTATTGTTGCAACAATTTGCAAGATAGCTTGATAATTTACTACAATTTGTTCTAAAATTTATCCCCACATTATGAAAATGCTAAAGAATTAAAAGGGCTTCCATTATTATCTGAAGACACTATGAAAAATTGGTACAAGTGCTAAGGAAAAAGAACCTTAAAGAGTGGCCACATGAGTAAGTCTAAGGCTAACAAAGAAACCTACAAAAATTAAATCTGCACAATCGTTGAATACCATTGGTTCTATAATACCCATTGATTATTTTTCAGCTACCATTGATGAAGAATCACCCCCATTAGAATGGAAAAATTCAAAACTAGTTTACGTAATGGGTACATTTTGATTTAGGAACTAGTATTGTATTGATTCAAGAATAGAAGACTTCCAACATAATTTAGAGCTTGTCGAATAATAGATAAAATACTAGAGAGAAATAAAGAGTGCTACCTATTATTGTTGGCACAACAAGGTGCAAAATTATCCTTTGATTTTGATATATCTAACTTCAAGAAGGATTAAGAGGATTCAACCTTAGATGTTGTTATCTAGAAACTCCAAGATTTTCAAATAGAGATGGAAAAGATGAAGATAATGAAAGTCCAACAAACAAAATTTAGTCTAGAAAAGATATGCCTTCTCCCATTTGACGTAAGTGTCATCTTGATACCATTTCCTCAAAACATGTAGATGCCAAAATACAACAAGTACTTTGGTACATCGAACCCTCAAGATCACCTCCACCAATTCTACACACTAAGTATGGAATTTGTACATGATATAACCTACCTCATGCAACCATTTCCTCAGATTTTGGGAGGGAATTCCATGGAGTGGTTTTCAAAACTCCCCTCAAATATTAAATCATGTGATGAATTAGTCTCTATTTTTATTGTACAATACTGCTACAACATTGAAAGATAGGTTACCATGATAGACTTGTGCAACATGAAGCAAATTCCAAGAGAATCTTTCAATATTTTCATACAAAGTTAGTGGTACACCTTTACCAAGTACTATCATGACATCGCAGACAAAGATAAAACTGATATATTTTCTAATAGCCTCTCTAAACCCATGAACTATTGGCTCCAAATACAAGGCCCTATAGACTTCAAAAAAACATTGGAAAATATAGCCAAAGTAGAAGAAACCTTGTTGAATAATGATATCTTTAAAATCTAGAAGGATGAGAAAGGTTTTTCGAGTAACTCCTCAAAAAAAAAAATTGTCCAATCAATCAAATGAAAAAAATGATCTTGGTAGAGAAATAATTAAAAGAATATGATAAATGATGGAGTGGTACAAGCAAAAAATGTTAAACCATATTTACCCCTCTCTAGGTCAACTTTCTCCCAATGTCAATAATACTGACATACCTACCAGTCAAAATACATAATGACAAGAAAAAAATTGTCCATTCTATCAATAAAATAATGCTAATCCACCTACACAAAATAATCCTAATCAATAAGTAGCCTATAATCAAGCCCCTCCACCAAAGGGTATAAGTCTATCAATCCAACTAAACTATACACTCCTATAGGTGAAATGTATGAGGGAGATTTGAAAACACTCTTGGCTAATGATCTTAACATACTACTAGAAACTAAGCCATATGAGCCACAAGTCAAACCCTTATGGTGGAATGAATTTTTTTTGTTCCTATCATCAAAATTAAGGGCATGTCACCAATATCTATTTTTCTCTTAAAGGAGCTATCCAAAGACTGATTGATGATGAGACCATCAAAGTCAAAATTCTTCATACAAATGAAGACCATGCTGCATTAAAAAATCCCTTCATGAGCCATAAAAGGGGAGAGCCTTCTGAGAATAACCAGAAAAAACCCTCCAATGAAAAGATTAATTACACCCATAATCATGATAACACAATCAACGTGCTATCTATATTCAATGACATTGTCAATATTATAATTGTTAAAGAAAAACACAAAACACAACCTTTGAATTCCATTACCTGAGGTTAAGCCTCTAAAGTGGTATTGTTGATGGAAAACCACCAATTAAAATCAAGACACCAAAAGTTCTACCATCTTTGACTATAGTTTTGTCAATTAGCTACTAAGACTCCCTTCTCATATCTCCATCTTTGAGTTGTTATAGATATCTCTAGAACACAAAGAGATCCTAACTAAAGCCCCACTGCCTAATGAACTAGACACTAATAGGTTCCAAAATATGGTGAGCAACCTTGTCACACCCCACTATATATCCTTCTCTAAACAAGATGAAATGTCCTTTACTCATCCCCAAAATTTCCCTTTACATATTGAAGTCTTTGTGCATAGAAACAAAGTGAAGAGAACATTGGTTGATGGAAGGGCCAATTTAAATATTTGCACCCTAAACTTGGTAAGAGAACTATGATACACAAAAGATGATGTTGACCATAAGAAAAAAATCAGAATCAAGGGTTACAATGATGAGGAAAGATCCTCTAAAGGGATGGCCATCTTACCAATACAAGTTGGCCTGATTGTAAAGGAAACTAATTGTCAAGTTCTAGACTTGAAGTTAACCTACAACATATTATTAAGAAGACCATGTATACATGACATGCGAGTTGTTGCTTCTACTTGCCATTAGTTTTTGAATTTCCTTATTTGGGTCAAGAGGTAACAATACCTAGGGACCAAAATTACACACAATATTGCAACTCCCTTGTTCCTCATAACAAGGAAGAAATCCCCATCACCACAAGCAACATCAACCAATATATGCTAGCAAAGGCTTTAACCTCCACTAATTGAGACAAAAACCACTCCTACACAACAACTAATGGAAAATAGAAAGTGGTTTGTTCTAGTCCCCAAATCTCATCACCTCTCCCACCAAAAAACTCCAAACACAAACCTTATGGTGAGATGAGTTGTTTAATGAAGGAGTTTGAAAAAAAATCAAGATTCAATGCAAAGGGGTGGGAGAATACTCAATTTCCTTATTTGACCTACCAACATCTCATAAGTTTCATGGAAAATTGACTTGAACCATTCCTCCTCAACCCTATAGTGAACACTAGCAGTACATCTCCAAGCATAAACAAAGAGGAAAGCAAGAGGATACAATATATCAATATTTGCCACCACCTTTTTGGTAAATGTTATGAATTAATGAAAAAAATGGGCTACTTTGGAAAAGGTCCTTTAGGAAAAGGCATATGCATCATTGAACCACTTGAAGCACATTTTAGGCCAAACAAACTTAAGATAGGGGTAGGATATTCAGAGAAAGAACATGAAAGTTTACCACTCTATCTTAGGCCACCACCTCTTGATAAGCCATGACCTAAACATGGGGGTCCCTCCTCCTCCTCCTTGATTTGGGTACCTAAAGATAAAGATGCCATATATTAGGGGGCATCTAATCTAGAGAATGTAAACTTGTCCTTCTGTGATATTCACCTCATAGAAGAACCACTCGTGAATACAATTGATAATGAGTTTGATGATGACACCACCAAGTGGGAACTTGATTCCTTATATGAGGAATCTACCCACAAAAAAGAATGTGATGTGATTCACATTTCTATGTAGAGAGCTACTACAAAACACAAATATTATTCTAGCTTAGATTCTACTTCACCACAAAGAGCCACTTTACAACAAGATGGTTTAGAAAAAAGTGTTGAATAGACACGTGATCCTTCAAAAGAAGGCCTAATACATGACATGCACATTTAGTGGCCACATAATCTTATTAATGTAGGAGCATCTTGGGTTTTCTTGGTGACTACTTTTGAGTTCATGGGAGAAGGCTTGATAGTTTATTTTGTGGGTTCTTGGACTAGTACTTAGTCAAAGGACTTGGTTCTCAGCATACTTTAGAGCTCAACATGATCTGGGAGCTCAGCATGGTATATGGGACTCAACATGGTCTTTGGAGCTCGGCATGGTCTTGGAGCTCAACATAGTCTATGTGACTCAGAATGGTCTTTGGAGCTTAGCATTATCTTAGAGCTTAGCATGGTCTATGGTTGCTTGGCATGGTCTTTGGTTACTTGACATGGTCTTTGGTTGCTCAACATGGTCTGGGAGGAGCTCAACCTTGCTTAGGAATTTGGTGCCTATTGTAGGCCATGTAACTAATTTTACATAATGAGTTAGAGAATGAAATTTTTAAGGATTTAAGAGGGACAAGATTACTAACTATAGTTCAAATAACGAGTTCTAATTCATTCAGTGCTAGGAGATATGGTAATTTTACTTGCATATCCAATTTGGGCATTTAATTGTTGTTGTAGGCCAACTTGTGGCATTTAATTTATGTATTTGTATTTAATTTGTGTTCTGGGCTGACTTGTGACTTATATTGGTATAAAAGGGATTGTGGTAAAGTCTTTAGTCATTAATTCATTAATCATGGAGAAGAAGAGGAGCTTGGAAGATCGAATTTGGAGAAGAGCTAGTAGTTGTGGCTTGGAAAACAAGGTGATTGCTTGGTGGGCTTGAGAGCACAAGTTGAGATCTTCCTTGGGGGTTTCTACTAGAGTGTGGACCTAGACTAGCTAAGGTTTGATTTGGGTCTTGAGGGATCTTGTAGAACTATTAATTTCTTTGTATTTGGCTATAACGAGGAAGGCCTTACAACCTGGCACATTGCATGTAATTAGTTATATTTTATCAATATATTATTGTGATTTGGTATCATATCTTGCATTATTGCTTCTTTTGGTTGTGTTTCTGCTATGTGATTATTTTCTAGGGACTAGGACATCTCCTTTGAGGATTCTCCTACCTTGTGCTACATTAGGTGGTATTAGAGCAAAGGTTGTTCCTGAGTGTGTAGATAGATCACTAAAGTTGAGGCAGTTTGCACTAGGACTTGGGTTGGAGAAGTAGATTTGAGTTGGTCTTGATCTGGTGGTGAATTTTCTTTCTAGATTCCTAGATCTCTTGGTTGTGAGGTGGAAAATCATGGTTCTAGCTTGCAATTGCAAAGGTCTTATAGATGATTCGATGGATGTGAAGATGAAAGATTGATCTTGTTGTGGCATGGTTGTAGAGATTTGTGGATTGCAGGTCCTAGGCTTCCAATGTGGTTCTTGATTGTTCATGTGAGGTGGTAGGTTATGACGTAACTTGCAAACAATTCAAGATTGTCACAAGGAGCATGTGAAGGATTTGTTGTAGAGGGTTTGGGAAGATCTTGGAAGATGGCTTCAAGAGGATTGGAGCCTAAGATAATTGTGAATCTCTGTGATGTGGTGGAGAGAAGGTTTTTTGAGATAACTACTCGATTTAAAGCTAGCTTGGCTAATCAAGTTAAGGATGGGGAGAGGAAGGAATTCCATATTTTTTTGTGGAGTTGGAGTCTACCAATATAGAAGAGAGTTGTTTGGCCAGTTAAGAGACTTGTTTGTGAAAGAAGATGGCATACCAAGGTTGAGGTGGAAGAGGTTGGTTTTGTTGATCAGTTTGTGGAGTCTAATATAGAACTTGCAGAATAGCTAGGGGTGGTTGCTGAAGATATTCCTAACCTTGTTGATGTTGGGATAGAGGTTGGTTTTCATGATCAATTGGTTGGATCTGACATGGAAATTGTAGAGCACTTGGTCATGGATGATTTAGTTGCTGTTGGTGGTGAGTTATGTATTGCAAAGCATCTTGTTGTGAGCAATGAGATGGTTGGTGTTATGAGTTTGGCATGTGTTGATGGAGATCTAAATGTTGCTACTAATGTGGAGTTTTTTTTTTGATAGGGATTTTTTTGCTGTTGATGTAGATTCACTAGTCATTGATGTGGATGAAGATATGTTTATAAAACATTATGTTCAATTTATTCCTGGGAGTGAGCATGTTGATTGGGTGGTTGAGATTCTAGTGTTTGAAATAATGATGTAGATGTGGATGATGTGTAGATTGGTTTTCTTGTCCCTATTGGAGTGGAAGCCTTTGATGAAGATGAAGTTGGTTGTTGATCTTTCTTTGGGCATCAAAGTGTGGGACACACTTTTCTATTTACCTGGGGAGTTTGATGCAGGAGCATCTTGGGTTTGCTTGGTGACTACTTTGGAGTTCATGGGAGGAGGCTTAGTAGTTTCTTTGGTGGGTTCGTGGACTAGTACTCAGCCAAAAAAGGACTATTTCTCGGCATGCTTTGGAGCTTAGCATGATCTAGGAGCTTGGCATGGTCTATGGGACTCAGCATGGTCTTTGGAGCTCAGCATGGTTTGGGAGCTTGACATAGTCTATGGGACTTGGCATGGTCTTTTGAGCTCAGCATGGTCTTGGAGTTTGGCATGGTCTATGGTTTCTCAGCATGGTCTTGGGACTCATCATGATCTTTGGTTACTCGACATGGTCTTTGGTTGCTCGGCATGATCTGGGAGGAGCTCGGCCTTGCTTAGGAATTTGGTGCCTATTGTAGGCTATGTAACTATTTTTCCATAATGAGTTAGAGGATTAAAATTTCATGAATTAAATTGGGCCTAGAGTACTAACTACAGTTCAATGAAAAAGGTCTAATTCATTTAGAGCTAGGAGATATCACAATTTTACTTGGATATCAATTTTGGGCATTTAATTGTTGATGGAGGCCAACTTGTGGCCTTTAATTTATACATTTTTGTTTAATTTTTGTTCTTAGCCAACTTGTGGCTTAGATTGGTATAATTAAGGGCTTTTGGGAAGTCTTTATTCATTAATTCATCCATTGTGGAGAAGAGCTAGTAGTTGTAGCTTGGAAAACAAGGAGATTGTTTGGTTGGCTTGTGAGCACAAGTTGAGATCTTCCTTGGAGGTTACTACTAGAGTGTGGACTTGGACTAGCTAAGGTTTGATTTGGGTCTTGAGAGATATTGCAAAAATATTACTTACTTTGTATTTGGCCTTAACCGAGAAGGCCTTAGAGACCAACACATTGCATGTAATTAGTTATATTTTATCAATATATTATTGTGATTTGGTATTATATCTTACATTATTGCTTCTTGTGGTTGTGTTTTCACTACGTGGTTATTTGCTAGGGGCTAGGACATCTCCTTTGGGTATTCTCCTACCTTGTGCTACATTACTTATGTCATATGAAGATAATGAACCTACTAATGCATTCTATTTTCAAGTCCTTTTTTTTATTTCTTTATGGCAGATGTTGAAAATGAGGCTAGTGAGAAGCTCAAAGACCCTAGTTTGTTAAATAGTTTAGAGGAAGCCCATGTCATAGACCTACATGATACAATAAAACCATATCAATACCTTGAGTCATTACCCTTGACCCATCCTGAGCTTATCATCTAGAAAATAATTGAGCCTCATGACATCCCTAATAATGACACTAATAGAGACATCTTTATCTACCTCAATGCGGTTAAACCATCTCCAAAACTAGAAACAAGTAAAGTAGTAATGAATAGGTAAAATATCAAATATCTAACTCACATGAGGAAAAATCAAGCATATTATAGATCTAGCAACCCAAACTACATTGTGGCAGGTCTAGATGTAAAAATACAAGAAAAAAAATAGTGGTGTATCTAAGGGTGAAAACCCAAGTGTGGTACCCAATAATAAGATAATTGATATTTTACCTAAATATTTAGAAGAAAGGTCATCCATTTTGATCGATCCAATAGAAAAGGTCAACATTGGCATAGAGATAGAACCCAAGATTATTCATCTAGCCTTGTCACTAACATCAAAAGAAAGGGGCAAATTCATTGACTTCTTCAAGGAAAGGAAATTCAATTTTGCATGGTCCTACATAGACATGCTAGGTTTAGATCCTAATTTGATTCTCCATCATCTTAATATTGATCTAGAGGCTAAACTAATCAAACAAAATATTAGAAAGATGCATCCACACATAACACTATTAGTAAAATTATAGTTGGAGAAACTACTCCAAACCAAATGCTTCATGGTTTTCAAATATAGTACCAATTTCAAAAATGGATGGCAATATATGAATTTGAACTTATTTCCATGATGTAAATAAGGTATGTGCAAAGGAAAATTTACCATTGCCTAGTATAGATGTCATCATGGACCTAACAATTAGACATTCCATGTTCTCTCTCATGGATAGGTTCTTAGGTTACAACCAAATATAGATAGCACCTCAAGATCAAGAGAAGACAACCTTTACTTGTGCATGGGAACATTCTGTTAGAATATTATGCCATTTGGTCTTAAAAATGTAGGGGCCACATATCAAAGGGCCATGACAACCATATTCCATGACATTATGCATACATTCATGGAGGACTATGTGGATGATATTCTATCCAAATATCATGCCCAACAAGACCACCTTCTAATACTTGACAAAATATGTACATGCCTAGAAGCTTTTAAAGTTCAACTAAATCCTAAGAAGTGTGTCTTTGGGGTGCAAGCCATGAAACTCTTGGGTTATATTGTCTTTGCAAAAGGGATAGAAGTAGACCTAGAAAAGGTACAAGCTATTTTTGACATGAAGCCTCCTAATAATCTAAGCCAACTAGATTCCCTCCAAGGAAGACTTGAGTTCATCATAAGACTTATCTCTCAATTGGTTGAAAAATGTGTTCCCTCTACTCACCTCCTCCATAAAGGTGGTATTGAAATGGGATAGTCAGTGTCAAAGTACCTTCTAAGAAAATAATACTAAGAGGAAATCTAGCCAAGTGGGTAATGATCTTGAGCGAGTTCAACATAGAATATGCTGAAGGAAAGGCTATCAAAGGATAGACTATTCTAGATCATTTAGTAGACACACCCTTAGAAGACTTGAATCATATGCTAGCATATTTTTTGAACATACATATTCTTCATATTGGAACAAGTCATATGGAAGGTTTACTTTGATGGTTCTTATACACACCATGGCTCAAGCGTGGGTGTTTTATTCATCACACCTTTAGGTGTCACCATACCAAATTCCTACAAACTCTTGTTCACATGCACTATTAACATGAAAAAATATGAAGCATTAGTTCTTAGTCTCAAATTAGCACTAGAATGGAAGTTAATGACAATATATGTCTATGGAGACTCTTAGTTGGTCATCAATCATGTTAATAACATATATTAGACTAAAGATAAGAATTGTTTCCTTAAAAACATATGGTGGACACACTCAAATATTTATTTTTTTAGATCACCTTTGAGAAGATTCCTAGAGATAAGAATAGGGAGACCAATGCTATGGCTACTTTGGTCTCTTTGTTCTAGTTACCTAACCAACATGAACACTATGAATTCTTAGTACAAGAGGTGTCTCAACTTGTATTTACTCAACCTAAATCCCATGTTTTATCTTCCTAGACACTTGAAACTCCCCTTGGTACAATCCCATTTCCACTTACTTGTGAGATAACCTTATGCCCACTGATCTATCTAGAAACTAGAAATGAAACTTTATCCAACAAGCCTCCTATTACACATTGGTGGTTGACACATTGTGTCAAAAAGGTCTAGATGGAACTTTGTTTAGATATCTAGAAAATGATGAGGTAGAGATCCTCTACAAGATGTCCATGTAGGTTTTTGTGTATTGAATTCTAGTGAGTTCACTTTGGCTAAAAAAATCCTTAGGATGGGCTATTTTTTAGCCACCATAGAAAGGGATTCTATTGATTATGTCAATTTTTTAAAGAAGTGCCAAATTCATGGTAACCTCATTCATGCACTAGCTTAGGAACTTAACTCGTTAGCCACACCATGACCTTTTTGTTAGTGGGGTTTTGATTTAATTGGCATGATTCATCTACATTCCTTCAGTGACCATAAATGGATTCTCACGAAAACATAATACTTTACCAAATGGTTTGAGGCCATGCTACTCATAGATGCCACCAAAAAATAAATTTCCTTGTTCATCCTTAACCATGTCATTTGTTAGTTTGACATACCTCATGCTATCCTAACAGATATTGTTTTGTACTTTAAAAACTGAATAATTGATGAGCTATGTGAATTTTTTAATGTTATTCACCATTCCTCTTCAATTTACTATCCCCAAGGAAATGGCCAAGTAGAGGCCACCAACAAAAATATGATCAAAATCCTCAAGAGAACCATCAACAACACTAGTTGGGACTAGCATTTATAATTAAATCTTGCACTTTAGGCCTATAGGATGAGTATTTGAATTTCTACTAAGGAAATCCCCTTTTCTTTGGTCTATGACAGTGAAGCAATTCTCCCTTTAGAGATTGAAATCCCATCCTTAAGAATCACCCTACATGATGTCATGATAGATGAAGACTACAGGGTTGCCCCCTTGGAACAATTAGAATTCCTAACGAAACATCAATGCACTACCCACAAACACCTCAAAGTGTATCAAAATAGGTTATCTAGACACTATAACAAGAAAGTGAAGCCACAAGTCTTTCAAATAAGAGATCTAGTTCTTTGAGAGAAACCTAAAAATCAGACTAGTCAAGAAAATAAAGGGAAGTGGGAAGCCAACTAGATTGGTCCTTACACCATTACCAAATCTTTTGTGATAGACACCTATAAACTTACAAATTGTGATGATGAAGATTTGGTTGAGCCCCTCAATAGCATCCATATCACAAGGTTCTATGTATAAAGCCTTGAGCAATCACCTCATATATGGAAAGATACAAAAAAACAACAAGAAAAAATTCAAAAACAAATTGGTATGCAAAGAAGTCAGAGATAGCACATTTAAGCTTTCCCCGAACAACATAAGTCCTTCAATACGAAAAATCAAAAAGAGGGTCTATGGAAAATAGCTCATTTCGTGCCTCTCACACCAATTTTTCTTCTTTGTGGTCTCTATTGCTTTCTTCAACACCGCCTCATGCAATCAAAAGAGGATGCAAAAAAGGGACAAGGGGTACTAAACTAGAATTAACTATATAGATACCCAATTGAGAAATACTTTGGGAATTTAGATCAATAATTTATTGGCATTAGAAATAGCTCATAGTAGGGATAAAAAACAAGAAGGCAAGGAGTGGCTTGAAGGGAACATGGAGTCCAATTATGTTTTAAGATACCACAGACATGAATTGTAGAAAGATCAGTACACACCTCACACTTGTAAAATTTATCACAACTCCCATGTGGTCCCAAAAGTCCACTTTAGCCTCCATAAATATACACGTGGTCCCAAAAATACACTTTTAGCCTCTATAAATACCCACATGGTCCCAAAAATCCATTTTTAGCCTCCATAAATTCTCATGTGATCCAAAAAATCCATTTTAGCCTCCATAAATACATGTGTGGTCCCAAAAAACCATTTTAGCCTCCATGCATATCCCATGTGGTCCCAACATCCAACCAAACCTCACATTTGTCCCTTTCCCATTTATTTGAGTTCAACAATATGAGATAAGTGTGAGAGACTAGTATGTACACCACTATCTACATGCCAACTTGATTAAAAAAAATAAAAACATCAAAAACAAAAAACAAAAAAATAAATAAATAAAAATCAAAAGAATAAAAAATATCAAAAATATCAAAAAAAAATCAACAAAAATTAAATACCCTTGTCATTTACATAAATTATTTTTTATATATTTCAATATAATGATCCATTGAATTCATGTTGATTCAATGTTTGTTTATAATTATCGCTCCTTTGGGATGCGTTTTTGTACCTTGATTGATTTTATATGAAATCAATGGTTAGGCCCTACATTGAAAATATTTAAATATTTTATGGTAGAATCCTTGTCCTATTATCTCTTAACAAAGATGTCCATACCATTCATTTTTATTTAGAGATTAAGAAGCAATGTTGTTATGTCTTGAAACATATATATGAGCTTGGGAAAATAATGCACAATGTGGATAGTAGAAGGAGGTTTCCTATGTCCATCTTCAAACCCTTCAATTCATTAATGTAAATCAAGAAGGATTCCTAGACTTATTTATGTTGCAAAGGCCATGATTGATAATACTCTTCAATGAATATATCAATGATATCCTAAAAAGACCTCATGACCCCACACTCCATTTCTATAGTTTATAACATAACTATAGGTTTGGAAAATTAGGCATTATAGGAATTACCACAAAGATCCATTGTACTCTTTCATTGCCATTGAGATAGGCCACCATTTTGCATACACAATAACCATACTACTAGCAACCTACAAGACTAGCCTACTTTGAATTCACAAGACACAAAGCAAGAGGGTGAATGTCATGAAAGTCAAACCCTTGACCCTTGAAGCTAGTAGGGCCTACAAATAAGTAAGCATCGAGCTTGAGAGGCTACATTAATCACAAATTCAAGCCCATGTGTCTTCTTAAGACTTGTAGTTCCTTTATCAAGGCCATAACACCTTTTTAGGCCCTTAAGCTCATTATTAGTCCCCCAAGTACCTTTTTCAAGGCCATAGCACCTTTTTAGGTCCTCAAGTGCCCTTTTAGTACCTCCAACACCTTTTTTAGGGCCACAGTGCCTTTTTAGGCCCTCAAGTACCCTCTTAGGCCCTTCAACACATTTTTTGAGGCCACAACACCCTTTTTGGGCCCCATAGTGCCTTTTTAGGCCCTCAAGAATGTGTTGGAAATGGAAAGGAGTAATTGAGAGGGGAGGGGTGAATTAGTTACTTAAAAAAAAAATCCACAGTTCTTTTTAAGATGTCAACACAACGTAAAACCAAATCCTATTGTAACTCAGTTAAGACTAAATATTTTGTTGTAGCTCCGTTAACACTAAATATACTACTATCACTTGGTTAGAATAGATAATTAGATCTTAAGATATTAATGTGATTATCCTTTATTAACTTAGTTGTGGAAGCATAAAGGAATTAACATGAACACAAGAGACACCATAATTTAATGTGGAAACCCAATTTGGAAAAACTACCAATTGCAACTAGTTACTATTTTTCACTCTTCTAAAGTGAGACCTATTAGGAGCCAACCCTATTAAAGGTTACAAAAAAAATTGTTTGGTGTGGCCCTATAAGAGGATTTAATTCACCCTATTAGGAGTGGCCTTGTTAGAGGTCTTTCGACACTTCAATCTAGAAATGGCACCTTATTAGAGGATTTTTTGAATAGCTATTAGGCTATAACTCTATTAAGAGATTTGATTCATTGCTAAAATTATTAGAGAGTAACAATAACTTGACCTGATTTTTGATGCAACTATCTTTGTTGATTCAAATCTTAGTTTTGGCTTGATTATTTGATCCTCCTTGATCATAATGTTCTTTGCATCTCGATCAACTTGGATGCCCTAACATTTATAGGTATCCTTCAAATTCACTTCCTTAATTCATCTTCTTGAATTCCATATTTCAATCCTCAAATTCACATTTCATATATATGATTTACCTTGTCAAGTCAGCTTGAATACTCTTTTAGTCAATCAAATATTAACCCTTACGTTGGCTTGTATTAACCAATAAATTTATTAGACTCAATATGTTGAAATTTAGCTAATATAAAATTGAGTACTTGGTCAACATAGAGAATCCCTTGGTTAATTGAACCAACTTGGTTAGAACTTGATTTCTAATGTTAACCAACCCAACTCGGTCAATATTGACTTTATGCTAACTTTCCTTTGGTAACCAAGTGAACTTGGTCAATATAGGACTTGCTTCATTAACTAACTGAGCTTAGTCAATACATGAACACTTGACATACATAAAAAACTACCTTAGATGCCTGAGTAAGCTTGACTATCATTCATTTCTTGGTAAAGCCTTGATATTTTGTGTAACATCAAATACAACATACAATTGAGTAATTATTTTCAACAATCTCGCACTTTGGCATTGATGGCAACACAACATGTCATAATATAAGGAAATTTTAGAGAAAAATAGAAGTAAGGATAATATCCTTAGTTTTTTTCTAATTCTCATCCATGAGAACTCCCTCTATTAGTAAGAACTCCCGAACTCCCTCTGACATTAATTATTCCTTCTAGAATGATTTTCTCTTACACGAACTTGCTGATGATAACAAAATCTCTCTTTGCAAAATTTCTACAAAATTTCTTTGATATCTGATATGACAACAAACTCTCCCTCTTTGACATCTCATGCCAAAGACAACAATCAATGTATTTTCCATGTACGTGATGTACTAATTCATGTGCAATCTACTTTGATAATACTACATTAACTTGACTAATCTTCAAAATGCTTGGTTTATGCACCATTAAAATCTAATTAGTGAGCTTCAAATAGGGGAATGACCCCTAGCTTCCCTCTTAGATACAAAAGTGCATACTTAGGTAATGGCTTGGTGAATATGTCTACAATTTTTTCTTTTGTATTCACATATTCCAATATAACCTCTTTGTCTTGCACTAATTATCTCCAAATATGATATGTTATTGCAATGTGCTTTGTCTTGGTATGCATCACTAGATTCTTGGATATGTTAATTGCACTGGTGTTATCACAAAAGATAACTATTGGATCCTTGTTTTCTTCCTTCATACTCGACAATAGTTATTTGAATCAAATGATGTTGGAACAAATAACTACCATTGCAACATATTTTGCTTCTGTTGTAGACTAAGAGATGCAATTTTGTTTCTTTCTTGTCCAAGACAATAGCCTCTTTCCAAGAAAGAATGCTCCACCAATGGTGTTTTTCCTATCATCAATACTTCCTACCCAATTAGCATTAGTGAAGGCTTTCAATTAAAATTTCCTCATTTCTCATACTACAAATCATAATCTTTAGTACATTTTAGATACCTCATAATTCTTTTTATTGCCATAATATGATTTTCCTTTGGATTAGCAAAACATCTTGCCACCATACCAACTGCTAATGAAATATAAGGTCATACTGAAGTTTTCCAATCATTAATCTATATCTAGTCTGATCTACTTCTTTGGAATCATAATTTTTGGAAAGATTATGTCCAATAGACATAGGTGTTCCAATTGGTTTGGAATCCTCCATTCCAAATTTCTTTAATATCTCCTCTGTCTGCAACTTGGATTGTTTTGACTTAGACTTGAAGAACTATTTCTAACTCGGGTTGCATTGGCTATAACTCAGTCTTCTCTATCTAAGACTCAGGTTCCTCTATCTAATCTAGAAAACATGTAGTTTTAGTGAATTCTAGGTTAAAAAATTACCTTTTGTCTGAATTCTAGCCCCAACTAGATTTCCTTTCCCATACAACAACTTGGCCTTTCCATTCATGAATTATACCTTGAATCCAATGTTGTTCAACTATGCCACACTAAGTAGATTTTGTTTTATTCCTTCAATCTAGCCAACATTGTCACATCCAAGTTCATCAGTCAATGTAAAACAACCTTTTCCTTTTACATAACAAGGTCCATCATTTCCAAATCTGACACTCCCATCATCATAGTGTTCCAAGTGTTCAAATTTTGATTTATCACAAGTCATGTGGTGAGAACAACCACCATCAATAATCCATGTTTCATTCTTGCTAATATGATAAATGAGAGCCATATTATCATTTTCATCACCTAATTCATCTTTAATAGCAATGTAAACCATTTCATCTTCATCACTACTATATAATCTTTGGCCATCTAACAAGATTTATTACCTTTATTCTTGTAGTCTTTGTAGATTTTGAAATCTTTCTTTCATTTGTACTTTTCATGCTTCTTTTCTTCTTTTCCTTCTTTATTTGGACACCTTGTAGCAATGTGACCAACTTCTTCACAAGAAAAATAGATTAGACGTATATTACCTTTGTGCTTTTCTTTTCCTTTAGGGAATCTTCTTGCAAGTAGGGATTCAATGACTTCAAGGTCATCATTAGAATTATCTTCATCTTCACTATCAAAATTTTTTCTTTTAAATTTTCTACCTTTCTTTTTGAGTGATAGTTTAGCTTGAAATGCAAACTCAATGCTACCAGAGTTAGGAACATAGTTATCAAAGTTATCTAACTCAAAGGCTATCAACCTTCCCACTAGTGCATCCAAAGTTATATCATTTTTAGGATCACATCTCATTTGTTGAATAGCTGAAACTATAATTGCATAAACAAGAAGAAGAGTTCTGAGTACCTTGCTGACCACTATCACATCATCTATTTTCCCTCCCGAGGCTCTAATTGCACTCACACTCACTTTGATTCTTAAACTATGTTATGCAATGTTTTCATCTTCTCTCATCTTCAATTGAACAAATTGACCTCTAAGAATTTCTACCTTAGCTTTCCTCACATTGTCATCTCCTCCATAGATATCTTGCATCTTGATCCACATTAAATCATGATTAGTTGGACAGTCTTTGACTTCATCAAATTCAACATAATTAAGAGTAGAGGTAATTTCAATCATCATTATGTTGTGATTCTTGTTTTCCACAATTTGATCCATAGACAAAGGTCTAGAAGGTGCCACATACTTGTTCTCTTGGTATTTCAAGCCTATGTCTCCAATGATTTCCAAATGAAGCTTCGTGAGTTCCTACCATGCTTGGAAGTTGTCTATGTTCAACTTTGGAATTTCCCTTCTATAAGACATCTTGATCTTTGGCTTAAGTCCTTGAAACCTTATCTATAGGCACCAATATCTCTAATACCAATTGCTAGAAATGGAAAGGAGAAACTAAGTGGGGAGGGGTGAATTAGTTACTACAAAAAATAAATCCAAAGTCCCTTTTAAGATGTCAAAACAATATAAAACCAAATCATTTTGTAACTTGGTTAACATCAAATATTTTGTTGTAACTTGGTTAACATTGAATATACTACTATCACTTGGTTAGCATAGATAATTAGATATTACGATATCAATGTGATTAGCCTTTATTAACTTAGTTATAGAAACATAAAGGAAATAACACAAACACAAGAGACACCAAGATTTAAAATGAAAACCAAATTTGGGAAAACCACCAATTGTAACTAGTTACTATTTTTCACTCTTTTGAAGTGAGCCCTGTTTGAAGATAACCTTGTTAAAGGTTACAAAACACATTTTTAGGTGTGACTATCTTAGAGGATTTAATTCAACCTATTAGGAGTGGCCTTGTTAGAGGTCTTCAGACACTTCAATCTAGAAATTCCACCTTGTTAGAGGATTTTTAGAATAGTTGTCAAGATAACTCCATTAAGAGATTTGATTCATCCTACAATTGTTAGAGAGTACCAATGACTTCTCCTAATTACTAATGCAACTGTCTTTGCTGATCTAGATCTTAGTTTTGGCTTGATTACTTGATCCACCTTAATCATATTGTTCTTTGTAGCTCAGTCAACTCGGATGCTCTCCCCTTTATAGACAACTTTCAAATTTTCTTCCTACATTGATCTTCTTCGACTCCATATTTCAATCCCTAGCTTGAACTTTCATAAATATGATTTATCTTGTCAAGTCAGCTTGAATACTCTTTTATTCTATCAAATAAACCCTTAATTTGACTTGTATTTATTGGAAACATGAATGCTAATGATATTTCTATGGGAGAGTATTGTAGATATGTTACTATAATGATATGTTAAATTCATGACTGAGTTTTTCATTGATGTCACCATACTAGTTTTCTATGGTATCTAATAGAAGAACAATGGAAAGATCAAGTTGGTACAGATGGCTAATTGAGTATTCTAACTATCTAAGGTTATTGGAGATACTTTTGAGTATCTAGTATATGTAGTTAATGTTAGATGAAGAAATGTTAAGTATGGAAGAAGTTATGTAAGTTTTGGTGATGTCTATTCTAAGATAGAATTTATAGAGGCATGTTTTGGTAAACTCGTTATATCACTTAGAAGAATTTTTATTATAAGAATAAAGGTTGAGTATGTGAAGAAGACATGCTGGTGATGATGTGGCTAAGTTTTCTCATCATAATATTATGTGTATGAAAAGATATTCAAGATGCAAGGTGGAAGATTAATGTTATCACTAAGTGTAACATTTTCTTAATTTGGTCCTATAATGATTAGTTGAGAAGGTCTAATAGCCAACTTAGGGAATTGTTTTATGGACTCAGTATAAAGGAAGGACATTTTCCTTTATCATATAGCATGGAATTGTATTGATGAAAAGTGATTGTAAGAAATATAGAGAGCATAATGCAAAGTTGATCAAAGCAAAGAGGAAGTGAAGGAGACTTCATTGCCAAAGTTTTATTCTGTGATTTGAGGTTTGATATTTGGATCTGAGGTTTGTGACCTAGTCAAAAAGGTCTGATATTGATTGGTTTGGTTGACATAACAAAGAAAGATGAACATAATAGTAAATTTCTTGTTTGGGAAGTGAGTTCTTCTTGTAGTTAAAATTGTATGTTTGCATAGTGGGCTCTTCTTGCATACATTGTACTACAACTCCTAATAGGGTTGGAATCTCCTAATATGGATTCAAAGTATCCTAATAGGGACTCTATTTACTAAATGTTATAATAGACTCCTAGTAGTGTCCATCCAATAGCAAAGAATATTTATATTTGTACATCATCTTGTGGGCATCATTCCCACCGAGGTTTTCCCTTTGATCAAGGGTTTCCCTAGTTAACATATATGGTGTAATTGTCTATATGCATCTTATTATGGTTTCTATTTACTTTGGTTGAATGGTTAAGTTTATTTAAGAAATATAAATTTTTTAATTATTGGATAACTAATTCACACCCCATTCAGTTATTTTGGTGGACTACTATTTCTAACAATTGGTATCAAAGGATTCGGTCCTTGAAGATAAAGTTTAACAAATTTGGGAGATCCATGGTGAGTATATTCATGAAAGATGGTCCTACATTTGACAAAAGAAATTTTGACACCTAAATGGTGGAAATTCTTTGTGAGTTATCAAATTTGTGTAAAGAGTAGAGTATTGAGTTTTCAGATCCATAATCCTTCTATTGTATACAAGAGAACATAAGCACAAGAAAAGATAGATATAGATCAAAAGAAGACATAAAGATAAAGGAAGGTATTGATCTACTTACATAGAGAGAACCAAAAGGTATGAAAGTTTTTATTTTTTGGACATATAAAGAATTTGGTTATTTTTCAAGTAGATGTCCTAAGAGATTGAGAAAAGCTAGGAAGAATCTACTTTTTTATAAAGTTGAAGAAGTTAGAAAAAGTATGGAAAGTGTTAGAAACAATAGTCCACAAGAATAACTAAGAGGGGGTGGGGTGGTTGGGGTGAATTGGTTATCCAATAATTAAAACATTTATCTTCTTTAAAAAAACTTAACCATTTAACCAAAGCAAACAAAAACTATAATAAAATGCACATAGATAATTGCACCATATATGTCGAATAGGGAAACCCTTGATCAGAGGGAAAATCCTAGAGGGAATGATACACACAAGATGATGTACTAATATGAATATTCCTTGTTAGAGGATGGAGCCTGTTAGGATTCTATTACAACATCTAGTACATATGTTAGGAGTTGTGATACAGTGTATACAAGATGAGCCCACTACTCAAACATGCAATTTCAACTACAAGAAGAGCTCACTACTCAAACAAGTAATTTATTGTTATCTTCCTCTTTCCTTTGTTCTATCAACCAAACCAATCACTTTCAAACATTGTAGACTATGTCACCAACCTCGAATACAAATATCAAACCTTAGATCACTCAACAAAACCTCGATAATGAAGTTTCCTTCACTTTCACACTGCTCTAATCAGCTTTATATTATACTTTCTCTTTGCTTACAATCTCTTTACATAAATATAATTCATGTCATACTTGAGAAAGAAAAATTTCCTTCCTCTATACGAAGTCCTCAAAACAATTCCATGAGTTAGAAGTTAGATCTTCTCAATTAATTATTATAGGACCACATTAAGAACACATTGTACTTAGCGATAACATTAATCTTTAACTTTGCAACTTGAATACATTTTTGTACATGCAATATTATGATGAGTGAACTTAGCCACAATGTCAAAAACATGTCTTCATCATTTCCTTAGCCTTGATCCTCAGAATATGAACTTTGCTAAGAGATATAACAAGTTTACCAAAACATGCCTCTGTAAACCCTATCTTAGAATAGACATCACCAAAACTTACATAACTTCTTCCAAACATATCCTTTCTTCATCCAACATTAACTATATATACTAGATACTTAGAAGTATCTCACATAATCTCAAGTAGTTAGAATATTGAACTATCCATCCGTATCAACTTGATCTTTCTACTATTCTTCTGTCAGATTCCACAAAAAATTGCTATATTGACATCAATGACAAACTCAGACATGAATGTAACATATCATCATAGTAGCATATCTATAGTACTCCCCCATAGGAATATCATCAGAATTCATGCTTCCAACCAATATTTTAATAGAAAGATCCTTGAAAGACTGTGTTAATGAGTGTAGATTGGAGGAAGTAGTAGAGAAAATAGTTTTGGAGACTATTATGGAAAGTAAAAATGTGAAAATTGATGAGAAATTTAGGATACAAGAGAGAATGGTTTATTATAATTTAGATGATGATGTTGTTACTAAGCCAAGGAATGATGAATATTTCTTGAAACTAACAATGATTTGTAGAATGAAGGAGAGCCAAGGTAGGAACAAAGCTTAGAACCTTCAGCAAAGCTAAGAGTTGAGATAGTAACTCCTACTTCAGGAAAGAATATGATAAAGAAACATCCATATGAGCATATCATTAGAAGAAAAGATAAAGGTGTGATGACAAGAAGTAGAGTCAATGAATAACTATGTTTGATATCTCAAGTTGAACATAAGCATGTAGATGAAGCATGTAAAGATGACTATTGGAAGCAAGCTATGAAAGAGGAATTGGATCAAATAGTAAAGAATGAGACATGGGAATTGGTCCCTAGACTAGTAGACAAGAATGTGATAGGAACTAAATGGATATTCAGAAACAAGATGAATGAACAAGGAAAAGTTGTAAGGAACAAAGAAATATTGGTATGTAAAGGTTACTCATAGCAAGAAGGAATAGACTATGATGAGACCTATGCTCTTGTGGCTAGAATAGAAGTAGTAAGATTATTCTAAACATATGCAACATATATGAAATTCAAAGTGTATCAGATGGATGTCAAGTCAACAATTTTGAATGGAGAACTTGATGAAGAGGTGTACATAGAGTAGCTTGAAGGTTGTCCTTTGATAGATGATGTTGACATAGTATGTAGACTAAAGAAAGAATTGTATGGCTTGAAGTAAGCACCCAAGACTTGGTATGCAAGGTGGGACAAGAATTTGACAAAGCTTGGATATAGAAAAGGTATGACAGATAGTAATCTATATTGGAAAAAAATTGATGATGGATTAATGATTTTGGTAATATTTTTTTGATGATATCATATTTGGAGGAAATGATGATGATAGTGACAAGTTTGCAAAAGAGATGAAGAGGGAATTTGAAATGAGCATGATAGGAGAAATGAAATATTTTCTAGGATTACTAATTGTATAGAAGAAAGAAGGAATCTTTATTTCTCAGACTAAGTACTTGAAATATTTACTGAAAAGGTTTGATTTGGAAACCTAT
Organism: Cupressus sempervirens; assembly: GCA_028749045.1. Taxonomy (NCBI): domain Eukaryota; kingdom Viridiplantae; phylum Streptophyta; class Pinopsida; order Cupressales; family Cupressaceae; genus Cupressus; species Cupressus sempervirens. The sequence continues at coordinate 533,962,062 of CM053789.1, forward strand.
AAAGCTATTTGAACACCTATGGTAACTAGACACAAGTTATCTACAAAGGATGAGACACCTATTGTTGAGCAGAAGAAGTACATATCTATGATTGGAGGTTTACAATATCTGACTCACACAAGGCTAGATATAACAAATGTAGTTGGAATTGTTGCAAGAATCCAAGCTGATCCTAGAGAAGTAAATTATGTAGTAGTCAAAAGGATATTTAGATATCTAAAAGGAACACCAGTGTTTGGATTGTGGTATGATAGATCTAATGATTTTACTCTAAGTTCTTATACCAAACCTGATTGGGTAGGTAGTATGGATGAAAAAAAGCACCAACGGTGGAGCTTTCTTTCTTAGAGGAAGATTAGTTTCTTGGCTAAGAAAGAAGTAGGATTTCACCTCACAAAGTATGGTGGAAGTAAAATATGTTGTAGCAGCAAACAATTGTAATCAAGTTGTTTGGATGAAGTAGATGCTAAAGGATATAAGGATAGAAATTAGTGAACCCATTGTAATACATTGTGATGACATTTAAGCATAGTAAATAAGTTTAAGAATCTAGTGTTGCATTCAAAGACCAAGCACATTTCTATCAAGTATCACATGTTGAGAGAGAAAGTTGTAGAAAAGGAAATTAGATTGGAGTATATGAGCACTAAAGAAAAAATCATATATATATCCACTAAACCTCTTCCCAAAGAGACTTTTGATTATTTGTGAGGTATGCTAGGGATAATGCCCTTCCTACATCAGAGTAGAAGATGCAAGAGTGCATCAGTCCAATTTAATAGAGCACCATTATTTGTCTAGACTAAATGTTGATGCTTCATGTATGGGGGAGTATCTGTGATGGATAGAGTCATCGAGGACTCTTGTTGGAATTTTTTTAAATAGTGTCTTTGGATACTTGACCTAGTAAGAATTAGTTGGTGTAGAGTTTGATGGTTGCTAAAACATTTGACATTGATGTCAATGGGGGAGAAGTACGAGATGACAAACATCATGGGGAAGAAGGAAAAACATAATGAGGAAAAAGATCATGGGGAGAAGAAAAGACAAGAAAGAACAAGTACAACATGTTTGAAAAAAGTACAACATGGAAGAATAGTTTGGTGGAAAGCACATTGAGGTATATCAATAGGGGAGAATGATTGATGAAGAGGATTTGAAAAGAAAAGTTAATAGTCTTTTGCAGTTGGTATTCTTGGAACTAGATGCTTTTCATCTATGTTTCCATCAATGCCAAAGGGGGAGATTATTGGAAACATGAATTTTGATGATATTCCTATGGGGGAGTATTTTAGATATGTTACTATGATGATATGTTAAATTCATGACTGATTTTTTCATTGATGTCAACATACTAGTTTTTTGTGGTATCTGATAGAAGAATAGTGGAAATATCAAGTTGGTATGGATGGCTAGTTAAGTATTCTCACTATCCAAGGTTATGTTAAATTCATGACTGATTTTGTCATTGATGTCAACATACTAGTTTTCTGTGGTATCTAATAGAAGAATAGTGGAAATATCAAGTTGGTATGGATGGCTAGTTAAGTATTCTCACTATCCAAGGTTGTGGGAGATACTTTGGAGTATCTAGGATATATAGTTAACATTGGATGAAGAAATGTTAATTATGAAAGAATTTATGTAAGTTTTGGTGATGTCTATTCTAAATTAGAGTTTATAGAGGAAATTTCTAGTAAACTTATTATATCTCTTAGCATAATTTTTATTTTGAGAATCAAGGTTGAGGATGTGAAGAAGACATGTTGGTGATGTCATGGTTAAGTTTTCTTTTCATAATATTATGTGTATAGAAAGATATTCAAGTTGTAAGGCAGAAGATTAATGTTATCGCTAAGTGTAACATGTTCTTAATGTGGTCCTATGATGATTAATTGAGAAGGTCTAACAACTAACTTAGGGAATTATTTTATGGACTTGGTATAAAGGAAGGATATTATCCTTTATCATATAGCATGGAATTGTATTGATGAGAAGTGATTGTAAGCAGCATAGAGAGTGGAATGCGAAGTTGAGTAGAGTAGAGTGGAAGTGAAGAAAACTTCATTGTCGAGGTTTTATTGTGTGATTTGAGGTTTGATATTTGGAACCAAGGTTTGTGACCTAGTCTACAAGGTCAAATAATGATTGGTTTGGTTGAAAAAACAAAGAAAGAGGAACATAACAGTAAATTACTTGATTGGATAGTGAGCTCTTCTTGTAGTTAAAATTGCATGTTTGGGCAGTGGGCTCTTCTTGCATACATTGTACTACAACTCCTAATAGGGTTGGCACAACTCCTAATTGGGTTGAAATCTCCTAGCAGGGATTCAAAGTCTCCTATCAAGGACTCTATGTATTAAATGTTGTAATAGACTACTAATAGGGTCCATCCTCTTACAAAGAATATTTATATTAGTACATCATCTTGTGGGCATCATTCCCACCAGGGTTTCCCTTTGATCAAGGGTTTCCCTAGTTAACATATATGGTGTAATTGTCTATGTGCATCTTGTTATGGTTTCTATTTACTTTGGTTGAATGGTTAAGTTTATTTAAGGAAGATAAATGTTTTAATTTTTGGATAATTGATTCACCCCACCTCTAAGTTATCTTAGTGGACTATTATTTCTAATAGTATTAAGTAATAAATTTATTAGACTCAATATGCTAATAGTTGACTAATAAAAAATTGAGTAGTTGATCAACACAAAGAATATCTTTGTTAAATGACACAACTTAGTTAGAGAAAGAGCTCTAACATTAACCAACCCAACTCAATCAAAACAAACTTTATGCTAACTTTTTGTTGGTAAACAAGTGAACTCATTCAATACAAGAGCTTCTTCATTAACCAAATGAGCTTGGTCAATACTAAATGTAAACTTGGTCATCATTGAACACTTAGTATACATAAGAATTTTTGTTTGATGCCCAAATAAGCTTATCTATCACTGATTGCTTAGTAAATACTTGACATTTTGTGTAACATCAAAGACAACATACAATTGAATAATTGTTTTCAGAAACACCTTCTTAGGCCCTCCAACACCTTTTTCAAGGCCACAATGCTCTTTCTAAGTCCCATAGAGCCTTTTTAGGGCCACAAAGCTTTTTTAAGGCCTAAGCATCCTTTTCGGGCCCCATATCACCTTTTTAGGCCCAAAACACCTTTTTCTAGCCTTCCTGCACCCTTTTTCAACCCAAACATTTTTATGCAAGACCCATTTGTCTATTTAGGTCCTTAATTACCTTTTCGAGCTTGTAAACACCTTTTTAAAAGCTAGAATTACTTTCATTACCAGCCCCAAAATGTTCATCCGAGCTCTCACCTAAAGAACAATCACTATTTCCCTACTCAACAAGGGAGGATCATTCATATTGATCTCATCTCTAACTTGTTTGCAAAGGCTAGAAATATATACATAATTTCTCCATCAACTTTTTCTTGCAATTTGTGAGTTAGCACTTCTTGCTTTCTCAACCTAGTGCACTTCAGACTTCTGAATGTGGCACAAGTTTGCACACATCTTTCATTCAAATCTGGCTTTAGACTCTTTTTCTTGACATTCAATTCAACTCTTGGCACCAATATGTTATAACACATAACTGAAGGTCAACCTTCCTCTAGATGTCCCTTGTTAACACATTCAATTTTGATAGCTTTTCATCTAGTTTTTGAAAAATACCAAAAAGAAAATCAACAAAAATATCAAAAAAATCCAAAACAACCTCAAAATATGAAAAAAAATTAAAATTCTATAAAACATACCCAAAAATTAAATCATAAGTTTTCAAAAAAATATCCAATAGAGATGCCTACAATTATACTCTCATAGGGTTCCAAACATTGTACACAGAAGAAACAAAGTGTTAGAGTAAAGTGTTAATTTAATTTAATTTATTAAATTACCTTTACTCCCTTCTTAAGAGTTTTCTTTATGCACTTTTAAGTTCCATTTAATATTTAGTAACTATTAAATGTCATTTGCCTCTTGGGGTCTCCCTTTTAGGTTTTTGATCTCCTTCTATGAGGATTGATCTTTTGTAATTATCTCTCATCTTTTTAGTCTGATAATATAGTTCTTGTATTTTCATTGAAAAACCCTTACCTCTTCTTTGCTTTTTCTTCTTTGTGATAGGTTCTTGCATGCAAGTGTTCTTCAGGTTTTGTGGATTTGTATTGCTCAAATCCTTCATGGTATCAGAGCTTGACATATTGTAGCTTGTTTAGTATTTGGAGGAAAAAAAGAATGACAGTTTAATAGAATAGATCTAACATTTTTCAAGTATTTTCTATGAAAATAAGGGGTGTCTCTAATTTTTGAAGCACTTTGAGGCCAAATAGAACTTACGATTGGATTTAGAAGGTGTCAAAACCCATATTGCCATATACACTTGTCAAATTTGGAGACAGTTGGAATCTAAGGCAAAATAATATTCCTTCCAGATTGGGCACATTTCTTGAGGTGATGTTTTTTTTATTTTTGACACAAAAATGAAAAACTTTTGGCTCAAAATTTAGACTTTTTTGGCATGAAAATAAAAAAATTTTGGTACAAAAATTATGATTTTTGGCACAAGGATTGATATTTTAGGCACGTGGATCAAGGTTTTTTGTGTGCATATCAAGATTTTTCTCATAGATTGAGATATTTGCTACAAAATTTGAGATATTTTGACACAAAGCTCGAGATTTTTGGCATACAAATCAAGATTTTTCACAAATCAAGGTACTTTTGCACAAAAATCAAAGCATTTTGGCATGAATCACAAGGCATTTGGTACTTGCTTTTCACTCAAAGTCAAATGATCTTTTTTATCTTCTAGAGGGTGTAACTTGCTTGTTTTAGCTCCATTTTTTTAAATTAAAAGAAGTGCTAGAAAGATCTTCTTGAGCTCTATCCATATTCTCTGTTATTTTCATTAGTATTTCTCAAAGTTACGTGTGATACTCAATTGAAGCCTCTCTTCTTGTTTACAAATTCCTTCGAGTAGTTGGTTGTTAGTTTTTATTTATCGTGGGGTTGTTTTGTATTATTGTTTCTATTATTTACATCAGGAAACCATAAAATTTTCAAAAAAAATCTAGTACCAAGTCTAAAATAATGGCCAATACCTCTTCTTGTCTAGAACTTACGTCCCCTCAAAACTATCACACATGGAAGTCCTTGATGACATGACTTCTTTTGTTGAAAGGGTTGTGGTCTTGTTTAGATGCAGTGCAACTAGTTTTATAGAGGCCTTTTGAGGTCATGTAGCACAAGAAAAGATAGATAAGGCAATGGGGTCAATTTCTTTACATGTATCTGATAGTCTATAATTTCATCTTGGTGGGTGCAATACCCCTCTAGCTCTATGGACCAAGCTTGACAACTTTTTTGGTATAACGAATGAGTTCATGGCACTTTAGATTGAGGTAGAGATTACCTCTCTTATACTAGATTATTTTTCATCTATTGAGGACTTCTTGATGAAGTTCGAAAAAAAGATATCTTTATTGCTAGCTTGTGGGAAAACCAAAATTGACACTGAGTGCATTTACCTAATTCTTTCTTAGCTTTATGGAAACTTTCAGATTTTTGCTTCTACCTTCTATTCCACCAAAGATGCTTTGGGTAATAGATTTACCATGCCATTGAGGTTTTTTGTAATCATTTGACTCAAGATCAAGATAAGCTCTCTTAGTTGGATTCTCTCACAAGCTTATAGACTTATGCACCAATAGCTCGACCATCTTCTAGGACAAAGGAGAAAACACAAAATTCACATTCTATAGAGTCTCAAATTAATTCTATCCCTCAAAATTGATCAAGGAAACCTCCTCCTAATAGGGATAAACAAAATCTAGAAAGATCAATGTGTTCTTATTGTAATAAGCCTAATCATGATGAGTCACATTGCTATGAGAAGAAGTTAGATGCCTATGCCAAATAGGTTTCATATTTGACTACTCTTCATTAGAAGAGCAACATTGATATTCCTTCTACTTCTTATAGATCATCTTTATCATCATCATTTCAGTCAAATGGTAAAGATATAGGAAAGTGTCATGCACTATGTGCAATTGCTACTCCACATTCTTCTACATGGTTACTATATTCAAGTGCTTAACACCACATGGCTTCTTTTTAGGATTTATTCTCTTCTTTTGAGGCTTCTCCTACTCCACACATTTTGATGGGGAATAACACTATTATGACTCTATGTGGAAAAGTTTCTATTGGCATTAATGATGGTACATTTCATGATGTACTTTATGTTCCATCTTTGTCCTCTAACCTTCTCTCCATTTATCAGATTACACATAGTGGGACAGGGAAGACAATTGATTTTGCACAAGATTTAGTGCACATAAGAGATAGTTAGATAGGTAATATTGTTGCTATAGGGATTGTTGATCACTCTTTCCACCTATACTATTTCTCTCATTTCGGTCCACCATCTCCACTATTAGAGACTCACTCTCCTTCTTCATGAGAGACTACTAAGGTGCAGTCAAGTTTCTTGAACTTATGTGTTGTTCCTAAGACTAGTATTGTGACTTCTACACCTCCACCTCCTATTTAGAGTCCATCTATCAACAAGATTACTCTTTGATATTTCCTACCATTGTAGCTCTAATCATCGAGCCACCTATTGTAGTTGTTGATGATATATCAAAGGACACACATCTCTTAGATTATGTATTCATCACACCTATTACCCACCTCCATTAGAGATTCCCTTTCATTATTCTTATACATTCTCCTTTGAGCATCAGCTAGGACTTCCAACTTTGCCTTAGATTCAAGAGTTTTATCCTCCTTGTTCATTGCCTTTGTTTCTTTCAGATTGGAGCCACATTGACATGTTCATCTACACATGAGTTCTGTCATTCTAGGGGGGCTACAGAGTCTCAAGCTTCTATCATAGGGGGTTTTATTGTACGTATGGTCTTGAGAGAGTCTCTTGAGATATTTCATTTATGCATCCTTTTCTATCTCATTTTGGAGTAGGGTTTTCACCACTAAGTTTTCTCTATTTCTCCATTTCATAGAGATTAGGTTGCAATTGGTTACCTTATTGTGCCTTGTTGCTAGGACCCAAATTTATTTTCAGCATTGTATTATAGTTTCCTTTCTTTTTTTGCATTGTTTGTAGCTGCATTATTTCTCATCTTGGGGGGGTGTTAAAGTAAAGTGTTAATTTAATTTAATTTATTAAATTACCTTTACTCCATTCTTAAGATTTCAGTTTATGCACTTTGTGTTTCTATTTAATAATTAATTAGTAATTATTGAATGTCATTTACCTCTTAGGGTTTCCCTTTTAGGTTTTCAATCACCTTCTATAAGGATTGATCTTTTGTAATTATCTCTCATCTTTTCAATATCATAATATAGTTCTCATATTTTCAGAGAAAAATCCTTTCCTCTTCTTTTCTTTTTCTTCTTTTTGATAGGTTCTTGCATGCAAGAGTTCTTTGGGTTTTGTGGATTTGAATTGCTTAAGTCATTTATGGTATCAAAGCCTGAACTACTATAGGTTGTTTAGTATTTGGAGAAAATAAAGAATGAGGTTTTGATAGGATAGATCTAACATTGGGTATTTTCTATGAAAATAGGGGGGCTTCTAAATTTTGGAGCACTTTCAGGCCAAAAAGACCTCTCGGTGGGATTTAGAAGGCATAAAAAGCCCCATTTTCATATAAAATTTGACAAATTTGGACACAATTGGAATGTAAGGCAAAATAATATTGCTTCTAGATTGGACACATTTCTTGAGGTGATGATTTTCTAATTTTTGGCATGCAAATCAAAATTTTTGGCTCAATATAAGACTTTTTGGCATGCAAATCAAAAAAAATTTGGTACGAAAATCAAGATTTTTGGCATGTAGATCAAGATTTTTTTCATGCATATCAAGATTTTTTGTCTCATAGATTGAGATTTTTGGCATGCAAATTGATTTTTTTGGGTACAAAGCTCAAGGTTTTTGGCAAACAGCTCAAGGTTTTTGGCACACAAATCAAGATTTTTGAGCATAAATTGAGATTTTTTATACAAAAATCTAGAATTTTTGGCACACAAATCAAGGTACTTTTTCATGAAAATCAAATTATTTTCATGAATCTTAAAGCATTTGGTACTTGCTTTTTGCTCCAAGTCAGATGATCCTTTTTTATCTTCTAGAGTGCAAGGCCCCTTTCCCAACACCATTAAAATATGATTAGAACTAGGAAGCATAAGGAGGTAAGATATCATTTCTTTGTCTCTAATACATGGTATAGACTGTTAGCATACACCTTATGATAGAAGGATGATAAGTAGGTTCTGGGATTTAGGTATGTCATGATTGGCATCCTTCTTATTGATATTGGATCTGAGATCTTAATTGAGACTGATACACATTATAGTCATTATTGTCATAAGTATTGTATTCAAAACTTTATTAGGTTTGTAAGCTAAGACCCTATGGATTAAAGACTTAAGATGTTATAACTTGGAAACTATGTTGATGGGTTCATAATGTGTTATGATCTATTAAGATAGTTGTTTTAAGTGGTCATTATGAAAAGATGAATGAACACCCACCCTTGTGAGTACTAATAATAATTATAGACAATTTTTTTTATCAATTTAGATGAAGGTCTACTTGGTAGAGCTTGGCATGATGTAAATTTAATAAGTCAATTGTTGCATAAGTAGTATTAGGTAGATAGGCTATAGTGAATGACAATTAAGATGAATATATAATGTATTGACTAACATATATAATGGGTTTACCTAGTGACTATTTTGCACCTATGCAAACATGATTATGAAAACATCCTGATTTCTTGACATTAGTGATTGTAGAGACATATGCCTTATCATGTAATATCTAATAATGATAATGAGATAGTGTTAGTAATCAAACTATATTTAATTGAATCAAGTATACTACTTGTGATGATTACATTTTGGTGGTTTTGATCTAAGGTATGCAATTCAAACTAATTTTCATGTTGGCTGATTTAGCAATATAGATTCAACATTTTGTCATTATGATAGGAAATAGATTTTGATGTGATGTAAAATGTTAAATTGATTATGATAATTTATGATTAGATGTGATGTGCAGATTTTGATATCGTAACATTTTGAATGTCATATTTGAAATGATTAAGTAAAGGAATTCAATTGAATTATGATGGATTACGTAACATTTAAATTCATATGCATTTATGATATTTATTTTATATGACCTTCTTGGACTACTGATGCTCAAGTTTAGTGTGCAAGAAGTGGAACCATGGAAATCTTTGGGAGGAAACAAGTTCCAAACTTATATGAACATGGTTAGCCAAGGTGAATCTTTGGAAGATTCAAAAGCCTCATTGTGATGTATTTTATTTCATAAATGTAAGCTTTCTTGTGTGTGAAATTTTGATCACAAAGATGCATTAGGGACATGTCATGATGACATGGAATGTGCTTTTAGGTGTCACTTAACACTAGATCTTGTGTGTTAATGATATGTCATCTAGGGTTTTGGTCATGGTGGAATTTTACCCTAAAACTAATTACCTTGATTAATGATTAAGTAAATCCACTTGACAAGGGTAAGGATGGGTCACAATCAAAGGAAATTCGAAATTAGACTTGACTAGGGTTTTGAAGGGTCATTAGGTGGTCCCAAAGTACCTTTTGTGTGAAAAGAAGCTATCCATGTGATAGTATAACATGTTAGGGACCTAATTTTGACCATGATAGTACCTAGATAGCCTAGGGAGCCCCTTTACCAATGCCTTCTTCCATCAATTCTAAAATGGAGTTATCACACGAGCTATTTCCCATGTTTCCACTAAGTAAAAAATAGAAAAATTAGGTGGAGACAAGTTTGTAAGAGGAAGTGGCTTGTTGTTTTTGCTAAAATAGTTAGTGGGAAATCCTTTTTAGAAAATCTTGGACAAACTAGAGGGGTGTTCACCCACTCTCTAAGTTTAGAGATAGTTAGAGTTTTGGAGGGAGGCTAAGGGAGCTCTTCATCAACTATCTTGGCTTTAGCTTGGACCAAGATTGGTGCTCAAACCATGATCATGTTGTTTTAGCATTGGATAATAAATCTACAAATATGGAGTGTTGTTATGGGATCATGTATTGTTATTGTAATCTTGTATTGTGTTGTGATTGTGCATTGTGTTCATGCATTTTTTCTTGGCTTTCTTCCTTGATCTCCTTGTTTTGTTTGAGTGTTGAATTTGTTCATGGGTGTGAAGGCTTTGCTCACCCTTGGGAGGGAAGAGAAGCCTTGGGTGAAGGGGTTAGTTGGGCTCAACATTGAAGTTAAGGGATTTTTCTCTTGGAGAGGGTGTTATTGTTAATGGAGTATGGGCTCCATTGAAGCCATATGCCTTGTTGATAGCCTTGAAGAGGCATTTGTGTTATTGAGGTAAGTGTATTGATGTGATGAGGATGTATTTTGAAAGCCTTGAAGAGGCATTGTGAAATTGAATATATATATGTGTATATGGATATGGCATTTTCCTCTTTTGAGAGCCCACCTTCACCCACTATTTTCATGATTCTAATGGTGAATCATTGTGTTAAACCTTGAGGGGATTGTTTATGTATTGGGATGTTTTATTGCATGCAATGGTGATGCTTGAGTGTAGCCCATTTGAATCTTGTTTCTCCTTCTTGGTGGGTGGCTTCATAGAAGCCTGGGATGGAAGATAAGCCTCCATGGTTCCCAGTTTGTGTTGTTTTGTGCAAGTTGTGGAAATGAACATTATTGTGGTCTCACAACACATGCCCTGTTCCCTTAGAATGCCCCCCCCCCCCCACAATTTTTTTGGACTCCTGAACTCATAGTTCGAGATTTGAGAAAATATTAGAGTAAAAAATCACTAAGAATTGAAAATTAAAAAAAAATTAATTAAAAAATCAAAAAATCAAAAATTTAAAAAAACAAAAAAAATCATAAAATTCAAAAAAAAAATTTTTAAATGCACACCACATAAAGGCGTGCATGTGCCACTCATGAGGCTTGTGCCGACACCTGCGCACTTGTACAAGGGCATGCCATGCACCCCTCAAGTGGGCAGGGTTATAAAACCCCCACCTTTCCTCCTAAACATTCACTCAATTTGTTTCATTTTCAAGATTGTAAAAACTATGCTCCACCAAGGTGAGACCTGACTTCCTCCACAAAGAGTGTGGTTCTTGTTGCACGTTTAAACCCACCACAATGCTCTGCATCCTTTTGCGTTGTGCTCATACACATGCTATTCTACACTGCACTTGTCCACACTATGCTCATGCGTGCACCCTTCATGCACACACTCTTTTGCATTACCCACACTTGTCGTGGCAGCAAACGGCACTACACACCTACCTCGTGCCCTGTTTCCATGGTGCTCTATGCTTGCTGCACACATTTTTCTCCTGCAGCTCCCCACACCATCGCATGTGCTCTGTGCCCATTGCGTGCACTCCATTCCACTTCCACACTCACACTCACATGCAATGTGCACGCACTTTACCTCTGCTCTCTTATGTCGGGCAAAACCCTAGCCGTGGGCATGCACTGTATGTCGCGCACCAACGTAAGCACATTCCACTATGCCTGCATGCTTTTCCACCCCCTAAATTTAAAAGAAAAAATAAATAGAAAAATATATAAGAAAACAATTTTAAAAATAAAAAATAAATAAAAATAGAGTGAAAAAATAGACTTAAAAAAAAAAAGTGCCCAATTTGGGCATTTCATTTTCTTTATGTTTATTTTTCATTAAATTTAAAGCTTTTGCATTTTGTTTCCAAGTATTTATTATTTTGAACTAATAAACATTTTTCTCATGTCGTGTAGATCAAATATTGAAATGGCATCCACATTTGGAGAGAAAATGGCACCCAAGCCCATTGTATTTAAATTCCAAGGCATACCATCAAAGTTGAGATTTCATGATGATCATGGAAAAATTAGGGACACCAACTTGGGGCACATATATTTGGGAGAATTCCTTAAGATCTATAACAAACCAATGGAGAGATCTACTTTAGTCTCCTTATTGATTTGTTTCAGGTTGGCAAACACAACTTCACATCCTGTATTAGTCTAATCAGTAGAAGTAATCATGACACTAGCTCAACATTTTGTTTCTGAAGAAAGGGTGGTCAAAAGCATAATAGGAGAATTTTTACTAGACTTATGACCCAAAAACATTGAGAGGGTCTTCCATCTTCCAAGAGTAGATCAGTTCATTAGACTCTCATACGAAGTAGTAGAGAGATGGTACAGGGAGCACCGGAAGGAGGTCACAGACATCATACAATCATCTTACCTTATTGAGAAGCCTCCTTGGGGAAGGATAACAAGCAAAGTGGATATGACTCGGGGATATATGAAGGAGGACATTAGATATTCCATCATTCTTTCGAGTAGAGTTATGGGCTTACTTGCAGTAGGCCACCTCAGCACTTTCATGGTCAACTTCATTGAGACCATTAGAGCAGCAAAGATACCACTAAACTGGGCCACCACACTAAGTGAAAACTTGTATGAGAAATTGAGGGTAGTGAAAGACAAGAAGAATTTCTATAAGACTTCTTACATGGTATACCTTCTCATAGTAGGGGCAACAAACTACCCTAATTTGTATAGGAGAGGCAGTATACAGGATCCCAATGCCTGGCCATATATAGTCTACCCTTAGCTGGTAAAGAAGAAGTTCTCAACACAGAGCAAGGAATATAGAATTGTGAATGATGCATTCATTTTTGTGATCATTTGATTCATTGAGGGAGATTATGGAAAGAGGCTATCCAATGAAGAAAAAGCACAAATAATAGTTCTCAAGGCCTACTTCATCCAATTCAAGATCTTCACATATCTATGTGTAGCTAGTGCCTCCATTAATCCTAAGAAGCTCTCAAGATATCCAAGTGACAAGCTGGTTCTTTTAGAAATTGCCTAGAAAATTGAGTGAGCATATGAGAAGATAAAGAGATAGAGACCTTGTTGGGCATGGCCCTTGGTCATTGGACCATACTAGGTGAAATGAAAACAAGATATTCCATCATTTGAGTGAGAGTGAAAGAATTATCCCCTTGAGGAGTACAACTCTCCCTAGCCCTATTTTGATATTAGGAGAGTGGAAAGTCTGGTAGGAAAAGAGTTTCACCATGAGGATGCTATTGAAGATCACTAGATGAACACAACAAATGACTATGATGTCTGCATAAGGGTTTATTGTAGGATGACTTTGTATCTAGCAAAGAAGGATCTCTAGTTGAACTTCCCAAAGGAGATAAGGCAACAAGATTTGAAGGAGCTACTGGACCCCATGTTCAACTCAGACAAAATAGGAGAAAGGCCCATTATGAATGTTGAGGTTGACAGGGAGAAGACCGATGATATTAATTATCAGGTGAGGCATGTCATCAGAATGATGAAGCATTGGATCAAGAAGCCTTTTCCACTTGATCCAATACCTGACACAATGATCTTCCATGTGCATGCTCACCCAAAAAGAGGTAGAGGGAAGAAAGTAACAATTCCTACCTCTGCAGCCCAATCTCCTATCAGGCTAGAGACAATATACTAGCTTGATCACTTGGTTGGATACTATCACCCTCCAGAGAGGAAGGAAAAGAAAAAAATGAAGAGGACCTCCCCTCAGAGGATTCAAATAGAACAAGTTGAAGAATAGGCACCTCCCAAGGATATTGGAACTACTCAAGTTTAGGATAAACCTCAATTGCCTCCCATTGTGCCCAGCCAACTAGAAAAGGGAGAGATTCCATAGATTTCCATTCCTCCTTCACAATAAGAGCCAACTTCTCATTCTATCTCCAAGAAATGAAAGAAGATTAAGATCTAGATGAAAAAGAAGCAAAGGATCAATAGAATATTGGTGCCTCCCCCATCTATTCCTAAAACCATTCCAGAGGGAGACAAAGATGAGGAAGAAGAATCAAAAGAGGAAGAGGAACAAGTGCCCCTATAGGGAAGAACTCGGCTAGCTAGAGCCGCTGAGCTACAAAGGAGAAAGAGTGCCATGGGTACCCCACCATCCACCCAAGTAGAACCCTTAGAACTCTCTTCTTTGAAAGATGAAGTACAATAGTGGGTGGATGAGCAAAATGAAGAGGGCAATGATGTTTTCACAATTTCAGACTTTGATTTTATGCTTGTAGGTACAAAGTTGGTTAGGCATAAGATTAGGAACACCCCTACAGGTGAACTTCAATAAGAAGATTGGACATAGATGTCACCAAATTCATAGAGTCCTAATCTTACTCCCTCATCTCCACCACAAGTCACGGTGGTAGGTAGCAGCTTGGTTACTCCTCCAGCTCAGAGTTTGAAAGAAGAGTAGGTTCAGAAGGAACCATCAAAGGAGGAGAAACTAGAATGAATGTCAACTAATGAAGTGTCAAAAGAGGGACAAATGGTGGAATATTCTCAACCACCTTCCCAAGACACTGAGGTACAAGCTGTAGGGTTTACTAAGACTAGGGCTATAGAGGAAGAGCCCTCCCAATAGGAGACAACTCTAAGTAGGAGCAACAAAGGGAAGGAAGTTGTAGAACATTCCCCTTCATCATCAAGAGCTAGGTCCTTAGCAGAATACATCCCTAGATGGATCTAGAAGGAAATAATGAGGAGTACTAGGCCTCAATTTCATGCTTCAGAGGAAGACATTTGTGACATTACAAAGATTTTGAATAAACCTGAGTCTCCATCACATGAGGCAATGCCATTGGCATTTTTTACCACTACACAAAATTAGGAATTTTTTGCACAAGTGGTTGTTCCTCTTGAAGACATAGATGTGGAAAGCCTTGGTCCCCAAGATTATGAATTGAAGGAGGTTATGTTGGGAAGACCTACATGAGATTCAATGTGATTAATGATGACCATGGGGGTCAAAGAGGTCCTCAAGAACATGGAGCAAGATGAGGCTAAACTCCAAACACTTTGAAGGCATGTTGAGATCCTAAGAGGATATCTAGCTGAAGTAGTTGTTCCACTGGATCTTGAGCGCCTTGAGAAAACTTTGAATACCATACTCAGAGAAGAGGGGGGTATATAGTTAGACCCATATTTGAAAGCCTGTCAGCAATAGTGGGAAATTTTTGAGGAGAAAGGAGTTTTAATTATCACAGGAAATTTGAAGTTATTGCATGCTATGCAGGAGAACATAAATAAGATCGCAACAATTTTGAAGCAGGACTTCGGTATTATGGATGAAGTACGGGCTTGGAGTAAGGATTTATGAACTTTGCAAGTCATAAAAGGGAAAATGTACTAGGTTTTGATAGATGTATATACAAGGGAAGAATTATATAGGATTGATGAATAGATAGAGAAAATAGCGGATAGCAATAAAGTAATGGAAACATTACATGAGGAGATTCATTAGCTCAAGGACCAAGCCCCAGAGCAAACTTTGGAAGTAGAGAAATATTATAGCGATGCATGCTTGGATATTTTTGAAGATGAGGAATGAGAGAAATTATTTCCTATTGAGGTAGTAGTAGAGAATTTTAGGAAGATTTTTGTGGAAGCTGCTAATGACGAGGATATCTGACAAGCCTTCAGAATTAAAGAAGCATTGTTAGAATTGGATACCAAACTCAGGGATTTTGCTGACACCCAAATTGAGGTAGACAATTATAGACAAAAGATAAAGGAAAAATATGAGGCTTTGGAATTATTGGAGGCAGCCAAAATTACTGAGATTATAGATAAATTCAAGGTCAAACATCCAAATATAGCTTTGGGATGAAGAAGAAGAAAACCCAAATGCTAGAATTTCAATTTTGACACTCAGTGAAATTTTGAGATTTTGGACCCTTTTGAGGTGCGCAGTTCTATAGGTCTATAGGTACACACATCCATAGTTCTGTAGGTGCACATTTTCAAAAAAAAAGCATTGATAGTTAACTACCAATTCCAAAAATAGAGCTTTCCATGCATTGGAAATGCATTTGGATGGCAACTTAACTCCTACAAATGCCTAGTGAAGGATCAACTTCTATTTTTGACACTTCTAGACACTTCCACTTTGACTCAAAGCTTTCTCTTTCTCTCTTATCTCATATTTCTTTGTTTTAAGACATGTAAAAGGCTCATGCATCCAATTAATAATATAAAATGGATAGAGTCCTACTAAACACCAGTTAGATTGTAGTTTGTATACAATTAGTTTATTTTATTGTTTAGAAAGTATTGTATTCCATGAAGATATCTCTCACTCTCAACACAAATTGAGGAGATGATTTCTTATAAATACCATATTGTAATATGTAATAAGGGCCATCATTATTACGTAATAAAATTATGCTTTTGGTGCTCGCATTTGGATTGTAGTGATTCTTGCCTGAATGTGTCATTTTTTTTGTGAATTTTTTTCATGGAATCATGATTGAGCCAAAGGTTTATTGCTTTTTTTTTGGTTGTGTGGTCTTTTAGTTCTGGTGTTTGCTATAGATTTACGAATTCTATCGGCATAATGAGCTTGAGAAGAAATCATCAAATTGTGCCTACATAACTCTCTGTCTTGCATGAGCAGACTTTTCGTGGCCTTGTGATTTGATGAAGAGTGAAATATCATACAATCATTAAATTTTCTCACCAATGATTGCATCAATGGAATTGTGGAAGCACTACTCCTATTTTCATTGGTTACCTACCGATCTTTTCAAAAGCTTAACTTGTAGACATGTTGTTTTTTGTAGTTTATGTCCGTTAGGATTTCAATTTCACATTATTTGCTTTTAATTTCATGTTATTTTCTTTAAAGTTCTTGTCATTTTCTTTATTAACCCCCTTGTTAGAATAGGATTTCATACTAGTTGCACTGTTAGATTGCATTCATAAAAAACATAACATACAAAATCATAGTTCTTTTTAGGGTTATTTCTTAAACAATTTGTAGATTCTTCATTTCATCCGAAATCAAAACAAACTAGCAAAGGCCTCCTCGTGAACATTCACATTTATCTTCAACTTTGTAATGAACTGGGATTAATGTGTTTGCTTTATCAGAAATATTATGTATCAAAATTCAAATATTTATTGATGTAATCAATTTCACTTCTATGATAACACTATTTTAATTTGTTTCAATCAAAATAACATACAAGTTTTGATAAATATTAACTTCATAATTTCTAAGTCCCATATAAACATTTATATTATAAATATATTATTATATATTTAACTATTAATATATTGATCTTTTTATTACAAATATTATCTATGTCTAATAAATATAATTATTATAAACATTCTTTGAAAAAAAAGAAACCCTAATCAACTAATTGTTATTATTTTGATACTTATATATAATTACAAAACACTTGCTATATCAATATAATAACGCAAGCATTGTAATCCTACAAATAAGAAAATTAAACTATCAATCATATTTAAAGTCACGACTTTACATATGTGACTACCAAAGATATATAAATACCCATTATTAGGGTTAGGTCACTGTAAGGAGAGAAGAGGTGTGAATGCAACATAAACAAGGAAGCGGTGTAATGCAATATATCCACCCAATGATAAAGTAAGGGAAATAATAACATCAAGCTACGTCTGTACCTTTCTCGGCACACAAAATATCTTCTAAGACCACTGGTCACATAGCATGTATCCACGTTGTACTGTGAATTGTCAACCTGCAAGCTTTTATTGTCAGGTATGATGTTGAACCTTGGTTACATATCATTAAGTTTCAAGTAAAACATCGATGTTGGATGTATTATGAATAATTATAATTATTACATGCACTACGAGTTGGTAGTTTATGTATCACATAAGCTTAATTACATACAAAGCTTCACATCAACTTAAATTGGTGACAATAATCCATGAATATACATGGAATGCAATCGGATCCATATATATATATATATATATATATATATATATATATATATATTATGTGTATACATATACATAATATATATATATATATATGTATGTATATGTATACATATACATATACATATACATATACATATACATATGCATATACATATGCATATGCATATGCATATACATATACATATACATATACATATACATATACATATACATATACATATATATATATATATATATATATTTATGTATATATATGCATAATGTTAAATATTTCAAATTGTAATAATGTGTACAACAATATTGAGATATAGTTACAATTACAACAATCTTAAGAATTACCATTAAAATGTATTTTCAACTATAGTCCAGGAAGCTTGTTCTCATCTGAGTTATGACATCTTTAGATAGGGAGTGGGTGGAGGGAGAGGCAGAATAAATTTGAGCACCTGATGGTATCCTCTAGGGAGCCGCTTGTAGCTTGTTTCACGTGCCCTTTGCACCATCAATCTACCATCTCCAGATAGTCATGACTGGAAGAGAGTAGTTTTCTTAGTGCTATAGAGTGAAACATTCTAAATAAATTAAACTAATTAAATTATAATGCTCAATTCCTCAATTTTGAATAATAATAAGGATCCAAGGCATGTTTAACTTGAATGACTTCCTAAACTTATACTAAATTTTGAATATCAGGTCAAAGAATTAAAAAGGGGTCATTACAATTGGTATTAGAGCCTGGTCTTGCCATCCTAACAATATAGTAAATGACAAGAGGAGCAAAGATGAGTGAGCAATTATCTAATGAAATTAGAAATGTTATGGAACAGACAAACCAAACCTTAGCAGAACAAATAGAAAGATCAAATCAAGCACTTCTTCAAGCCTTGCAAAATATGAGAAATTCCATAAACAATCTCAAAAGCCATAATTTTGGTGGAAGATACATAAGCTCAAACCATTTAGAAAATAATAGAGCTTCACCATCTCGAGTATCCAAACCCCCTTTCTTATCAAGGGAATGGCCTCTAAGGGAAGAAGAAGGTCAAGCAACCAATACTGCTATTGAAAATGCTAGAGCTTATGCCAATCTTGAACTAGAAATTAGGGGGTTAGTAACATTCAAGGAATTCTATGAAGCCAACAGGAAAGAAAGTCATAGGAAAGAAAAAAAGAAATTAGAGTCAAGATTTTAGAAGTAAAGTAAATAAAGTGACACTTCCAAATTTTGATGGATCAGAAAAACTTGCAGCACGTGCATGGCTACAAAAATTGAATACCTATTTTACCCTTAGTCCAATGATGAAAGAAGATGCACTTCAATTCACAATCCTACACTTAGAAGGTACAACACATGATTGGTGGCATCATGGCCTTATCACCCAAGGACACCAAAATATTACTTCCTATGAAGAATTTTCTCAAAAACTCATTAAGAGATTTGATAGGAAGCATCCTCAAGAAAACTTTAAGAAATTAACTCAATTAAGGCAACAAGGAATAGTAGAGAATTATATTAAAGAATTCCAAAGGATCTCTATCCAAGTCATAGGAGTAGATGATGAACACTTTACCTACTTGTTCATAGAAGGGTTAAAAGATTCATTAAAAGGTCTAGTAAGTGACTTAAAACCTTCATCCTTAGATGACGCTTTTGAAATGGCATTAAGATTGGAAATTTCAAACACAAACAACAAATCATGGAGTAAGGCTACTATTAAAAATCACAATAAAGATAAATCCTACAAAAAGTTCATCCCGACTAAGGAATGAGAAGAATTAAAGAAAAAGAATTTATGCTTTAAATGCCAAGAACCGTGGGAGCTAGGCCATAGCTATAAAAGGAACACTTGTAGAAATTTTGGAATAGACTGGGTGCCCAGACACAGATGTGGGAAGAAAGGCTGCATCCAAAGAATGGAAAAGGATGATGAGGAAGAAAGGGTGAGCAAAAAGGAAAAATGTGACAAAGGAAATGAAGAAGAAATAGAGGGAGAAGAATTCAGAGTAATAGCCACTATGACTCAACCCTCAAAAAATAGGGTCTTAAGAATTAGATGCACCCTTAATGGACATAAAGTCATTGCACTAGTGGATAGTGGAGCATCCCATAACTACATTAATGAAAGATTGGTTAATAGAATGAAATTAAAAACTGAGAAGTTAAAAGGTTTTACTGTTGTTCAAGCCATAGGATCATTGGTATGTTGCACAAAAGTGATTCCACAACAAGAAATCACTTTAGGAAGAAAGCACACCATCAAAGAAGACCTACATGTGGTTCCACTAGAATCAGATATAATTTTGGGTGGTCCATGGATATTTTCTCTGGGATGTTTTAGGTTCGACCTTCCAAACCTAAAAATCCATTTTGAGCACAATGGGGAAGAAATAACATTGGAAGGAATACCTAATGATTTCGCAAAACTGGTTTCATGCAAAAGAATAGAAAGAATACTATGACATGATCAAGGAGAATGGATTGCACAATGTTTAGTATTAAATAAATCAACTCCATAGGAATCCATCATCCATATTGACATTGAGCCTATCATTAAGAAACATCAAAGAGTTTTTGAAGAGATTTCCCCAGTATTACCTCCCAAAAGAGGATTTGAACACATTATAGAATTGGAAAAGGATGCTAAACCAATGATCACTACCCCTTACCAACATCCTCAAAAGTATAAGGATGAAATTGAAAAGGCCATTCAAGAACTCTTAGCAATGGGACACATTCAACCCAGCTCCAGTCCCTTTGCATCACTAGTAGTACTTGTGAAAAAGAAAGATGGGACAATGAGGATGTGTATAGATTATCGAGCCCTAAATGGAAAGACTATAAAAAATCACTATCCCATTGCTAGGCTGGATGAACTCATAGATGAAATTTATGGAGTAGTATATTTCTCTAAAATTGATTTACATTTAGGATACCATCAAATCAAAATGAGGAAGGAGGATGTTCCCAAGATGGCATTTAGATGTCATTACAGACATTTTGAGTTTCTAGTTCTACCCTTTGGCCTAACTAATGCTCTAGCCACCTTCCAATCATGTATGAATCATATGTTCTAAAAATAACTCAGGAAATTCCTTCTTATTTTCTTTGATGACCTACTTATCTATAGCAAGTCATGGGCAGAACATCTCCAACACATTGATGAAGTCTTGAGTATATTGGAATCTGAATCCTTATTTGCAAAAGCATCAAAGTGTGAATTTGGATTAGAAGAAATTCTATATCTCGGTCATAAAATCAGTGCCAAGGGTGTAAGCATGGATGAGGAAAAGATTAAAGCAATAAGGGAGTGGCCAAAACCCAAAACTCTAACTCAACTTTGAGGATTCTTGGGCTTGTGCAGCTATTATAGATGATTTGTGAAGAATTTTTCAAAATTGGCATTTCCTTTAATAGAATTGACAAAAAAGGGAAATTTTGGATGGAATGAAGCAGCATAGAAGGCTTTTGAAGAATTAAAAGAAAGAATGAGTTCTTACCTAGTCTTAGCTGTCTCAGATTTTTCACAACCTTTTGAATTACAATGTGATGCTTCTGGTGAAGGAATTGGGGCTGTACTAATGCAAAACAAACACCCTATTGCTTTTGAAAGTAGGAAACTTTCCAAGACAGAAAGACACTACTCAATTTATGATAAGGAAATGTTTGCTATCATGCACGCATTGGAAAAATTTAGGTAATACTTAGTATGTGGAAGGTTCAATATTAAGATAGACCACAATAGCCTAAGATTCTTCATGAGTCAAAAGGATCTTAATGATCACTAGCATAAATGGATAAGTAAAATCCAAGCTTATAATTTTGATATTGAGTACGTTAAAGGAACCCATAATGTGGTAGCCGATGCTTTATCCAGAAAAGGACAATTGAATACCATTACTAATATCACAGATAATTGGAAAAATGAAATTGTTGCAGAATATGCTAAAGAACCAAGAACCAAAGAGATCATGGAAGGAAACATAACCAATGAAGAAATCAAAATTGTGGAAGAGCTCATCCTATACAAAGGAAGAATATTGCTAGCAGCAAAATCCAAAGTTAAAAGAAAAATTATGAAGGAGTATCATGACAACCCACTATCTAGTCACATTGGGTTTTACAAAACTTACAGAAAGGTAAGAGAAAGATACTCTTGAAAGGTCTAAAGAAGGACATTATAAAGCATGTCCAAGAATGTATAACATGTCAGAAAAATAAGTCTGCATAGAATTACCTGGCTAGTTTACTACAACCATTACCTATTCCAAATCAAAAATAGGAGAGCATTTCTATGGATTTCATTACAAGCCTACCTAAGGTACAAGAAAAAGACTCCATCCTAGTTGTGGTAGATAGGTTAACCAAATATGCACATTTCTTTCCCATATCCATACATTATAAGGCACCATAGATAGAAAAATTATTCTTTAAAGAGATTTTTAGGCTCCACAGTTTGCCAAGGAATATCATAAGTGATAGAGATAGAAAATTCCTTAGCTTATTCTAGAAAGAACTCTTTAGGTTAACTAGAACTAAGTTAACTCTCAACACTAGTTATCATCCCCAAATAGATGGACAGACTGAAATTGTTAACAAGTGGATAGAAGGTTACCTCAGGAATTATGTGACAGGACAACAAAATGCATGGGTCAAATGATTGTACTTGGGAGAATATTGTTATAATAATACTCATCACATGTCATTTGGGATGAGTCCGTTTAAAGCATTATATGGATATGAGGCCACTACATTTGGGGATTTAATCATTCAAGAAAGAATAATACCAAGAGCCAAGGACTTCATTCAACAAAGAACTGATATTATGGAAGTTCTGAAAGATAATCTTTGCCATGCTCAAAACCAACAGAAGATTTATGCTGATCAGAGATGAGTGGAAAGGTCATTCCAAGTTGGAGATCTAGTATTCCTAAGATTGCAACCCTACAAACAAACCTCACTCAAGATCAGTGGAGTAGAGAAATTAAACCCCATTTCTATGGGTCATACTAGATCCTCAAAAGGATAGGAGAAGTGGCATATGAGATAGAGCTACCTGAAAATAGTAAAATCCACAACATATTCCATGTATCCAAGTTGAAAAGGGTCCTCAAAAAGAATATAAACCCCTGTGTTGATCTACCACCACTAGACAATGAAGGAAAGCTTGTTCTAGAGCCTGAGACTATTCTTGAAAGGAAAGATAGGAGATTAAGGAATAGGACTATTCCAGAATACTTGGTAAAATGGAAAAATCTTCCCAAAGAAGAGGCTTCCTAGGTTGGAGAAGAAGTCCTTTCTCATACAACATTGCTTGGGGACAAGCAAAATCAGGAAGGGGGGACTGTAATGAACCGGGATTAATGTGTTTTCTTTATCAAAAATATTATGTATCAAAATTCAAATATTTATTGATGTAATCAATTTTACTTCTATGATAGCACTATTTTAATTTTTTTCAATCAAAATAACATACAAGTTATGATAAATATTAACTTCATAATTTCCAATCCGATATAAACATTCATATTATAAATATATTATTATATATTTAACTTTTAATATATTGATCTTGTTATTACAAATATTATATATGTTTAATAAATATAATTATTATAAACATTCTTTGAAAAAAAGAAACCCTAATTAGCTAATTGTTATTATTTTGATACTTATATATAATTACAAAATGCTTACTATATCAATATAATAACACAAGCATTGTAATCATACAAATAAGAAAATTAAACTATGAATCATATGTAAAGTCATGACTTTACATATATGACTACCAAAGATATATAAATACCCATTATTAGGGTTAGGTCACGGTAACGAGAGAAGAGGTGTGAATGCAACATAAACAAGGAAGCGGTGTAATACAATATATCCACCCATCGATAAAGTAAGGGAAATAATAACATCAAGCTACGTCTGTACCTTGCTCGATGCACAAAATATCTTCTAAGACCACTGGTCACACAGTGTGTATCCATGTTGAACCATGAACTGTCAACCTGCAAGTTTTTATTGTCAAGTACGATGTCGAACCTTGGTTACATATCATTAAGTTGCAAGTAAAACATCAATGTTGGATGTATTATGAATAATTATAATTATTACATGAACTACAAGTTGGTAGTTTACATATCATGTTAGCTTAATTACATACAAAGCTTCACATCAACTTAAATTGGTGACAATAATCCATGAATATACATGAAATGCAATCAAATATATATATATATATGTATGTATGTATGTATGTATGTATGTATATATATATATATATGTATACATATATATATACATATATATATATATACATACATATATATGTATGTATATATATATGTATACATATATATATATATATATACATATATATATGTACATATATATATATGTCTACATATATATATGTACATATATATATATGTATACATATATATATGTACATATATATATATGTATACATATATATGTATACATATATATATACATACATATATATATATATCTATGTATATATATATGTACACACACACACACACATACACACACACACACACACACACACATATATATATATGTATGTATATGTATACATATACATATATGTGTGTGTGTGTGTGTGTGTGTGTATGCACAATGTTAAATATTTCAAATTGTAATAATGTGTACAACAATATTGAGATATAGTTACAATTACAAAAATCTTAAGAATTACCATTAAAACATATTTTCAACTATAGTCCAAGAAGCTTGTTCTCATCTGAGTTATGACATCTTCAGATAGGGAGTGGGTGGAGGGAGAGGTAGAGTAAATTTGAGCACCTGACAGTATCCTCCAGGGAGCCACTTGTAGCTTGTTTCATGCGCCCTTTGCACTGTCAATCTACCGTCTCTAGATAGTCATGACTAGAAGAGAGTAGTTTTCTTGGTGCTATAGAGTGAAACATTCTAAATAAATTAAACTAATTAAATTATAATGCTCAATTCCTCAATTTTGAATAATAATAAGGATCCAAGGCATGTTTAACTTGAATGACTTCTTAAACTTATACTAAATTTTGAATATTAGGTCAAAGAATTAAAAAGGGGTCATTACAAACTAAGTGGATTCTAGTAGGTTACAAGATCACTCGGAACCTTGGAGTCAATTCAAAAAATCATCTTTTTAAGAGAGGAGTTTGCAAGAATTCCTATCATTTAGCATCATGTCAAATGACAACTCAACAAAAATCATGAAGAAGTAGGGCCTTCCCTTGACATAGTTGAAGAATCAAGCATTGTGATGAATTTGTCCTTTTCATGTCATTTGATATAGGTTGTGAAGGTCAGATCCTCATTTTTATGTTCTCTAAAATTTGGAGACATTAAATCTAGACTGTGTTATGCTTGTGAATGGCATTGTGAAAGAAAATATATAGTATCTTCATTTTTGTATAAGAAGAAAGAAAGGGTTCATGCATGAAATATACATAATTCTTTTGGAAATTTCATATTGTAGATAGCTCTTGTACATAAGTAAATCCATGAATTTTTAAATTTTTTTAGGGGTAAATGCTTTGACCTGGAGCTATGAACCAGTGAGGCCACAAATGGGGGAACTCATCCCCATTAGATTTGAACCTTGATGGCAAGGATAAGAACTCAACAACTTAACCATCACAACATGCCTATAGTGCCTCTCATGTTTGCAGTCTATACCTTGTCTATTTTGATTTGAAAGATACTTGATACTCTTATTTTTTACCTTATGATGACCCAAGGGTTGGATGTTATACTTTGATTTAGTACCATAGATGCTATATTGCTATGCTGTTCAGTTTATCATATTTGCATGTTGATGCTACTTTGATATTATAGTAGATCTATGATGATATCTAGTTATATGATGTATTGGACATGTTGTTGATTATATTATGAGATGAATTCTATGCTATGGTTATTTACTTCATTTATGTTCTTTACGCTTCTGCGAATGTGAGTGATGTAAATGGATTAAATAGGTATTTTAATACATGTTGCTTCAGCTATGATATTATATGCAATTGCACTTGATCATGTGTTTTAGTGTGTAGGAATTATATCTCTGGCAGTGGCATATGGAGTTAGTGATTCAGCTATTCATATTTACCAATGTCATCCCTGTATGGTCGACGTATTCTTATTTTAATTATTTTATTTAAAACCTTTCGATGATTAGTAAATCTGAACTCATCTGCATTTTGTAACTAGACCAGTAAGCATGTCTGTGCATTTAGAAGTTCACTTTTGTCGCAAAAGTGTTTAGTGATTTTCTATGATTTTGGGTTTTAAATCTTTTCAGATTTAATTTTTGGCAGCTTTTCCTTAGGTGAATTCCATTACGGATAATAACCTATTTTCATTTGGGTTGATTCGGAGTTTAGCTACTCCAGCTAGCTATTTTCCAGAATTGACTATTCACTCAAAAATTGAATAAGTATTGAAAAATTGAATTCAGTATTCACTTCTCACAATTTGGAAATTGAATTTGGAGAGCAAATTTGGAAATCCTCTTCTAAAGGATTTTTTTTTGTTCATTGTGAGAGCTGTGAGCATGGGATCTTCGCAAGGTTGGTCTCATTAGATTTAGCTCAAAGAGTTTTTGCTTTACTGTTAGTTTCAGCAGTTCTGGCAGAGTATTTATTTTTATTCTACGGGTTTCAGTTTTGGCCCCTTTTGCTGTCAGGTAGGGCCTTCCCATTTTAATGTTTTTTCTCTATTTCTGCTTTTGTTTCTTGAAGCAATATGTTAGGAGGTTGTAAACTAGTGTTCCCCTCCATTTCTATTTGCTAGTTTTTCTTAGTTGGTTGGGTATGAACGTTTTTCCTATTTTTGAAATGGGGGTTTGGGTTTTTGGTGGCCGTTTTTGCATACGGTGTCCGATTTCTTTTATTTTTGGATTTTTGGAGTTTTTGAACCCAAAGGCCAAATGGGTTTTAATTTTGGAATTTTTCCAAAATTTGGGGTTTTTACCTCATTTTGTGTGTCACCTATTTTTCCAAGTTTTCTCGACACATTGTGGTTTGTGGACCTGGATGATTTGTTTGGATACCAGTCAAAATACTTTTATATCTTTTTTTGCATTGGGATGCATGTAGTATCCATCATCCCAATTTTGGTTTAGTTGATTGACTTCTATTTGCATTCTCATCCTATCCTTTTGTATGATCTCTATGATGGTGGTGCGCCAAACACATGTACATCTATCGAGTGACCTGTGGGGCCCGATCTTCTGTGGTACTTTCAAAAGTTGTGATCATTGGGGTTGGGTTGGGAGTTTGCATGCTTATGGGCACTCATCACTAGATGAGCATGGGTAGGGTAGGGTAGCATATAGACGGGGCTTCTATCTCGCAGCCTAGTGACCTTAGTCCCACAGGATTGGTAGAGGAAGTTTTAAGTAAGTGATAATTAAATAAAACATTGGGTGGTAATAAAATTTAAGATGATAAAAAGTATATGCGGGGCCCTCCATTGAGGAGTTGAAATGCATGATCTGAGCTTGGACTTGTCGATGCCAAGTGACTCTCCATGATGTTAGTCCCTACGTCGTAGCCCATTGAGGTGTCTGACCAGGACCTATAGTTTATACATTGTCTATGTCTTGGATTCAGTCATCATACTACTTGGCGTGTGTGTTAGCCATGGTTGTTGTTTTGTGTGTGTGTGGTTGGATCATTATCTCCATCAACACGGTGGGTGTGGACCTACAGGTGCCATGTGGTTGGGAGGCGTAGCTACCTTCACCACTACTAGGGATCGGTGTACAGAGATGGTCTATTGTTCTAGCGTGATCATTGCTGGATGTGTCACTTGGTACTTCGATTTGCAGAGTATGCTTTCTAGTGATTTATGCTTTCATTAGGATGTTGTTTTCCATGTTTACATGGTGTTGGTTTTATGCATTCCTTATTATAATTTTTAGCATATAGTAGATGATGTTATCTGATTAGAGGGTTATCTTATGCTTTCTACTAGCATGTTAGATTTCATTTACTTATATTGTAGCATGTTTAGTAGTGATGTCCCTATCACGACAGCATTGATAATCTAATTGGTGGCTTGGGATGTTACGCGTGGGGGATGGCTAGGGCCCAAGATGGTCTTATGATGCCATTGATGGTTGGGAGGAACCACATACTTACTTGGTTATTCTATTCATTGTGATGTTATTTCAGTTGTTGTGATTTTTCCTTTCTGTACTATTCCTTTACTATTTGTTAGATGGTTAGATTCCCATTTTTTGTATTTCAGTTACTTAGTTCTGGTTTGAGTGCTCTAGCCTCAAAGTGTGGATCCAGTACTCCTCGGTGTGGAGGTTCTTTGGTCTATTTCTCCCTTTTCTGAGTTTTGGAAGTGTCTTTGTTTTCTATGGGCAACATTTGTTCAGCAATGTGTGACATTTAAAAGTATCGCATGCCCATACAAAATTGTATCATATGATACTATAAAGTATCACACGCCTTCTTGAGAAATGTCGTACGACACTAGAAGAGTATTGCACGCCCTTTTGAGAAGTGTCGCGTGACACTTTCTAGTATCACATGCCTCTTGGAGAAATGTCGTACGACACTGTTAAAGTGTCACGTGCCTTAATGAAAAGTATCGCCCAGTCCTTGAAAGTGTCACACTCCTTCTTGAGAAATGTCACGTGACACTTTTCTATGCTGCATTAAAGTATCAAATAGTTTTTGTAAAAACTTGCGTGCGCCGGAAGCAAGAACTTTTCGAGTTGATCCGAACTTTTTGAGAGTTGATTTGGATACCCTTTTGGACGTTCTTCAACCCTATGTTTTTGCATTTTGATTTCAGATGGTTTCTACAATTTTTGAGTTTCTATTATAGTTCTTCGGGGTTTAAAATATATTGTTTAAGTATAAGTTGAACTTAAGATATATTTTAATATATGCGATGATTCATTTGAGATGGGTTTCAGACCTCTACGGGCTAAGATTAAGATTCTAGGAAATTTCAGGGCTTCAGAATTTAGACTTAGCCAATTTTCAGGAGTCTATTTTAATCTTTTAGCTTGGTCGATCTCTTATGTTTTCTTGTTTGTGTTTTGGTTAGTGGTGACATTTGGAGATCTGTTGGGTGTCAGGATGGTCATTAAGTCTTCCGTTGCGATCTATATGATCCGTGTATGTTGTTGTCATGTGCACTTACACTTGAAAAAAATAAAATTATTCTAGCTTGTTTTCATCCATGTTTCCAAGGATCTCTAGGCAGGGCATTACAATGCTGCTATTGGCTAGTAGTAAATCCATGAAATTTAATGCATAGTAAAGTTGTGAAATTTTCATGTGAGAGAGAGTCAATGAAATACTTATTAAAATAGTATGAGTGGAGTCATTGTAGAGTTTAAATTTTGTGTTTAATGTAATGAGAATAAGGGTTCCATTATTGCATTGTCCATACATATGTTTGAAAAATGGTCCCATTTTGTTAAGAAGAACTTTAGTACATGATTTTAACTCATTTATTGGAAAAATTTCAAATCTAGGTTGTGCATTTAAGCCATATAACACCAATGCATATATAGACTATAGCATCACTAACTTATCATTTAAGAAACTCTAAATTTCACAGTAGTGAAGAGGAAATTAATTCCAATGTAACACCTATTCTAAATCCAAAAAGGGAAGTATGTTGTAGGTGCACTTCTTATTCTCTAGAATTTGTGTGAGGATAAGAAATTAAAATCTCTTCCAAATATAAACCAATATAATATTTAGAAGTAATATACTTAGGATCTTCATTATAGGACACCAATAAAATAATCATAAGCTTAGCCTAAGTACCATGTCTTGTCAACAAATGAGATACACCAAATAAAATTTTAGAACATAAGATTTTGTAGAAATATAGTGGTAATGTCAGACATGTGACTACATGTCACAATCCACAACTAAAAATAATAATTAAAGAAAAAATAAATAAATAAATAAATAATTAAAAAATATATATATAAACTCATGCCATTTCCTTAGAATATATATATATATATACACATATACATATACATATACATATATATGTGTATATGTATATGTATATATGTATATACATATCTACATATATATACATACATATACATATACATAGACATATACATATACATATACATATACATATACATATATATACATATACATATACATATATATATATACATACATATACATATATATATATATATATACATATATACATATACATATACATATACATATACTTATATATACATATACATATACACACACATATATATATACATATACATATACATATATATGTATATGTATATATGTATATATGTATATGTATATATGTGTGTGTGTGTGTGTGTGTGTGTGTGTGTGTATGCATACAATATCCTATGTTACATGGTACCTAACCTAGGCACCTTGGTGGGAGAGTACATGCATTAGTAGCCTTTAACTCAAAAACATATCACTAAACCCAAAAAAAAAAGAGACTCTCCAAGCCACGCACTCCTATTTTTAAAAGATAATGTCCCTTGCCTCCACATGGGATCACATCCCACTTCAAAACACAATTTTCCTAGGCCTTGGGATGAAGGTAAGATATAAAAGGTGGAGGAGAGGGAATAAAGTCAAAAGGACTTTCTCCTAAAGACATTGCACAAGACCCCACCTCCATAAGTACCTTGAAGAAAGTGCTCAAAGGGGATAGGCATAAGAAGATAGCCTCCTAGTTAGTCACATGAATCATGGGGGAGGATATTTTACTTGGGAAGTGGGTAGAGACAAAAGTGTAGGATGGGTAGGCATCATGGGATGAAGGGGTAGTAGGGGGTCCTTTCAAATGGGGAATTGGGCACCTATTTTGAGGTAAGGAATGTCATTTTTTGGGGGTATTTGGTATTGTTTAGGGTAGAATTATTATGTCAAGTCATGTGCTAGTAGGTGGGTTAGGGGGTTAGGTAGAAAGTATGATAGAATAATAGAAATGATTACTTACTAGTAGTAAGCTTCTAGTCAAGATAAGGAGATGTTAATTGTATGGGATAATCCATAAAGTTTAGGGGTGGAATTATATTTTACAAGTTTATGTGTTGTGGTGTAATAGGGAGTTAAGATGTTAGTTGCTATGCTAAATAGTGATGGTTGGATAAAGTATTAGGTTAATGATAGTTAGGTAGGATTAAGAGAGCATAAATGTATAGGAGGTTGATGATATTTTGGGGGTTAGATTATTATTTAAGTCATTTGCTAGTAGAGGTGTTAGGGAGCAAGCTTAACTTTTGAGTGTTAGTTTTTAGGAATGTTGATAAATTTAATGTTATTAAAGTAATAATATGTTATGTGGGATTAAAAAATAATAATAGATAAATAAAATATTAATTAATATATATGGAAAATATAAATATATATATATATATATATACTAAAAATGTAATTATAATCCTCTAAGTAGATTTAGGTAACCTCCAACTAGTCAAATACATAGAAAGAAGTTGATTAAAATCAAGATTTATATGTTGGATAATATAAAAGAAGCTACTAGAGATTTTGTGTTTGTTGTCATGCCCAAAATACGAGGGCAAAAACATACGAATTTTTTATTTATTAATAATTAAGTTCTCTAAGTTTGATATGATTGAATCACTGTATAGTATAATTCATGGTTCTCTGAACAATATTTGGACTTTCTATCTTAAGTTTTAAAATCTTCATACATAAATTAAATCGTTAATTTAACTCTTATCATTAAACTGATTAAATAATTTAACAATCCAATTTTCAATATTAAAAGTTTTGTCACAATGTTACTTTTATATACTTTTAAAATCTTGCATCCTATGAACAATAGTCAAACACAATTACAAAAAAAATAAATTTAAGTCCTATTATCTTTAATCAATAATAAATCTATTAGATAAAGTATCAATTAATAATTTAACTAATGATTTGAACGTTCTATTAGTATAAAACCTATTTATTCGAAATGTTAAATAAAAGAACTCACTATTTAAAAATAATGTCTCACATATAACTAAATAACTTTATTTTAATAATGGTTTTCTTAAATCTATAATCTATTTTAAATCAAAACATACTATCATTATGTACTAGAATAAAACTAATACTATATTAAAAAAAAAAAATCACATTATAATTGAAACAAAATAGATAAAAAGAAACATATAATTTAAATTAATTACACGTGCTATTAATTAAAACCAAACTATCTTTAAACTAACTTTTAAATAAAATTAACTAAACTATACTTAATTTAAAAACTTTAAATAAAACAAACTAAACTAAAATGATATACTAACTAACCTTAAAAAAAATACTAACATAAACCTAGACTAACTAACAAAACCTATCTCTAACCCAACTCCAGTGCTTTCCAAGCGTATGCTAAGGGATGGGACAGGCTGTCCCATCGTACCTAGGTGTTGTCCTCACTACCATGTAGGTACTACCCTTCCAAAAGAAAATAAAAAACTCCCCAAGAAATGAAGAAGGAAGGAACAAGTTTGAAAGACATTGCTTTAAGCATTGTATTAAATGTTGCCAAAACACATGCACTTCCAAACCAAGCCACGTGGTCAACAAAAAGGGGCTGCAAATTTGTAAGGTGTGAGACATAAGGGAAGGTTGAAACTTTAATGCCACCTTGCCATGAAATGTGCACAGCCCAAGGGAAAGCTTGGAGATAGATGGTAAGGAGAATAACATAGTTATTAATTCAGCAAGGTCAAAGTATCTCTTCCAACATACCCACTAACAAGTCAGATTTGGGATTGCAGGGGGGGGGGGTGGTACTTGATACAGACAAGGAGGCTCAATCAGTGCCCAGTGGAAAAAAGGTGGCAAGGAGTAAAGTTTAAAAGTTTTCTTGGTGCGATGGAGTAGAGATAAGGATTATAAAGTTAAGTAGCTAGGATAGTTTAGGATATTTGAGATATTTAACTTATGAGCTCATTAACATTATGCATTTTTCTTGTTTTTATATTATTATTATTAATTTTTTTAAATTTTAAACTTAAAAATATTCTCAAGAATATTCTCTATTGCAATGTGGAATAAAACACCAAGCCCATACAAAATCCAAAGAGTTTTTACTCTTTGGGGGCAATTTTTTTTTATAAGTGTTAGAATTGCTAATGATAAAATTTGCCAAGGTGGATATATATATATATACATACACTTCTTTATATATACATACATATATATATATATACATACATATATACATATATATATACATACATATATATACATACATACATATATATATACATACATATATATATGTATATATATATGTATATATGTATACATGTATATATGTATATATATACATGTATATATGTATACATGTATATATGTATATATATACATGTATATATGTATACATGTATATATGTATATATACATATATACATATATACATGTATACATATATACATGTATATATATATACATATATACATGTATACATATATACATGTATACATATATACATATATATATAGACATATATATATGTATATATATATATGTATATGTATATATATGTATACATATACATATATATATATACATATATATATATGTATATATATATGTGTATATGTATACATGTGTATATGTATATATATACATGTATATATGTATACATGTATATATGTATATATATACATGTATATATATACATATATACATGTATACATATATACATGTATATATATACATATACACATGTATACATATACACATATATATATACATATATATATATATATACACATATATATACATATATATATATACATACATACATATATATACATATATATATATACATACATACATATATATACATATATATATATATATATATATATATATATATATATATATATATATATATATATATATATATATATATATATATATATATATAGATATACTATTAAATTTTGCTAAAACATAGTTAAGCCAAGAAATTGAATAATTTCTTTAAACAACATTGCAAGATTGATCTTTTTTTTTCTATTACTATGAAATTGAATCAACATTCCATACAACATAATATCATTTATTTACTTATTTGTTAATTTTCCTTAACATATTTGCACTTGAAATTTGCAAAAATTGAACATCATTCTAACTTATCTTGATATTCATTTCTATAACTAAAAAGAAACTACAAAAACCTCATAAGAATGATATTACTCAAACACTATTTTATTGACAACTTGATTCAAAGGTTGCACCGGGAAAGAACTAGGGAGAAAATCCGATGTCGTTGCCATTACAAAAAAGGTTTAAATTACATTTCTACATAAGATTTTAATCCCGAACATAGTTTAATTTCAGAAATCAATTTAAATTTTCTTCATGGCCTTATCAAGGGATCCATATCATTTTCTACAATGCATCATTGAGATTGTGGAGGGAATGAAAACTGACTAGGTGACAAACAAACATAACAAGGAATAAAATTAGACATTCATTTCCATACTGGGTTTTCACAATAGGATTCAACATTGAATAAAAACTAGGGAGAAGGTGAATTTTCCCAATAGGAGACGTCAGGCACAACACCAAAAAAAATGCCCTGTTAGGGCTATAATTCAAGAACTTTTGTTCTTCCATTCTTACATCCAAAACTCATATGTGGTTTATGCTGACAGGTAGGGGCCCATAACACCCTACCCTCTCTCCCTCTTCTTGTCTTGAGAAGAGACTTTACACTATTGGGGTCCAACTGAAGACCTTTCCCAAAATTGGCCACTTTTTCCCTATCCGAGGGTGAGTAATGCCAAAACACCCATAAAAGAAAACTTTGAAATTCAAGCAAAACATGAAAGAAAAGTATTCAAGAAAACATGGTTTCAATCCTTCCCAAGCATATCCAACATACATACGAGCATACCAATAAACAACACAATAACATAAGCATGAACCAAGCATGAAACAACATGAACAACATGAACAAAGGAGATGAATAACTCCTACCTTCACAAAGAGGTTATGGTAAATGAACAATTTGAGAAGAGATTTTCCTTCCTTCCTTCAATCTTCAAAGACTTCTCTCTACAAGTAGAGATTGGGAAACAACCAAAACTACTCAAAAAAGCCTCTAAATAAGATCCAAACTCAACCACCTAAAAAGGGCAATAACTTCCCCCACTTGCCTAAAAATCTAGAGGTTTCTAACTCAACCAAACCTAAGGTTAACCTCTAAGTGGAGTTGAGGTTATTCAACCCATGGTAACAACTTTCAATTTTCGCACTAAGGAAAAAATGGACTTTTTGAGTGACCTCAAAAGTCAACAAAAGGGGCTAAGGGGGTGGAAAATGCCCCCAACCCATACCCATACCCCTTGGGTATTAAGATTTCATGATTTAAGGCCTTAGGAATTGATTTTGGGACCAAAAAAATGCTAAGAATATTTATGACCATCTAACAACTCCAAAAATGCAGATTTAGGACTAATCCAGATTAGGGGTATCTAAACTCAAAGAAAAAAAATTAACGAAAAGGTCACTAACTTAGTCTAACTTAGGTCCATAGGTTACATAGATAACCCTAACTAGCATGCTGGAATGCATATACAATTCACGAGTGTCAAGTGACACTATAAAAATACTATTACAAAATGTTAACATTTACTAAATTATAGAAAGATACATTCATACATCTCACAATATAATTAAGATACGAACAACAAGGTTTCCATGAATGGCACATAGGTATTAGTTTCGTTCCTCCGTCGGGTTTCTCAGCTAAAATATCCTGCACACTCATTACACACATCAGTAGCCCCATAAAATCACATGCACACATGTATATACATATCAGGGAATTCACATAAATTAAAACATACATCTTTCAATCAATCAGGGTTTCTCTCATCCTACTCATATTCTTAATTATTAAAGTTTCATAATCAAAGTGTTAATTTTGCATTCACATACTTAAATACACATATTCATAAAGCATTAAATGACAAACTCAAATATCTGAAAGTAAACATCACAGAACATGAAATAATATAATATGTTCAAAGCATCTGATAGTGTCTCAACATCTTGAGTCGTGAGTATCAAAATAATAAGGTATCAACTATGCTACGAAGGGTTGGGGCGAGGCCTCACATTAGTAAGAAAAGATTTTAGACGCATGTATGCCTAGTTAGTCTTAAGTGTGAGGATTATTAGAATTAAAATATTAATTATTGAGAAAAGGTTTAGTAGATGGTAACACATTATAATAAATTGGAGAATAAATAATTGGTAATTGATTTAAAAACCTGGTCAGTAGTACCTAGTTCATAAGATATCAATATAGTTGAGATCGATAAAGGATAAAACATAAGTGATTCATTATACCTATATAATAATAAACTAGAATAGAATTGGACATGGAATGTAATGAGTTAAGGCTATGTGTGTGTGTGTGTGTGTGTGGGTGGGTGGGGTAAGATAACCTATAACTAGAACATCTAGAGCAATGGTAAACATATTCACATTCGCAAATGCTTGACAATTGTTACAACTACATTAATGTAAATTTTTTACTCCCTATATGCCATGTCTTGTTCCAAGGATAGGATGCGGGTTTGAATTTATAATATCATATAGCTTTTATGTTATAAATTTCCAATGAATGTTAGAAAACTAATTGTCCTCCCATAGAAACTTGAAGTACAAAATTTTGAATGAAAAACTAATCCTCCTACATCATCTAGAATTAATTAGCTCCAACTTAATGATCGAATAAAGTGACATTTCTATATTTCTCAAGGGACATGAGTTGTCACATTCCAAGTACCTCATGGTTCAATAGAATATTCATAACAAAGTATGGGTCTATATGTGATATCCTTTAGTTCATCTTTCAAAAAAAAAATTGGTTGTGTTTTGCCTTGTAAATTTTGGGCATGACAATTAGACCTAGTTTGGGATCCAACTGACTTCATTGAGATTGATAGCATTGATGAGATTAAAATGTCTCAAAGAAGGGGTGATAGTTTTAAAATTATATATTAAAGTACACAAATCTCATCTTTTTTCATCAAGAAAATGGGTAATTTGAAGGTATCCTTACCTAGCTCTAGGCAAAGCATTACTTTCCTCATCAAAGGTTTTATTTTTTGCACTTGAAGCTATGTGAATGAAGTTTTGACAATTGGCTAATAGAGATATGAAATTTTTGTCATTTATGGAAACACATTATGTACTTTATCATAGGAAACCTTAGAAATAAAGATCCTTAGTATTTGGTAATCAAAAAATTGTAAGTATAGAATTTGGTTTACATTAGTGTATTGTTTTGTTTACAA
This sequence comes from Cupressus sempervirens, assembly GCA_028749045.1. Classification (NCBI taxonomy): domain Eukaryota; kingdom Viridiplantae; phylum Streptophyta; class Pinopsida; order Cupressales; family Cupressaceae; genus Cupressus; species Cupressus sempervirens. Next base: position 533,999,291 of record CM053789.1, read on the forward strand.
CTTATTGCTAACATCATATTATGACTAGCAAAGTTAGATGGAGATAGTATACATGTTGGTGATGATACATGTATCCTTAGAAATTAGTATGGACTATACAAAATAGAGATAATCATGTTTGAAGTGAAATTAAAGGAAAGGATTATTTCTTTTACAAGATAATTACTTTTCTAATTAGGGTTGACATCTTAGATGTTTACTTTAAGTTGGAAAAGTGGATTGTGGTCTTAGCTAACCTAGCAAAAATTTGTGTAAAGGTATGGTATTTATGCAAATGACATTTTGAGATGAGAAGTGTGAGTATGATTATGATTGTGATTGAAAGTGCTACCTTGCGATTGTGATTGTATGCAAACTTTTGTGAAAGCAATATATGTGAAGTTTTATATGAGCTATTTTGTGATTTAAGATTGAGGTTAAGATCATCGATCAGTCAAGGAAGAAGATACAATACCTGTATTCTAGAAGTTTGATTACTTTTTTGGACAATGAGCTCTTCTTATAATTGGAAGTGCATGTTTGGCTAGTGGGATCATCTTGCATTTACTGTACCACAACTCCTAACAGAGTTGGAATCTCCTAATAGGGATTCAAAGTCTACTAATAGGGACTCCTTATACTAAATTTTCTCATTGACTCCTAACAAGGTCCATCCTCTAATAAGGAACTTATATATTAGTATATTATCTTGTGGGTATCATCCCCATTAGGGTTTTCCCTTGGCTAGGGTTTCCCTAGTTAACAAAATATGGTGTTATGAGTTATCTTGGTGCATTGTTACTATTACTATTCAACATTACTTTATTACTTTGTTATCCAGTTGGCAACTAAAGTTTGAAGATTACTGATTCACCCTCCCCTCTTAGTAATCCCCATTTCTAACAACTAGTATCAGAGCATAGTTACTTTGAAGAGGCTTAATAGCTTGAGTAAGATCCCTATGGATATTGAACAATTGATGAAGAACCTTGAAGAAGCTCTTGAACAAATTGATCTCCTTACTAAAGAAATAGATAAGCTAAAGGAAAAATATGAAGACTCCAAAGTATACATTGATCAATTGAAGGAAAAGATTGAACATCTTAAATTGAAGCCTAAATCTATTGAATCTAGAACTAGTGATGATGATTATTTAGAGTTGAAGATAGAGTACAAAATCTTGAACTATGAATTGAAGATTATAAATCTAAAGTTAACTTTGAGAAATGGTCCTAGCAAAATTGAATATGATTTGAAGACTCGAAATGAAGTTCTAAGAGAAAGTATGGCAGAGAAAACATATAAATTTGGAACATTGAAAGAAGATAATGAAGAACTTCATAAGTATAATACTATTGTGAAAGGTGAATTAACTCAGTACAAGTAGCAACTTGAGAAGCTTTATTCTAGTAGAGAAAAAATTGATGATTCAATGTTGATACAGAGACCTACTTATGATAAAACTAGTCTTGGTTATCTAATTAACATGTCTATATAGAAGAGATAATATCTCAAGCAACTTGCATTACAACATGCTATATAATTAAAAATGGTGAGTGGGAGTAGTAAGAGAAGAGGAAAAGGAAGTGAAACTTTTCAAAATTCAAAACATTAGGTAGGGTGGGATTAGAAACATCGCCTACAACATGGATCATAGGGAGGTGATGGAGTTTGCCAGGGAAACTCAGAGAGATGCGATAGAGAATGTTAGAGATGGGGACCCACATATCTTTGGTAAGGATCTAGAAAAATATTTTCCAACCTCCATGGTGGGTCAAGTTGGTGCGCATTATGCAAAATTGTCTTCTTTATTTGGAGTTAAACAAACTAGTAAGTCTTTTTTTCCACTAGTTAAGGTACTCACTGGGTTGGAAAAGGGTTCCTATGTGATTACAATTCTAGATGAGTTGGTAGATCATAGTATTGCTAAAATGGCCTCTACCTTGGTGGGTAATTTCATTGGGGAAAGGCCAAATATAGATATTGTTAGAGCTTTCATGTAGAAGAAATAGAACCTTAAAGGATAGGTCACTGTTACTATGATGGCCAAAGGTTTCCTATCTTTTGATTTTCCATGCAGCAAGGATTTGTCAAAAAATTTGTGTGAAGGACCTTGGGTTATAGGTTGCTCAACACTAGTCCTCCAAAAGTGGCTTTGAAGTTGGATTTGAATGATTCCTTTTTTGTTCAAGCTCTAGCATCAGTCAAACTTCTAGAACTACTAGTGGAGTTCTGGAATGAGGATGTGTTTGTAGGAGTGGAAAACTCCTTTGGTGAGCTTCTATCCATAGATTTGATAACTACATCCAAAAGAAGATTCACATATGCTCATATCTATATTGGAGTTCAAGAAGGGGATGATATGCCAAAGGTTGTGTGCTTTCATTCTAAACTAGGTATGCATGTCCAAAAGTTGGTTTATGAAAGTGTTCCTTTTGAATGTTTCCATTGTTTGAAATCAGATCATAAGGCTAATCAATGCCTGAAGGCTAAAGAGGAAAAGAATAGGAAAAAGAAATTTCTAAATCTAGAAAGGAGAAAAAGATGTGGAAAAAGAAGGAAATTAAGGATAGTCTTGAGATTTAGGAAGAGAGGGTGGAAGAAAATAGGAATAAGAAATTTCTAAATCTGGAAAGGAGAAAAAGATGTGGAAAAAGAAGGAAATTAACGATAGTCTTGAGATTTAGGAAGAAGGGCACGAATCATAACAGAATAGACCAAAGGTGGGCAAGGAGATTGAAGAACTAGTTCTCGCAATGCCTGATTCTCAGACCATAGAATTAGATTAGATTAGACATGAGTTGGGTAAGGAGGATGAACATCTAGTTTTTTAGGCCATAGAGGGGGCTATCTTAGCAAAGGAATTGATAGTCACAGAGCTGGCTACTCCCCAGATCTATGAGGGGATAAGTGAGTCTTCAAAGGGAGAAAGAAAGGGTTTAATGCGTGATACCTTTATAGGAAATTATGATTTCATCTCTAGAGGAGAGGGGGGAGGAGAATAGATAGAATGATGAAATGGAGGTAGTGAGGGAAACACAAGGATATCAAGGAACCTCAGTGGTTACCTCATCTTCTATGAAGGATCATTCTGCTTCTTGTAATTTGGAAGAGAGGCTTATGGACATGGTCAGATTTTCTTCCTCTGGTAAGATTTCAAGAATTTTGGAATGGCTTGATAATAGCAAGGGGAATGAGGTAAAGAAAAAAAAGAAGAATAGTAGGGATCCTTCCCCTATGTGACTAGCAATGACCAAAAGTCAACTGAAAGTGGATTTGGGAGTAAAGAAAAAGCCAGCTGGTAGAAAGAGTTCAAGCCAAGTCATGCAGGAGGAGGATAGAAGGAATTTAGTAGATGGGAGCCAAGGAACCATTTTGGAATGCTCTGGTAAAAGGAAATGAAAATTATATCTTGGAATATAAGGGGCCTAAATGGAACCCATAAATAGGAGGTAGTTAGGAATATGATTAGAGACCAAAGACCTGATTTTATGCTGATCCAAGAAATGAAAATGAAGGAAACTTTGGGAAAGATTTCCTTTAGCAACACCATGGCTGGTGAAGCAACCAAATCTAAGGGTGCCTCAGGAGGCTTGCTTAATCTCTTTAACATTAATTTTTTTATAGTCTCTTCTTTGTATAATGAAGGGAATATCCTCTTATATAAAGTGTTCCATAGGAATAGCAATAATTTGTGGTTTATTTTGAATGTGTATTCCCAAAACACTAAAAGGGAAAGGAAGTATTTTTGGATGAAGCTTTATTCTATTATTCAAAATTGTAATCTCAATAAGGGTATAATAATGAGAGACTTCAATACTCATCTTAATGATAAGGAAAAAATAGGAGGTTTGGCCTTGGATTTGGATAGCAAGATGGATCTTTCTAACTTCATTAATAGTTTGGCTCTTCTGGATGTAGATATCTTGGAGGGCTTACACTTGGTCTAATAGGAAAATTGGGATGGAGTGTATTTAGGTTTGTTTGGACTATTCTCTCATCTCTGTGGATTGGTTGAATTCCTTTGCCTGTAATCTCTCCCTTCTCCCTAGAGTTGGGTTGGATCATTCTCCCATCTCCCTTTCGATTATTGCTCTTGAAGCTAGGAAAAATTATCCTTTTTGGTTTGAAAAGATGTGGATATCTCATCTGGACCTTTTGGATAGAATCTCCTTTTGGTGGAATATTGAGGTGGAAGGGACTGCTATGTTTAGGATTGCCAAGAAATTGACCAATGTTAAATGCAATATTAAAGTTTGGAATAAGACAGAATTTGGACATATTTTTTAGGCAAAAGAGGAAAACTCAAATATGCTCAATAGTATTTAGGATATTATCTAGAAGTAAGGATATAATGATCAGAATAAGAATATAGAGATGTCAATTCTCACCGATCTACATAACATTATAAGTAGAGAAGAGAACTTTCGGAGACAAAGATCTCATATTAATTGGCTAAGAGAGGGTGATCAAAACACTATATTTTTTCACCTTTCCACCCTTAAGCATAGAGAAAATAATAGGATTTTAGGAATTAAGAAAGGCTAGGCTCTTTTGATAAAAGGAAATAATATTTCTGTTGAAGCTATTTCTTTCTTCTGTTCTCTTATTACTTGGGACCCCTTGTTATTTGTGGTGGACCATAACCAAATTATTTCATCTCTTCCCCAAGTTATTCAACCTTACCACAATAAAATGTTGTAAGAAATTCTTAAGGCTTAGGAAGTTAAACAAGATTTGTTCTCTCTTCTAGTAGATAAAGCCCCTGGCTTAATGATTTTCCTAAGTTCTTCTTTCAGGTATATTGGGAGGTGGTCATGGAGGATGTTGTCAAGGTGGTGGAGGAATTTTTTGGGGCCTAAAATCTCCTTAAAGAACTCAACTCTACTTTTTGGTCCTCATTCCTAAAGTTCTAGGGGTAGATTCAATGGATCAATTTAGGCCCATTAGTCTTTGTAATTCTTTCCACAAGATCAGTTTGAAGGTGTTAATGACCAGAATTCTTAACATTCTACCTTTGATCATATCCCAACAATAGACAAATTTTGTCCCTGGAAGATAGATGATGGATTCTATCATGTTGGTTCATGAAGTTATTCATTCGCTGGAAGCAGGTAAAAGAGAAGGCCACCTTCTCAAGTTGGACCTATCCAAAGCCTATGACTGAGTGGATTGGAATTTCCTTGGTTCTATTCTCCAAGCTTTTGGTTTTGATCATGAGGTACATAAACTCACTTGTCAGTTTATTTCTACTTCTTCACTTGCTATTCTGATCAATGGAGCTCCATTTTTTTTTTTTTTCAAACCTTAAAGAGGCTTACGACAAGGGGATCCCCTATCACCTATCTTGTTCATTATTATGGATGAGTGTATTTGTAGGTTGATTTAGAGAAAAAGATAGGATGGGATATTAAGAGGTATTAAGCCTCCTTTAGGACATGTTACTTTTACTCATCAATAGTTTGTGGATGACACTATCATGGGAGGGGAAGCTTCAGTGCAGGAGGCTAAAGAGATGAAGAAATAATTGGATGTGTATGTTAGGGGATCAAGCTAGCTTATCAATTGGGAAAAAATCTTAGTTCTCTTTTTTAACACTCCTATTGAAAGAAAAAGGAAGATTGTAGTGATTCTTTGGTGTGGGATTGGTAACCTTCCATCTAACTATCTCGGTCTGCCATTAGGAACTAGGTTGCAAGATTAGTTCTAGAATGGAATTCTTAATAGGTTTAATAAGAAGTTGGCAGGTTGGAAAGGTGCTACTTTAAATCAAGCTGGTAAATGTCTTATGGTGAAATCCACACTCTAGAATCTCTCAATGTATGCTCTAAGTTTCTATGGGATTCTAGCTAAATATGTCGATAAAATGGAAAATATCTAGAGAGATTTTCTTTGGTCTAGGCTTGAGGATCACAATAGATACCTTCTTGTGGCTTGGGATAATGTTTTCCTCCCTAAGAGCTATGGAGGTCTTGGAATAAGGAAATTAAGACACCTTAATAAGGCTCTTCTAGCTAAGAAAATATGGTGCATTTTCAAAAGCTTAGGGGAATGGAGAGATGTTTTAGTGGAGAAGTATATTAGAAGGCCTTTTCTTAGGTCTTTTCTTAATGATCAACACATTCTGAATGGCTTAGTCATTTGGAATGGTATTATTAAAGCAAGAGACCTGGCTAATTCTAAGACCAAGTGGAAAGTGGGAAATGGTGAAGACATCCTCTTCTGGCATGATAACTAGTTGGTTCAAGGTCCTCTCATTAACAATCTTCTCTATGACAAATGGGCTAATACTTGCATTAGGAAAATTGGAGTGAAAGTAAGAGACTATAGAATAGACCAAGGATGGAGAGACTTGTCTATCATTTCAAATGATCTCAAGCTAATAATGGTGATGCTAAATACAATGATCTTGAATAATAAGAGGGATTAATTAATATGGGAGGATAATACTAATGGTTGCTATTTGGTGGCATTGGGGTATAAATCCTTCTAGAGCCTAAAAGAGAAACCTCCATGGGCCAAGGCTTGGTTGCTTGGCCTTACCCCTAAGATTAACATATTCTTCTAGTTGATGTTACAAGATACAATTCTTACCTTGGATAATCTAGGAAAGAAAGGTCAATATATCCCAAATAGATGTATTCTCTATAAGCATCACTTAGAGATAGTGAATCATATTTTTATTCATTATCCATACTCCATGGAGGTCTAGGAATTTCTCAGAAAGAAATATGGGTTTAATTGGTGCAAGCTAGATAATGTTTTGGAATTCTTTTGTCAATGGGATAGTATGTATAAAGGAATTAATTTGCATTCCATAAGCTCCTAGACTTTGCCTCACTTTTTTTGGCGAATATGAAACTTTTGCCAGGGAATATGGAAGGAGAGAAATAATCAAATCTTTAGAGATAGGGAGGTTCTTGCTTATGTGCTTGCAAATAAAATCAATAGCACTACGAAGAAAAATTTTTAGATAAGAAAGGGAGGAGATATTGAAGATAGAGATAGGAATAAGGAAAAGGAAAAGGATAACAGGACTAAAATATAGGAAGTGAAGTGGAAACTCCCACCTGAGGGTTGGCATAAACCCAAATTTGATGGAGCAACTAAAGGAAACCCTAGTCTTTCTGGATGTGGAGGAATAATTAGAAATTGTCATGGCAGTGGAGTTGTTGCTCTTGCTTACCCCCTAGGAATCTTGACAAATCATTTTGCTGAAGCCAGTGCTCCTCTCCACACTATTAAATTAGCCCTAGATGTAGGAGTCAAAATATTATGGCTGGAGGGGGACTAAAATAATATTATCAGATGTATTAAAGGGAGTATTCATCTTGCCTAGACAATTGCAAATATAATTGAAGAAATCTATATAACTCTTGGAAAATTTGAACACATTTATGTTAGTTGTGAGTATAGGGAGGCTAACTTGGTGGCTAACTAGTTTGTTAATGAAGCAATAAAGAAAGAAATGACAATGACATGGAATACCCATGGAAATATTCTAATAAATGCAAAAAGCCTAATCAATTAGGAAAGGATCTAGGGAAGTACAAGTGTAATCCTAAGTTAATTATGTAAATTATTATTAGTGTGGGTGAAAGACACCACATTAATGGTAAATATAGATGGAACAAGTGGGTGACATTTACTGTGTCAAATCAACACACTTTGTGGGTTCTCTATTTCCTTTACCACTTTTATGGCATCAAAAGACAAAGCGATGAAAAATAGAGCGGTCTTATATAGAGTATCTAGTTGATAGTAAAAGGGAAATAGAGGAAGGCATTTATGAGAATTGTAAACATTTAGGCTATAGAGATGGTGGGTGAAAGGATCAGGAAAGAACCAATAGGTGAGGTAGACAAATGAAAGCAAAGAAAAAAAGTTTGGGAGGAGCTTGAAACGTGTGGAATTGCAAATTATATTACCAAGCTTCATGGATATGACCCAGTGATAACCAATCTTATGGTTAATTCATGGAAGGATGGTAGGGTCAAATTGGATGGGGTGTCATATCAAATTACTATGGATGTTACTGCCCAGGTCATTGAAATTCTAAACAAGGGTTTAAAATTCTACAGAGACAAAAAGGTGTATGCGAATGTAGTTAAGGACTTCTCCAAGAATGCAAAAGAGAAAAAGGAACTAGTGAAGAGTGAGACCTACTATGAGATGGATTCAATTAAAAAACTTTGGAGGTATGTGCTTAGAGCCATTATTGAATCTATATCTCTAGACACCAAATTCAATCAGGTTAGAACCCCACTTTGTTTTAATTAATCATTTTCATTATGGGTTTAAGGTTTCCTCTCCATTTTATTTATTTTGCTCTATGAATAAGATCATTTTTGGGCACAAGAAAAAACCCACTTCTAACCCGGCCTTACATGAGGGTTTACTACTTTTGATATATGAGCATTTTAAGGCTCAATCTAGAAGTAAAACTCTGGCTCATGTTGGGGCTACCTCTAAGGATACAAGGAGTTCTAACTTATCTTCAAACTCAAAAGAGATTTAGAGTATTAGCTCAAAGGATGATGAAGCTCTACATTTTTCTAGAAAGAAGTCAAGGGGTAAAGATAAGGATATGCCTACTTCATCAAAGACACTGTGTAGGAAAAGTCCCAAGGGTCTTGGACCCAAAATTTCTGATCAGGGGGAAGATGAATATAATGAAGAAGGTGAAGATATTGATAAAAATGAGAAGAATAAGGGTGAGGAAGATGAAGATATGGAGGAGCTAGTTGAAAACCCTAGGAAGAAATAGAGGAGGATTAAAGAGGAGGACAAACCTGTAGAGGGGAAAACTATTTCTGGTCTAGAACTTTTGGTGCTCCCACCCTCTCCAAGTCTCCCTCAGGAGTACAAAGAGGAAAAATTGGAGGAAGGAAGTGGTGAAGTGGTTATAAAAGATAGGCATCTGGTGTGGAAAAATTTTAACATTAGAACTTTGAAGATGGGGATAGTGAGGGAAGCCATGAATCCACAAATCCTAGAAGAGAAAGAGGGAAAGGTCTAGATGGAGGATCTTATTGATCTGGTGTTGGTGACTATAACTAATAGCACGAGGGAAGTGGGAATGAACTTGCTTAATAATGCAATAAATAGCATGATAGATAAATTTAGATCAATTAAATGGTTTTTTCATGAATTGGAGGAAGTTAAAGAAAGAATAGGACAACTAAAAAGCCAAGGGAAGAAATTTGAGAGAGGGAATGTCACAAATCAGGGGGATGCTATTAGGTTGGTAAAATAAAGGATGAAAATTTTGGTGACTTACAACCGTAACATGGCTAACCAGATCATCTCCATTCTGAACTCTCTCAATAGAAATATTGTTACTCTTGCTAGAAAACTAAAAGCCAGGGGTCTTTTGGAGGATAATGAGGAAAAGGAAAAAGATGAGTACAAGCAGGATAATGAAACCATCATGGACATATTACATAGCCATTTTGATAGGACTTGCCTAAAGAAATAGGAGAAAATGGTTGAGGAGTGTCAAAAAGCCTATGAAGTGGTGGAAACAATGTAGGACCTTAAAAGGAAAGTGAAGGAGTAAGGTCTAACTTTTTCTGTCTTTTGGTTTTTTGATTTGTACAGGTTTATTGCTTGGCTATTTATCTTTCTTTTGATCTGGCCTCTTGGTTGCCTGTAGTACTATTTTTGGGCTTTTGTTGTTTTATTTACAACCCTATGATATGTAATAACTTTTGGATTTTAGAAGCCCCATAAAACCTATTTTTCTTATCAAAAACATTTCTATGAAGAAACTTGAGATTAGATCAGATCCAAAAGAAAAAGGAAAAATTGATGATAAGATTGAATCCAATCAATCTTCTGATAAACCCAAAGAAATTGAGCAAAACAAGGAAGTTGAAATTTTGGATGAACCAAAACAAGTGGAATCTCCTAAGGAAACCAGGTATGAATTTAGAGTTAAGTGTATTTTATGTAATGAAATAGGTCATATGAAAAGAGATTGTACTAATAAGTCATTCAATCATGTTAAAGACTTTTTTTGTCATAATTATCATGGTATGGGTCATAGTGCAATTGATTGTAGGAAACCTAAGTATGATAATGATAGAAGGAATAGTAGAATGTCTAGAAATACTAACCCTATAGATAGAAGAAGATCTAATGAAAGGAAATTGAGAGAAGGAGGATCTTATGCAGATAGAATATAGATCATGTGTTATAAGTGTTACAACTTAGGACACATTGCTCAGAATTGTAATGCACATGATGATCAATAGAATCCTAGAAGTAGAGCACTAGCATGTCAATTATGCAACAACTTTGGACATACAAAAAAGTACTATATAATGGATAGAAACTTTAGAGATAGAAGGAAAAATGGAAGAAAATTTAGGAATAGAAGGAATAATGGAAGAAATGCTAGAAATGATAGAAGGAACTAGGAAAGGAACTCCAAAACTAACAAAGATAATGAAGAACAAAGAAACATTGTTAGTGAACTTTACGAAGAACTTAATGAGGCATTTGTGAAAGGATTAGATATCTCAAAGGAAAAGCTAGATGATGATGAGACAGAGATTGAAGTCAGTTATTGAGTTTGATTCAACTAAGTTGAATTAAGCTTGTTCACAACATCAAAATTTGAGAACTTCATTGAAAGATTGAATTAGAGGTAGTGAAGTTGGTAAAAGGTGTATCCAATTATGTTGAGATGGTACCTAAGCCACCTATAATTTGGAGCTTATCTAAATAAGTTATGAAAGAACTTAGAGTTACTGGTATTATAGTAAAGGCTAATTTTGTAACAAAAGATGAAAAATATGTTTTTGCAATGAATTCCATAATGCAAAGTTTAGTAGAGTTTTTTCATGATGGAAAATAGCTATGGAGAACCTCAGGTGGCATTTGAAGATCAAAAAAATGATCTTGAGTAGTTATTTGACTACAAAATGTAATTGACAACTTTTTTGCATTTACAAAATATGCAATTAATGTAATTTCAAGTTGATGGAATAAATGGAGTACATAATTGATTTTATATTCATCTATAGTGAAGAGCACTCAGAAGTGACTTGTCAGAGTGATTTTAAACTAAACCCTATTTTCAAAAAGAGGTATTTTATCATTTTTCTGTAAATTTTTTTGGTAAAAGTTCATATTTGATAGAATCATGGATATATCAGTAGTACACAATGTTGAGGATGAGGATAGACCTAAGTTGAAGATTATTTCCATAAAACCTATTAAAGGAAACCCTAACTCACCATTATCTATCACTTCGAACAATGTAATATATCTTGAAGATGTAGGAAGTTATCTGAATAGTAAGTTTGAGTCTATTGGTAGTGAATACATGAATAAAGATATGGAATTAGTAGTCAATTATGCAATGACTATGAAGCCCAGATTTGAACATTTGAGGGAACTAGACCTATTCAAATATCATTTCTACCATGAGTTGGACACAGATGAGTGGACACAGATCATAGTGAGTAGGATAAATGATGGAAAACTATAGATGCAAGACAATGTAATTGATATTTTTGTTGACCTTATTCATGAGGTAACTGGTCTTAGTAAACAAGGTAGTGTACTTGTAGGTGAGAAAATTCTCAAGAGGAAAGTTGAAATTTATACTAAAGTAGTGTATAATGGAAAGGCTATGGTGATCAACAACATCAAGCAAGATGAAATAAGATTTTTGAGTTGAATCATTGCCTATTCTGTATGTGCAAGTTTGAAGATTGATGAAATTTTAGTGGGACCCATCTATGCAACTTATAAGATATGTGTAGAGAAGGAAAAAGTGAATCTTAGTGAAATTATAAGAATGCAACTCATAGAAAACCTAGAAAAGATGAAGAGGACAAAGAATGGTATGTTTAGATTTTAATCATTAATTAATCACATATTCTTTCATGTACTTAAAAGACTTCCTTATTTATCAGTCATAGACATAATGAGAACTAATAGATGTACAATGGATAAGATTGTAGAAGTATGCAGAAGGCATCCTGCATATAAGATATTGGACAGTAGCAACCTGATAATGAGAACATTTTATAATGAAATGAAACAAAGATTTAGAATTGCACTTGCAATTGTAGACAGATTTAAGGAAGACATTTGTGTTTTGGCTGATACATATTTCACCTATATTCAAGCAGTGAAATCTTGGGAAACATTTATTGATCCTTTGAGTTATGAATTAAATGATGATACAGTAGTTAGTTATATTGATTTATTATTAAATTCAAAGAAAGACAAAGCAGAATACAAATTTGATACCTATGATGAGATTACCTAGTCAGCTCATTAGGCAACCTTAGAGAATGCATCACATAAGAAAATAGAATTTATTATGAAGAAAGAACTATTAGAGGCTAGAATGACAAAAAGTGAACCTGAGGCTATAAGGAAAAATATGAAGCAAGGAATACTAAATGTGCAACCTTTATTAGTATCTGTTGTAGAGAAATCATTGGAGCAAAGAATTATGTATGTAGTAGTATTAGATGTGCAACCTAGCGAGCCTAAGAGAAAATCTAAAAGATTGGTGGAAGCAATGACTACTAAGATAAAGAGGGTAAAACAATAAGCCACTAGACCAAGCAAAAGACAAAAAAATTGTTGACAATTATTGAGTCTAGTGATGAAGAGGAAGAAGAACAAGAGATCAAGCAAGTAGAGAAAGCAACATTGTCAAAGCAATCAATAGGAAAAGCTTGGAAACCCTGGAAGCCAAAGATAGAGAAGATCAACACAACTGTTGCTAATGAAGGTAACTTTGTTCAAATGAACAAATTTTATGATTTGTATAATAGTTTTGAGAAGGATCAGATTGCTATCTCTACAATGATATATATTATAGAAAACAATATGAAATTAAAGGATATTGAGGGTATAGTAAACCATAAAGTCTATGATAGACTTATAGAGAAGAAGGCACATACAAGAGAAGAAGATCTAGAACTTTGAAAGTCTATGCTTTAAACTATTTGCAAGACTGATGATGAAGAAGAGATTAAGAGATTGTTGAATAATCTCACACCGTATTTGAGAAATAAAGTGAGACCATTTCTATTTATAGTTAGTGAAAAAGACAATCTAAGAAGTGAGACTATAGAAACTATCAACCAAATGTTGATAGAGTCAAAGGCACCATCTCCTCTAGCACCTAGAACCTCAGAAGTGACAGTGAGTAGTGACACTATGCAAATTGATCAAACCAACGTTACCATTAATATTGATGATACCAATCCATTTGAGGGTTTTGAACTTAATGAGCCAAATAACAAGGATATTGAAGATAAACTGAGACAAATTATAGAAAAAAGAGGCTACTTGAAGAAGAGAAGAAGAAAATAAAGGAGGCCAAGTAGAAATTGCTTTAGGATGAGAAGAGAAGAAAAGGAAAGAGAGGAAAGAGAAAGGAAAGAGGAAGAAGAGAGAAGAGTAAAAGAGGTAGCTAATAAAAAAAGGGAGGATGACATTAAACCATCTAGTTCCTCTACTCCACTCTCTCTTGCAAGTTTATCTACTGATGATGATGATCAAATAGATTTGATCTCATCCCTATTAAAGCTTATACAAAAATATAGAATAGTGAAGAGCTTAGAGAAAACCCTGATGGAAGTTATTGATAGACTACATAATACTTTGATAGTGCAACACACTAAATTAGATACTAAATAGAGGGCACAAGTGGTGCTAAAATCATTTGATGAAGAGTTTACTAAGTTGTTACATGTGGTAGAAGCAAAGGCACAGATCTCACATGATGCTAACTTGTTTAGCACCATCTGTCAAAACATTAAGAACAATTTGGTTAATCTTGATACTTGTATCAAGGAACTTTAGAAATGTCAACAAGATGGGAAAACATTGTATATCCAGTGTACCTTATCATACAAATTGACCAAGAAAATCAATAGTCAGATAGAATGAAAGATGTGTGAACTAGAGGCTTTATCTAGCTAGATCCAACATCCATCTTGCAAAGTTGATGATTTTTAAGTACAAGTGGCCAATATTCATAGTGATATTAGGAAACTGGAACTTTAGAGGCAACAAATTTTGAAGAGGATATCAAATTTTAGAGAGTCTATTGCTCTAAAAATATCTTTTGTTGAGAAACAATTGGAGGAATGTATCAAGGCCAAGGAGAAATATTATAACTTTTTGTATTTAGATCTTAATGTAGTTGAGATTGCATCATATTCTCTATGTGCAATTCTCACCTCAGTTGAATCCACCAAGGAGGCATGGACTAAGGGTATGGAGAGTTTGAAGGAAAAATTTGATGATTGCATGAAGATCCTATCAGCATAAGGACAACATTTTTTATAGTTTTGAATAGATTTCTAACATTTTGACCTTTGTCATTGATGTCAAAGTGGGAGTAATTGTGAAAAATTGGAAAGTTTGTAGGAAATTAGAAAGTTCTTGAATTGCCAAAAGGGGAGAATATTGTAAAGTATATTGTAAGGGGGAGCATATGTAAAGTTGGACAATTTGCAATAGATATAATTGTTTATTTTATTTGTGTTAAGTTTTTGTCACTTATCCAATTTTCCCTATTTGTTGCCATCAATGCCAGAGGGGGATATTATTGAAAAATGGATAAAAGAGATATGTAATTATTATCATTTATGGAAAAACATGATGTACATGCTCACAAGAAACCTCAAAAATAGAGATACTTAGTGTTTGGTAATTAGAAAATTGTCTAAGTATAGAATTTGGTTTACAGTAGTGTATTGTTTTGTTTATAACTTAATGCTAACATCATATTATGACTAGAAAAGTTAGATGGAGGTAGTATACATGTTGGTGATGATGTTTATAACTTTGGAAGTTAGTACACACTGTACAAAATAGAGATAATCATGTTTTAAGTGAAACAAAATAGCAGAATTGAAAGAAAGGATTGTTTTGTTTACAAGATAATTACTTGTCTAATTAGGGCCAACATCCTAGATGTTTACTCTAAGTTGAAAAAGTGGACTGTGGCCTTAGCTAACCTAGGCATGGTATTTATGCAAAGGAAATTTTGTGATGAGAAGTATGAGTTTGAGTGTGAGTGTGAGTGTGATTGTGATTGTGATTGAAAGTGTTATCTTGTAATTGTGATTATATGAGAACTTTTGTAAAAGTGGTATATACAAAGTTTTATATGAGCTATTTTGTGATCCTAGATCAAGATAAAGATCAAAGATTAGTTAAGGAAGAAGAAATAGTACCTATATTCTATAATTCTAATTACTTTTTTGGGTAGTGAGCTCTTCTTGTAATTGGAAGTGCATGTTTGGGAAGTGGGCTCATCTTGCATTTACTATACCACAATTCCTAACAGGGTTGGAATCTCTTAATAGGGATTGAAAATATCCTAATAGGGACTCCTTATATTGAATTTTCTCATTGAATCCTAATAGGGTCCATCCTCTAACAAGGAACTTATATATTAGTATATTATCTAGTGGGTATCATCCCCACTGGGGTTTTCCCTTGGCCATGTTTTTCCTACTTAACAAAATATGGTGTTATGAATTATCTTTGTGCATTGTTACTATTACTCTTCAACATTAGTTTATTTCTTTTTTATGCATGGTTTAAAGTAAGAATAATATCTAGTTGGTGACTAAAGTTTGTAGATTAATGATTCACCCCCCCTCTTAGTAATCCCTATTTCTAACATAAAGTATATATCAAAATTTTCTGTGAGAATACTATTTATTGAGAAAAAGTAAATATGAGATGAGATTGGCAACGCATTAGAGTTTTGGATGAGAAAATAATGGAGACTAATGGATTTTTCAGTACCCAATCCATTTGATGCATTACCCAAACATTTTAGAGCGATGGTTAAATGGTTAGACATTGATGTCACATGTTTTATTCCTACGAGGATGTGCATGGTTCTCTTCAAGCCTATGTATACATGTTTTAGGCATATGAAATGTATATCTCAAAGGCCCAGTTAGGAAAGAATTATCCTCAGTCCCTCTTGCTTGACACTATTTTAAAGGGGTTCAAAGGTTGTCTTTAACCATTTTTCTATCTAAAATAGCTTGTGAAATTGGAGGGATTGTTCATTAGATGATCTAAAAATCTGAAATGGATTCTCATTGCTTGGCATGGTGATTACAGAATAATTATTGTTTAAAATGTTGCATGTATGCTTGTGGTTATCACCCTCAACAAATCCAAAAAACCAACCTATGAGTGTTACAGGAGAGTGAGATAGTGCCATACAATTTTAATGTAGAGTAAATAGAGAAGGAACACTGTGATGATGGAGAAGGGTCACAGATTAGTTTTAACTTAGATGAACCCTGAGGTAGTCAAGGGTGTTTTTTCTAGTGTGAGTAGATGGCATTTTCAGTATGGTGATTTCACTATAAATGTGACTATCTAGGACTATATGTCTTCATGTTTAAAGATCTTCTCCAATCTACTCACAAATGCACAAGGAAGTAATCATGGATGTGTTTGGGTGTCATTGAAATTAGGATTTCTTTCAAACTAGCAATAGTGGCACATGTGAATAAAGAAACTAATCCACTATTAGGATTAACCTTGGATATAATATAGTTACATACAAATATAACCAATACTAGAATAAAAGTAGATCACATAAAAGAGAACACAAGACACGAAGATTTAACATGGTTCACCCAATCCCTACGCTACATCCACCAATAGCAAGTCTAAATTATTATTATCTAGTGATTACAATCCCATAATCTTTTATAGCTAAATACTACTACAAGAAGCTACAATATCACCATTACATTATGAAATTTATAATCCTAAGCCTTTTCATACAAGCTTTTTACTACTTAAAAAATTATGGCTAGAATAATTTGTCCAATAGAAAAATAGTAGTCGATGCCTTTTACAATATAAGGTCATTTTTGGCTTCAGTGATGCAAAGCCCTCTATATTTACCTTCAAGGAATCTTAGTTCAACTCAAAGGATTCAAAATAGGCTGGTACACCCTCAAGGAACCAAGAACATCTCAAAGATTTCAACAAAGAACCCTGACATTATACACCAATAAAGACAACATCTACATTCACACAATCAGATTTCTATGTATGATTATATTATTTATAAATTTCATTCTTGAACTTTTCTTGCCAAAACATTTGGATAAATTGTTCAAAATTAGGAATAATATAAAATATTAAAATATTATATCCATCAAATGAGCCAATTACAAGTTATGGTCTTTGTATCAAGATCCATTTTCTCTGTCATAAACCAGAAGTAAAAATAGTAACCCTATCTAGGGCATTGAATATATTTCACAAAATAAATTAAAATAACACCAAAACAATTCCAAAGTATCCATTTGTGAGTATAATTTCCAAATCTATAAGAAATTTATTTTTTCCATTCATAAATCATTCCATAAGATCAAATCTTTGTCTGCAATACCATTGAAGGCATTTAAAAATCAGTTTTCACTCAAATCTTCATAACTTTCACAAATCTAAATGAAAATAATTCAAACCAATTGGAAATGAAGGATAGTTCACATATATTTCAAATTAATACTATTAGAGGTCTTGAGTCTCCCAAAAATTTCCATACCACACCCTATAACATGACTATATTCAGAGAATCTCAAATCTGCAAATACCCACTTTCACCAAAATGCTCATAACTTATTCATTTCTTTATAAAATTGAACCAAACCAAAAGAATGAGAAGAATTATTTATCATATTATCTATCCATTACTATATTACATGGTTTCTAGGCTATAAATTTCCGTACAAATCCTAGAAACAACACTACAAGTAAAACACCAATTAGAACAACAACAATAGAATGCACCAAAAATGTATCAAAGTATTTCCTCTTCTCCAAATTGATTTATTTCAACCATAAAATGGTATTTATATCCATTTTATAATTATAAAACTTCCTAAATACCACCAAGACCAACCATATACCTTTTTACATCATTTTTGTATTGTTAGCAAATTTTTCAATGTTGTATTTTACAACTTTTTATGCAACTTTTACATTTTTGACAAAATGGCTTCATAGTCTTTACAACTTGACCCAAATACAATATAAATGACTCATAATATATCAAATAAGGAATCTTAACTTTCTCATGTTCTTGTACTTTAGGTGCTCCTGCACCATACTCCCAACTTTGAAAAGTTTCCAAGTCTCTTGGAAAAATGAAACCAATAACCTGCAAAAAATCTTCATCTTTACCTTCATTTGCCTTTTCCTTTTCATTCCTTTATCACCATCATATTTTTTTTAAGGACATAGGACTGCTCTCAAAATCACATTCTTAAATACTCCTATTAGTGGAGCATTAATGGTTTTCATACAATGGTTCCATAAATCCACCATTCCTCTTGCTACTACACATCTACCAACCTATTTCCATCTTACCCATCCAAGACCCTGGAAGATGCACTACCACTCTCTCTTAGTGGTTTCTCTCTTTACACCTTCTACCCATATTTATCTTGATGGAGAAAATATTAAGACCCCTTCTTAGATCTTCCACACACACACATTATTACTATAGATTTGATAGATAAGAACCCTGTAGCCAAAACTCATCAACAAAACAAATGCCAAATCTCTAAGGTCCTGGTGTGGATTGCCTCCCTCGGTGCTCTACCCACACACTCAAGATCTTCAAGCTTTGATATCAATTTGATGCAAAGCCCTCTGTATTTACCTTCAGGGAATCTTAGTTCAAATTAAGGGATTCATAATAGTCTGGTACACCCTTAAGGAACCAATAACATCTCAAAGATTTCAACAAAGAACCCTGACATTATATACCAATAAAGACAACATCTACATTCACACAATCAGATTTCTATGTGTGATTACATTATTTATAACTTTCATTCATGAACTTTTCTTGCCAAACCCTTTTGAAAAATTGTTTAAAATTAGGAATAATAAAACATATTCAAATATGATACCCATTGAATATATGAGTTACAAGTTATGGTCTTTGTATAAAGACCCATTTTCTCTGTCATAAACCAGAAGTAAAAATAGTAATCTTGTCTAGGGCATCAAATATATTTCACAAAACAAATTCAAATAACACCAAACCAATTCCATAGTATCCATTCATGATTCTAGTTTCCAAATCTATAAGAAATTTATTTTTTCCATTCATAAATCATTGTATAAGATCAAATCTTTGTCTACAATACCATTGAAGGCATTTAAAAACTAGTTTTCACTCAAATCTTCATAACTTTCACAAATCTAAACGAAAATAATTCAAACAAATTGTAAATGAAGGATAGTTCAATTATATTTAAAATTAATACTATTAGAGTATTTAGTCTCCCAAATGTGTCTATACCACATGCTGTAACATGACTATATTCAGGGAATCTCAAATCTGCAAATACCCACTTTTACCAAAATTCTCATAACTTATTCATTTCTTCATAAAATTGAACCAAACTAAAAGCATGAGAAGAATAATTTATCATACTATCTATCCATTAGTATATTACATAATTTATAAGCTATACATGGCCTTGAAAGGCCTGAATACAATAGTAAAAGTAAAATACCAATAAAAATAAAAATAATGGAATGCACCAAAAATGTATCAAAGTATTTCCTCTTCTCCAAATTGATTTGGTTCAATGATACAATGGTATTTATATCCATTTTATATTTAGAAACCTTCCTAACTACCCTTAAGACTAATCATATACCTTTTTACATCATTTTTGTATTGTTAGCAACTTTCTCAATGTTGTATTTTACAATTTTTTATGCAACTTTTACATTTTTGACAAAATGGCTTCATAGCCTTTACAACTTGACCCAAATAAAATATAAATGACTCAAATAGATTTAAATATATCAAATAAGGAATCTTAACTTTCTCATGTTCATGTACTTTAGGTGCTCCTACACCATTCAGGGGCACTGCCCTTGAAAACCCATATGGGGGTGTTGCCCCTTGTCTTTGCCCTGTACTAAGACAAGGAGTACCCCTGGGGCACTACCCCTTGACCTCATTGAAATAATATGGGGAGAAAAATGCATATCTAATAAATCTCTAAGTCTGATTATGCTCCACATCACAACAATATTCCACTTGGAGACTGATCAGACTCCACAACAATAACCTCCCACCTGTAGACTGATCATAGCACTGCTAAACTTATAGCTCTCACTAGAATACTAATACATCCTAGACTCTGTTATTCTTTTATTTTATTTAGTCTAAAAGACCAACCAAAGTTGAAGAGAAGTTTAGCTTCTCCCTTGTCACTACCTTTGTAAACATATCTATTGGATTATCATTTGTATGTATCTTCTCTAGCTTTAACTATCCATCATCCAAAATTGACTGAATGAAATGGTATTGTAACCATATGTGTTTTGTCTTTGAATGTAGCACTGAATTCTTTGCAAGATGAATGAAATTTTGGTTGTCAATAAACAAATAATTATCCTTCTAAGGGTGTCCCAATTCTTCCATCAAGAACTTAAGCCATATCATCTCCTTGGTTGTCTCTATAGTGGATAAAACATTAACCTTCTATAATCGAGAAACCTAGCTCATTGCTATCCCACCAACAATAAATACATAACATGTAGTACTCTACCTGGTATAAATATCCTCTGCCAAATCTAAGTCAACACTACCCTATAAATCAGTAGTAGAGCCCCCAAAATATAAAAACTTACTAGATGTTCCTCTCAAATATCTAAGAATCGATTTAACTGCATTCCAATTCTCAATTCCTGGATGACTCATATACCTGCTAACAACTCTCACTGCATGTGTAATATCTAGCCTAGTACATATCATAGCGTATATCAAGCTTTCTATAGCTAAAGAATAAGGTACCTTAAACATCTTATCCTCCTCTTCTTGTATCTTGGGGCACATCTCGTTAGTCAACTTCAAATGACTAGGTAAAGGTGTGTTGATAGCTTTAGCATTCTGAATAGAGAAATGTTGCAACAGCTTTACAATATAATCAGCCTAAGATAATGTTAATTTCCTATTCTTCCTATCTCTACAAATCTTCATACCAAGGATTTTTTTTCTTGCCCCCAAATCTTTCATAGAAAATGCATGTGCTAACTAACATTTTAGCCCCTTAATGTGATCCATGTTAGACCCAACTATAAGCATATCATCAACATATAAACATAAAATAATGTAGCTATCATCATCCAACATCTTAAAATAAACATAATGATCTAAATGACACCTACTATATCCATGCTCATGCGTGAAACTTTTAAATTTTAGATACCATTGTCGATGTGCTTGCTTTAAGCCATATAGACTTTTCTTCAATTTGCATACTAACTGCTCCTTACCTTTGACCTCAAATCCCTAATGCTGAGAAATATATATCTCTTCATCCAAATCACCATGAAATAATTCTATTTTAACATCAAGTTTCTCCAAATGCAAATCTTTAGTAGCCACAATACTTAAAATAGTATGGATAGAAGTCATTTTACCAACAAGAGAGAATATCTCATCAAAATCAATGCCCTTTTTCTGTGCAAATCCTTTTACAACTAACCTAGCTTTAAATCTTTTCTTATCTCCATCCTCTTCTTTCAACCTATAAGCCCACTTATTCTATAATTCCCTTTTACCTATAGGAAACTTGCATAAATCCCAAGTCTTACTTTTTCAGCAAGGAGTCCATTTCATCTGCCATTGTAGACCCTTACTAAATCTTAGTATCCACCTATAAAGATTCATCATAACATTTAGGTTTACTAGCATCTATTAGTAAAATGGAGTAAAAAGAAGGAGAAAATCTTTTTGGAAGTCTACTTAGCCTTTTTAACCATCTAAAATTCATCGAGGTGTGTGGTATTTGTTATTGTAGTTGTTACACATTTGCTAGAACATCATCTTTTGGAGTATCATCTAACAATACATAATCATCTTCTTTCTTCTCATATTGTTGCAATAGATCTTTGTACAACACTTTATCATTGAATATGACATCCCTACTTCTTACAATTTTACAATTTTCAAAATTCCAAAGCCTATAACCAAATAAGTCAATGCCATATCCAAAAAATACACATTTCTTTGACTTAGCTTCTAGCTTGGTTCTATTTTTAGAATCTATATGAGAAAATGCTTCACAACCAAAGTTTTTAAGAAAATAATAACTCACCTTCTTACCAGTCCATGATTCCTCTAGAATACCATAGCCCAAAGGAGTGGAAGGACCTCTATTAATCAAATATACGGCAATATTGATAGCCTCCACCCACATGTTTAGGGGCAACCCAGCATGCAACCTCATGCTCCTTGTGAACTCCATTACAGTCTTATTCATGCATTTAGCCACTCCATTTTCCTATGGAGTCCTTGGAACAATTTTTTTTCTACAAATATCATTAGTGAAGACATAATCTTAAAATTCATGACTGCAATACTCACCACCATTATCAAATTTGAGATATTTTAATTTCTTACTAGTCTCATTTTCAACCAAGCATTTCCATTTCTTAAAAGTTTGAAATACATCAGATTTTTGTCTCATACTTTTCTAGTTGCATCATCAATAAATGTAATGTAATAATGAGAGCCACCAAGGGAAGATGCTTGAGTTGATCCCCATACATCTGTATGCACAAACTCTAATCTCAAACTTCTCTTTTCCTTCTTGCTCTTCACAAAACTCACTCTCTTTTATTTTCCTTACAAAAACTTTCACAAAAATCCATATTAACACATTACAAACCTGGTAAAAATTTCTTTGAATGAAGTACTTTCATACATTTCTAACTCATGTGCCCAAGTCAGTTGTGCCATAGTGCTATATTAAAATCTATAACAACTATTTATTCTCCCTACTCAATTGTAGCAATTGTTCCTAAACATTCATTTTTCTCTACAACAATCAAAGTAGAAACAATATGACCTATATAAATATATAAGGTGCCTACTTTCACACCTTTTTCTACTACAATGGAACCTTTTGAAACCTTCCAATTTTTATCATTAAAAGTAACTACACAACCCTCATCACCAAGTTTCCCTGGCAAAATTAAATTCCTACTCAGACTTTGAACATGTCTTACCTCATGTAGTAGCCAATGATTCCCATTTTGCATTTTAATATTAACTTTTCCCTTTCCAACAATCTGACAGGGTTCATTATCGCCCAAATAAACAAGCCCAAAATCCACTTAGACATAATAAATGAAATAATCTTTATGAGGTTTAGCATGAAATGAAGCACCAAAATCTTAAACCCATGAATCATCAACACTTTCTAAAGAAAGAAGAAAAACATCCTTTTTGAATTTGTTATTTACCAATTTTTCCTCCTTGTTCCCTTCTGGCTTATCTCCTTCATTGTTCTTTCGATTCCAACAACCTTTCTTCTTATGCCCTAGTTTACCATAGTACCAACAATTTGTCAATCCTCTAGATTGAGATTTCTTTCCCTTTGACATTCCCCTTGATTTCCATGATTTCCATAATTATTTCCTCTCTCAATCATTTTGCCTCTTCTTTGTGCATTCAAAGTGCTTCCTGATGTAGATCCACTTGAGATTTTCCTATGAATTTCCTCACTCAGAATAACACCAATCACATCATCAAATTTTAGGGTATTAGATCCAAAAATAGAATTACTCACAATCATTACCAAGTCATTCTAGCTTTTAGACAAAGAACACAAAATCAAGAGAGCCCTATTTCTTCATCAGAATTGATACCCACAAAAGATAGCTAACTAGTAACAGTATTAAACTCATTTAAATGATCTATAACAAATCTACCTTCTATCATCTTCATATTAAATAAACACTTCATGAGAAATACCTTGTTTGAAGAGAAGGGCTTTTCATATAGTTTCACTAGGGTTTGCATCAACTCTTCCATCATCTTCACTTTTGTAATATTAAATATCACTGATGGTGCCAAGCATAATCAGATGCTTCCGAGTGTCTTTTAATCTTAAATCTCCCAGTTCTCATTTGTCATAGTTCCCTATTTCTTAGATTTTATTTCTATTAACTTCCATAAATCCTTCTGATAAAGATAGCCTTCCATTTGCATCTTTCATAACTAAAAGTTCTACCCATTAAAATTCTCAACCTTTAGCTTACCCTTTTCTTCCATAGCTCTCACTCAACTATGAGACTCCCACATGACCATGAGACCTTCCTATAGAGGATCACTAAAAAGATGATGAACTTTGGCTAAAAACAACAATGACCATATGGCTCCAATACCACTTGTTAGGATTAACCTCAAAAAAAAAATAACAATAACATGCAAATATAACCAATACCAGAAAAAGTAGATCGCATAAAAGAGAACATAGGACACCAATATTTAATGTGGTTCACCCAATCCCTAGGCTATGTCCACCAATAGAAAGTCCAATTTTATTATTATCCAATGATTACAATCTGCAATCCCTTATAGCTCAATACCACTGCAAGAAGCTACAATATCGCTGTTACATTATGAAATCCCTAACCCTATGACTTTTTATACAAGATTTTACCACTTACAAAATTAGTTCTAGAATAAGTCATCCAATAAAAAATAGCAGCTAACACGTTTTACAATATAAGGTCATTTTTGGCTTCGGAGGTGCTGCCCCCCAAAACCCCTGCTAGGGCATTACACCTGGGGCACTACCCTAGGACCCCATAGGGGTGCTACCCCTCTGACCCCATCTTGGGGTGCTACCCACAAACCCTCATAGAAATAATATGGGGAGAAACTAGTGCCAAATAAACCTCTGGGTCTCATTAGGCTCCACATCACAACATCCACCTCACCTCTATCATATGTCAACAACTTCACTCAAATTTTCTAATGTGTAGGAAGAGTTTAATAACCATATTATCTATCAGTGTGAGGAGGATTGGTTTTGGTGTGGGAACTTAGCATTTGATTTTTTGTAATAGAAAGATTCAGATGGTATGTGGTGAGTAATCTCAAATGTTTGAGGTTTACTTTGAAGTTTTAAAAATAAATAGAACAATCATTAATCCCACACCAATCATGAAATTGATTTATGTGTGTTTAAAATATAAAAACACTCACATTAGAGGTGTCTTTAAGACATAGAGATTTTATGATGAGGCTCATGCATGATGAGCTTGGATGGATATCTAGTGGTAACACTACAAGATATTTTGATCTAACATGTAGGTGATAGGAGGTGATGTGGTGATAGGATAGTGAATAGGCACATGCCACATGGCACAAAAACCAAGGAAAGCTTAGAATTTGCAGCTTTGCAATGGTATGGACATAGTTAAGGTTAATGATGGAGACAAGGAGATGAAAATTAGTTAACTACTTCATGAAATCTCTGGTTAAGTCTCACAGTTAAGGAAAGGGGAATAGAAGTGGAGATGAAAGGAATTTGGAACTTCTCGGCAGTTAAGCTCATAGTTAGCTTGAAGGTGGAGATGTGGAGATGGTAGTTATTTCCACATCTCAGTGGTTAATGTTAAGTAGAGGTTAGAGGTGGAGAAGTAGAGAAATTGCACCATGTGAGAAGGGATGTTGATGAGTTCATGAGGTAGTAGATCTAGCCTATCAAGCAATAACACATGGCACATTAGTCAATTGGGTTTGACCAATGAGGATTGTAGTCAAGTGCAAAGTTTGAAATATTAAAAGATATTAAAAAAATCCTTCAAAAATTAAGTGCACATTCTTGGATATGAAAATTTTAAATAAACTTGGGATATAATGTAAAGTTCAAACTATGAAAATGGTTAAATATTTTCAACATTTAAAATGCTCTATTCAAGGCTAATGGCCAAAATTTTCAAATGCACACCAAGGGCCTTGATGTTTGCCAAAATATCAAGTGTCATATATCAACAAAAAGGGGAGAAGATGAAGTTTTCAAAACTATAATCAAAATATGTGCAAGTCATCAATGGTGAAAGATATGGGTAGATTTGTAAAATTAGGGGTATTCTCAATATAACAAGTGTTTTCCATGGTGGGGCTTCAAATTTAGTTCAAAGAAAAATAGAGAAGTTTTTTGGCTCTGAATTTGGGGGAAATTGTTCCTAAGTTTATTTTTATGCCTCTAAGACTATTAAGCATGTGTTTTGGCATGAATTGTAGTGAAATTTGTGTCTTCTTCCAAATTAGTTGCGTTTTCCATTAGTTTGAAGATATTTTGATCATATGGTAGAGGCAAAATTTCAATTGAAGAAATGAGAAGAGAGAGGTTTTGCAATAGCATGTGGAAGATTTTCAAGTGGACAAGTGATAGTTTTAGACCAGATCTAGGAATTTTTCATGTCTTCTTATTCTCATATTTTCTCTTTCTCTAGTTGTTGGTTGGTTCCATATTTTTGGAGAAGTTTTCCATAGCTATGATACTACCATGCTCGACATTTCTCTCTTATATGAACAATAGTGATGAAGTTATAGAGATAGTTCTAGTCTATTTTGTTATTTCATGAGTTATTTTCATGCATATTTTATGTATTTGTTTCAAAGAAATGAATTAAATGCAGCAATGAGTTTATCTTCAATTTGATTCTTGTCTTCTATTTACAGTATTTGTAATCTTCTATGGCTTGTGAACAAAGAGCATAAACCTAGTTGTAACTTGTTTTAGGTTGTATGTTTTGGTATATTTTTCTTTTGATTCAAGGAGTCATGTAGATGCTTGATTTATCATCATAGGGTTACAGATTTTATGAAGGGATTGGTTGAGTATGAGATTCAGTCATGATGCAGATGTCTAATTCACAAAGTGATAGGATAGATCTGGAGTCTTGATATATGAGATATATCACTGATATCCAAGGATGTATGTTTATGGTTTGTGGAATTTTCCAATAGATAAGGCATTGATCAACTATAGGATCTATATGTTTTGTTGCTCATATCTTGGTTATGCTGAAATCAACATATTAATCAAAGTATTTTCCCTTTTATGTTGAAGAGATCAAAGGTTTAACCCTCACTTATCTTGTGAATGCATAGGTCATGTTATTTCCTATTTCCTACCTCTGTTATTACATGAGTATAGAAGGATTTAGGGTTTTATCTGCTTTATATAGACTCAAAATTATGGTTTTACACTAGTCACAGTATGGAGTCTAAGGTTTACTTGCCTAGGTCTTGTAGATCCTAAAGAAGAAAAGAAAGGAGTTTTACTTATAGTTGGCCAAAATTCTATTCAAATGCATTCATCATAGGAGTTAGCTACCCATAGGTGCACTTTGATTTAATTATTTGGCTATTGAAAAAATGTTAAATTAGGATCCAATAGAGTGTTCATTAGATCAAGATAGGAATTTTGTAGAATTCATTGTTGTAGATCTCTTGTTGAATCTTTGTCTTCTTTGTGACTATTATATCGATCTTGTTTATGGAAATCGTATGTTAAAATGAAACCCTTGTTTTATGTAGTGCCTCTCCCATTTGATTTTTGTAAGTCATCTTGATGGATGCAACCTTGTTGATCTCCCCTTGAGAAGGGACCATAATTGGGACCATGAGTAGTCTACACCCTTGAGCTGATTGGATTTTTGTTACTATACCAGTTGTTATGATTTTACTTTGGTTGATTATGAGATTATGATGTTTTAGATGGTTCACGGAGGTTTGTGCTAGTAGTTAACAAGATCAATGTGGTATCATGATGCTCTTCTATGATTACTTTGAGATGTGTGTAGAGATTGCACTATAGATTATTATCTTGCTACACTAGACTAGGTTATTGTACTAATGGCTAGTCATGTATATGTTTGTGTTCACTTATGTGTTTTAAGTGCCTTTTCATGTTGTTTAAACAACCATTGTTAAGTACTTAAATAATTAGAAATGAATTTTCCATGTTAGTTTATTGTGTTTTTCAGTTGATCATATTTGCATGATGATACTTTCTTTTGAGATGATAGTATGTTTTATGATGATATCCAATCTTTTGATATTTGGACATATCTTTGATTATTTTGGATGTGAAATCAACATTATGGTTATTTATTTCATTCTTTCTTTGTGATTCTTTATGCAAAAGTGAGCAATGTAAATAGATTATTTCAGTATAAATATGTATTTATCACAATGGCTATATTATTATATGCAATTGCACTTGATCTTGTGGTTTAGTGTGCAAGATTTATGTCCATGGCAAAGGCACATGGTATTAGTAATTCACCTATTCATATTTTATAAATGTCATCCCTGTATCGTTAACATAACTTATTTAAATGTTTA
This sequence comes from Cupressus sempervirens, assembly GCA_028749045.1. Classification (NCBI taxonomy): domain Eukaryota; kingdom Viridiplantae; phylum Streptophyta; class Pinopsida; order Cupressales; family Cupressaceae; genus Cupressus; species Cupressus sempervirens. The sequence continues at coordinate 534,027,489 of CM053789.1, forward strand.
AATTAACCCTTCTGATAATTTGATTAAATTCATACTCATTTACATTAAGTGATTAGCCTTGTGAATGTGTCTATGCATTTAGAGGTACACATTGTCACAAAATTGTTAAGGATTCTATGATTTTGGTTTTTGGGTTTTTGGACTTTATTTTAATTAATTTTAATTTTTGACAACTTTTCCATAGATAAGTTCCAATTACTTGGAATGGCCTATTTTGATTTTGGTTGATTCAAGGTTTAACTAGTTTAGCTAGTTATTTACCTTGATTGATTATTCACTCAAAAAGTGAATAAGTATCTAAAAAGGAATTTTATTCCTCACTCCTCACTTTTGAATTAGAAAGTTTGAGAGTAAAACCCAAAATCCTCTTCATGAGAAATTACTGTTATATTTTTTGTGGGAGCTACAAGTGTGGGATCATTACAAGATCGATCTTGTTTGATCTAGTTGTGAGAGATCTTGGACTGCCATGATTTTTGGCTACTTCTATGAGATTTTTATTTTATGGTTCAGATTTCCATTTTTCCCCTTTTGGGTACAAGGTAGGGCTCTCCCATTTTATTGTTTTAGCTTCATTTCTACTTCTATTTTTGGTAGTCATTTGTTAGGAGGCTAAGAACTAGTGTTCTCCTCCATTTATGTATGCTAGCTCTACCCTGTTGGGTGGGTATGAGAATTTTCCCATTTTTCAGGATGAGAGTTTGGGATTTTGACAAATTATACTATCCATTTTTGCATATGGACTCCAAACCTAGATTTTATTGGATTTTCATGGCTTTTGCACCCTAACACCAAATAGGTTTTATTTTTAAAGTTTTAAAGTCTTGGAGTTTTTACCTTGATTTGTATGCCATCCAGTTTTCTTGGGTTTTATTGGTATAATTTTGGTCATGGACTTGGATCATCCGTTGGGATGCCAATTATATCATTGTTGCATCTTTTTTTAACATTGGGATGTGTGCCATATCTATACTCTCTGCATTGTATTCAGTTGAGTGATTTTATACCTGGTTTTATTATTTCTTTTGGACCCTTGTTGTTATTTTGTGGACACTAGGATTCATGTAGAATCCATTCTCTCGGATTGAGGCCACTTGAGTGAGTTCATGATTTTTGGTCTTGTTACATCATTGGGATTCATGTAGAATCCATACTCCCAGATTAAGGCTGGTTGAGTGTGTTTATGATGCACGGTATTATTGTTCTTTGGATTTGTGTGGAATCTGTTCTCCCAAGTTTGGTTTTGGTTGAGTGTGTTTTTCTTGTGCTCTCATCCAACCCTTGTGTTTTGATATTTGTGATGGTGGTGTGCCCACTAAAGAGCACATGCGAGTGCATTTATTGGATGACTTACGAGGCCCAAACTCCCAGTGGTAATGTGGTTGAGTTATCTCTTTGGGGTTGGGTTAGGAATATGCATGCCTATGGGCGCTCATCATTGGATGAGTATGGGTAGGGTAGGGTAGCCTCATGGAGGGGCTTCTACTACAATTTTTCTAACTTTTCCTAGGTTGATAGTTAGAAGGCTTAATTAGTGATAACTAAATAAAACACTAGGTGGTAATAAAACTTAAAATAATTAAAATGTATGAGCACCAGATTAAGTTCGAGGACATAGTGTGTTAGCCTTCCATTTGGAAGAGAGATCAACACCTCACTAGCTTGGGCTACTAGATGCCATGTTATTTCCCCTCCAAGCAAGTCTCTACACACTTATCCATTGAGTGTATAACTAGAACATGTAGTACTTGCATTATCTCATGATATTACTTTTAGTCATCATTATTGTCTAGCATGAGTGTTAGCCATGAATATTTGTTTCATGTGTGTTTGTGGTTGTATCATTATCTCCATCAGCATGATGAGAGTGGACTTATGGATTTTACATAGTTGGGAGGTGTAGCTACCTATATCACTATTGGAGGACTAATGTACAGAAATGATCTATTGTCCTAATACGATCGTTAACAGATATTTTAACTTGATACTTTGAGTTCTAAAGTATATTTTCTTGTAATTTATGCTTTCATTAGAATGCTTGGATATCATGTTTAGATGATGTTAGTTATTTGACACATTCTTATATTATGATGTTTATCATATGATTAGATGATGGGATTTTGATTAGTTGGAATATATATTATTTTACGTCTTAGCATGTTAGATTTCATGTTCATATGATGTTTAGCATATGATTAGATGATGTGATTTGATTAGTTGGAATGTCTATTTCTTTACTAGTTAGCATGTTAGGTTTCCTATTCTTATGATGTTATTACATTTTAGTAGTGATGTCCTCATATGACAACTTTGATTATCTAGTTAGCAGTTTAGGATGTTATGAATAGGGGATGGCTAGGACCTTCGAGGTCTCATGATGCTATTACGGTTGGTGTAGGAGCTGATGAAATCCAACTCCATAGCTCACCAAGATCACCTGCATTCAAATAACCTGTCGAAGGGAAACCAAGAAGGAAGAGGTGGAGCTTAGAAAAACCCTAAATGGACTTGAGAGAGAACATATTACAAAAATAGGAAAATGTATTTACAATGAAAATGTGTTGAGAGGTACAATGAGAGAGCCCGAATAAAAAGGCCTCATGGAAGCTTGTAGAACAAGTTGAAAAGTGGTAGAAGATAAGATTGACAACTAAGAACTCTTCTACAGAAAGGTGGAACATGCTAGAAGGGAACAAACTCCTGTGTTGTTAACAACTCATCACTGCAACTATTAACTACTAAATATTAAATAAATACATTAACCTAAGTAAGCTTAAGTAAATATAATAAATAATTATTTATTTATTCTAACACCCCCCTTAAGTGCAACTTAGGAGAATGCCTTAAGCTCACAAAACTAAGATGAAATGTAGAATGGGTCCTGGCAATGAGGCCATGTAAGGTACCCATGTACAATGCAAGAAATGCAACCTCTAAAAATGGGGAAAGAGAGAAAACCACATAGGAAAAACCCTCTCCAAAAAAGAGGTAAGAACCTAGTGAAGAACTAAAGAAGCCTCCAACTAGGGGAATGTCCCCTAAAATAGGAACAAAGAGTGATCATGAAGAGCATCACTAAAGCATGAAGAAGCCAAAAAATATGCCATAAAAAAGAAATTGCTAATTTGAAGAACCTCCATGGAAGAAGAAGGCACAAACTGAGCATGTCTATATGGTAGATGATCCATCTCCCTGAAATGCATAGGTAGCCAGCCACTATAATCACCTTGTATATAGGATCAACCACTGAATACATAGCTCACACTATCAAACCATCAAACCAAAGATGTATTAGAACAATATCATAACCCCCCCTTAATGTAGATGGGGTGAGGTGATAGGCAACTAAGAAGGTGAGCCAAAATCCTTTGTAGATAGAATCAAGAACGATGAGAGAGGAAGAGGTACAAACACCTATAAAGACACAATCACATCGACATTGCATGGGAAAACAAAAGGAAGAAGGCTTAAAATAGCAAAAAACTATCCCCCATGGTGCTTTATAAAAAGAGTGCAAGTACAACTATCTCAAAACAACATTCATGAACATGAAATGCAAAAGTGGCACTTTATCTCAGTGCATATACAAAAAAATGCTTACAAATGATGTTTGCAATGATTAGAAAAGGAAAAAAATTGATACAAAAGATAGTACAATCCAAAACAAAAGAAACTATGCCAAGAAAATGATCCTTAGACCTGAAACGCCCAAGATATCCACCATGGAGAAAAAATGCCAAAAATATGATAGAAAGAGCACGGGCTAGAATCTAAGGAAAAAGACTACATTTCTAAAAAGGTGACAAAACTAGCTTTCCAAAAATATAATGTTTTCAAAAAACTAACATGGGACACAAAATATATGCATGTCAGAGTCAAAAATAGAACTTTAGACTTCAACTAAAAAAAGGGGCAACAAAACTACATCAAAACCTAAAAATACCTACACCAATGTCTTCATCTCAGAACTAGTTTTTTGGAACTTCTTTTGGATTGGAAAAATACCTTAGTATGCTCAAGTTATGGCCAAAAAATTGCAAGCAAGTCCAAAATGACCCTAGAGAGGTGCAAGAGGCATGCTGATGCAGTGCTGACTTCATGTTGATGTCAGCAAATCATATGATTAAATTTGATGGCCTAGTAGTCATTGTAGCAAAAAAGGGGCCATGTGGCAGGCCATGTGGATTCCACATGGTAGGTACGGCTGATGTGGGAGGGTCCATGTGGCAAAGTGCCATGTGGCACCTATGCCATGTGTTAATATCTGTACGGCGCTGACTGTGCATTAAAACCTCCACATAGAAAGTGAAGAAACTGACATGTAGACTAGCATTGCAACCTAGGTAGAGTGGCCTAGTGGAGAAAAATGCTAGCAGAGTAGACGCAAAGGCAGCGGGAAGAAGTGTTGCCACTGGGCCGAGGCTAAAGGAAGGCGGCGGCCAGGTCGAGCGAACTAGTGGTGGCACTACTAGTTGTGGCCACTATGGGCTACACATAGGTGGCACATTGGTGGCCCAATAGTGGCATGGTGGTGGTGGTGGTGCCTTATTTAATTCTTTAAAAAAAAATTTTGCTCTATGCATCTGTATGATCCATACAAAAAGCCCTTAGACTAAATTTTTTTTGCCTCCCAAAGCCTTGTCTCCAAAATTGACAAATTTTATATGATCCTGACTACAAATGGCCTTCCAAATCCAATAGAAACATTTTTTAGGCCCAAAGTGCTCTAAAAAAATTATCTTCGCTCGGATTGACAAAAAAATCACAAACAAACTAGGGTTTATGTCTCCGAATTGTGGCTTCAAAAATCCTTCAAGTAAGAAGTAGCAACCTGGCTTTGATACCATGTAGGAGTTGATGAAATCCAACTCCACAACTCACCAAGATCACCTGCATTCAAATAACCTATCGAAGGGAAACCAAGCAGGAAGAGGTGGAGCTTAGAAAAACCATAAATGGAATTGAGAGAGAACATATTGCAAAAATAGGAAAATGTATTTACAATAAAAATGTGTTGAGAGATACAATGAGAGAGCCTGAATATAAAGGCCTCATGGAAGCTTGTAGAACAAGTTGGAAAGTGGTAGAAGATAAGGTTGACAACTAAGCACTCTTCCACAAAAAGGTGGAACATGCAGAAGGGAACAAATTCCCGTGTTGACAACAACTCATCACTACAACTATTAACTACTAAATATTAAATAAATGCATTAACCTAAGTAAGCTTAAGTAAATAGAATAATTAATTAATTATTTACTCTAATAGTTGGGAAGAACTGTGCACAAGTTTTGGTTGTGTTGGTACTTTATTTTTTATGTTTTCCTTCTTATGATGTTTGGTTTATGAACCATGTTTGTACATTGTGATGTTGTTTTCCACATGTTCCTTCATATGTTGTTAAGGATTAGATGGATAGTTTTATTCTACTCCCTATTTCATGGTGTTGTGTATTTCTTGTGTTTGAGTGACCAAGCCTCAATTTGTGGATTTAGTACTCCCCTATGTGGAGGAATTGTCTTTTCTAGTTTTTTATCCTTTGATTTTTTGGTGTGCTATTATGGTTCCTTGTGCAAAATTTTACTTACAAAGCCTTACATTTCCTCATGTTGCACCTAGTACTTCCTCATGCAAACCTCAGCACTAGTGCACTACTTTTTTACTACTAGTCTCAGAATTTCCTCGCATGATATGGAATTTCCTTGCATGGCTTGGTGTACTTTCTCGTGCAAAGAGGCACTTCCTCGTGCGAGATTGTTAGTTGTAATTTCTCTTGCATGAAAAATAGGGGGCATCTTTGCTATTTTTAGAGAATGCAATTTGGACTTTTGAGTACCCTTTAGGAATGCTAGTGTTTCCATGCTTCACTAGATCGAATATTTTAGGTTTTGTTGTCATCTTGGATTCTCATCGTCAGTTTGAGCATGTCAATTTGGTTGTGGCATCTAGAGATTTGTTGGTTGTTGGGATTTTTGGTAAAGTCTTCTATTGTGATCTTTGTGATCCGTGTATGATGTTTTCATGTGCATTCATACTTGTTTAAAAAAAAATATATCTTGGCTTATATTTATCATTGTTCCAAGGATCTCCAAGTAGGGCATTACATTTAAAAAGTTATTGTTCTTCGTTGCTGAAGTGTCTGTGAGAGAAAAATATTTGATACCCTTATTGTGAATTCTTGATTTGATGGAAATTAGTTTGTGGTTAGCGTTTTGACCCAAAAAGAAAAGGGTATTAATTCAATGACATGAAAGTATTCTCCCTATTAGAATTATAATGAGAAAGTTTACATATATAATATATAATATATAATTTACCATGGTAATTAAATAATTATTGTGATAATTTTATAATTTTTTAAGACAATAATTGGAAAACAAATTTTATTTTGTTTGAAAATAAATAAATTTAAAAAAATATGTTTTTTTTTTTTTGGGGGGGGGGGGGGGGAGGAGGGGGGAGCGACACCACCTCCCCAATCCCCAACACTCTACAAAAACATTTGTAGGTGATGCGATAGTCTACTGTAGTAGCAAAAGGTACTATCTTATGATAGTATGTTGTTGTTGCGGGCATGAGGGTTGTCATAGCCATATAGCCTACAGTCTCTAAAAAAAAAGTAAAAGCTAATTTTTTTCTAGTCTTTTTAATTTAGTTTTTATTAATTAGATTTTTTTAACTAGTTATTATTAATTTATTATATGAATAGTTTAAAATTATAAATTTTATTTAAAATAAAATTAGTTTGATTTAATATATAATTTAGTTGAAATAGTATTGAGTCAAGTTTTAATTAGTTAAGTTTTTTGTTATATTTTAATAATATTAAGTTAGATTTTATTATTTAATATTTATTAAATATAATTGCTATTTAATTAATTAAACTTAAAAATGAAATATAAATGAGAATCTTCTGTAAACTTTAAATCAATTATTTTATTTTCATATGGATTATCATTGGATAATAATAAAAACATAGTTTATTTGGGAAGGTATGGGCACATTAAGATACAAATATGAAATTTATAATTTGATCAATATAAAACTTGAAACCTTTATCCAATTATGAATGGTTATGAAATGAAAATTTTAAAAAGTTGCAAACTAATTGTTATGACTTTATATCATAAACCAAAATAACTTAATGAGTACAATTATTTTAAATGCATGTTGAATTGTCATGTTTTGTCTTGTAAGGGGTTTTGGGAAAAATCTAGGATTTTGGCCAGTTAGGTATGTTTACCAAAGGCTTGGGAGGTGTTTGATTTATGATATTGTACTATAATATTGTAATTTTTGTGATTTAACTTTTGATGAATTGATAAGTATTTATTGTGATTTCCAGTTGCTTGTATAGGACTAATGTGGACATTGTGATTTTATGATATTCTTTGTTATGAGCTTAGGGTAGGTTATCTTTATGTATGTTGGGAAGTGGCTTGCAATGGAGGTCAGAACCCTAAAGATGTTGCCTAAGTGACCCACTATATGTTGTATTAATAAGTGATAACATTTCATTAAAGGGGTTCAAATGAATTAACAAGAGTTAGTGTATTACCTTGCCCATGCCTCGAGTTCTAGTACACATTAGAATGGGAGTAGAGAGGATGCTCAATTGTGACCTTGCCTCATTAGTATTCCTTGTCTGTAAGAAAGGATATCGATGTCACATTGAGTCACTAGGGGACCAAAGTTCAAATAGGCTGTCAGGGTAACCTTAGAGTAGGCTCATGTGATGACAATTTCCCACATGCATTTAGGTATGCTACATGTCTTTGTTGCCTCTAGGATTAAATGTTACTTGTGTACTTGGTACCTTTGAGATAGATTATTATCAAGATGCCTTAATCTAGATTATTGTTGACTTTTGGATTGTTATCCATTAGAGACTTGATTTTATCTCATCAGCATGGTAAGAGTGGGCCATTTAGGTTCCATGAGATTAGGTGGTACTATTTCTTATACCATTGAGATTCTATAGTTGGATGTCAATGCTAGATGTATTTGTACAATTGTTCCATTCTTCTGCTCTTGTGATTATATTCTATGGTCATTTTTTGATTTATTGTACTTGGTTTATTTGAGATCCTATGAGATATTGTAACTTATCTTGATGTATATAATTTTAGCATTTCATACCCTGTGACTTGTACAGAGGATGAATATTCATTTTGGTTATGTCATGTGGCATCTTATGTATTTGTATATTATTTCTTATAATTTTATATTTATGGTTATTCTATGATGTGGACTTTGTTTATTTATCAAATTTAATCTTAATAACAATTATGAATGTGATCCAACATCATGGAACCCTTGAGAGATGTAATTTTTATTTTATTGCTTATGTATGTATGTGATTTATTGCTTCATCTTTGTTATCTTTGTTAGAAATAATAGTTCACCAAGATAATTGAGATGGGGGTGAATTAGTTATCTGATAATTGAAACATTTATCTTCTTTTAAAAAATTTAACCATTCAACCAAAGTAAACAACAACCATAACAAGATACACTTAGAAAATTACACCAGATATGTTAAATAGGGAAACTCTTGATCAACGAGAAAATCCCAGTGGGAATGATGCCCACAAGATTATGTACTAATATAAATATTCCTTGTTAGAGGATGGACCCTGTTAGGAGTCTATTACAACATTCAGTATATAGAGTCCCTATTAGGAGATTCCAACCCTATTAGGAATTTTGCTAACCCTATTAAGAGTTGTAGTACAATGTATGCAAGATGATCCCATTTCCCAAACATGCAATTTCAACTACAAGAAGAGCTCAATGCTCAAACATGCATTTTACTATTATGTTCTTCTTTCCTTTATTATTTCAATTGAACCAATCACTATTAGACATTGTAGAGTAGGTCACAAACCTCAAATCAAAATACCAAACCTCAGATCGCTCAGCAAAACCTTAGCAATGAAGTTTCCTTCACTTTTGCACTGCTTTGCTTAACTTTGCATTCATCTCTCTTTGCTTATAATTACTTTGCATCAATACAATTCATGTCATTCATCATATCATCATTGATAAAGGAAAATTTCACTCCTTTATATTGAGTCCATAAAATAATTTTCTAAGTCAACTACTAGACCTTCTTAATTAATTATTATGGGGCCACATTAAGAACACATTACACTTAGTGATAACATTAATCTTTTTCCTTGTAATTTGAATAACTTTTTGTACACACAATATTATGATGACTGAACTTAGCCACGTCATCAAAAACATGTCTTCTTCATGTCCTCAACCTCGATTCTCAAAATATCAACTCTACTAAGAGATATAACAAGTTTACCAAAACATGCCTCATAAACTCTATCTCAAAATAGACATCACCAAATCTTACACAACTTCTTCTAGACTTATTATTTCTTCTTCTGAAATTAACTACATACACAAAATACTTAGAAGTATCTCCCATAACCTTGAATATTTATAATACTTAACTAGCCATCTGTACCAACTTGATCTTTCCATTGTTCTTTTGTCAGATACCACAAAAAAATGCTTTGTTGACATCAATGACAAACTTAGTCATGAATATAACATATCTACAATACTTCTGCATAGGAATATCATCAACATTCATGCTTGCAACAATCTCCCCCTTTGGCATTGATGGTAACATAGATGAAAAACATCTAGTTCCAAGAATACCAACAAAAAACTATTCATCTTTTCAAATCTTCTTCATCAATCATTCTCCCCCATTGATATACCTCAATGTGCTTTCTATCAAACTATCATTCCATGCTATACTTATTTTAATACATTGAACTCTTGTTGAACTTTTTCAACTATTAAGCATATTATTTTTCATGCCAAACTTCTCCCCCATTGACACTAATGTCAAAGGTTTCAACAACCAACTTTACTGGACCAAACTATGCAACAAGTAATTCTTACTTAGCTCAAGTGTCCAAAGACACTATTCAAAATGACATCCAACAAGAGCCCTAGATGACTCTATCCATCATAGATACTCCTCCATACAAGAAGCATCAGCATTCAGTCCAGACAACAATTATGCTCTGTTAAACTAGATTAATGCACTCTTACATATTCTACTCTGATGTAGGAAGAGGCATAACCCAAAGCATACCTCGCAAATACTCAAAAGTCTCTTTAGGAAGAGGCTTAGTGAATATATCTACAATCTATTCTTTAGTGCTCACTTACTCCAATCTAATTTTCTTTTTTTGCAACTTTCTCTCTCAACATATGATACTTAATAGAAATGTGCTTGCTCTTAGAATGCAACATTAGATTCTTAGACATATTTATCGTGCTTGTGTTGTCACAATGTATAACAATAGGTTCATTGATTTTTGTCCTTATATCCTTCAACATTTTCTTTATCCAAATGACTTGGTTGCAATTTTTTTCTGCTCCAACATATTTTGCTTCTATTGTACTTTGTGATGTACAATCTTGCTTCTTTCTTAGCCAAGAAACCAATCTTCCTCTAAGAAAGAAGGCTCCACCACTAGTTCTCTTTCTCTCATCCATATTGTCTGCCCAATTTGCATCAATATAAGCACTTAGAGTAAAATCATTAGATCTATCATACCATAATCCAAACTCAAATGTTCCCTTTAGATATCCAAATATCCTTTTGAATACTGCATAATGTGCTTCTCTGGGATCATCTTGGAATCTCACAACAATTCCAACTGCATTTTCTATATATGGCCTTGTGTGGGTCAGATATTGTAATCCTCCAATCATAGATTTGTACTTTTTCTTCTCAATAGTATCTATCTCATCCTTCATAGATAACTTGTGTCTAGTTATCGTAGGTGTTCCAATGAGTTTGCATGTTTCCAAACCAAAAATTTTTAGTAAATCCTTCAAGTACTTAGTCTAAGAAATAAAGATCCATTCTTTATTCTATACAATCTACAATCTTAGAAAATATTTCATCTCTCCTATAATACTCATTTCAAATTCTTTCTTCATCTCCTAAGCAAACTTCTCACTTTCTTCATCATTTCCTTCAAATATGATATCATCAACAAATCATTATCAAATTCTTTCAAATAGAGATTACTATCTATCATACCTTTGTTATATCCAAGCTTTGTCAAATGCTTGTCCAACCTTGAATACTAGGTTTTGGGTGCTATTTTCAAGTCATACAATGCTTTCCTCAATCTAAAAACTATGTCCTTGCCATCTATCAAAGGAAATCCTTCAACCTACTCAATGTTCACTCCTTCAAGTTCTCCATTTAGAAATGTTGACTTGACATCCATCTAATAAAATTTGAATTTCTTCTATGTTGCATAGGCTAAGAATAATCTTACTGCTTCTATTCTAGCCATTGGAGCATAAGTCTCCTTGTAATCTATCCCTTCTTTTTGTGAGTAAACCTTATATACCAATCTTGCTTTTTTCCTTACAACTTCACCTTGTTCATTCATCTTGTTTCTGAACACCCATTTAGTTCCTATCACATTCTTGTATGCTGCTCCAAATTCCCATGTCTCATTCTTTACTATTTGATCCAATTCCTCTTTCATAGCTTATTTCCAATAATCATTTTTACATGCTTCATCTACATTCTTAGGCTCAACTTGAGATATCAAGTATAGTTCTTCATCGACTCCACTTCTTTTCATCACACCTTTGTCTTTTCTTTTGATGATCTATTCAAATGGTTGATGATCTATTCAAATGGGTGATTATTTATCATATTCTTTCTTGAAGCAGGAGTTGCTATCTCAACTCTTGGCTCTACTAAAGGTTCTGAGCTTTGTTCCTGCCTTGGCTCTCCTTCATTCTGCAAATCATTGTTAGTCTCAAGAAATACCTCATCATACCTTGGCTTAGTAACAACATCATCATCTAAATTGTAATCAAATATTCTCTCTTGCATCTTGAATTTCTCATTAATTCTCACATTTGTGATTTCCATAATAGTCACCAAAGTTGTTTCTTCTTATACTTGCTTTTCATTAACCAATCTAGACTCATTAACATAGAATTTCTAGGATCTTTCCATACTTGCTCTAAATTCTTCAACTTTATTAGAGAGTAGATTCTTTCTATCTTTTCTCAATCTCTTAGAACATCTACTCAAAAAATGACCAAACTCTTTACATGTCCAACAAACAAAAAATTTCATACCTTCTGGCTCTCTCTTTGTAAGTAGATCAATACCTCCCTTTATCTTTATGTCTTCTTTTGATCTAGATCTATCTTCTCTTGTGCTACTATTCCATTGTATACAACAAAAGGATTATGGATCAGAGAACTCAATATTCTGCTCTTTACACAAATATGATAACTCACTAAGAATTTCCATCATTTGGGTGTCAAAATTTCCTCTATCAGAACTATCTTTCTTGAACATGCTCACCATGGATCTCCCAAAGATATTAAACTTTATCTTCAAGGACCTAATGCTCTGATACCATGCTCTATGGTGACTTGATCAACTCAGAGTCTTGATGCTCTATACTTTTCTCCTCTTTGGCTTCTTTGCATGATCACACCTTATGACCAATTCCCTCTCATACATGCACACTTGATCTCTAACCTGTAACTCCTAATAAAGAAGTTTTGTTCTCAATTTCAGCTCAAATCTTAATTTTCTTTTGAGAAAATGGTATTATTTTCCCTCCAAATCGTTTCTTCTAGAAACTTCATGATAAATCCATTAGCATTCACCTTGAATTGGTTTGCATGGTTTACATAAAATTTTGTGACATCTACTCATCATCCTTATCATCCAACTAATTCACAAATTTTGATGTAACAACCTTATCACTGCTAATCTGGCGAATCTTTGACTTTAAAAAAAATAATGCAGTAACTCAACATCATTGATTTACTAATGCTTGGCTCCTACTATGTTATTTGGCTTCTATTTTTATTTACTAGCACTCGACACTTGAAAAAATTTTGTGAAACTCGGCACCTGATCTTTACTCAGCACTAGAAAGTTGCTCGGTACTTAAAGATCACTCGACACCTAATCTTCACTCGGCACCTAATCTTCACTCAAAACTTGAAGGCCACTCGGCACACACTAAGTTGAACTTGCTCAACTTCAATTGAGAATCTATTTGGCACTTACTAGCTAGCTTGGTTCTCTCCAATGAACTTAGTTAATCCTTACATCTTTGATGTGTCTTAGTGTGTCCATCCTCTATGTCTTAGAGTATGTCATCATTATACTTATTTCATCAATGGCTTAGCTGATCCTTGTACTTTATTACAACATCATAACTTCAACCTTTCTCTAGGTACTCTAGTTACATCTTATTGATTTCCACCTCTTGTCAATCAACTAATTGATAGTATTTGGATCACTAAAGCAATTGTCATTCCTGCAAGTAGCAAGTTTGACATCAATAAAAAAACAATGATTGAAACATTCTTTACCAGTTCTATTATTCTTCATTCATGTTCTTTTCAATCATTTGAAACAAAATAGAGGTTAGGTAAGGCTACATAGATGAGAGACCTAAAATGATCTATATCAAACCCTTCACCAGGGAAGGTATTGGTTATATTGTAGAGTAGTGGTTGATTTCCTTAGACAAATACTTTGTGGTGCAAAATTAGTGACCTAATAGGTTAATTTCTTTTGGGTTCCCTGGTGGGACCTTGAAAGTCTCAAGATTGAGGGGGAGAAATGATAGATGAGGGTAAGCTGAAGGCTGAAAAGTTTAATGGTCAAAACTTTCAGTTATGAAAAATGAAAATGGAGGACTATCTTTTCCAAAAGGATTTATGCACCCATTGAAAGAAAAAGCCAAGAAATAGGGAACCTTGACAAATGAGGAGTGGGAAATTTTGGATAGAAAGGCACTTGGAAGTATTCGGTTATGCTTGGCACAATCATTGACATTTAACTTTACAAAAGAGAAGACATCATAAGAATTGATGCAAACCCTAGTGAAGTTATATGAGAATCCCTCCACTTCAATTAAGGTATTTCTCATGAAGTGTTTATTTAATATAGAGATGGAAGAAGGCAGATCTATTGCAGATCATTTAGAAGAGTTTAATACGATTACTAGTTAGTTATCTTCTGTGAATGTCAATTTTGATGAAGAAATTAGGGCTCTCTTGATTTTGTGTTCTTTATTTGAAAGTTGGAATGACTTGGTAATGGTTGTCATTAATTATGTTTCTAGATCTAATACCCTAAAATTTGATGATTTAATTGGTGTTATTATGAGTGAGGAAACTTGTAAGAAAACCTCAAGTGGATCTACATAAAGAAGTGCTTTTGAAATGCACAAAGCAAAGGTAGAATGACTGAGAGAGGAAGTAATTTTAGAAATCATGGGAAATCAAGAGGAAAATTAAAGGGGAAGAGATCTTAATCTAGAGGACCAAGAGATTATTGGTATTGTAGGAAACCAAGGCATAAAAAGAATGATTGCTCAACTCAAAAGAACAATGAAGGAGATAACTAGAAGGGAACAAGGAGGCAAATGTGGTAAGTAACAAATTTGAAGAGAATGGTTTGCTTATTTCTTTAGAAAGTGTTGATGATTTAGGGATTTTAGATTGAAGGGGTTTCATTTCATGCTACTCCCTATAGAGATTATTCCCTATATTATGTCCAAGGGTATTTTGGGCTTGTCTATTTGGGGAATAATGAACCCTATCAGATTGTTGAAAGGGAAAAAATTAACATTACGTTGCAGAATAGGAATCATTGGCTATTACAAGAGGTAAGAAATATTCTAAGGTTGAGTAGGAATTTAATTTCATTAGGGAAACTAGGTGATGAGGCTTGCGTAGTTACTTTTAATGACAAAAATTGGAACATTTCAAAAGGTTCCCTTGTAGTAGCAAAATGTGTGAAAGTAGGCACCTTACATCTTTGTACAGATCATATTGTTTCTTCTACTTTAATTGTTTCAGAGAAAAATGAATGTTCAAGAACAATTGGTGCACTTGAGCAAGGAGAAAAAACTTTTGTTGTACATTCTAACATAGTGCTATGGAGAAATAGATGTGGCACATGAGTGTGAAAGGCACAAAATTACTTCATTCAAAAAAAAATTTACTAGGTCTAAAATGTATCAATATGGATTTCTATGAAAATTTTGTATATGGAAAAAAAAAGAGAGTGAGTTTTGTGAAGAGTGGGAAGGAAAAGAAAAATGAGAAATTAGAGCTTGTGCATACAAATGTATGGGGACCATCTCAGGTGTCTTCCCTTGGAAGCTCTCATTATTTTGTTACATTCATTGATGATGCAACTAGAAAAATATTGGTTTATTTCCTTATATAGAAATCTAATATAGTTTAAACTTTTAAGAAATGAAAATGCTTGGTTGAAAATGAGCCTAGTAAAAGATTAGAATGTCTTAGATCTAATAATGGTGGTGAGTATTGTAATTATCAATTTGAATATTATTTCTCCACTAATGGTATTCATAGATAAAAAATTGTTCCAAGGACTCCATAAGAAAATGGAGTGTGCAAGGATCATGAGGTTTCATATTGGGATGACCTTAAACATGTTGGCAAAGGCTATCAATACTATTGTATATTTGATTAGTAAAGGTCTCTTCACTCATTTAGGTTGATGTATTCTAGAGGAAGCATGGACTGGTAAGAAGGTGATTTATTTATTTCTCAAAGCCTTTGCTTTTGAAGCATTTTCATATATAGATTCTGAAAATAGAACCAAGCTAGAAGCTAAGTCAAATAAATGTGTATTTGTTGGATATGGCATTGATGAATTTGGTTATAGGCTTTGAGATTTTAAAAACTGTAGAACTGTAAGAAGTAGTGATCTCATATTTAATGAGAAAACATTGTAAAAATATTTTTTGCAGCAATATGAGAAGAAATAAAATGACTATGTAGTGTTGGATGATACTTGAAATGAAGATGGTCTAGCAGTCCCTTATTCTTTGCAATAACCACAACAAAAAATACCACACACCCCAATGAATGTTAGATGATCAACAAGGCTAAGTAGACTTCCAAAAAGATTTTCTCCCTCTTTGTACTCTAGTTTACTAACTGATGTTGGTGAACTTAGATGTTATGATGAAGTTGTGTAGGTGGATACTAAGATCTAGTGAGAGTTTGCAATGATAGAAGAAATGGAGTCCTTGCTGAAAAATTGGACTTCATATTTATGCAAGTTTCCTACAAGTAAAAGGGCTTTATAGAATAAATGGTTTTATAGGTTGAAAGAAGAGGATGGAGGTAAAAAAATATTTAAAGCTAGGTTAGTTGTAAAAGGATTTGGATAGAAAAAGGCATTGATTTTGATGAGATATTTTTTTTTTGTTAAAATGACTTCTATTCATATTGTTTTAAGTATTGTGGCTACTAAAGATTTGCATTTAGAGCAAATTGATGTTAAAAAAAACTTTTCTTCATGGTGATTTGGATGAAGAGATATATATTGCACAACCATAGGTATTTGAGGTCAAAGGTAAGGACAAGTTAGAGTGTATATTGAAGAAAAGTGTAAATGGCTTGAAGAAAGCAGCTCAGCAATGGCATCTTAAATTTGATAGTTTGATGCATTATCATGGTTACACTCAGTGTCATTCTGACCATCATGTTTATTTTAAGAGGTTAGATGATGAAATCTACATTATTTTATGTTTATATGTTGATGATATTCTTGTAGTTGTGTCTAACATGGATCATATTAATGAGTTAAAATGATAGTTAGTGCATTCATTTTCTATGATGGATTTGGGGATAAAAAAATAAATACTTATTTTGAAGATTTGCAAAGATAGAAAAAAAATAGAAAATTGACTTTATCTTAGGCTGATTATATTGCAAAGGTATTGAAATGTTTCTCTATGGAGAATGCTAAGTTATCCACACACCTTTACCTAGTCATCTAAAATTGACTAGGGACATGTGTCCCAAGACATGGGAAGAGGAGGAAAAATTGTCCAAGGTACCCTATGCTTTAGCTATAGGAATTTTAATGTATCCCATGGTATGTACTAGGCCAAATATTACACTTACAATGGGTGTTGTTAGGGGGTATACGAGTCATCTTGGAATTGAGCATTAGAATGCAGTCAAATGGATTCTCAAATATTTGAAAGGAACATCCTATAAGTGTTTACATTTTGGGGCTCTACTACTACTTTATAGAGCTATGTTGACTTATATTTGATATGGGATCCCAATACAAGGTGGATTAATATAGGTTATGTATTTACTATTAGTGGGGAAGTAGTGAGCTAGGTTTCTAGGTTATAAAAGGTGAATGATTTATTCACTATAGAGGTAGAGTATGTTGTTTCTATAGAGGTAGCCAAGGAGATGATATGGCTTCAGTTCTTAATGGAATAATTGGGACACCCATAGAGGGATAATTATTTGTTCATAAATATCTAGAGTGTCATTCATCTTACAAATAATTTTTCTCTACATTCAAAGAAAAAACACATAGAGTTGTATTATCATTTCACTCAGTCAATTTTAGATGATAGATAGTTAAAGTTGGAGAAGATACATATAGATGATAATCTATCAGATGTCTACCAAAGAAGTAGCAAGGGAGACAATAAAATCCTCTTCAATTTTGGTTGGTCTTCTAGACTAAATAGAATAAAAGAATAGTAGAGTCAAAGGTGGTTTGATATTCCAATGGGAGCTATAGGTTTAGTGGTGCTATGATCAGTCTCTAAGTGGGAGGTTATTATTCTAGAGTCTGATTAGTCTCCAAGTGGAAGATTATTGTGATGTGGAGCCTAATCAGACTTAGTAGTTTTTTCGATGTGGTTTCCCCCATATTATTTCTATGGGGGTTTAGGGATAAGACCCCATGTAGGTTTTTGGGGCCCCAAAGCCAAAAATGACTTGACTATTGTAAAAGGTGTTAGCTATTATTTTTTATTGGATGACTTATTCTAGCCCTAATTTTGTAAAAGGGAAAGTCTTGTATAAAATGATGTAAGGTTAGGGATTCAATTATGTATGATGAGGTTGTAGCTTATTGTGATAGTATTGAGCTATAAGGGATTGTAGATTGTAATCACTAGATAATAATAATATTGGACTTGCTATTGGTAGACATTGAAATCCTTGTGTCTTGTGTTCTCTTCTATGTGATTTATTGTTTTCTGATATTGGTTATATTTTCATGTAACTATCATTTATTTCTATGGTTAATCTTAATAGTTGAATTAGTGTAGATTCTTTTATGTATTAGAATAGAACACCTAGTTTAATTAGAAGGCTTGTAACTCTTTCATCTTGCTAGTTAGCTTGCATTGTTTGTATTTCACATAGTTTGGTTGTATTTTTCATAGCATCTCATAGTGTTTCTTTGACACCAGCATCCTTTCTCTTATCTTAGAATCTCTTATTTCATGTTGTATTTGTAAGGGGTTGCATTCTTAGGCTCTGCTGAGAGCCATTTTACTTCTATTTGTATTCCTTTGCATGCCATGACTAGGGAGCTCTAGGTTGATATTTAAGGCTCACAGTTCATGAGATACCTTGAATAGAAGGACATAGAGAAGTGCACATTTCTATGTGTACAATATATATGAAAAGGGGTAAAATATTCTCCCAATAAAGCTTAGGAGATGTCAATCAAAAGTCCCCCCAAATAATTACTTCAAACCCTAGTCATAAGGCAACATGAACCTCACCAAATAACCAAGGCCCTAATGTTGCCACATTAATGAAAGTTAATGCAATATAAATCTACGGACCAAAGCATTTCCCCAATGTGCTAAATAACTTGCCAATCTAACCATTTAAATAACCTCTAATAGATTTAATCATTCTTGAGTAGTTCAAGAGAAATAGATTGTCATTCCCAATCCTCAAGTTGAAGTTGTTATATTTAGAATTAGCTTGAGAAATATCATTATGGTAATGAAAATCATTGACCATTAATGTCCTATTCCAATTGTGAGTCCAATACACCATCTTTAAATGGTGTCTCATCAATGATAGCTTCTAGAGCCGCACACAAATTTAGTCGCCAAAGGATTCAAAAGATGATAAATTCCCTTTGCATAATACAAGGAATAAACTACAGCAAAAGGATGAAACAAAAAAAAACTTCTACAATAAGATGTTCTTGAAAAACCAATTACCAAAACAAAATCAATAGACACTTATAAATCTCTTACCCAAATCTGATGCCAAACACTCTACATTGTAACATCATTAGACCTTTGGTATTCTATAAACCTATGATCCAATAAAATGTAACTCATTTTAAATTTAGGAAAAATATGTCATGTTTGATCATACAACCACCAACCCATTAAATGGTTATCTTGCAAGTCCAAAATCTAAATGTATGTGCAAATTGATAGGGAGGTTAGATGAACCAATCATTAGTTCATGCTCTTAGTATTCTTGTAAGAATTTTAGGGTGTCTTCCCCATACCACTTGCCACCTATAGGACCTTAATAGTCTAAGGATCCTCTGATCTCTCTATCCAACCCAAATCCCAAGGAAGATTCATCAATCAAGTCTAAACTTGATGCATTCTTGCTCCACTCACCATGGCCTTTAAAAAACCATCAAAGATTTTAACCTCCAAATCTTGAGCTAAGCCTTGAAAAGGTGTCGAGGTGCTATAAAATAATTCAACTCAACCAAGTAGGTGTGTTATAATTCCCACTTGATTCATCTTCTCATCTGATTTCATCCTGTTGGTCTTAGATTGGTTTTGACAATTGAGTGTCAACACACTTAAGAAATTTTCTAAGTTGATGCCAAGTATAATATAGATTTTAAGTAGATAGACAGTGCTGAGCAAGATTCAATTGTCGAGTGACTAATAGATGCAAAGTTAGCATATGTGCTAATTGAACTATAAGTGCCAAGCAAGATAGATTTCTATAGATGCTAAGCAAAATAGAATTTCTATAGCTGTTGAGCAAGACAAAATTTGTATATGTGTTGAGCATTAGTAATTAGTAAGTGTCGAGTAACACAAAATTAGCATAAGAGTTTGTGCCCTCACAAACTAAGATGTAAACCATTTTTGAGCCAACACAAGATGAATCTCGAAGGATTAAAAGATAAGATCAAATCTTTCTAATTCCCTATGAAATCAACATGCAACCAATCAAAAAAATGGAAAGATTTGAGGGGAAAAGATGGATGAATCTCAATCATAGATTCATACCTAACCCTAAGTCACAAAATCTTTTTAAGGAGGTCAAAACCCCATAATTTAATAATGTATAGGAATGTATGGGAATGCATGAGAGAATGCTAGTGAATTTTGAAGGAATTGAAATGGGTGTAAAGACTTAGAAGAAGGACAACATTGCAGTATCAATTATTAAAATAGAGTATTAAAACTTTGAGAAGAATCATATTAGATCAATGAGGATCAGATCAAAATGGACAAAACAAGGATCTAAAATCAGCAATTGAGGATTGTAAGTTATTAGGTCAACACATTCTACTATACTTTCTATCCATTGTATTAGGAGAATGAAAATCCTATGAAGATGGGTTGGTTTAACAACCATTTTGTAAATTTGTTTCATGTTGTTCTAAGCTTCCTTTCTCTGATGTTCTTTTCTCTTAGACTTATGTTGATGTAAAGGTTTCAGGTCATTTAAAACCTATTTTTACTTCCATTTTGTAAATTCTTTAACAGGGTGACATTCCAAATGAATGTTTGTAAATCCTTTAGATAAGTCACTTTTAATAGGGTGGTGGAGCCTTTAACAAGGCAGGCCTTTCATAGGGTAGACCTTTGATAATGGTCAAACTTTCTAACCTTAACAAGTTATATATTGTTGTAGTGATAAGTTGTAGGTGTCATCCCCACCCCAGTTTTACCTTCTCATTTTGGAGGGTTTTTGGGTGATCAAATATTGTGTTGTCTATTTTCATGCATGTGTATTGATTTCAATTTTATAGCTTAAAGTTTGGTACTTCTAATTCAACCCCCCCCCCCCCCACCCCCCCCCCACCCTCCTCCTCTGAGAAGTATTCTTCCCACATGTAAATACAAAAAATTGGTATCAAAACCAAGTTCTTACAAGGAGAAGCCTTATAGCTTGAAGAAAAGATCTAGAAATAGAGGTTTGCAAGCTTGGGAATATTATAGACAATCAAGAGATTGAGATACATCTCATTCTACACTCTCTAGAAGAAGCTAGGGAAGAATTGAGGAAATCCATATACAAAAGAAAAGAAATTGCCAAAGCTGAAAATGATACATGGTACAAGGAGATTGACACCTCAAAAGTGTTTGCCAATGGAGATTCTAAAGAGTTTGAGGTAACAATTGTAGACCTAATGGAGAAGAATAGAGTTCAAGAAGAAGAGATTAGAACTCTCAAAATTGAACAAGAGTCACAAGCCATGATGCTTTATGAAGTGAATGAACAAAAGAAAAGAGCTATTGAAGATAAATATATGATGGAATATGACAAGAGAAACCTTGACAATAGACTAGAGGAAAAGTCATTTGAGGTTGCAAGAATTTCCAACATGTAGTTAGACACCCTAAGTGAAATGATGAATGCCCATGATGAGCTAAATGTCAAAGATATTGAGATCTCCACACTAAAGATGCAAAATGAACAACTAAAAAATGAATTGAGAAGAGAAAAAGAAATTGTAGAAAGCTTCAAGAAACCTAATGAATCCATCAAGTAATTTGAATAGCTATTGAAATCACCAAGATCTAGCAATGACACTTCAGGACTAGGATACACTAGTACTAAAAAAGGAGTCATCAAAGACTGCAGAAGAAAGAAGTGACAAAGGTAAGAACACAAAACACACTTGTCATTTTTGTGGTAAAAAGGGGCATACCTCTAATTTATGTAGGAGCAAGAATAAAAATCAACATGACAAACCTAAAAACATGGGTCATTGTCACAAGTGCAATAAGCAAGGTCATCAGGCATATGACTACAAGACTAGAACCATCAGGACACCAAGATTTTAAGGTTATTGCTACAACTACAAGAAGTATGGACATAAAGCCTTTGAATGCATATCTAAGCCTATATGGACACCAAACCAACCAGAAAAGAAAAATAGTCATGGACATCACTACAATTTGCACTACAACACTAGGAAGAGCTATCACTATTGTCAAGAATATGGACATGTTGGGTGTTCATTTTGCATGAGGTCAATGGCAAGAATTCATAGTGTAATTCCTCTCTTGAAAAGCAAATATTTTTAAGGATCCACTCCAAGGTTTAGTGTTTGTCTTGCGATGTACCAAAATCCACTCAGTAGAAGATAAATGTGAGTGTTCACAAGGAGGCCTTTGCTGGTTCTAAAAACTTTTTTTAATCTTGGAATCGAAGTAAAATCTGTT
The DNA here is from genome assembly GCA_028749045.1 of Cupressus sempervirens. Lineage (NCBI taxonomy): Eukaryota > Viridiplantae > Streptophyta > Pinopsida > Cupressales > Cupressaceae > Cupressus > Cupressus sempervirens. The sequence goes on from CM053789.1 coordinate 534,049,791, forward strand.
TGCTATCTCAAAATATCACACCAAAAGAACAATATTTTTGTATTTTCTATTTTTTCAATGAATGCAACTCTAACAATGCAGCTACTATGAGGTCCTACTCTAACAAGGGGTTAGCAAAGCAAATAACCAAACTGAAAGAAAATAACATAAAATTAAATAACTTGAAGTTGAAATTCCTAAATGGACATAAGCTACAAAACACAACATGTTGCGAGTTAAACCTTCGAAGAAATCAGTAGGAAACCAATGAAAATAGGAGTAGCACTTCCTAGAATCCACTACGTAATTGTCAATGAGAATCTTTAACAAATCAAATGATTTTTCACTCTTCATCAAATCACAAGGCCACGAAAAGTGCACTCATGCGAGACAAAAAGCTATGTAGACACAATTGGGTGATCTCTTCTCAAGCTCATTACCTCAGTAGAATTCATACATCTGTAGCAAACACTAGAATTGAAAGATTGCACATCCAGAAACAATGCAATAAACCTTTGGCTCAATCACAATCTCATGAATAAAATCCACAAAACAATGACACATTCAAGCAAGAATAACTACACTCTGAATGCTAGCACCAAAAGCATAATTTTTATTGCATAATAACGGCGACCCTTTTTACATTTTACAATGGGGCATTTATAAGAAATCATCTCCTCAATTTGTGTTGAGAATGAGAGATATCTTAAATGCAATAAAATACTTTTTAATAATAAAAACAAACTAAATATATACAAACTATCAATTAATCTAGTGCTTAGAGGGACTCCATCTATATTTTACTCATTATTCGAATGCATGAGCCCTTTACATGTCAAAAACAATGAAATCATGAGAGAGAAAGTAGGAGGAAGCCATCAGTAAAAGTAGAATTTCACGAAGGCATCAAAAATGGAAATTGGCCCTTCACTAGGCATGTGTCGGAGTTAACTTGCCATCAGAATGCACTCTCGATGCATAGAAAGCACTATTTTTGGAACTGGCAGTCAACTATCAGTGCACCTCTAAATTGTGGAGCTACAAAACTCAAAAATGTAGAGCTATAGACCTACATACCTACAGAGCTCAAAAATGTAGACTTGCATACCTATGGAGCTAAAAAATGTAGAGTTGTGGACTTGTGTACCTGCAGAGCTACACACCTTGATAGCTCAAATCACCAAAAAATCAAAGTTGTTAATTTTGAAAATGGTTTATGGGTTTTTCTCAAATGGGGTTTTAGATCACTTTTTGTATATATTCTTTTCTCATTTTTGATGATTTATACCCTCTTTATAGCCAATCACTTTCATAAACTTGAACTTCTTCTGCTTCTTCGATCTAAAATCCTAAGGCACCTGTGTTGAATCTTACCATTAATAGCTACATAAGATGAGGAACCTATTCCACTTCATGTTTCCAACCTCTGTATCTTTGACCTTTGTCTTCTCTCCAACTGCCCTATCCTTCTTAGCAAGAAACCAAGTGATCCAGATGATCAAATGTTTGAAAAATTTTCATTTTTTTCACAAATTTTTCTAGGCATTTTTAAATGGCTTTTTCGAAGGTCTTCTACTCAAAATTTCAAGTTGATACTTTCATTGGTCCCTAAAACTAGGCAACCAAAGGCTCACTATTTTAGGGACTAAAATTAGATCTTCAGTTCTTCTTTCCAATGGTATAAGCAGTTTTCAAATTTTAAGCTTCGAGTCAAAAGTTATGACCCTGACAAGTTAAGGATACCTTTTTTACCTACAAAAAGAATCAAACATTAGCTAGAAGAGATGAAAATGCTTAATTAAGACAGATTTTAGTGCGCTATGTGCATCCTTTTATTTTGTTTTTTAAAAAATATTTTAGTTGGTTTTTTGAAAAATGTGTAGGTGTGTGGTGCAAAGGCACGAGTGGAGGAGAGTGTGGAGCTCGTGGCAAAGGAGCGCAATTTGTTATTATGGGCACGCGCACTAGCAGGGTGCGCACAACATGCCTTCATGAGGGGCACATGCGATGTCGCAATGGAGGGCATGTGCGACATGCCTCCATAAGGGGAGTGTGTGGCACCTCCATGGGTGGTAGGTGCGTGCGCCACCATGGAGGGCACACACTGTGTGCCTCCATGGGAGGGGCATGCAGTGCACCTCCATGGATGGCATGCGCATGCCACTATGTAGGGTGCATGTGCAATGCCTCAATGGGGGGCACAAGGTGTGCCTCCATGGATGGTACACATGCACCACCATGGAGGGCACACACCACACACCTCCATAAAGGGTGCGCATGGTGCCTCCATGGAGCATGTGTGCAGTACACCTCCATGAGGGGTGAGCACACAGTAGCGCCACCATGGTGGATGCACGTGTGGCATGATTTTATTTTATTTTATTATTATTATATTTTTTTCTTTTCTAATTTTTGATGATACTAACACTTTTGACTTCTAATGTTTTCTGCCAACTCTTGAATTATGAGTCCGAAGTCAAAAAAAAGTAGGGGGCCCCCATTCCTGACTAGAAATGAGGTGTGTGTTGTGGAACCACAACAAATAGCCCTAAAAAAAGGAAGAAATGACCAAGACATTTCTTCATCAGAAAACATTCTTCTAACGTGTGTCAAACACCAATCGAACTTTGAACACCTCAAGTGTATTTTGAATGACTTCATAGTCAAAAATCTCAAAATTTGAAACCTTCAAGCTTAGTGTGTGCATTGTGTATTCATTCCCTCTGATATGTTGGATGCATTCAATCAAAGTTTTCTAACAACTCAAAACAATCTTCCACTCCTCCTAGCTCATTCATTTGGAATCTCCACAAAGACTCTTTATCAATCACTTGCTTGACGAGATGAGAGAATCAGTTTGAGGACTCTTGGTGGGATACCACATTCTTTTAATTTTTGGCCTTTTGCATAATTGCTTCATATCATTAAACATGTAACTTTTGATGAAACAATACTTTTGAATACAAGACACTTTGTTTTGCAATGTATCTTTAGCCATTTTAGATCTTTAGAATCCTTCACACTTAACATTGTCTTTTCTTTCTTTCTTTTCTTTTTTTTTTGTTTTTTTTTTTTTTGTATCCTGACTATGGTTAGACTATGTAGTCAGAACATCAGTGTCATTTCTTGGATTTGATCTCTTGTGAACATCCCTTGCATTCCTCTTTTAGAACTTTTTAGGACACTCTCATGCCAAACAATGATCTTAGCAACCTTTCGAGGAGACTCCTCCTGTTTGAACCAGTCAAAGTTTGGATCATCTGTTCATCATTTTTTACATAAATTCAACAACACCTAAAACAATCAAATTTTTAAATTTGAAAAGTGTTGAGAACTTGTTGGTCTAGGCTTCTAATTTTTAGACTGAAAGTCCCCTATTTCCACAAGAAATGTCAATTGCTTGGTTAGTATAAGACACAGTTGTCCAAATATTTTGACAAAGAAATACCTCTTCCTAAAATCAGAACCAAAGAGTGGTTAGTAAAATCTTGAGAAACATCTCAAGTACACCTTACCCCTGGGACTGACATGACTTAAAGAGAAAAAGAAACAAAACCCAAACAAAAAGACTCGACTCAAAGCAAACTAACACCTAACTAGAAAGACTAAAAAGACTAAGAAAAACAAAAACAAAAACTTATTTACAAAATAATTGAATAATAAGAATGTGGGGTAGTTGTCAGTAGATTTCTCATTACGTGAAATAGTAATGAACCACCCCATATAGTTCTAAAAAATGCTAACTTGTCTTTGTACTCAGAAAAATAAACTCTGGAAAATCTTGGTTCAAATTCGGGGCACAAATCATACAAAATTAGAAGTTATGGTAACTCTTTATGGCCATGATTAATCCACAAACAAATTCTCTTATCTTTAGCATCATATTCAAATTTAAAATCATCAAACTGAGAGGGATAATGGAAAGATATTAGCTCATCCAGCAAGTCCCCCACCATAGGGGTGCACTAACACATTGTAATTTCTCCTTCTGGTGGTCTCATCTCATGGTACACCACTTCATGCACACATGGAGACACTGTAGGTTCTATTCTAGGCTCCCTTGGACTAGAAAACTCAATTACTAGCTTCCCTTCTGAATTACAGGATTCATTACTATCATCGAACAAGATGTTTTCTGCCTCGTATCCCAAAGAAGCTTGTTGAAAATCATACTTTCCCTCCATTACGATCTCCCAAGCTAACAAGAAATCAAAAAAAATTTCTTCTGAATGGAACCCAAATGGATGGATTCTAAATGACTCATTTATTGCATGGTTTGATATATGTGTATAATACCCACAAATAGACATCTCCTCAGTCAAGCTTGAGACCAAATTGAACACTCTATCCATCTCTTCTAATGACAAATCTTGTTTTGAGGGATCTATCTTATCTTTATCCAATGGGGAATCAATATCATAGTAGGAAGAATTGGTATCTTCTTCTTGATGACTTTGTGATTCAAAAATCTCACCAACCTCAAGATCTTCTACATTTCCATCACTTTTTGCAACTTCATGGAGTTTTGGAACTTCAAAATTTCTCGCACCCTCAAGATTTCTTGGCATATCCACACTTATTGCGACATCAACACTTGGAAGAATTTCTTCATTGAGTGGGAACACAAACTTCTCTTGACCATCTTCATCATTTAGTCCTCCTATAGATTTATCATGTGATTCAAACACCATTGCACTAAACTATAGGGTTGTCCATCAATGATTTGGTGAGGCCAATTTGAAACATCATTGTGCCCATACCCATTTTCACTTGCACTCATACTTATAATATGATTTTTCTCATTGTTGATATTGTTGTAAAGGCCAAAATTTCCACTCTAATTTTGAAAATAATTGTTCTAGGTAGAAAGTTGTCTTGGATGATTGCCTTGGTTTCTTCACTAGTACATTTGAGACCATTTTTCGACCATTATTGGTCAAAATTTTGACCCAATTTTTGACCAAACTTTGACCAACTTCGACCAACCCATTGGTCAAAATTTTTTTGGTCAAAATTTTGACCATCCTTCTGGTTGGCTAAAATTTTGACCAATACATTGGTCGAAAAACCTCCATAGCCATGGTGCAAGTTCTGCCAAGAATTGGTCAAAATTTTGACCAATGAAGGTAGAAAATTTTGACCAATAAAGGTAGAAATTTTGACCAAAGAAGGGAAAAAAATTGACCAATAAAGGTAGAAATTTTGACCAATAAAGGTCAAAAATTTTGACCAATAAAGGTAGAAATTTTGACCAATGAAGGTCAAAAATTCTGACCAATGAAGGTAGAAATTTTGACCAATGAAGGTAAAAAATTTTGACCAATGAAGGTAGAAATTTTGACTAATGAAGGTAGAAATTTCTACCGACAGGTAGGTGTAAAAATTTTTTTAGGCATTCTATAAAACAGTCACATGCCTTGCATATGATATGACATTTTGCATGCATCCTACAGTCTCTCATTCGGCTGATGATGGATTACGGAGAGTGATCTGAAACCATGATGCTAAAAAACACACACAATAAAATCCAAAATGAACTTGCATTACAAATGGATTGTGGAAATCTAATATTGTTAATTTTGCATGCATGTCTACTAGAACAAATATATGTTTAAGTTGTGATTGTCCTAGTAGACATGCATGCAATTTTACCAATATCAGATTTCCACAATCCATTTGTAGTGCAAGTTCATTTTGGATTTGATTGTGTGTTTTTTAGCATCATGGTTTCAAATCACTCTATGTAATCCATCATTAGCTAGATGAGAGAGAGTGTAGGATGCATGCAAAATGTCATATCATATGCAAGGCATGTGAACTGTTTTATAGGATGCCTGAAAAAAATTGACAGTAACTAATATGAAAAATATATAATTAGTTATATGATTGAGACAAATCATGTACCATTGAGTTGGTCAAAATTTTGACCAAATAAATTTTGACCAATGGGTTGGTCAAATTTGGTCAAAAATTGGGTCAAAAATTTGATCAATGAAGGTCAAAAAATGAACCCAAATGCACTAGTGCAAGTATGCTCGCCAAGTTGACTCTTTGAGTTCAGTCATCAAGTCACCCCACCAAAGTGCCTCATCAAGGTTAGTCTTTAGGTCCGCTCATCGAGCTTGCTCACCAAGTCAACTCGCCATCTCATGTCTCTAAGTGGCCTCACTAAGTCGACTCGCCAACTTGCCCCACCAAGTTTCCACTTTAAGCCCACTCACCATGTTAGATCACCAAGCCGACTCCCCAAGTTAGCTCGCCAAGCTAACAATTGAAGTACGCTCACCAAGTCGACTCTCTAAGTTCGCTCACCAAGTCTTTGCCCTAGGCCAACTCTGTAGGTCATCTCACCAAGTCACCCCCACCCAGTCACCTCAACGAGTTGACTCATTAAGTCATCTCACCAAGTCTATTGTTCAAGTACACACGCCGAGTCAGCTCGCCAAGCCAGCCCACCAAGTCATGTCACCAAGTCGATTGTTCAAGTATGCTCACAAATTTGACTCTTTAAGTTCACTCATCAAGTCACCCCACCAAAGCACCTCATCAAGGTCAGTCTTTAAGTCCACTCACCAAGTCAACTCGCCAAGTCACCACACCAAGTTGACTCACCTCTCGACTCACCAAGTGGACTTGCTAAGTCGGCTCACCAACTTGCCCCACGAAGTTGACTATTCAAGTATGCTTTCCAAGTTGACTCTTTGAGTTTGATCATCAAGTCACCCCACCAAAGTGCCTCATCAAGGTTAGTCTTTTTGTCTGCTCATCGAGCTTGCTCACCAAATTAGCTTGCCATGTCGCATCTCTAAGTGGCCTCGCTAAGTCGGCTCTCCAACTTGCCCCACCAAGTTGCCACTTTAAGCCCACTCACCATGTTAGATCGCATCTCTAAGTGGCCTCTTCTTTAGTCAAATAAATTTGTTCTTCAACAGTTTCAAGAAGTACTGATGGATCAACCAACCCTAAAAACATTAAGAGATGAAACCAAAATCACATCAGTTGTCTGAGTGAAAATATATATCTTTGGTTATATTCTAAGATAAGAAGCAAAACAAGCAGTGCCAAAAATTTACCAAAATCTAGGGAGGCAATTGCTTCATCCATAGCAATATTACTGTCTGAAAAAAGATGAGTTCTTCTAGAAATTTCTTCCAACTCTATTCGCTTCTTTAGAACAAGTTCCTTCATCTTGCTTCCTTTCAGCTCCTCTAGCCTTGCAACCTCTGCTTCAACCTGTAGAATAATAATCATATTACATATACAAAAAGAAAAAGTGAGCTTACATGCACAAGAATGATATCAATATCTGCAAACATTAGATTGGATATAGGTCAACCTGCATACATTTTCAATGAATTCCTCTGACAAAGAATTGGGAGAGCAAATTTCATGCTCTGAAGCTGTAATATTACAAGTAACACTCTGGAACATCAGTTGCTCTTCAATAGGTGTGTCCATTAACTAGAGTTCAAGCATAGTAGTAGCCAAATCTTGAAGCTGTAAACATTTGCAGTAGAAGAGTTTTAGCACTGACACAGATCACAAAACACACAACTTGCACAAAACAATACAACAAAATAAAATAAGTTGTGCAATTAAAACAAATGACCTATAAAAGAACTTACCTTTTGCATTCTATTTCTTTTTTCTTCTCGCAATCTATGAATTGTCATTGCTAATCTTTCAATAGTATCATCACTAATGCTCTTTGCCTGTTCTCACTCATCCAAGCTTGGATGCACTTCTTTCATAGTGTATGAGAAATCTATGCCAAGGACCAAGCATAATTCATGAAGGGTATTACAATACTCAATTACTTCGAACAAGTGATTATTCTGGGGTAAAAACAACAGAGAGTGAGAACAAGGAAATGTGGAACAAAGACAATGAATGTAATAAAGGTGTTAGGACACATTAAATGAAATGATGTGGTAATCAAGAGGAAGTTTACGGTAAATTAAGACAAAGCACAAGTAGGTTGACATATACAGTTTAAGAAATGGTATTTTGACACATCTTATGTTACTGGCCATCAAAATTCATCAAATGTTAGGAAAAAATAAATGAAAAACAATCAGTCTAGTGTCTACAAAAAAGCCCCTCATAAATGAAAAATAGACATCAATGACAACTACCTCATAATATGTTTTCAAGCCAGAATCAGATAAGAATAACTGGGGTCACATATTAGAACTTTATATGCAATCTAGAGAATAAATATTTTAAAAGGATCCCTACATATAAAACAAGACTTCAAACATTCAGTAAGATGGGAGAGTGAAGAAAGCATTAAAAGCCCCTCATAAATGAAAAATAGACATCAATGACAACTACCTCATAATATGTTTTCAAGCTAGAATCAGATTAGAATAACTGGGGTCACATATTAGAATTTTATATGAAATCTAGAGAATAAATATTTTAAAAGGATCTCTACATATAAAATAAGACTTCAAACATTTAGTAAGATGGGAGAGTGAACAAAGCATTAAGATTGAAGCAATGTGTCGCTAAAAAGTAGGGAACTATGAATTAACACCAGGAAAAACTGATTGAACTGCAGTGATTACAATTGATCTCATGAGTAATAATATTACCCCATACTTGTAAACAATAATTCTATATCGCAGATTGGCCATTGGATTGAAGAAAGTTTGAATCCCTTAAAATCGCTGACATAACATAACAAAGCCTAGATGTTTGAGCAAAATATGAAATGAACCAATCATAAAATCCTTACCTTCTCCTCTTGAAGTGCTTGGAGTTGCCTCTGGTATTCTTCAAGCTTTCTTACAGATAAATTGCTATAGTCTACACTAATAGCAGAAGGATTGAGTTGCATATCTCCAGTAATTTCATTTGAAATCCTTTGAATTTGTGTCTTAACATCCACAATCTGCTTAATCCAATCTTCCTTTCTCCGTCGCATTTCTTCCAAGTGTGGAGTAATAGCTTCAATTTGTTCCTTCAAGCTACCTGGCTTTCTTTCTCCCTACATAATCAAAGTGTGTGCACATGTTTCGCTTCAAAATTTTGACATAAAAGGTAATGATACAAAGACTCATAAATTCCATTAAGCCAGAGTGGTCTGAAGAGTCTCTCATTATGTGTTTAGGAGATTGTTTATCTATAATAATTAAGTAAGAAACATTTTACTAAATCTTACAATGAATTATTACTGAACCTGCTTGAGCAGAGGGCGATCTCCAAGCACTAAAATTATGGAAGCAAGCTCTGATTCATAATCTACTATCATCTGATGAAGTTGAGCCCTCGATCGGTTCGCTTGATCCACTTTGCATGTGTATACCTCCAAACACTCTTGTTCGAGCTGAAGCAACATTTTATCTCTTTCATCATCCAGTTCCCCTATTTCATCCCATATCAACTAAAATCAACCAACTACTAGTTAATATCTCACCCAAATATCTTTCAGGCTATTAAAACATTATGATTCATAAGCTTCATTATGTTATCATCATCACATATATCATTAATACCCAGAAAAATAAACCTGTGTAAATCTGCAAATTCTTTTATCAGAAACATATTTTGACTGAAAGGAAATAGACTCAAAAAGTTAAAAGAAATTCAGTAGGGCCAATAGACTTTAAGATACAATTGCCCAGTGGGAAAACCAGCATGAATTCAACTAAAATAAGCACACAATTTATTCATTTTGTCAACAAAAAGAAAGAATCTCATATAAAACAATTTTACTTGCAGCTCGTATAGAAGAGAACCACAAGTTGTTTCCAAATGGTATAGTTGATCCTGTTGCATGCTTGACATTTTGAATATGCTACTAGGTGATTCCAAACTATTCTGTATCCACCAACAATAGCAGCTTTATTAGATCAGGAATTTATGTAAAATAGATTTAAACATTTGTAAAATATGAAACCCTACTTAATTTTATTTCCATGAAAAGATTCTTATTATCAGGCCCAGACTTCCAAGTCTAGAAAAGATAAATGCTTGGTAATATTAATTTGCCGCAAAATACTTGCATATTTTTGATTCGTTGTCTATAGCTTAAAACATGAATACATCTACTAAACAAAATACAAATCACTCAACAAATTTGAATGTGGTAGAAGAGTGATCAACAACACAGTGAATCGAGTCTATAGGTTTGTGGCATTGACAACACTTGCTAGTTTGAGAAGAGATTCAAAAGGAGGCCTGGTTCAGGATGCATTTCAACAACAAGCAAGACCAAAGACATGATGCATGCATCACTCTGATGAAAAGACTGGCAACGAATAACATGCAAACATATGCTTATTTTATAAACGTCAATGAAATCTATTTTCTCCTGATCAAATCAAAAGACTACAAGACATCACTCAAGGCATTCGCATCATGATCTTAGCCAAATTACAAGAAGTCATTGTAATCAAATTACTTTCTTTCAATATAATGGGAGGAATCTCCTTTCACAGCAATTCACCAAAAACAAAAAACTCAAAACATGTAGAAAACAAAAAGTAGAGAATGCCATTTAAAGAACTTTTTCGGTGTGTTGAAGAAAGCTGGTAGGCAATATGGTACAGAACTAGATTAAATGTATACCCACCATTTTAATCTCAAACAAGACATCCAATGAATTTTTATCCTATCTTAAAACAAAATCAAGATTCATGAAACTACCAATTTAAAAGGTTCATAGTGCGTTCTATCCATTAAGCAAAGTGCAACTTGAGATAAAATTGTTTGAAAAGTTTGGATCAAGGATGTTCTACTTCTAGATGAAGAGGTTCTGCAAGTCTAAAATAAAACTACAGCTCCAAAATCAATGACAATTTTTCTGTTTATAGTGTTATTGCTGCCACAAACATAGGAAATATACATAAGAATATGCCCACTATTTAGAAACATCAAGACAGTAAGACACGAGATCTTGAAGGGAAAAGAAGAGCAGGTTCATAGAATTAAAATTACAATTAATGAAAAAAAATCATTTTGGCATATATGTGAAAAAGGAAAACTTGCACAGTCTAAGCCAAGGATAAATTCCATTTTAATTTTAGGCTAGGCATAAAATGCATTCACCAAGCACAAATGATTAAATAATATCTAGAGAAATTCTTGATCTATTTCTCTAAATTTAAGCTCCTTCTAAACATAATATAGAAACTCTAACAAAAAGCTATTTAACTATTAGAAGTTACAGTGTTTTGATAGATAGGACTAGCACCTTCAGGCCCTAGCTACCTTGTGGTAGATAACTATCACGCTTGACCCAAGCAAAACAATCTAGCTGGCATGCAAATTTAGCACGGCATTCACCTTGAATTTTATCACAATGGAATCCAAGTTCCTACAGTCAACCAACAGTAATATCAGAATGATACAGTATCTTCACATAATGCAAACAACTTTAGGATAACGATTTACTGGAGATGAAAACTTATAAGCAACCAAACACAAATTAACAAATCATTTTGATAGGGTCCAAGTGAGAAATTGCAAAACCTTCTCCTATTTGAAAACATAAATTAAACTTGAATTTTAAACTATATTAGTTTTCATGAATAAGGGGACCAGGTAAAAAACATTAGAGTGCTAGTCTCAAATAACAATCAACTGGAAATGATATAGGAAGAGTTGTTCCTAGAGCAAGAGAATAAAATAAATCAAAAGAGAGAAATGTATATATAACATTTTAAGTTTTAATTTTAATTTTAATTCTATCCAAACATAGGAAAAGTTAACAGTAACAGATTTCCACAATCCATTTGTAAAGATACTGAGTTTTCTGGATTAGATTGTGTTTGTTTATTTCATCAACGTTTTGGATCACACTACATGATCCATCATCAGGATAAGAAAGTGCAGGGTAGTAAGATATGCAGACTGGACCTTTCTCAAGAATTATAAGAAGAGAAGGGGGAAGCTCGTAAAACCATGCAAAGCTAAAAATAGAAAAAAAAAGCAAAAAGGTACCCCCACCAAAAAGTATAAGAAAGAAGAAAAAATGAAAGAAAAAGGTTTAAAAGAAGGAAACTAAACAGAAAAAATAGCTACATATATATAGAAACAACAATATCCTGCCTATATATATATATATATATATATATATATATATATATATATATATATATATATATATATATATACGTAAAATAGCTATTAATATATTGGCTATTATATGATAAAATAGCTATATGAGTAATGTATAGCTATGTAACCACTTACAATAGCTAAAGGATCAAAATATAGTTATATACAAGAAAAATACGATATACTATGAAAGAAATATATAAATAAAAAAGAAATATGTATATCTAGGAAATATATGCCAATATATATATATGTCTATATGCGAAATAAGTAAAATATACTAGACATATATATATATATATATATATATATATATATATAAAGGGTTGAAAAAAAAAACAACAATCTATATGTATACCAATTTTATGAAAACAAGAAAGTGAAATTGACCAAAACTGCAAAGAGAACTGAATAAAAATAAATAAGAAGGAAGAAAATGCCAAGCATGTAGGGGTAAAGGAGAAAATTCATACCTACTTAGTAGACTAGATGACAAGGATAGAGCAGAAGAATCGGTAGGAGGACGCACAAAAAAAAAGGAGAAAACCACGTGAAAAAATAAACAACACTAGAGACAACCAGACACTAAAATAAAAGAAACCCCGGTGTCTAAGCACAAAACCCACTCACAAGAAAGAAGCAAGAAGTGTGCTCAGGATAGAGAGAGAGAGAGAGAGAGAGAGAGAGAGAGAGAACACTGCCCACCATGGAAGAAGAAACAAGCACCAAAAAAGGAAAGAGGAGAAGAGAGGGGGAAAAAGAGAACGAGAAGAGGAAACAGCGAAACAAAAGAACTAGAAGAGCACACAAGAAGGGAAACCGAGAAAGCATCAAAGGTGGTGGAGTTTGTTGAGCGTGCTCGAATGGCGATTGTCAAGGGAATCAAGCAAGGGGCACCACGAATGGTTAATGGACCACCCATCATCCTGATTGAGGTTAATGGGATGATAGCTAATGGCAATAGCCTCCTTTAACTTCCTTTTGAAAAGATTGTCCTCTTTTGATAGGATTTTGGTATTCTCCGAACAAATATGATGCTTGGTGGAAGTTGAGTGCTCAGCTAGGGCGGATTTTAGTATCCTCTCATGCTTGATGTCAGCACTGTGTTCTCGAATTCTGGTGATGACAAAGCGACCAGTTTCACCAATGTAGGGCATGCCACATGAGCACTCAATCTTGTAGACCCCTGAGTCTAGAAGAGAGTTGTTTGAATCCTTGAGCGGGGGGATACAATTTCTTAACTTAGAAAGG